>OX453276.1:26177345-26252345 GCA_949710005.1 Ricordea florida | reverse complement strand
ATTTGAAGGGGCTTTTTCTCCTGACGAAATATTCAGCAGGTCACTGTGGTTGGTAGTTCTAAACGGGTTAACTTTCTTCTCAGTCACAACCTTCCGGATGGTCTCCACTAACGTCTGTTCTTCACGAGCTTGACTGCAAGATGCACCGTGATGATGGATGACGTACGCTTGTTCTCCAGCTGTACCGTGGCCTTCACACTTTCCGAGACATGGGATAGGAATGGGGCACTCTTGATGTACTTCTCACGAGCACCAGGGTTCTGTACGCCTGCTCGAGCGCCATGTCGGTCCAGACACCGTTAAATCGCCCCTCTGTAGGGTGGACAGTGAAGCGACCTCTGATGAAGTTGCTGTAAACGGCAGGGTGTTTCTCTTCTAGATCTCTCATTTCCTTCAGGTACAAAGACAAACACGACATGTAGTTGGTGTGCTTAGCGGCCACGATGTAAGGCAGCATGTGCTGAATCTCCGCGAGATGTTCCAGCCACTTAATTTTAGAAAAAAAATGACTTTTTCTGCACGGTATCAATTGTGATGTGGCTTGTTTTATTTAATCCGGTTAATGGGTATTTACATATCTATATTATATATCTATAAAATTAAGGTCATTACATTTAATTATAAGGGAAATTTCCAGGTTAGCAGCTAAAGATAAGTGTAGGCTGCACTGGTTACGTGACCTAAATTGCACGTTATACTAATTTTCAAACGTGTCAAGGATATCGTTGTACATGTACTATGTTTGCTACATAGGGCATTAATTTTCTAATTTATGTTTTCATATTACACGTCTTATTTGATCACGTGACCACATCTAAAACAAATAAAGCTACAACCCTGGACAAAACTGTTGAGTCATTTCAATACAATTTTGAATTCCGAGCCATGCAACTATCGTGTCCAAAAGGAACAAATTCTTCCCCCTCCCCAACCCCGGTACAATGTTGTTTTGGCTTAACAGCTCATGTGTGCATTTCTTGTGTTACTGCAAACAACATTGCAATAGGGAGGGGGTAAATGATCTTTCGACTAGCTACGGTAAGCATTTTTGTCATGGTGAGTGCGAAAGATAGGTATTTTTGTCATGTGTCTAAACAGGTTTTGTCCGAGGTTGTAGCTAAGTAAAGATAAACCTTGTCAGCATTACGTTGACAGGGCGAAACAAGTGTGGAGATATTGCAACAACACAAGGCTTTTAAATTTACCTATTACATACGTTTTTTTAATCAACTTCGAGTCACGTGACCGGGCAGATGACGTCATATTCACTACCAGTGCAAAAATACCTTCGGGTGTGCGTGGGTAGTCCATTTTATAGGAATTATTTTATCTCTTTAACACTTTTCGAGTAATTTCTTTGAGCAAAACAATTGCCGTTCATGATCTCTTCAGCCTGATGATGTATATGACTGACGTCATTAAACTGCTGCTGCACGGTTATTGCAAGAGTTTCGGAACGTCCAACGTCCCATTTTATATACTATAATACATCCCCTTTCAAGTGATATTAGTCAAAATTCTATATCAAGCGGTCCATGTCAAGGCCATTTTTAAGCATGACAAAGGAGTCTGGCCCCCTGACTACCTAGCTCTCCTTATTAATAAAATGAATATTTATAGACTCAGCTACTAGCAAGCCATTATTAAATCATGCTTGGTTGATACCCATGAATTGTATACAGTAATTTCTACCATGCCATAGAAACTACAGCCAATCAGAATACAGGAAAGCCGTTGTATATTCGCTGAGATTTCACCGAACCTTCCCGTCAATCAGTGTGATTCATCATTATTACAACCAAGCTTCCAATCGTGCGTTCCAACTCTCTGCAGTTTCTTTAAACTGTTGTTTGTATCTTCTACGGCATGGTATAAGATACTTATGCAACGCTTTCGCATGGTATACCATGAATTATCCCACTGGCAGGGCTCGAAAAAAGCCCGCAAGCAAAATTTGAGAGTTACTTAATAATAGTGACTTTATTTCAGCATTTCCACAATGAAGTGGCTCTTCATCCGACACAAATTTTAAATTAAATCAAATATTGGTTTTTATGAAGAGGGGAAAACTGGAGTACCCGGAGAAAAACCTCTCGGAGCAGAGTAGAGAACCAACAAACTAAGCCCATATATAACGCCGAGCCGGGAATCGAACCCGGGACACATCGGTGGAAGGCGAGCGCTCTCACCACTGCGCCTACCCTGCTTCCCTTACACATACTTGCCAAACTGGTAAGCTGGAATTCAAATACATCTCCAGCCCTGACATGTCACTTGTATTTTTTGTGCATGTATGTGTACAGGTTGCGGTTCAATTTTATCCTTGGTTTAAATTTTATTCTCCTTTGTTTCAGACTCATCATCCTTCATTACCATACAAAAAAAACAAAGAAAACACAAAGAAAAATCAAATAAAAACCAAGGATAAAATTGAACCACAACATATACCAAGTGACTAATGATATACCCCACGGTATACCACCTGAAAGCACTGCATAACTAATATTATCTTTTATAAAATAACTCAGATACTACGTGCGCGCTGATTGGTTGAAAACCTATGGGTTATTGTGCCGGTAAACCCATAGAAAAAGGCATCCGGACCACGAGCCATAAACAAAACCCGCTATTCATCTGTAAACAACGATTTTAGAAAGGCTAAAAAACAGAACAAGTTACTTACCCAGCCCTTCTTAATCTTAAAAGCGTTGGTTTCCACATTTTATTACTGAGGGTCACAATTCGCGACTGCCATAGCTTTAGAAGTTATAAAGTACAAAGCTGCATGGAAAGCAGTTTACATTTCACGACGATGCCAAATCGCAGAGAAAGACAACAACTGTGTGAATTTCTGGTCTAGAAAGTCTCTAGGAAAACTTAACCAAGTGCCAACCAGCAACAAAACGGATAGTTTTAGCATTCTTGATTTATTTTATGTCAAAATTACATTCCTTAATGAAAGAAATTGTTCCAAAACGAGATCTCTGATCAAGATATGGTTCAAAATCGGTCGCTGTAGGTTGTAAACAAGCTGCCAACGATGATGAAAGATGTCAGAGTTTCGGGCTGGTTTTTTCCAACATTTGCACAAATTATTCCATGATATTGATGCCATAACCTACCTCAAACCACCTGACTTCACAAATCGACAAATATTAACGCCAATATGTGGCTACGGCAAAGAAACCTTTCTTCGACATATTTCCATCGGTCGCTGTACGAGCATATAAAGTTACATGCGACAACTTCGCAAGTGAAGCCACGTCGTTACCGCAGCATTTCTTTATCACAATAAAGTCCAGAAAACAGATCTTAAACCACTGCGGCTTGTTAAAAGTGAATGTAGTCCTCCATTACAATAGCTGCCAGTTCCGTCTGTAAGCACGAAATTCTTACAGATCGACTCAACAAAATACAGCTGCGAGGTACAATTAATTTCTACTTCTGTAGTAAAAAAACCACGAACGTATTCTTTCATTGTACGTTCGCATGAATATGTGTTGACTTTTCCTGTAAAACAGCTTTCATAAGTTGTCATGAAATGAGTGCAAAAGCTCGTGTTTTGAAGTGCTGCTGTTTGTTGTTTGAATGAACTGAGTTTTGGGAAAGTTCAGCGCTATTAAATCGTGAGTCATGATTGGCTTATGATGACTTTAGAGAGAAGACATGACTTGATCACGGTATTAAAAGCATACTTTTTACCTCAAAGACTCCATTCTACTAAAAGTTATTTTATAAAAGCAATAGATCACACTTTCTATGGGTTTACCGGCGTGATAACCCACTTGGGATGTTGGGAGAACACTCGAAAAGCTTGTAAATCACTCGCCTTCGGCTCGTGATTTACAAGCTCTTCTCGTGTTCTCCCAACATCCCGCGTGGGTTATCACGCCGGTAAACCCATAGAAAGTGTGATCTATTGCTTAACTAACCCACCTCAACCTCGGCTCGTGCCTGCAGATCGTGAAAAAGGTTAATAATTAGTAAGAAATATGGACATCGCAGATGCAATAGTTACAACTTAAGAACACAGCACATTTTTTATGTGCCCAATTTAAAAGCTAATTGGGCAAGGAACTCCTTCATATTCACAAGGGCGGCAATGGTCTAATTACAGATAAATCTGTGGAAACTTTAAATTTTCATAAATTTTAGTATTTTTAAATTTATATCTTATTATTCATTGATCATTACCTATTATTGTATGTTATCATTATAGTTCCATTGTAAAAAAGTTCTATTGTATTTATTTCCCTTTTTTCATGCGAAAAAAAAACAGCTAACCCCAATCCTTGAGGTCCCATTAAATAATGGTCCGGCTAAAAGATAGGCAGGTGTACGTACGGCAAAACTCATTAAAAAGGTGCGAACAGTTAACTGTTAATTACATTTGAATCGCCTCATCTCATTGGCTAATACCAAAACACCTCGAAAAAAAACATAAAAAAACGTCATTTTTAGACCTTGTCTTTTCCATATCCCTATTTTCTGTCTTCCAGCCAAATTTGGCTTTTGTTCTATGCGCCAATTAGCACCACATAATTAACTGACACTATTTCCGAGCGCTATTGTTTTTCTGCCTTCTTGTAAGCCGGACTATTACTTAAATTTCCAGATCGAGTTGGAATTTGGACGTGGTTTTTTATGGAGGGAGAAAAACCAGAGCACCCCAGAAAACCCCAGAAAACCCCATGAAACAAAGAGAGAAGCAACAAGAAATTCAAACCACATAAGATGCAAGAAGCAAATCCCTTGTTGCGGTTTAATTTTATCCTTGGTTTAAATTTTATTCTCCTTTGTTTCAGACTCATCATCTCCATTACCATACGAAAAAAAAAAAACAAAGGAAAATAAAATTAAAACCAAGCATAAAATTGAACCACAACATATACCAAGTGACTAGTGGTATACTCCACGGTATACCACTCGAAAGCATTGGATAACTAATATATATCTTCTAACCCACCTGAGTCTGGACTTGTTCTATCACACCCTGCAATAGGGTAAGAATTAGTAAGCAATATGGACATCGCAGACGCAATAGTTACAACTTAAGAACACAGCACATTTTTTATGTGCCCAATTTAAAAACTAATTGGGCAAGGAACTCCTTCATATTTACTATGGCTGCGATGGTCTAATTACAGATAAATCTGTGGAAACTTTAAATTTTCGTAAATTTTAATATTTTTGGTTCAATTTTATCCTTGGTTTAAATTTTATTCTCCTTTGTTTTACACTCATCATCCTTTATTACCATACGAAAAAAAAAATTGTAAAAAAAGGAAAATAAAATTAAAACCAAGGATAAAATTAAAACACAACATATACCAAGTCACTAATGGTATACTCCACGGTATAGCACTTGAAAGCACTGCATAACTAATATTATATTCTAACCCACCTTAATCTTGTCTTTTGCCTCCTCCATCTGCAATAGGGTAAGAATTAGTAAGCAATATGGACATCGCAGACGCTGTACTTACAATTTAAGAACACAGCACATTTTTTGTGTGCCTAATTTAAAAACTAATTGGGCAAGGAATTCCTTCATATTCACCATGGCTGCGATGGTCTAATTACAGATACATCTGTGGAAACTTTAAATTTTCGTAAATTTTAATATTTTTAAATTTCAGTCTTATTATTTATTAATTATTACCTATTATTGTATGTTATCATTATAGTTCCATTGTAAAAAACTTGCATTGTATTTATTTCACTTTTGTCAGGCAAAAAAGAAACAATACAGCTTACGCCAATCACTAAGGTTCCATTAAATAATGGTCCGGCTAAAAGGTAGGCAGGTGTACGGCAAAACTTATTAAAAAGGTGCGAACAGTTAATTGTTAATTCCATTTAAATCGAGTCATATTATTGGCTAATACCAAAAACCCGAAAAAAAAGAAAATAAAAAAAACACGTCATTTTTAGACCTTGTCTTTTCCATATCGCTATTTTCTGTCTCGCAGCCAAATTTGGATTTTGCTCTATGCGCCAATTAGCACCACAAAAGTAACCCGGTAATCGAACCCGGGACACATTGGTGGAAGGCGAGCGCTCTCACCACTGCGCCAACCCTGCTCCCCTTACTCATACTTGCCAAACCGGCAAGCTGGAACTCAAATACGTTCTTTTCGAGCCCTGACTTGTCACTTGTATTTTCTGTGCATCTATGTGTACAGGTTGTGGCTCAATTTTATCCCTGGTTTAAACTTTCTTCTCCTTTGTTTTAGACTTATCATCCTCCATTAGCATACGAAAAAACAAACAAACAAACAAACAAACAAAGGAAAATTAAACTAAGACCAAGGATAAAACTGAACCACAACATATACCAAGTGACTAATGGTATACTCCACAGTATATCACTTGAAAGCATTGAATAACTAATATATCTTCTAGCCCACCTGAGCCTCCGCTCGTTCCATCCGATCCTGCAAAAGGGTAAGAAGTAAGCAATAGGGAAATCGCAGACGCAATAGTTACAACTTAAGAACACAGCGCATTTTTAGGTGCCCAATTTGAAAAGTACTTGGGCATGGAACTCCTTCATATTCGCCATGGCTGCGATGGTCTAATTACAGACAAATCTGTGGAAACGGTAGGTACGTGGTGTAAGCATCATATAGTGGTTCCCCGTTAGTGAATATATGGCATACATTGCTCTCCATAGCCATACACGATGCTTACACCACGTACCTACCGTGGAAACTTTAAATTTTCGTAAGTTTTAATATTATTAAATATTTTTTTTTTAATTTCAGTCTTATTATTCATTGATTATTACCTATTACATTATGTTATAATTATAGTTCCATTATAAAAAAGTTCCATTGTATTTATTTCACTTTTGTCAGGCGAAAAAAAAAAACCAAAGCTAACGCTTAACACTGAGGTCCCATTAAATATTGGTCCGGCTTAAAGGTAGGCAGGTGTACGTACGGCGAAACTCATTAAAAAGGTGCGAACAGTTAATTGTTAATTCCATTTGAATCACCTCATCTCATTGGCTAATACCAAAAACGCCGAAAAAAAGAACAATATAAAAAACGTCATTTTTAGACCTTGTCTTTTCCATACCCTTATTTTGTCTCTCAGCCAAATTTGGCTTTTGCTCTATGCGCCAATATGCACCACAAAATTAACTGACACTATTGCCGAGCGCTATTGTTTTTCTGCCTGCTTGTTAGCCGGACCATTACTTAAATTTCCAGATCGAGTTGGAATTTGGATGTGTTTTTTTGTGGAGGGAGAAAATCCAGAGGACCCAAGAAAACCCCCAGGGAACAAAAAGAGAAGCATCAAGAAATTCAAACCACATAAGATGCAAGAAGCAAATCCCTTTTACAGAGGTGGGAGGCAACTGCTCCACCACTGCATCACCCTTGCTCTCCTCATTGATAAAATGAATATTTATAGACTCAGCTACTACAGTACAGCCCTAAAATAATGCACGCGCAAGAAGAAGCGCAAGAAGTTCTTGCGCCGCAAGAACACGCAATCCGCCGCAAGAAGTAAAAATGTTATATTTTTGCGGTTTTCCCGCAAGAACATTCGAAACGCAAGAAGTTAGAAGCCTAACCGCAAGAAGCCGCAAGAAGTTGAAAATCTAAGCGCAAGAAGCCGCAAGAACTTATGAATCTTATCGCAAGAAGTTGCGTCTAGTCAAACCGTTCAGATCTAATTCGTAATGCCGTGTTCGTGGAAATGCTCAGCGCTTGCTCGCAGTGTTGTCCATAAGATAAGCCACTGCAGTGGGAAGAGATTTAATAATTATATCATCTTAAATTTTCGAACAGCGTGATCTGTGAGCGAAGACAACCTTCGTTCGAATCTCGTGCACTGAACCACAAAGACTACGTGTGTAAACAAATTATACGCTACGATGTTGTAAATTTCTATTAGAACGTTTTGCAGAGTTATTCTTACAGACAGAAAGCTTTTGCAGGGAAAAATATTTTGTGTTTCTAAACAAACGGTAATCAAGGAAACTTGAAAGTCGCCTACGGAAGCGAACGGCTTTCGTAAATTCTACCCTGCTTGCAATACGAAAAAAATATTCCCGGTATGTTGTGATAAGAACATGAATGATTTTCTCAACGTCGAGATCTAATGTGTTTGCCTTTGTGCATTCCTCTTATTTCGAATACTTCAAACAGCAAATACAGTGAGATAACAATCATGTTGTTGTGACGCCTCTAATTTGCATAAAGTTTCAAATTTACTCACACGTGAAAATGTCACGCTTTCGTCATATATGCATAGTACTTCGCATCAGAACGTGTCGACCTCTTTTAGTTTGATCACCCGTTTGGAAAAAACACCCATCCGTTCGAACGGCTTGATCACCCGTTTAGTAAAAACACTCATCTGTTCGAACGACTTGGTCATCTGTTTGGAAGAAACACTCATCCGTTCGAACGACTTAGTAAGACTACACCACGCATGAATCTCAAGCGGCCATCTTTATTCTCCCAGAATTCTCATACATGGAATAATCTCATATATGGAAGAAAGCATTTCCAAAGCAACTGGAAGCAGTAAACACTTTCATTTTCAATGTGATTATTATCTTCGAAGATCCTGGTTCTATTCAGTGCATTGGACCTTATGCCGTCGAAGATTAAATTAGTTTAGTCTTATCAGACAAATAATTTACTGACCCTCAAACACGACTGTATGTAAAGCATTCAGCTCCTTCGATCTCCGAAAACGCATCGATAAATCAGGTAATACATTGGAGAGTTACCTGAAAAGGTAATTGGCAATTGTTTAGATGCTTCGAAAAACAACAAACACCTACTTTCCGACGCATTCTGAGTGACACAACTTTCCCTAGCAAGAAAATTAACTTCGCAAAACGGCGCAGCAAGTAAACTATATTTTCTTCAAGGGAAGATAATTTCAACGTTTGAATTACGAAATTGCGCCAAATAAAACCAGAGATCTCTGTACTTAAGACTTCGTACAAGTCAGCCGTTCGACATTTTTCACGAGCCGTTCGAACGACTTATAATGTCACTCGTAAAGTTAAAGTTTTTAAATTTGTCCGGCAAGAGCTAAGCATTTGTCGCTAATGTAGTTCTTATGGTAAGTGCTGGTCGAACATGAATTCGACCGTGCCTTTTGCCTTAATTCGCGTGAAGCGTCTTCTTACGGTCCTTTGCGTGCAAAAATGTTAGCGCAAAGAAGTTCTTGCGGTTTGAAAATCCTACCGCAAAGAAGTTCTTGCGGTTTTAACTTCTAAACGCAAAGAAGTTCTTGCGTCTCTCAGGATCCAAGCGCAAGCGACCCGCAAGAAGCCGCAAGAAGTTGCCGGCTTGCGGACGCAAAAAGAAGTTCTTGCGCGTGCATTATTTTAGGGCTGTACTGTAGCAAGCCATTATCAAATCATGCTTGGTTGATAACCCATGAATTGTATACAGTAATTTCTACCATGCCATAGAAACTACAGCCAATCAGAATACAGGAAAGCCGTTGTATATTCGCTGAGATTTCACCGAATCTTCCCGTCAATCAGTGTGATTCATCATTATTAAAACCAAGCTTCCAATCGTGCGTAGCAACTCTCTGCAGTTTCTTAAAACTGTTGTTTGTATCTTCTACGGCATGGTTTAAAATAGTTATGCAACGCTTTCGTATGGTATACCATGAATTATCCCACTTGTAGGGCTCGAAAAAAAAAACCCGCAAGCAAAATTTGAGAGTTACTTAATAATAATAAATAGTAATAATAGTGACTTTATTTCAGCATTTCCACAATGAAGAGGCTCTTCATCCGAAACAAATTTTGAATCAAATCAAATATTGGCTTTGGGGAGAGGGGAAAACCGGAGTACCCGGAGAAAAACCTCTCGGAGCAGAGTAGAGAACCAACAAACTAAGCCCACATATGATGCCGAGCCGGGAATCGAACCCGGGACACATCGGTGGAAGGCGAGCGCTCTCATCACTGCGCCAACCCTGCTTCCCTTACACATACTTGCCAAACCGGTAAGCTGGAATTTAAATACTTTTCGAGCCCTAACTTATCACTTGTATTTTCTGTGCATGTATGGGTACAGGTTGCGGTTTAATTTTATCCATGGTTTAAATTTTATTCTCCTTTGCTTCAGACTCATCATCTCCATTACCATACGGAAAAAAAAACAAAGGAAAATAAAATTAAAACCAAGAATAAAATTGAACCACAACATATACCAAGTGACTAATGGTTTACTCCACGGTATACCACTCGAAAGCATTGCATAACTAATATATATCTTCTAACCCACCTGAGTCCGGGCTTGTTCTATCACACCCTGCAATAGGGTAAGAAGTAAGCAATAGGGAAATCGCAGACGCAATACTTATAACTTAAGAACACAGCACATTTTTATTTGCCCGATTTGAAAAGTACTTGGGCAAGGAACTCCTTCATATTTGCCATGGCTCCGATGGTCTAATTATAGACAAATCTGTGAGATCTTTTAAATTTTCGTAAACTTGAATTATTTTTAAATATTTTTAAATTTCAGTCTTATTATTCATTGATTATCACCTATTGTTTTTCTTAGCCTGTGAGCGGGCGGAATTTGGGAAATCCTACAATCTGATTGTTTCCGGGAGCGGGCGGTATTCCCCTATCCCTTGACCACGTTCACAGTTGGTTACAGTATCCAAACCAGTGTAACCACAGCAAAGTTAGAAATTATTTTACGAAAGTAGTTGCTTTTTCTTAAAACAAAAAGTAATCGTCAAATATGGACTCCGACGAAAGCTATTAAAGCGAAAGTGAATTTTACTACGAAGACGAATTATGTGGGAACACAAACTAGGAAAAAACAATGAAGAAAACCAACCGAATTTTACGATCACTGGCGTAAAAAATTTCATCGTGGGCCAGCGACCCGAAAACACCGTTTAGAAAACCCACTACGAGGTTAATACTTGGAAGAGATACCTAACGAAGAAAGATAATTCGAGTCCATACCTCCCAAAGAGCTAAACATCCTCATCTGTCGGTTTTTCATGGATGCAAAGAAAAAAGATGGCGGTGCATACGAACCCTCTACTTTGACGTCGTTTCAGAGAAGTTTGCAGAGATATCTGAACGATAAAGGCTCCAAACTTAACATACTGAAAGACCAAGAATTTTCCAAATGTAGAGAGGTCCTTTTGGCGAAGAAAAAGCAACTTGTTCAAGACAGTGCAAAGGGAAATCGTCCTCGAGCTGCTCGAGAGGTTACTGAAGAAAAAGAGGATCTCCTGTTTACAACTGGCGAGTTTGGTGACCACAATCCAGAGGCTCCTCTCACTTCAGTTTGGATTTCGAGCTCGTGACGAGAGTCATAAGCTGAAGTGGGAAGATATTTCTCTCATGACAGATGGAATTACAGGAAACGATTTCCTTGTTTGGGCCGGGGAGAGAGGCTCTAAAACCCGCCATGGAAATGCCTCAAGGGCCTTCAATCCAACAGCTCAAGCAACACACAATGAGCGCTGTCCGGTGAAATACTACAAGTCTTTCAAGAGCCACCGACCTGAAGAAATGATGAGACCTGATTCTCCGTTTTTTTTTTTTGGCCATAAATCACCGCCGTAAGCCAGAAAACCACACCTGGTACAGTAAATCTCCTATCGGAAAGAATGAGATTGGCAAATTTATGGCAATGGATAGATAGATAGATAGATAGATAGATTTTAGATAGATAGATTTATTAGCAAATTCCTTGCAGCCGCCGAAGCGGCTAAATTACGAAATACTTTACAATAAAATTTATATTGTACAAGATAAAATATTACAACCTAATTATAATTGAAACTATGGTTCATAATGAAAGTTTTCCTAAACCTATGTGTCTTACAAATCGGTAGCTCAAAGTATCCCCGGGATCGTGTGCAGTAAGTGGACTCGTTAAGTGGCGGCAGTAGATCATGCAGCTTATGGCTTGGGTCTTCCATGATTTGATCGAATAAAGTTTCGCTCAGCACCTGTCTTCTCTCATACAGTGAAGTGATGCCTGAAGCTACTAGAGCTTCAGCATAAGATAGGTCAGGATATATTATCCGCAATGCGCGCTTCTGTAGTCTTTCCAAGTTATTAGATAGATACTGCGGCAACGCATTATGAAAAACTGGGCACGCATACTCTAAGACGGGACGAATGCATGTTGTATAGAACAGTAACATATCCTTCGGATTGACCTTTGCGCGTTTTAGCTGCTTTAGGAAATACAAGCGTGTTGCGGTCTTTTTGCAAATATGATTAACATGCACATTCCACTTGAGGTCGTCTGAAACTAAAACTCCTAATAGTTTTGCGGACGAAACAACTTCGATTTGCTTATCATTAATAGTGATAGAGTCTACAGTACTAGGTGAGCTAGAAAAGGATATTCTCAGCTCTTTACACTTAGACTCGTTTAGCTGAAGCCATCAGCTTCAGACTGCCGAACTAGTTCATCAACGCATGACTGCATGGAACTGGTTTCGTTCTTGGATACGGACTCGGCATCAACATATTTCCAGAGAGTTGTGTCAGCTACAGAGAGATCGTTTATCATTATAAGAAATAGCCATGGGCCCAGTTTTGTCCCCTGTGGGACCCCCGCAGGAACAGCCTCCCACTCCGAGACACAATCGCAGCTGAGCTTCACCCTTTGCTTTCGATCCATAAGAAAGTCTATAATCCAACACATAAGCGGTCTTGGGATGTCATATGAGGAAAGCTTTCGCGCCAGAACATGATGGTCGATCAGATCAAATGCTTTGCGAAAGTCAAAGAGCATAACCCTCATAGTCGATCCATTACTATCTGTTGATTTCGCCCAGTAATGCATCATACTTATTAACGTATGCGTAGTGCTGAATTTGGGTATTGTTCCAAACTGCTGTGGATCGATCTTTTGGAGGACAGCAGGCTTGACGTAAGATTCGACGATGTACTCCTCCGCTATCGTTGATAGAGTTGGTGTCAGGGAGATGGGACGAAGATGTTTGTTTATGTCCTGCACAGGGTTTTGCTTGGGCACTGGGACAACATCTGCCTCTTTCCACGATGGAGGGAGGCGACCTTCACGATAAGATGAATTAAGAATGTCTGCAATTGGCCCTGCCAAAAGGTCTGCATTTTCTCTCGACACCCACCCTGGGATTCCGTCAGGACCATGCGCTTTAGTTCTGTTTAGTTTTATCAATTTCTTAAAAACTGATTCCTTTGATACAACAAGACCTGGTTGTTGGGTTGCGCTGTTGGCAGGATCTGTGACGTAGTCAGCCGGGATAGGTGTGAAACTACGCATGGGCGAGAGAAAGGCCTTGTTGATGATGTTGGCAAGGTTGACGTTATCCATAGGCCCATATAAGTGTTGAAGCGATGTAGTGACATAGGATCTTTCCGTAAACGCCGGAGAACAGCCGCTAAGCTTCTTAACTTCAGTCCACCAGGCAGACGGCTTACACTCCTTTACGTGCTCAACCTTCGCTTGGAAGTATTTAGCCCGACACGCTTTCCTCTCACAATTCACACGATTCCTAAGTTCGCGAAAATGCTGGTTGACCCCACGGGAAAGGGCGCGATGGCGCGCTTGAATCAGTTCTTTGAGAGTGGAGGTAATCCAAGGAGGCTCAGTAGAATGCACCCTCCGGGATTGAATGGGGTGGATGCGATCGAGACCTGTTGTCGTATTCTCTTCCAAGAGCGAGACTTTTTCCACGCACGTCTCCAAGGCGCTGGTCATGGCGCACACATCCACCGCCTCCAAATAGGAGCTCATTGCATGGCGTTTACTAGGGCGCAAATCCCTCGCCTTTATAGTGATCGTAGTTTGCTTTATATGAGCTCTTTCATTTGGCTGAAGTTCAATTGAAGCGTGGTCAGATAGGCCGAAAGGGGGGCGTTCAATGGGAGCCTGGTAGTATTCTGAAATATTGGTGAGGATTAAATCAAGTGTTCTTCTGCCGCGGGTAGGGAAGTGGACTATTTGCTTTAGTTGAAAATTGTTCCGGAGGGGTGTAATGTCTAATCTGTTGAAATCCCCAAGAACCAGAAAACCGCCGTTTGCAAAGCGTGATTCAATAATTGATAGGCACTTGGTTAAGTACTCCATTATCGCAAGGTCACTTGCACTTGGTGGGTGATAAAGCGTTCCTACTACAATGGAAGTACATCCCCTTGGGAGACGTGTTGGTCTAAGTTTGATCCAAAGCATTTCGAAAGATGGATCGTGTAAATCATCCAGAATTGTAAACTTAATCGTGCAAAACTAGCAGGTCTAACTGGAAATATCACAAATCATTCAGTTAGGAAAACTTGTATATCTCGCCTTATGGATGCTGAAGTGCCAGCCAATTATGTAGCTCAGCTAAGTGGGCATAAGAATCTGAAAAGTCTTAATGCCTACAAGACCGCGTCCATGGACCATCAGCGACCCCTTGTTCTGAGCAGATCAGCTGACGATCAAGACCCTGGTCCACTGTCTGTGAAACCCAGTGAAAGAAAGTCTCTAGTACAGCTACACAGGAGTTCCACGAGCACTGAAGCAGCATTAGGTCCTACATCTGGTTTATTTTCTGGCGCTTCAATCGGTCAAATTGAAGGATGCCCGTTTACTTTCCATATCTCGAGCAAAGACTTGAAGGAGCCAAATCCAAGACCAAAGAAACACAGGATCATTATTAGTGACAAATCCGATTCCGATTAGAGACAAACCGTCAATATTAAACCTTTGAGCAGGATTGTTTTCAGTTACAGTAGTTTAGAAAAAAAATCGCGCGCTTATTCTTTCTTAGCGACAGTGTTGTTTCTACTTCGGAATTCATTCAGTTCAATGGTGGGATGTTATTTGCTTTTCGCTAGTGTGACTGACAAATCACGTTTCGTGCACGTAATTTGAAACACTGAGATGGCTTTATTTGTCAAAATTAAGGTGTGGTGTATGTTTATGTTAGAAAATTCTTAACAATAAGTTCCTGCAGTCAAGACAAAACAAAATAAAATTGTCTTATTGCACTGCATTGCTGTTAAGACAAGTAAAGACGGTTCACAAAAGAATGAAAAAATGGAATTCTAGAGAAAAATAAATAGGTTATTTACTGACCTAGGGTCGGTCCGTATAGGAAAAAACTGTTTTTTCCTATACGGACCTCTTGGCCAGTAAATAACCTATATTTATTGTATGTTATCATTATAGTTCCATTGTAAAAAATTACATAATTCAACCATCTATCCATCTATCCAAAAGAAATACTGCGACGTCATTAATTTTAATGCAAAATCAAGTGTCTAGATGGAAGGTCGTCTCGCACTGAAGATGTTGATTGTTGATCTCCATGACATAGTTTCACCAACAACATAGACAAACTTGTCAAAGACTTCAATTTATCATTGAGAACGTTGTCTTACTCAATAGGATGCCAAAACAACACCAAGACAAAGACTAGTATATCCAAAAAAACAAGAACAGAACTACCAAAGTAGTAGGAAAAGACGGATTCTGGGACAGAATTCTTAACAGAAATCTCGGTAATTCTGTTGTGAAAAAAGGGGGGTCCTTTCTGAATTTCTCCCCACAATTCCTCCGAAGCATTTGGGAATCTGAAATTCGGTCTCTGGAGGTATCTACATTTCCAATCACGAAAATATTGTCACCCGACGATTGGAGACGTTTGGTAAGCGGCTATGATTTCTCACTGACAAAAAAAATGGGGATTAAAATTGTTTAAGGAAATGAATATACAAATATAAAATGTCCCTTGTTGCTGAGATTTTCATTGAACAAGCTTTGGATAAGTTACCAAATTTTGTGGGCTTCTCTCAATTAAGAAAAAGATTAAGAGATTCTTCAATTGATATCTGTAAAAAGCTAAAGATATCCTCATCTTTAATCCTTGGAGAATTAACTTGCAAAGATCTTACGGATTTTGGTTTTGATTTTTATATTTCAAATACAGATGGCTTGTTAGACAGGAGTATGAATGAAGTGATGTTTTATTTGACAAGGGGAAGCGTAAGGCGCCGTTCATTAATGAAAAAGACAGGAAGTTATTAATGATGAATATATAACATACATTTCATAACGTGGTTCGCGCTATGAAAAACATATCGAAATATCAACCTAATGATTTCTCAGGAGGTCTAAGGTTCACTTTGTTTATTTCTTTCCATTAACTTTCTACGTAACCGATCTCTTACAGGACTCTGATCTCTAATACAATATGCATTAGCAATGATATGAATGGCATCCTCATCTCCAGTAACAGCTTTAATATCTTTTATTTTATTGCATACACCCATTCTTTTTATAATAATTTATGATACTCTTTAACCATTCTATCTAATTTCACAGTGTTTTCCATTGTTGACTAGGTTTTTATACCCCAAAGTCTTATATCATTTTTTATACCCCAAAATATTCTATCTAAAAAGATACCAACCCAATCCTCCCATTACAACTGTTAAAGCAGCAAGATTGATAGTATGATTATTAGGAGAATCAGAATCATAGTCTGTTTTTACATTGGGTGAGGTAGTTTTAGGTTTTGATTTTGTTTTCTCTGATATATGAGGTAATACATCTTTTGAAGAACCAAGATTATGCGTTATTCCAACCGATTTCATTTCCTGATTCACATCTAAGTTAACTCCAAAAGTCATGTCACTCGTCGCTTTCATTAATTTATTGTTATAACCTACCACACTCTCTGTATTTATGATCATATTACTTGGCATTAGCCATACACCAGGAGCAATCGCCAAATCAAGCCGTAATTTCGCTTCTTGAGTGGCAAGCTGATATCTCTGAACTGAGCTTGTAATGTCGTTTTCAATCAAACTACTCTCGAATAAAGATAAAAACTCTTATTGCGTTTCAACAGCCCCGCCTCCGTTTCCAACAATTGAATTTCTCGTGTTTACTTGGGAACCTAATACACAATAAACGAAAGCTTCTGCAGACCGACTCAATCTTCCAAGTCCAGCCTTCGTTAAACCACCTCCACTTGTGCATATTTAAATCCTGAGAGATCATCGTTCCGTATAAATGAAACGAGATTACCCTTCTCCTTCTTACCTCCATCATCGGAAAATTTACCACCTTCACCCGGCCACTGATTTGCTTCCTTATAATAACTTCGAATCAAATGAACGTTCTGAAATCCGCCACCTTTGCCATGATAGCCAGCTCCATAATCCAAAAAGACATCACCCAGACCATGGTTTCTTCCACCTTTCCATCTGAAATCGACATTATCTGGTAACACAAATTCACGACACATTCTTTGATAATAACTTTGCTACACGGGTTGTTTGAAATATTAAAAGGTTGTTCATCTGGTAATGGTACACGCCGTTAATATAACATTCTTTTGATTGTAAAATAGATGTGAAACTTAATGAAACTATTTACAACTTTTGGGTAATTCAACCTCTCGAAGGGGGAAATTCCACATCCAGAAGTTGCACACCAAACCGCGAAATTAAGCTGTTGTGGCCAATGATTCATATGAGGAGCGTTCAACCATTTTCGACTCTGTTTTCCAGATTTGAAAGTAACAACCTGAGATTTGAATACGTCAATTTGACCAATACCCGACCATCTTTATCTACTCTAGCTGTAAAGGGGGAATTTATGATCTCAAAGTCATAAAATTTACTTCGAATTATTTGCAAAGCTTTACTTATATCTTCACTTTGCTGTCTAAGTAGCGGTGATGTTCCGCCAAATGATGTTTCGTCTATATCGGGATCAGGACGAGAAACTGATGTTGAGGTCATAGGATTAAGATCAAGAGTTTCCCCATCATCGCCACCACTGGCACCTGGTTCGTTTAATCTTGTAGGGTCAATCTCCGGATCAACTTCCATATTATTTAATATTTCCTTACTTGATAGCTAGTAAAGAATCTCTAAATGGTTATTACATGAATTTGCTTGCCAAGAATCCCAAGGCCAACATTCCACCCGAAACATAAGCCATTTCGCCCATTTTCTGATCGCTACTTGGTCTATAATAATCATGGAATTTCGGCTCGTTCAAAGTATTACCAGGATGAGTTTGATTGTACAGCTTCAAAGCTTCATCAGTGTTTGAAATATTTTAATAAGCTTGATTTTCATCATTTTCTCTCTTATTAACCCAATCAATGAAAGCTAGCCTCTTTTCATGATATTCTGTAAAATCTTTCTGGTATTTCTCCAACGCTTTGTCGTGTCTTTCTCTTTCCCTTTCGAGATCAGAGGATGATGACCCACTGAGTGTTTTCGCTAGATAATTTCCACCAACGAAGGCCGTTGCATTCAGAACTGCCCCTCCAAGCATTATAGCTTTCGTTGTCATTTTTTTACGAGCTTTTAGGTAATAATTTCTGATCCTCTAAATAACCTTTAAGATACATGCTTCCTGTCAAAACAGCAACCCACTTCACATAACTCATGACATTAGATGATGGATCCGCAATGAATGATTCTTTCAGAGCCTTTTTTCCAATGCATCCCACACCAGCGGAAAGACCGATGAGAGTTGCAGAATCCGTAACCGCTTTCACAAGCTTATTGTCAGTCACTTTCAAATTACATCCACTTGCTGTTTAAATCAGTTTTAGGAGGTTTATGAGTTTAGGGGTTAATTTCGGGTGAAGGTACTTTTGAATCAGCCATTTTACTTCTATATCGCATGAATAAATCAACTACAGCGATTCCAATTGCAGCTAGAGACAGCCCAGTTTGAAAAGATAACTTCGGCATCCAGGCATTACTACCATTACTCTCGATTGTCTCCTCCCCCTCTTGCTGCTTTTTCAATGCTCCTTTCGCTTTGTTATGATACTCTGCAAGTTCTTTCCAGCTGCTACTTTCTTGGGATCCTTAACTTTTCTCCCAACAACAGGTTCCTTTGTAATCTGCTCAACAACTTCTTCAGACATGTTTATGAATTTTTTATATAACTTATCTTTAAGCCTCTTTTTATTTGTTCTAAAGCTTTAGTATTTTTATATTTCATGAACAAATCAAAAGCTGTAATTCCAATTATTACAGTACACATTAGTCCAAAAATTAAATTATCATTAATTTCATTAGAAAATTCTTCGCAGCTCACTATCTGTCATCCATCTAAAACCATGAGTTGGTAGAGGTTTGCTCATTGCCCAACTGTAGAGATTGTTTGGATCCAGATATGTGATGCACTCTATAGATTTCTGTGGATCATACTCTTTCATATATGGATTGTTCGCTTTACCATGGCGAGAAGTGATCATAGAGACACCTCCTCGAATTCCTTTCTCAATCATAAGCAGCATGTCAGGATCTTTAAAAAGCTCTACATTCACTTTAGTCAACTTCAGCATCGCATCTCAGACTAGACCAGGTGCAGTGTAATACCAGGCTGGGTCCAATCCATAGTTTTTGATACAAACATCTCTAAAGTTTTCAAAGACGTCAGCTAGTAGGATAACATCATTCTTAAGATAGAGATCATGGTAATCCTCCATGTTTTTCATATCAAAGGTATCCCAATATTTTTGAGCGTATTCATAATCCTCATCTGATATGTTAGTGTCATTGAGTCTGGAGTAGAATGCTTTTTTCAGAGGAAGTTGCGCGGCGTTAAGTTTGTCAAAACCATCAAACCAGTCGTAAGGAAAAACACCTTTTCGTAATAAGAATTCTAATTCATCCTCTCTATAGAAATATTCCATGTTTTTGAATGAATCTTTTGGTAAGTTCTGACTTACCAAGGTTCTTTATAAAGAGATGTGAATCATAACCAAAGGGTAAATTTTGGAAATGACTTATCTCCCAGCCGAGCCATAAAATTTGGTGTTCCGCAGGGTTCCATTTTAGGGCCTCTTCTTTTTGTTTTATACATTAATGACTTGCCCCTGTGTCTAGAAAACTGTTCTATTAACATGTATGCGGATGATACTGTCCTATATTTTACGAGTCCTTGTACTTCGGAGATCACCGAGGTAGTGCAGGATGATTTAAATCGAGTTTCAAAATGGATGGAAAGTAACAAGCTTATCCTAAATCAGAGTAAAACAAAAACAATGCTCTTTGGAAGCCGGCACAACCTTGCTAAATCGCAAAATTTTTGTATACAGTTACACGGAAAGGTCTTAGAAAGAGTACCTAAATTTAGCTACTTGGGTGTTGTATTTGACGAAACACTTTCTTGGAAAGATCACGTTGAGAATGTGAGTAGCAAAGTTAGTAGGAGGCTTGGGGTTTTGTTTCGTATACGATCATGCCTTACGTTGGAAGCCTCTAAACAGGTATATACTTCACTCGTGCAGCCGTTATTTGACTACACTGATGTGGCCTGGGGTAAAATCTCAGAAGGATGCTGCAAAGAGCTTCAGCGCCTACAAAACCGTGCTGCTCGAATTATTCTTCAAAGAAAAACTTCAAAAGAAACATTTCACGTGCTAAACTGGTTGGATTTAGTTTGTAGAAGGAAAATGCATCAATGTATCTTAGTATTTAAGTGTCTAAATAATTTGGTACCAAAATATTTAAACCAGTGTTTTATCAGAAACAGGGTTCTGCACGAACACGCAACAAGGAGGAGTAACGACCTACACCCTCCAAAGCCCAAACGCAATATGGGCAAGAAAACTTTTAAGTACACAGGAACGATATATTACAATTCATTACCCGCCTACGTTAAAAGTGCTCCGTCCTTAAATAATTTTAAAAGTATGCTAATTAGACTTTTTTATAAATTGTAAATTAGTTTTTATAAATATTCGTTCAAATTTTAAAATTTTATATTTTTACCATTTTTATATTGTACATAATTTTATTGTTCCAGGGCCTCAATGGATACCAGCCTCGTGCTGAATGGGCCACCCTGGTAAAATAAAGTTTCCTTACCTTACCTATAACCAGAAGGATTGTGAAAGATCCCCGGAAAGAACTTTGGAATCTTATAGTTTAAGTTGCATGACTCATGAGCTGCGCCTTGGTATTTTCCCGTAAGATGACAGTGGTCCAATACCTTTTTTATGCCCAATTCACCCTCGCAGATGTGGCAATGAGTGGCATTTTCAAAATCTATTTTATCCCTTTCAGTCATCTTAACCTCCTTTTTAAACTTGAACTTATTATAAATCCCATGATATCCAACTCTAGAGAATCAATAAAGTGTTGTGTAACATCTTCTTCCGCTGATTTGGCTTTATATAAAACTAATTTTGGTTCATAAATGCTATCGTCAAAACACTTGATTAGATGAGAAAAACCAGATGGCTTATGTTTTTGATATTGATTTGTAAAGCTTTTACTTTCATCTGGAGAACAAGTGCTGATACTTTCAGTATAACATTCAAAATCTGGATATGTTACAAAAGAGACCCGCATCTTTCTGTTGTAATTTTCAAAACTAATATACTTTGGTTCTACAGTTCCATCCTCATCTTTAACCATAGGCATTTCCACCCTAACTTCTTCATGAGCTTTACAGTGTTCACGATGTTTTGTTAATGATTTCTTAAGCTGGAAAGAGTTAAGAGAGCGATAACAAGAATAACGCTTGTAATGATGGTTATTTACTTGAGAATATAAAAGTCAACTTATGTTTTTAATCCAACAGTAATGATTTGTCTCTTCGTTTGATATTAGTAGCAAGTTAATTACACGTTCGTCGTCGTCGTCGTAGTTTTTACTAATCCTTAATGGATAAACATATCTCTCCTTACCTTCATCTATATATCCAAAAAGTATTAACTGTAAATTGGTTCTGCCTTTCAAGCCTATCAATCTGTATTATGGGTGTGGGAAACTCAAAATGAGACCAATCAAACTTCTCTGAATTGGCTCTCATTTCCTTGTTTAACCTTTCAGGATGCTTCTCCTTACGGAATACAGCTGAGGTTACGGCCCATTTAAAGCATTCATTATCATTCAAATTCTTTACGTTTACTATCGCCTTTTTAAATGCTATTTCCTCTGGTAATGGTAAATATGAGCTACCCCGGAGTGTCTCGAAAGGATTTATATGTATATCGAAATATTCAACGTGGTCAAACAGCCAGCCCGACCCCTGATTCTGAAACTGTTGAACTATCTCAAGTAACCTCTTAGTTTCAACAGCAAAAATTCTATTAGTATCAACAGCTTCCGTTACAGTTATAGTACCTGTTTTGAAATAACCGTAATTTCTACTTATTTCACCTGTAGCAGGATTATCTTTTATGAAATCACATGTAAATATAAATTGAAACTTGGTAGGTTTGGCTTTGCCATTGATTCAATTAACAACTCTTTTCTTAATGTTTTTTATAAAGGTTTCTGTATCATATCTAGGTCTTCCTTCAATTCTATATGTCTCGAGATATCCTTTAAATGCTGCCTCTTGAAGTTTAGGTTTGAATTCATCCTTCTTCTTCACCTTCTTATCGGTTTCATTTACATTATCCTCTTCCGCTGTAAAGTATTGCTCTTCATCATCTTCTTTTCTAGCTTGTCCTTTTCCTCTCGATGGTTTCTCTGTTGTTTCTCCGCTGGTTGATGGTGCCTCTATTACTTCTTCAACCTCTTGATTCATCCGTCTTCTGATTACAGTTGGTAAATATTTTACGACTTTTCCACCAAGTTCTGATATTTGTCGTATAGCACTGGCTGCTGCATCCTTGAACTGAGTTGGAATTAGTTTTTCAACAAATTCTGCTAAATTCTTAAAAAAGTTCATCTTTTATTATATGGTTGTCTCGTCTTTAAGATACTTTAATCACTCCCCACTTTTTCATAGGATGTTTCACCTTATGAAAATTTCATATTAAATTGTATTACAATCCTTGCTCCCTTTCTCTTTTACAAATCCTACATGCGTCTTTCTGCTTATCATGTTTTTTTTCCCACATTCTCTACAACGATATATTCTCTTGTCATGTTTACAAAAAATTTTCCCACTTCCACATTCTCGGCATCGAAATCTTACAACATTGTGGCGACAAAAGGCTCTTCCATCACATTCTCTACATCGATATTTCGAAATCCCATGAATACATATCCAGTTATATGAAATATTTATTTCACCGGTTTCTATCGCCTTAATTAAATCTTGTTTTCTCATTTGATGTGCATTTTTTATACCTTTTTCTTTAGTGATTGGTATCAAATCTTTGCGTGTTGATTTCTCCATTTTATATTTAATATCTCAAGACTTTAAGACAGTTTCATTCCTCATTTTTAACTATGAAAAAGAAAACACACTGTCCAGATTGCCTAATCCTAATCCTCAATCCTAAGAAAAGAGAAAACTAAATTAACAACATTTTTGAGTCGAAAGTGATTTTCTTTGCGCTGTCCGCTGCACACGGATGCGCTTTTTGCCTTTGGTTATTACCAGAAAAACGCACGCTCAGAAGGAGAGAGGACTAGGTAGGTCACGAGTGCAACCGAAAGCATCAATACTTCTCGGAAGTATCAATCTCTTCCGATCGATTCTCGGTATCGAACACACTGGTATCGGGATTGGCCCAGCCTTAAAGTATGTTTAAAAAAAGTCCCACATTCACACAACGGTTGCAATCCAATCCAACTATTCAAACCAATTTTAACTAACTGACGCAGCACCCTCCGAAAACAAGCAAAGGTTAATGCAATACCTAAGCTACATCAATTACACCTGTTCAGATCCTGTAACCTGCAAAGTATCATTCAACTAATGTTTTCTAGGATTTTGATATTCCAACGACTACCTACCTAAACTGGCCGAACAATAAGCCTTTGCACTACCGTCAAACTCTAATGCTGCAGAAAATAAGAACACTAAATTCGGGTCTGTCAAGTTCAGTGGCAGGTCCGTCCTCTGGACTTAAGGTAAAATGTAGACATTTTGGTAAATTCAATAAAATAATGAAGCGAATAAATGAAAAGTGTTGGTTGGCAAGGTAAAAGTCCACACGAGCTGATGACAAGTGTAGTCCACACTACCCCTCCCCTCCCTACCTACCCACCTGCCTCTGATCTGATCACCCAACCTGGGGAGGGAGTGCTATGTCATCGCCGAGTAACCCTCAACACTACATCGCTGGTACCCATTCATATAAAGTGTACCTGGTTGAAGAATGACTGTGGAGTTAAGACAGTGCCACCACCTGGGATCAAACCCCCGACATTCATTTTACACACTCAAGTACATGTAGATACAAATAGCTATCGTAGCCTGACTGGGCTTGCAAGCCAGCTAAGGGAGATATACTTCATGCCACTATGCCATATAGTCTCCCGCGCCCATCACAATGGTGCAGGAGACTATATGGTATAGTGGGAGGGCTTATATTTCATGCCGGTATGCCATACAGTTTCCCGCACTATTGGGATGGACGCGGAAGACTATATGGCATACTGGTATGAAGTATAAACCAGCTATTAAAGGAAGTGTGCGGAAAAAGGGCGGTTAATACCAAGATATCTAAAAAACAGGTTTAGGTACCTGCATGTGGGGGTTGTGAGGCTGCACCTCTGCTATACTCAGCACAAATGGTCATACCATACCGACAATTTCAGTGATACTACAAACTTAGACCTTTGGTCTTTCCAGATTAAGTTACGTGTCAGCAAAAACAATGGTTAAGAGAGAACTACTTTGCTTGAGGGAAAAGGGTGTTGGCCTTTTGTTTTGCTCCCAATAGCAGGAAAAGATCTCCATAAGAACCTGGTGTACAAAAACTCACAAACTCTGTTCCAAGCATCAGTTACACCGAAACAAACTGGGTTGCACGTTGAAGAAGTCTAAGCTAACGTTTTTAAAGAACTTCCTCCACTCTATGAAATTAATTTACTCTATCCACAGAAGTGTCCAATTGATCTTCCTCAAAGAAAACACACCAATTGAAAGTGCCCGTATCAACTATTTCTGTTTACCTGCCACAGTGCCCAGTTGACAATCTGCTTCTAAAAAAATAAAATGCTTCAAATAAACACAAATCTATTGCTACACATCTCTAAGCTAAGAACGTACTACCTCTGTAAACTGCCAATTTTAAAAGCTACATGTATCTTCAATGAACTGCATCCATGGACTTAATCAGCATCTCAGTGTTTTTACTAATTCAAGCCACTGTGTGGGTAGGACAGATAGGTCCCTACAGCCTGTAGGTGATACGAAGTAACTGGTGCCACACCAGCAGAATATGGAGGAGGCACCTGGACAAAATATCAATTTCACGCACGCGCAGGAGAGAGAAGATAACAGTTTGGGAGAAAAGCAGAATTTTAAAGACGAATGAATGAACTTAAAAATGTAAAGGAAAAGTTTATGAGCTACAACAACAACTTTCATAAGGTTTCACTGGAATATTGTAGACAACCTATTTACATTAAAAGCTTAGGATAAACGATGTTTCATATTTAAAATTCGAGCTCGCTAAGGCAAAATAAGAATAGCGTAAAACATACCTTCAAACCGCCATACTTTCCCTTAGCAATTGGCGCAAGTCCAAATAAACCGTTACATTACTTTGAGCTTTTGCAGTCATCACGACACAAACGTTGCATAGGTTTCGATGGATACCTTAGGAAAATATGCTCTAATTTTTATCCACATCGTTTCTTCTCGTGATCCATGAAATTCTTTCCTTCCCTGGCGTTTTGATAGTTAGGCACTTAAGCCATTTTTGGGAAAGTCAGTTGAGCCCCAATGCAAATGCGCGAACATTTAAAAGGCCATCAAAACATGCCGATCAAGGCAAACTTTTCAAATCCTTGTTCGCCATCTTTCTGGATGGTTGGAAATAGACTGGATCTACTTGTCTTTTAATAGCGTCATATTGATTGGTCAATTGTAATCTTTTTTGATATAATTGTTTTGTTGGTGCTTCATGGAAGTTTGGGGAAATCTGATTTTGGCGCGAAAAAAATTTATTTTATTCAGTTCAACCTTGAATAAGCACCTACTTGTTTACTGGTAGTGAGACACAAGACAACTTTAACCTTTTCACGATTCTCTTGAAAAAGTGCCATACACTTCCTTATTTACCAGTTGAGAGAATTTGGTCTTACTCAACTTATTAACCTCAGGTTAAGCACACACCCTATTCTCACCATCCAATTTCTTAGTGTTGTATTGAAATGAGAAGTTGTATATTGACCACATCTGGAAGTGAAATGGTTGAATTTGAACCTTTCAAATAAAACCCAGTCAAACTGATACCCTTACAGTAAACGTCACGAAGTAAGTTGTTTGAAATCTGCTTGGAGCTTACTGACTTTCAAAGTATGCTGCCAATTCGGCAGATACCATTAAAATTATGTCAAGAAACAGGCTTAGGACAAACAGGCCTTCAAACAACCCTACCAAGACTTAAGTTAACATTCTACTGTCATGAAGTATACACACAAGGTTCTGGTGTAATTCAATCCTGATTACATCTAATGAGATCATCTATAAGTTAAGACTATGCTTAAAGGTGCAGATACCCAATTGTACATGTACCTGTTGAAAATGATTTATACCAGACAATGAGTAAAAGAAATTTACATCAGCACAAAGACAAAGCAAAAGCTTGAATGACAAAATTTTTATAATCATTATGCTTACTTGCAGTACTGAAATGAAGCTGCCGATTAAAGAGGCCAGTGACGAGCAGAACTCGACAATGGAGAAGATAAACAAAGCGACACTCAGAAAAGCTCCCATCCGATAGCTCGGCAATTCTGCTACAATCATGGAAAATGCAGTGAGGTAGTTCTTGATCATGTTGAAAGTAGGAACATAGGTCATCATGGAAATCGCAATATGTAAAGCAGTCTGTTGAGGAACATTAACAACACAGAAATTATTGGAATATGCAGTACAAAATATTGCTCTTAAGGCTTTAACCTTTAACCTTTTAGTAAGGAGATCTGAACTGTCTTGTAGACAAAAACGCATGCAGCGTTGTTTAATATTATCAGTTGACACTACTTTCAACACAGTGTTATAGTACCATCCAAATATAGTCATAATACATTGAATATCTGTCATCCATATACTGAATCCTTCAACATACCAAGTTTTGTGAGGAAAAGAAATGATAGCACATTCAAAAACTGAACCAATTCACAAGTAAAAAAAACTATGTTTATAAATAAAGTTACTGAAAATACAAAGAAAGCAACCAAATTGAGTGCATTAAAAAAGCACTTCGTTTCTCTTAATGGCAAAAGCTCTGCCAACACACTCTACAGTGTACGGTGTATTTCACGGAATGATTTCCGCACAGGTCCCTACTTCATTATGCATGCAGTAGCCATACGGTTTCATTCTGCAACAACAAGAAATGTCTACATGTGCATTACCCTAAACAATTCATCTGCTGCATGCATAATGAAGTAGGGACCGGTGCGGAAATCTTACCTATTTCACTCCAACTGTGCCACATTACTTTTTGTGTTTGCACCGGGTACCATGGAATTTTCATACAATGTATTTCAAACAGTAAAACAAGTATAATAATATTTTACAGCACCACTCCACTGAACATTGCCAAAGCACTCAAATTCTTTTTCCCCATGCTACATAACTTTACTTTCAATTTAACAATGAAAAAACTGACTTAATGTTGCCAAGTTCTAAAGGCAATTGTCGTTATAGTAAATGAATACAATGGAATAGAGGACCACAGGTAAACAAAGAACCATATATGAAGCAACAACGTACCAAGCTTGTGTTTAGCAATGGGTTATGTCTGGCAGCAAAATAGCCCATAATCCCTGCAGCAATGACTACCTGGTGAAAAAAAAAAAATATTTTGACTGACTGCCAAATACCAAATGGATGGTGGTTTAACTTAAAAGAGAAGTAGGGTCGAAAATGGCACATTTTTTCTTTTAACCAACGAAACGTTTACACATAGATAGATCAATTTCCAAAATTTCAGCCTTCAAAGTGATTCCAAACCGTGTGAAATTCCTGTCCAAACTCGCACTAAAATCGACACAGAACGCCGCCATCTGTGGAGTAACGTAGCAGCCTAGTGATGTATGCGTGATGTCAAAGAACTCTGACCGTGACTGCTCATGGAAATGGCGGCTGTGGAGTGTTACTATTGCTTCGATTCAGAACGCGTTTAGATGAGAACCAGGCGTCTGATCACTACAACGATGAGCCTGAAAGACTCAGTAATTCCAACTGGTGTATGTACAGATGTTATGAGCTAAAGAGAGACTGCAACAGAGTGTATCTGCTGTCTCAAAGTCTTAATGAGCCTTTAATTGTTTTTTGCTCTTCTAATATGTGCATGGAACAAGACATGAGCTTTTGAATTTTTCAAAGTTAATCTAAGTCGAAAAGTCAAGTAAGGAATCAAGACTTTCGTATCTGGTTATAAAAGGTAATAAACTTACTATATATTACCTTACTTGTCATATTTCTTCTTTTTAGTTTTATTATATTTACATATGCAAGAAAAGTATCATGGACAAAGATTTCAGGCGATTTATAGTGATAGATTCCATGAAACGTGCCCTTTATTCGAGGACTGTTTGGACACTGACGTCAATTTATTTGTTGCTTCGCGTACGAAAACAGGGATGCATTGTATTACGGATCACGAAGACTTTATCATAAGAGTAATGCTACCAAGCAGCCCTGGAACAAATGAAATGTTACAAAAGTGAAGAAATGCTAAGTCCACCTCTGTGAGTGATGGTTATTTGAAGCCTGTGTAGTCGCATTAGCTGCTGGAAGTTCTTTTTGTTTGGCAGATACTATACAAGAAGGACTGAATAGTTTTCCTTCATTTCCTTCTCAGTCTATGGTAGATCCACTACACATTATTGTCTACACATGATACACAGCAATAATTTTTGCAATGTACACAATAATCACTAATCATTCCTATTCTTATTCATGCTGATGCAATTTTATGGTATTTTAATAGACCAACACCCTTAATCTGTATCACCTGACTAATAAATAATGGAGTGAAAATATATTGGAAGAGGTTTAATGCCCCAATGTATGCTTTTCCAAGTATAGGAAAAGTTGTTTCTATTAACTTTGGCAGCTCTGTGAGGAATTACAATAACAAATGTCTGTGAAAGAAATATATGTTGTAGATCAATTTTTCCTTGGTTCAAATGTTATTGTCCTTTGTTTTCTTGGATAGTAATGTCTGATAATGTGTTTGAAACAAAGGAAAATAAAATTTGAACCAAGGATAAAATTGAGCGACGACATGTACATTTCTTATAGTTTCTGCATGGGTAAAGATGTTGCCGAGCTGTTTAAATAATTGTTACCCTATAATTGCTGTCCTTACAACAGCTCAAGTTAAGCATTCGACTGAAAACTCTTTAAGATTTGTAAAACAATGCATCTTCACATTAGTGTTCTCACAATCCCCGATTTAAGGGCACGTTTCATGGAATCTATGGCTACAAATCGCCTGAAATGTTTATTTATGAGACTACCTGCAAGTTCACTCTTTATAAAATAATATTGTAAATATAATAGAAATGATAGAAACTATCACACAAGCAAGGCTTGATTCCTTACAGGACTTTTCGAACTAGCCTAACTTTCAAGCAGTCGAAAGCACATGTCTGTTTCATGCATCTACTAGAAGAGCAAAAGATTTAAAAGCTCATTAAAGGGAATACCGTCCGTAAACTTGTTTTCCGATTCCTGCTCTTCGAGACAGCAGATACACTCTGTTGCAGTCTCTCTTTAGCTCATAACATCCGTACGTACACCAGTTGGAATCACTGAGTCTTTCAGATTCATCGTTGTCTTGATCAGACGGCTGGTTCTCATCTGAAGCACGTTCTGCAATAATTTCTATCAGCAATCACGGTCAGAGTTCTTTGACGTCACGCATACATCGCTAGGCTGCTAAGCTACTCCAAGATGGCGGCGTTCTGTGTCGACTTTAGTGCGAGTTTGGGCAGGAATTTCACAAGGTTTGGGAGCACTTTGAAGGCTGCAATTTCGGAAACTGATCTACCTATGTGTAAACTTTCCGTTATCTAAAAGAAAACAATGTGCCATTTTCGACCCTACTTCTCCTTTAAGTGGTTTTTACTGTAGAGTTGCTAACTGAAATCAATCAACCTACTCCCTTCCTTGAAAAAGATAACAACAGACAGAGACAGGCTTTCATTTATCAAAAAGTCAGTGATTTGTGTTTGAAGGAATCTTACTTCATAAGAATAAAATGAAACTTTTAATAAAGTCAAACACATAACATTGTGCAATTATTGTTTAAAGAGTGGGAAAAACAACACACTGTTTCCTTCTTAACTCGTGGATACGCGAAGCGTATTTGGGAGTTTTTGTGGGGACTCCGATATGCAAATTGTCATTCACACACTCACTCACTTACTCACTCCGGTGTAGACACTGTTCGTAATTAGTCGGATAGAACTCGGGAGCACCGATAAGAAGACGACAATTGTCGTCACCGAAGGCTACTAATCAAAGTTCACGCTGAAAGTGTATCGTACCGGTGCCAGAGTTTGTGTTGATTTTGTAGTTTAACAGGACGATTAGCGAGGCCCTGTTAGGGGTAAATACCGACAAGCGCGATGGCCTTGAAACGGCGACATGAAGGAGCTGAAATGACGACGGACGACGTGCCGCTCACGGTAAATTACGACAGCGACCTGCGACCTTCCGAAATTGTGACGTGAAAACGTTTGAAACTCAGACGGGTGACATAAAGAACCCCCCTAAAAGGGCCTCATTAGCGGTCTTACTAAAATCAAAAGGAGTTTAAATGTTTCCAGTTAAGACAATGGCAAACTTGGAGACCGAATTTCATGAGCCTTTGACTCGGCCAGGCGCTAAACGTGACGAGAAAATAACCATTCGCTCTTCCGACGTCGACCGCCCCCAAGATTACAAGCAGTACGTATATAAATTTCAGTTGGCTCGAGAGTGATCTGAAGATGAGAAAATCTCTTGCTAATGTAGTAAGCACTGATGAGAACTCATAGAGCGAAATGAGCACTTGAATAAGAACTTATATGAGCGAAATGAGCACTTGTTATTGAACGAAACGACTACTAAAAACAGAATAAATTGACGAATCCATGACATGAAACCGAAGAACGTCTGTGGCCAACCAGGATAAGAAACATCGCATGGAGGACTTTTCTACTGATTTTTGCTACTTAACACTCCCAATCACCTTGTTGATCTCGTTAACTGTTTTAATACTACTTTAAAGTCCATCACCGACAAACACGCTCCTTGGCGGAAGAGATCCATGACTCAAAGAGTTCAAGCTCCATAGTTGTCTGATGAGATCTGAGATCTGCGAAACGTCGCCGAAGGATTGCTGAGCGTAACTGGAGGTCTACAAAGTCTCAATCTGACTGGAGAACATTCAAACTTCTTCGGAACAAAGTTGTCTTTCTTATGAATAACTCTCGTCGTGAATTTTACACAGATTTTGTCAGCAACATTTCTGGAGATCAACGCAAGCTTTTTACTGCTACATAGAAACTGTTCAATCAGACAGTAGATACGCCTTTTCCACCTCACGGCGATAAGTTAGCCTTGGCTAATGACATGGGGTCGTTCTTTATTAAGAAAATATCGAATCTTCGTGCTAGCCTTGATGCAACTGAGAATTTGTACAGCACTGTTAACCGCCATTCTTCTCATTGTTCTTCGTCCTTTACTGCTGTTCGCCGTATAGACATGGACTCTTTAAGAAAACTTGTGCTCAAAGCGCCGACAAAATCTTGTTGACTTGATCCTGCTCCCACTAATATTTTGAAAGATTGCCTTGATGAGTTACCTCCCGTGTTATCTACTATGATAAACTTGTCGCTTGAATCAGGATTTTTCCCTGACACTTGGAAAGAGTCGATTGCTACACCACTGCTAAAAAAACAAGGTCTTGACTTGGTTTTTAAAAACTTTCGACCGATCAGCAATCTTTCCTTTGTTTCACAATTGGCCGAAAGAGTGGCAGCTGATCAGATTCAGTCTTACTCAAATAAGCATGATCTTTATTCGTTATGCTATGTTTGGTAGACAGTAAGTGACACCTTATGAAAATTATATGATTAGTATACCGCTCAACACAGTGCTTAGAAATTGGCAATCATTTTGTTCTTTCACTGCTACTGAGAGTGCACCAGAGGGAATATAAGTAAAATTAATTATTTATTATCCTTACTGGAATACAGAGTTTATGAAGTGTCACAATAATATTCACTTAACACAAATTTAAAATGATTGTAAATCTTTTGCAGATCAAAATTTGAAGAATCGATATGAATGCTTGTGTTTACCACAGTGTAAAAACCTGTGACTTTTTTTTTGGTTTATTTTCTTAGTCTGTACTGCTTTATCTCCTCTGTTTTACATCACTTTGAAAAGCAGCAAGTTCTTACACTGAGGATGAGCCGAATGCTTCCATTGCTTTTTGTTTATGTTCTTTTGTTATTAATCCATGAGATTCATTGTAAGGAGAATCTTCTGATTAGATATTTTATTGTCTACCGCAGTCATTATTTCATTCCTAGGAAACCACAATTGGGAGCATTATGAATGGTGCATGTTTCAATTTGTGTACTATCTCAAGTTGCAATGGTGCCCCCAGAGACGCCATATCAACAGAAGTGTGGGGTGAAACAATTGGAGTCTACAAAAACTTTGAATAAAGGTTTGGTAATAGAGAGTGCCTACTGTACAGTATGTGGTTGTGTTATTTTTAAGTCACATCATATAAACAATGTGAGAAAGAGTTATTGAAATGTTCATATGTTGAAAACAATGGCAGCACTGCGTACTCCTATAAAATAATAATGTCAAATCAACATCAAGCAGTCAACAGTATACACCACATGAAAGTTTAATTGTGCTGTTACAGAAATAGTCAAAATATCCATACCCTACCACAGAATAGTATATGATTATGAATATATGAAAAAAGAGAGAAGAAAGAGTTAATAGAAGGATGGTATTTCATAAAAAATGTCATGGCAGCTCCACGTATTGAACTTGTCACAGCAAACTACAATTCCAAACTGTGAAATGCACAATGCATAACAGCTACTCTAATCAATATAGTAACAAGAAGCACTATTCTTATTTTGGTAATAAGAAATGCTCTATTTTCCAATAAATGAAAGTGCTATTAACAGTATCAAACAAACAGTGCTTGTAAAATTTGCAATTTCTTAAAAGCCAACTCTGCACTGGAAATATGTTCATAATGGATATACAATATCTTCATTATTTGGAAAAATATTTTGTTTATAGACCATGACACTCTCAGTGGTGATCAATGTGGTATTTGTTGTTACAATATTAATATACTTAATATTATAATTGGACAATTTGAATGTACATCTGTACATGTAGCTCCTGATTCTGCCAACTAACTTAAAACAAATTGATTTGTGTTTAATGAAGAGAAGAACTTCTTAGTTCTAGGGAGTAAAAGGGTTTATATCATAGATATTGAGATTTCCTCACGAAAAAAAGAGTACGTAAAAATGATACGTAAAATGCATTAGCCAATAGGAAATGCGAACGATGAAAACTCATTAGTGAAAAAACGTCGTTCGTCCAATCACACAAACGCGAACGACGAAAACTCACTAGTGAACAACATCGCATCGCGATTTCGATTGTCGTCCATTTTATAAGCCTCAGTCAGGTTTTTTTTTCAGCTGAAAAATGTTTATAAAAGTTGTGAAGGTATAAACTGACATTTTATTTCTTGTGTAACCTCATTCAATATATGATTTTGAAAGAGAAACTGATGTTTTAGTTATTCTAGTTTTACACGCATACATTGCAGTTGAATGGGCTCCCTTAACACGCGCGTAAGATTGACAAAATTTGGCTTTTCAAAAATCTCAGTATCTATGAAATAAACAAATTACACCATGGAAAATCCTTTGTACGATTCTTTATTCACTCGTTGAGTTGTATCAGAAAACTCACTCGTTCGCTGCGCTCACTCGTTCGTTTTCTGATGCTACTCAACTCGTGAATAAAAATCGTACGCGAGCATTTTCCATGGAGTAATCTCTATTTACACTATACCTGTTATCCAAATTTGTTGTTATTTACTTTACATATTGTAGTACTTTTAAGAGGTTCCAACTTACCTGCATGATTACCAAAGCTGTCTCTACAGCATAAAAATAAATAAGTTCATTAGAAAATTAAATGTGTTGGTAAAACCTGGATGTGTTGTCTGCTAAGTCAAGTAGTCTTTGTTCTTCTGTCAGTCGTTCTTGCAAACGCTTACACTTACCTATGCCCTGAAGTGCTGGGAGTGGCATTGGCTGAAGTACTGCATGTTGCAAAGGCCGAACTCTTGATGTTGCAACAAAGGTACATCCAGCTGCTCTTTCTGATTTTCCAATGTCTATGACTACTTTATTTAGTGTTTGTCCTTGTGACTTGTGAATAGTCATTGCATAACTTAATCGAAGTGGCAACTGAAGACGAGAAAAATTCTTGTTATCATCTTTCCATTCAAACCGGTGAGGTGGTACAGGTATAGAAAGGGGGTCATCATCTATAAAGGCTGGACCTCTGTAGTGGAGAAAGTGTACAAGTACAGATATAGGTAAGCATGGTGGTGGTTTATCTGGATGAAACAGAATTTCCTGAACTGTGCCGACTGTCCCATTCAACTTCTTGCCAAAGGTTAGAAGTGAGCATGACAGTTGCACCTCGAGAAAGGAACACTTCAGACTGCAGTCCTCCTGCATCATCAGCCTTTGCAGCACTGGCTCCTACACCTGAGTGAACTGCTGATATTCTTGCAATAGGATTAGCAAACGTGCACAGCTTCTCATAATTGTACCTTGCAACATTTTCGTTATCATAGAACAGTCGTACCGCATCTTTGAAGTTTTCCATGTTTACGTTTTGTGGTGCTCTTTCTTGAAGTTTGCGCCAGTCTTCTTCTGTTACTCTTCCATCTCTCATCCTCAAAGGCCTCTGCTTCAGGGTTATTTCCACTCTGTCGAACATTCTCACTCAATACAATCACATTTTCAAACAGAGTATAAACTGAATAGCCCTGTTGTGCTAACACAGTAGCAGCTGGTGGTGAATAAAGTGGTTTATCTCCTACAGGTGGTAACTGTGCAAAGTCCCCAAAGAGAATTACTGAGTATCCTCCTAGAGGTGTGTTGAGTTTTCCTGAAGCTTGACGTAGACGCTTGTCAACCCATGCCAAAGTTCTCTGTCCAAGCATTGAGAATTCATCTATAATTAGATAATGTTTACCCTGTAATCTGAGTTGTAGACGTTGTAAGGCTGCTCCTTGCAAATCTGTTTTGTTTAGAGTGCGTACTGGTAGTTGTAAGGTAGAGTGAAGAGTGCTTCCAGAAATGTTGAAACCTGCGATTCCAGTTGTTCCTGTGAGAATACACTGTTCTCCCAGAAGATGAGCCAATGCATTAATAAAAAATGACTTTCCTGTTCCAGCAGTTCCTGTGGTAATCATGTGTAGGGGTTCTGTAGGTACATTTTCATTTAGGCGTCTTGCTGAACAATGCTGTATGCAAGATTTTGTCTGTGGTTCAGTGCTGTTAAATCCACAGGTTGCCTTTCCATTTCTTGTATGTTTGCAGCTTCTCTGCCTTCATTTCGTTGTTTTGCTATCCACTTCTCTGATTCCCGAAGGAGGTCCGGAGGCATATTTCTTGAAGCAGCTGTCCAGTCAGTATCAGGGGCATCATCATTAGCTGTGCTATTACTGAAGTATTGGTTAAACCTACAAAGCAGCATCCATTCTTCAACTTCCTCTTGCTGTTGGTGCATCATATTTTCATCATCCTCACCATCATTTTCATCCCCATCATTTTCACTGTTGCCATTGTGCATCATTGCTTGTTCAAGTTCCTATGCAAATGTTGGTATACACTGCTGTCCAGTCTCAGAATTCAGAAAGTTCTTATAGCATTCAATGAACACTTCACCACTTTCCTCAAGTCCATCCCAGGCAGAGTCTAGTGATTGAAGCCATGGCTTGTACTTTACAAGCTGAAATTTACAGTACTTACCATAATTCTTACCAGAAGGATTTGGAGAAAATACTGGGAAGGTTCTGATTATCACCTCCTGTTTACGTTTTCTTATGTCTCCCTTTGTAATATAAAAATCTGATGCAAACTGGAGTAGATTTAGCCGCATAATTCCAGGAAATTGTTCTCGCCACTGAACCCTTGATGCATAATGATCACGCAATGAGGGATCCAAAGCACTGTCACCTTGGTTTACTTCTTCATCTTGTCCTCCACGTACTCTTCTGCTTCCATCCAGTGAAATGCAGAGAAAGCTTTAAGTACAATTGTACAAAGGTTTTCCAAGAAGCATATGGGCTGTTTCTTGAGATCCAATGTCACGTTCTCCTGCAACTTGAATCATGGCTCGGCGTAAAGCAGATGATGCACTGTCTGTATGGCGTAACTTGTTGATGGCAGATTGGAGAATCTCTGTTGCCTGTTGAGATCTTGGCTCACCTTTGGTAGCATACTTGGCCATATAGCGAATGCATTGGTCAGTGTCAACAATTGCTTGCAAATCCACATTTGCTCTCCAGTTCTGAAGCATTAAGCGATTGTGTGAGTTGATGCGGTCATCATTCCTCTTGGTGATAAGTGAAGCTCTTACTCTTGCGTCCATTATCTGCTGCACTGTCGGTTCATCTTGTCCACCATTATTTCCCTTAACAATTAGCTGAAAGTCAATGCTGCTCTGTCCTGTGCAATCCTTTGGGTAATTGAATCGGCAATGTTGTTGTTGTCCAGCTTGCTACGTAAACAATATGCCGTACTAAACTTGGTGTGACGTTCCACTGAATTAACCAGAGAGGGTTAGTCATCACCCTCATTTCCAGTTTCTTGAATGGGTATGGCAGAGGGATGTGGGTTTGGTACTTCCCAATTTCCATCTGGAAGATCCTCATTCATGGTGGTGAGAAGCCAGTCTGCATATTGAATAACTCTTGCTTTGGCTTCAATTCCTGCTTATATAGCTGGTGTGAAGTCATTTACCATTTCTTGATAGTTTGATTCTTCACGTTGCCTGTCCAATATTTGCTTAAGCTTCCACCCTTGAGCAGCTTTCTTTACAAGTTCACAGAGTCTTGGGTCATTCTTGAGCTTTGCACAACCATGTGCATGAATACTTCCCCGAGCTTGCCATTCATAACGAAGCTACTTCCATTCAGAATACAAAACTTGATCCAACCAATGTTTATTGAATTCTTCAAGTCTTGCTAAGAAGTGGGAGTCTGTGATATGCGGATGGTTTATGACAGCTTTTATCTGTATAGAAGGTGTTGCATTATTTGGTTCCTCCAGCAGTCTATGAAGATCAGGCCAGTAATTGTCAGCTGTACTAAATGTGAAGAAAAATGTTGGTGCTCCCTTCTGTTCTATAAGAGCATTAAGTTCCAAGTAGCGTTGATACCAGTATTGTCTTGTTCCTTGAAACATAACGCTGAACTCTGTTCATGAGTTGCTGTGCAGACATCTGTCCAACCATTTCTTGTAGTTCTTCTGTGGTAAGGTTAGCATCTTGAGGGTTCTGAGTGAGAAAAACCCTAGCTTGTGACAGCAACTGATGTCTCTTCTTCATGTTCGGTGCCCAGTAAGGAAACCTTGGATGGGATGCGAATCTCCATACAAACTGCATACTGTTCTGCATACCTGATAAGGTGTTTAAAACCCTCAGTTAATGTTACCTCCCTTAATCTTCTCTTGTTTGTGGGGTTTCCTCTTCCATGTGGAAACAGTGTGGGGAAGGCCATTGCAGCTAGTCCTTTTGTCTGAAATTCATTGATCGGATCTCCTTCACTAGATGGCCAGTCCAGTGGGTCTTTACCATTAACAAAGGCACGAATAGCTTCTTGTTCCTGTTGTTGAACCTGTTGAAAAGGAAGGTAAGAACTGCTTTCCTGTACACTACTATTTGCTTCATTCTGGGGAAGTCCCTGTTCAGATATTTCTTGTCTCTGCTGTTCTTCTTCTGTATCTTGTACATGAACTGAAGGCAAATTTGTCGGAATTCCATCACGTGGTAGGCACTCAATAGCTTCATTGTTGATTTCAATGTCTGAGTAGTAGGGATTGTTGTCCTTTAGCCATGCCAGTGCCTACATCACCTTATGTCTTCTAACTCTGCAGTCCCTGCTGCTGTTGTCTGCACCATGTCGCCTTATGACAAGGTAGGGAAGTTCTTCTACATTGCGTGGCAGTCTTGTGATGAATCCTTGAATGTCTTGAGGAAGGTTCAACACATGTCCTTTGTAGCCACGCTGTCCTCCATGTTTACGATAAATACACATTATTGGGCAAGCTCTAGCGATAAGCATCTCCTCTACATCTGTAAGATTCTGTAGTTCATCTGGTAGTGTGCCCGGATCCATGTCATTCTCCGCTGAAAACAGTTTTGGTAGTTTCTTTATCCCTCTTACATCTTAGGCACTGGTATGTCTGAAAAGTAAGTCCTTGCACAGTTGGCCATGTTTCTTTACATGTTAGACACTGTCTGTGTTCCAAGCTGTTGATGTTGCTGTGGAAAGCTGTCATACTACTTTGAACCCATTGCTGCTGGTGCAGTCGCTGTTCTGAATTCATCCATCCATGTGTAAGATATTCCTCTCTAGTCTGTTCCTCGTGTTGTCTGTTTAACTGTACTTCCTGTCTACGTGCAACGCTAAAATGTCGCGACATCTCGAGTCTCGAAGATCTTTGCTCGTCGGTTTCCATTTCTAAAGCGCGATTTGTGTTTAATCTAAGATTATGTAATCTACTGTTACGTTGACTCTGTGATTCTACTTGTAATGTCATTTCGCTTTAAGTACTAAGTGACTGTAATCTTTCAAGTCGTTGTTGATTTGTTTCTGTTCCCCTTACCCTGGCAGTATTTTCACGTAAAATCGTTAATCTGTTTTGCCGTTCGTCTTCTAATTCTGTCTGTATTCTGTTAGCAGCATATTCGCGTAAAATCCTTAACCTGTTTTGCCGCTTGTCTTGTGATTCAGTCTGTATTCTGTTAGCAGTATTTTCGCGTACAATCCTTAATCTGTTATGTCGTTCCTCCTCTGGTTCTGTCTGTATTCTGTTAACAGTATTTTCGCGTAAAATCGTTAACCTGTTCTGGCGTTCGTCTTCCGATTCTGTTTGTAGTCTGTTAGAAATATCTCCCCGCAATCTCTCCAATCGTTGAAATCGTTCGTATTCAGTTTCTGTTCTAAGTCGTTCTGCCGAATTTTGTCTCAGTATTTGTAGTCGCAGTTGTCGCTGTTCGTTAGTTTCGTTATGCAATCGTTCTATAACGTTTTGTCTAGCTAAAGCAAGTCTTCGTTGTCTATCACTAACACATTCAGTTTCAAACATACCTTGATTGTATTGCCTGAGGTAATCCAGCCTCCTGCTCCTTTCTTCCGCTCATTCCTGCTGTCTCGTTTGCCTTCTTTGAGCAAGCAGTTGTTATCTTTGCTCCGATGTCTGTTGTTGTCGTCGCAGCCGTGTTCTCTCCCTCTCGGCTTCGAGTCGCGCTTGTCGTTGTGCCGATGTTTCGGTGCTGAAACGCGCTTGGCGACGATCTCTCGCTGCTTGGTTTATTCTCTGTCGGCGATCCTCTTGTTGGGATGTACTTGCAGGACGAGTGAAATCGGTTTCGGCAAAATTTTACATAATTTTCAAGAGAGTAATCAAATACACTCCGGTCCTCAATAAGTGAATATTAAAATACGCCATAACGAGGCACGTAACCAGTATTTATAACCTCTGGTATGAAACCGGTTCTAACCGGTTTAACCGGTACCAAAAGGCGTCTTGTTGCTAGGTAACCAGTCATAGCAGTCACTGTGTGCAAGCGCGATAATAGTGTTGCCAGGTTACCAGTAAACAGAGACATGTGACCACGAGCGGACACCTTTAAAATATAGATATGTATATATAAATATATATGCATATATAAAAACTCTCGGCTCGATTTACTCGGGCTTGCGAGCACGTGGTCTTACCGGAAGCGACACGATTAGTAACCTCGCTTCGCGAGGAACAATACACCACAAGCCTTTACAATGAAAAGTTTTCTGTCTATTGATTTCCGAATATACCTTAAAGTGAACTAGATAGTGTTGAAGTAGACATGTTGGAAAAGATATGTTAATTTACCTGTTTTGCTTACTGTTGTGTGACTCATCATAGTTACATCGTAAGAAAAAGAAGTTATGAGGATAAAAACACAGATGTATTGTTGTGTTAATGACATGGCAATTGTGACTTAGGCTATTAAGTACGACCCTGACTTGCTGTGATCAGTTGTGGTATAGATCATCAGTTACAAAGTGTGATGACATTAAACCATAGACGCGGTAAAAGTGACCTCCAAGTGCTTTCGATCGATGAGAAAGAGCGAACCACCTCACATATTAGAAGTGTCTGCAAAGCTAAATGACGGGTCCTTGTTTGGGAAATGTTCTTGTGTGGCTGGAGCAGGAGGATACTGCCATCATGTCATAGGACTTTTATATTACATGGCTCTTCTGAGGCAACTAAGCCATCGAACTGTACCAGACGAACTGACATGCACCAGCATGAAGCAGCGTTGGAGTGTTCCCAGGGGAAAGAAAATTGAACAAAAAGAAATTCAAAATGTGTTGATGAAAAAACCTCAGCTGGGTGCTTCGTACAACAGGCGTATTAAAAGCAATCTGTATTCGCCATCACCAATGTATGGAACATTTACAAAAGAACACTTTCAAGATTTTTATCCTCGCCCTCTATTTGCAACCCTTGTCCCTACACAACAACAACTCCAAAGCATTGCCTTTGTCCCCAGCAAGTTTGGAAAGGCTGTTTATTTTCATACCAACAAAAATGTCTTTTGAATATGTAATCAACGATTTTACATGTACTGCATTCCCAGAATTGCCATTGGAATGTGCTGAAGGGAGATTTCACAACAATGTTTCAGTTTGCCTCAACAATCAACAACAAGCAACATTCGACTCATTAGCTGTAACTATGGACACGTCACACAAAGTACAAGAACAAACAGCGACACAAAGCTCAAGTGATATGTGGCATTTACTGAGAAAAAGACGAATCACAGCAAGCAAGTTTGGGATTGTTGCCCGTCGTCTGTCAAATTTTGATTCGCTGGTAACACAACTCAACCCTACCAGATATGTGCAAACAGCACACATGCGAAGGGGAATAGAACTTGAAGGCAAGGCAGCTGTGGCGTATGCCAACATTGCAAAGGGTGGCAGAGTAAACCTCTTCCCGTCAGGGCTGATAATTCACCCCAAGTGTCCATGGCTGGGATGCAGCCCACACAGAAAAGTATATGACTTAGATGCTCTCATTAATGGCCTAAACCCCTTTGGTTTACTTGAAATCAAAGTTGCGAGAGAGGGCGAGACCACATTTGATAATGTCGAGTATCTTCGCAAAGATAATGCAACCAACCAGTATAGTTTGAAGACAACCGATATTTACTACTATCAGGTTTAATGTCAGTTGCCACTCACTGGCTTAGATTGGTGTGACATTTTTAGTTACATAGATGATAACTATTTGTTTGCGCAAGAATTGCATTTGATCCCATTTTTTTTTTTCAGGAAGCTTAGGACAAGGTGGATGAATTTTTCTTCAGTTATTACTTGCATTGATACTCTGATTTTTCTTCTGTATACACCTTGATCAATAATATCATGTAAGATATCTTTGTAATGTAGATTTGCAAGTATTATTTGATTAGTACAGATCTTTATTGCAATGTAAGAAACTGGCACATATATCGGTACAGTAACATGTGACCAAGGTTGAGAGAAGAACAACACAGGATATGTCTAATGAACATGCATTATGAAAACTACCACACGTATTTCTTATTCATATTCCTTGTCACTATTAGATAAAATTAATGGCCCTTGAAAATTTGTAAGAAGACAGGCTACAGAATACAATTGATTTACTGAGCCTTAAGATGATAGGGGAACATCTGAATCACAGAAGTGGTACTCTTTAACTCTTCTAATAGCCCGTTCAACGTGTATCCTAAGGCTGGCAATAGTTTTTGTTTTTTGCACATCTTGTGTTGAAAATTGGCCTTGATTTTCAAGAAAAGGAGGGATATTTAGCTCAACATTCTTCTCCCTTAGCAGATCATCAATGTCGAACCCTTTATCTGCCATCACTGAATCCCCAGGTTCCAAAAGATCTAGGATCCCACTTCATATAGTAATTTCTTTGTCACTCATCCCTCCTGTGTATAGACTTGAAACAAAAGAAATTGTTCCATTTGGGGTTATTCCAATTAACCCTTTCAGAGTTGCATTGCTCTTATAACATAAGTACAGCTGTGACTGCAGAAGTAGCGAAGTAGGCGTTTGGACAAAAATCTCGGCGCAGTCCAATATAACTCGTGTACTCGGGTAAAGTTTCTTAAAACCCTCAGGCATAAGCCTATTGACATCCTCTCTACAAGGCCAGATCATCTGACTTCCAAGAAAAAAATACAAAAAATTACCCCAGGTGATTAACTTTCTACACACTGAAGACCTATGTCTAAGAAATCTATGAGCTAAGTCCTGTTCAAATAATCCTAATTTAAGGCGAACTAAAAACATAAACAATTCATCGACAAGGCTGGTCTGATTTCTCTTTCTCCAGATCCATACCAATAAGTCATTATTTGAGCACTTGGCTGTATAAACTGAAAAAAGGACCGAATATGTGCATAAGAAAATTAGTATAAAATTTTATAGAATCATCGTCTGAGCCAAATCTCTCCAGCCCAGATTTAGCCAGTGCCAGTTGTTCAGCGGCTTCCCTCTTACAGTCTTGAATCTCTAGTGTAGCTTGGGCCTTTACTGCTTTAACTTCTTCTTGAGCTGCTACTGTTTCATTTCTGCTTTTATTTAGCTGTTCTTGCTCAGTCACTAACAGTGCCTTAAGTGACTGGATTTCTGATTCTGAGCTGTTTGCACTTGGAGTAACTTCTGATGGTAGGCTTTCATCTCTTTCGATATCACTCTCGTCTGTTTGAGAATCTCTGTGAATATAAGATTACGATAATATTATTTAAAGTGTTCCTAGATAACAATCTTTAAAATGTCAATTTCATGTCTAATGGCCACACCTATATTTCTGTCAATACCATTTTGACATACACGTATAAAGATAGATAATTTTTATAAACTATAATGGCAAAACCAAAATATTCACCAATCAACTTTCTTCGTGATTTGGGTTTAGATGACCAATCAAACTTCGAAGGAACAGCTCCTCTTTTGAGCAATTGTCTACCAGACTCGGTGGGTGGAAGGTAGTCTTCCTCAGTGAAATGCCTTGAGCATACTCTTGTGCAAGTAGTTATCTAAAACAAAATATATGCCATCAAATACAAATAAATTGATATGTAGGTCAAAGGTTTAAACAGCCTCTACCCCGCTTCTTGATAACAGAAATCATGACAAATGAACTCCTAAAATGTTGTGTTCGCGACAGGGGCACTAACTTCATAGGCGGGAAGTCGGAGATGGAGCAGGCGCTAATTGAAGTCGACCAGGAGAAAGTACAGCGCTATGCCACAGAACAAGGCTGCGAGTGGGTTTTTAACCCTCGCCATTCCTCTCATTTCGGCGGAGTATGGGAGTGCCAAATTCGAACCATTCGGAGCGTCCTAGATGCCATGCTGATTCAAATTGGTAGCTCACAGCTAACCCACGAGTTATTTTCCACCCTGATGGCAGAGGTGACTGGGATAGTTAACTCCCGCCCACTAACAGCTGTTCCAACGGACGCTCACGAGCCTCAACCCCTTACGCCCTGCATGCTGCTGACAATGAAGTCTCGTTCTCTTGCTCCTCCCCTCGGAAACTATGTCCCAGAAGACCTGTACGCACGCAAGCGATGGAGGCGGGTACAATATCTTGCGGACCAGTTTTGGACCCGATGGAGACGAGAGTATCTGCAAAACATGCAACGACGACCGAAATGGCAAGATCAACAGGTCAACCTGCAGAATGGAGGACATAGACACTAATCGCAACAAATGGCCACTTGGAAGGATACAAGAAGCCATCAAAAGTGAGGACGGGAATGTGAGAAAGGCAAAGGTCCTGATGTTCGACGGAGAGCGCACCAAAGCCTTACTACGCCCCATTACCCAGCTAGTACTGCTCCTGTCTCCCAAGCAAGGAAACACATAAACATTATATCCATTAGGACATTGACTCTACTCGTATGTAGCTTTTTTATATATATAGCAAGGATAGTATCCTTGGGCGAGGAGTGTTGTGTTCGTGACACATTCATTTAAAATTAGACCGTCATTTGATATCTTAGCGTCCTTTTCTTAGCACGTGCTCGGTAGCTCGAATCAATCCTCTTTGTTCGGAGCGTACGCCTACCAGATGCAAGTTTTTTCGCTTTTTTCTTCTCGTTATTTCCGTGGCATGTTTTCAATTTTTAAGCATAAGATGTTCTTTTAATTATTGTAATCATTTATTTTAGTTTTCACCGTGTGTGATCCAATAAACCTATTGCGTAGCACACTGGTTGTCACTAGCGTCTCCATTCGATTTGAAACATCGCCCGGGGACGCAACACTGGACCTTCGTCTCTTCGAATCTTCACAAGCCATTCCTTTCTCAATTTGTCATCTCTACCACGACCAGGTAAACGGTGAAATTTCAATTCACTATGATAGCGAGAATCTTCATTGCATCTTGGAACACAACAATGGTAGGATGATTTCATTTTAGAAGTTGAAGGCTCTTCAATGCTATCGGTATCTACAATGATGAACACAAAGTGTAAACACACGTTCGGGTATGGGATAAACTCCAAAAAATATCAACGTATCGATGATAAAATGCCGTCAAATCTCACGTAATTATCGATAATACTCTATACTTTCCTTCTAGGGGTTTAGGAAGTCAAGATATCGCAATCAAGTACGAAAAAACACGAGTTTTAAAGTACGTACCCTGTGAAGTCGCCATGTCCATTAGCCTTCGGCGCCAACAGTGTAGTCACGGTTTCGTCGGAAACAGCGTATTCTAGCTTAAAAATTTGACTCAAAAAAATCGTCTAAGCCGTATCTTACGGGTTTTATAGCAATGGAAAGAGATTAAAAGCTCTTGTCTCTCGAAACTATTGTTTTTGATCATACGCGCTTGACCTCTTACGGACTTTTGTCTACTGGAGAGCTTGCTCTCCAGTTTGGCGTTGCTAACCGGTATCCAAACACGTGAATTCTAGCTGCAAAGGGCCTATTGCCATAATTTTGCATTTCATGACATTGAAGTGCATGAAGTTCCGAACACTCCACTGATGCAAACTATCCAGGTCCTGTTGAAACAAATCAAGATCACCAACCGTGTCAATGATTCTAGAACATTTACAGTCATCAGCATAAAGAGCAATAGTACTGCCAGGAAGTAATACTTTGGGAAGGTCACTAATAAATATAACAAAAAATAAAGGCCCTAATAAAGAGCCCTGAGGACCTCCAGATGAAACATCGGACCAAGAAGAGGATATACCACCCAGCACTACTCTCTGTGGGCGACTGCTTAAGTAACTTTCACACCATTGTAATAATGAGCCAGTGATCCCAAAGCAAAGTTGCACAACTTTTGCGACAAAACTGCATGGTTCACCTTGTCAAAGGCTTTGGAAAAGTCTAAAAGACTACGTCAACTTGTCCGCCTTTATCAAGGGCAATAATCCATTGATGATGGGTTAAGATCAGTTGAGTCTCACGGGATCTACCTTTAATGAAACCATGTTACCACTCAGTTAAAAATGGTGAGACATGATCATAGATAGCAGAAGGAACAATACGTTGTAAGCACTTGGCCGGGATTGGCAATAATGAGATGGATCTGTAGTTGGTAACAAGCTCCCTGCTATCTTCCTTATGAATTGGGGTGATATTGGCTGATTTCCATAAAGTGGGCATTTTCCCGGTTCTCAGGGATAAATTAAACAAATGGGCAAGTGGAATAGAGAGCTCTTTTGCACAAGTACGTAAAATACTGGCTGATAAGTTGTCCACACAAGGTGCCTTGTTTACGTTGATCTTAGTTAGAATTCCTTCAAGCTCTGGAGCTGTTGTTGTAACTACAAATAACAAGTTCGGATTAACAACATCTGTGGCCAACAGTTTAACATCAGTAGTGGATTTAGAGTAGACTGAATGAAAAAACACATTAAATAACTCCACTTTCGAATTCAAGTCTCTAGACCTTCAAAAGGATTTTATCTATAGGATCTTATCAAGATTCTTTAGCAGGATCCTATAGGATTTTATCGACATCTTATAGGATCTTATCAAGACCCTATGGATTATATCAAGAAAGTGCATTAGGATTCTTACCCCATTCAGGATCCTGATTAGGATCTTTATCTTATTCAGGATCCTGATCAGGATCTTCATCATGTTCAGGCTCCCAATTAGGATCCTTATCCTATTTTAAAATCCTGGAAAGGATCCTAATCCTATTCAAGATCCTACAGGATCTTATGGAATCCTAGAGGATCCTGCAGGATCCTATATGTAAGATTTCTATCAGGGAACACACACTTCGCTTCCTGCCACCAACCAGGGGACAGTAAAGGCTTCATCAAAGGCGAAGCAGTTAGGCTGCTTCGAACTAACTCTTCAAAAAATACTTTTGAAGAGGATATTGTAGCATTTAGATTACGCCTTTACGCGAGAGGTTATCCAGATAATCTGGCAAATAAAGTCCTCTCAGAAGTGAAATTCAAAGAGAAAAAGTCGGCTCTTCAACAAAATAAAGGAACGCGCAATAGAATTCTTCAGTTTTGTCACATAATACCACCCAGCGGTGCCTAATTTAAAGAAAGTCTTATTGAGCAAATGGCATCAAATACTAGATCAACCTTTACTGAGTTAGATAAAAAACAAGCCTCCCATCATCTCGTACAAAACAGGAAAATCGCTCAAGGACATACCCGGGAGATCCAAACTCTAAACGCAAAAACACTACACCGACTTGCGAACAGCGGGAGTCGTGTAGACCTGTCACAACTTTTTTTAAACAAGTGTAATAAATTTCTTTGAGCGGGGAAATGGGGTTTGTATATTATAATACATTATAATGTTCAACTGGCTCTTACTCAGGTTCCACTCGATTCGTCGCAAAAGCAGAATAGAAATTGACATCCTCAATTTGTGTTCTGTTTCGCCAATTTCTGTTTGTTTTGTTGGGATGCTCTAAATTCCGTTTTGTTCACGCAATTTCTGTTCTGATTTCCTTAACTCTATTCCGTTTGTCCAAAAAAAAGAATAAAAATTGAAACATCGTCAATTTGTGTTTTGTTTGGAATGATTTCCGCACAGGTCCCTACTTTATTATTCATGCTGAAGCTGTCTTTTCTGGTGCAATGCACTTGCAAATATTTCTTGTGTTCGAAGAACGAAATAGTATAGTTACAGAATGCATAATAACAAAACGAAACGGAATACGTTTACACAGCGCTGCGTTAGCGACTTACAAGCGCTGCAACGAACGTTGCATAAAGGTTGTACGAACGCTGTTTTCTTTGCGCTGCAGCAGTGCCGAACAATGACTGCGTGAGTGCTGCATTAGCGACAGTGAGCGCTGCACGAACGCTGCAATAAAGATACAGCTGAATGGCCCTACGGAGCGCTACTGTCGAATAGCAGTGTTTATGCAGTGTTTATGCAGCGTTGTGCAGAGCTGCGTAAGCGCTGCAAGAAACATCTGATGTGCGTAATTGCGATTCAACCAATAGGAACATCTGTCATCAGACTTCAGGTCGTATCAAGCTCGCTCACCTGTGGTTCACGTTCTTTGCGTAGTTCTTCATCGAACGCCGTTCGGTCATGCAATCATCACCAGCTATTGTAGGCTCACGAAAACAATGTACGACTGATATAACTGCCATAACTAATACTCTACAACGAGTAAACAACACAGACTAAAACTTCCAACCTTTAATGTGAATATAAACTTTCATTGATCCACAAAACGACACAACTTTAAAACACTGGATATGAAGTATACAAATAACTGTCTCCAGCAAAACAGTTTCCACGTTTTGTAATATTGTACAATACAAAATTTACAAATTTTTACTCACCTCCAATTTTCATTTCTTTAGTTTCCCATTCTCTACGTTCAGCTTTTAAGGTAGCTGAAGCGCCCTGTTCCCTCTTGTTTTTGGGAATTCTTGAAAGCGGCATGGCATTGAACTCCTTCGTTTCTATTCAGTAAACGGTGCCTAATTTTGCGGAAGTTTTTGCCTTCTCCGGTTGTGACTTGACTGTCGTTGATGATTCCAAGTTTAAATAGTATATATTTACTTGCTATCGAAGCTACAGAAACACAGCTACAAACGTATTCGCCGGAACGGTTGATCCGCGATCCGATGAATTTTGTTCAGTTAATTCAAATTTGAGCGCGCAAAGTGAAACTGCCTCGCCTGGAGTCACAAGGTATTTCAAGGTCTCAATTACAGTCATTCTGTACCAATAGGATAAAAGATTGTTCGGAATTACTCTATTGCTGCCAACACAATTGATGAATCTCGATATCCCAATAAATTTCGCGCTCGCTAGACGCATAAACCACACTTGAATATTGTTTCCTTCAGATTTTGTATTCCGTCTACGTGATATCACAAGGCTTCACTTTACTCACAAACACGCGTCACTCTGATTACAATAAAGGTTTTCACGGATTGTAATGAGCCCACTCCTATTGGTTGTACGCGATCTTCTATTTCCGATCCCTGTCACTTTGAGCTAATTGACTGACGTTTAATTATACAGAAATGAAACGCTTCCGGTCTGCGATTACAATTAAATAATCAAGATAAAATAGAAACAAAATTAGGTAAATGGTCAAAAAGATTTCTTTATCTACCACTTGTAGCTTGCCAGATTAGGTTTCCGAAGAGAATGGTTTACCCAGGTCGTTTACCTGGTGTGATATATTCTGCCTTCTTTTAGCAATTGTAAATAAGGATTTAAATCCAACATTACCGTCTAATTTTTATTTTGACTGGCTCAAAAAAAAAGTAACTCAACCGGAAATCAAAATCAAACCTTAGGGTCGCATTTCAACCAGGTTAAAATAAAAAAAACCTCAATCACGCAGGCAATCTCACAGCCGGCAAATTAACATTCCCGCAAAGTAACCGAGCGGCCGAACAGGACACTTTGCAACTCTCGCCCGTCCATAATTTTATGTACGCAAGGAACACGTCAGCGTGCAATGGAGAAATTTCCCGCTCTTTTTTTATTTTTGTCTTTTGAACTTTACGTCACACGCGAGCACAAAATGACAACTTTTCCAAAAACGCAAACGTTGGGTCGCATTAGAAAATGCGTGTGTTGACAGATTTTAATTCCTAGAGTAGACAAACCTCAACAAAATCGGCCGTAATGCGACCCGCGCCTAACTTCACTCTTTTAGGCACGCGATCGTCCGTCACGCGACGTGTTCTTTGGAATGTCGGTCGTTTCGCCTACAACTCGTTTCGCCTACAATTGAGTCGATTCGTCTACACGTTCTGAGACGTTTCGCCTATACTGAAGTCGATTCGCCTACAACCCAATACCCTAGAAAAGTAAATTAGTATAGGAGAATTTAGCGACTACAGTTTTACTCGCCTCATAGTCTGTTCGCGTATCTGAATGCAAATTCCGACCTTTGTGTGTTACATGTGATATGTTTTCGTTGTCAAGGGAACCCACTTGAGCGCAGTTTCGAAACACGACACGATACAAGAAACAGTAAACTCGATGCGAGAAATCGTCCTGTCGAGTAAGGGAACTTATCGAAAATTTCTCGCATCAAGTTTAGAATGTATGGGACGGGTGAAGTAGTTTTGCAATAAAGCTTACTTTTTTTTCAGTACTCAACAGTTCTGATCTTTGCACTAAAGAAAATACAACTCTTTATTTTCAGCACTCATTAAACCTATAAACCTACTTATTGACAACAGTTCTGATCTTTGCACTTAAGAAAATAATCGTTGTTGTGAATCCCTACTCCCTGCACTGAGCGAATGCTTTGCATGGTCCATTGAGATGAGCGCATTGCCTAAGTAGTTGGTCTGCATTTTTTCTCTGATTAGAAAAATCATCCCAAAGTTGAAAGATTTTAGCTTGGGGCGACCTGTACTTGGCTCGTTGGATCCTTTTCAGCTTCTTTTCTGAAACTAAATGGATCCGCAATTCTGTCAGCCGGGCTTCTTGATGGAGAAGGTCTATCAGCAGGTAAAATGACATATTCCATTTCCCTGAAGCACGACGGTGTAGACCATTATGCCAACCTTCGATGTCGTTGTTGGTTCTGATGGCCATCATATACACGCTCCAGGAAGAGGGAGGCCAGGTGGTGCTCTGGACCCAGGTTTCTGAAACGGATTTAACAAACTGCTTCAGCGGGCCTGTGGTGGCTTGAACTCGCAACTGCTCGAAGATAGGCTGGATTTTATCTTTTGGTAGGAATGGTAGCGCCATGAATTTCCGCAGGTGGTGGTAGGTGCCTCGGTCATGATTGTATTGATACTGGAGTCCAAGCTCTTGAATCTGTAACACACCTACCTTGCGCGGGGCACTAAGTAAACTTTATTCTTCTGTTCTATTTTAAAAGTGAGCTTCGATGTAGGCAAAACGTCTCACACTATGTAGTGTAAAGATCAGAACTTTTGTCAATAAGTAGGTTCATAGGTTTATTGCAAAACTACTTCACCCGTCCCATACATTCTAAACTCGATGCGACAGGACGATTTCTCGCATCGAGTTACAGTGGAACCTCGATTTAACGAACCTCTATTTAACGAAGTCCTCGATATAATGCACCTGTCAATGTTAAGCCCCAGGGTGGGGGGGGGGGGGGGCTACCCACGGGAATTTGACTCAGCCACCTTTCCCCTGGGAAGGGATTTTGACACTTGGGCGCTGCCCCTGGGTCGGGAATTTGACATGGCAGCCATCTTGGAAGGCCGATAGTATTTCAACAATATGACAATGAGTGGGAAGAATATCTAGATATAAAGGACTTAGGGTCTGTAAAAGACAAGGCAAGGATTCGCGTAGTTTTGAACGAGGTAAGTTTATTTATGGGTTTAATAAATGCCCATTTATTTTTCAAATGTCACCTGCTTATTTATATTAAGAACAGTATTTAAAACGAGTTCTATTTTTCTTTGGCAGTGTCAGAAATTCACAAACCAGGAAACAACCACTAGACCCTCTAGTATAACAGTGTCTAAAACCACTTGTACTTCTACATCCAAATGTAAGTGCAGTGTTCTTCCATTTTGTGACATTTAATTTTATTGTTAAGTTTGTGTGCATGTCCTCTAAAAATATGTAATGTTCATTACATATAAATGTTCATTAAAGTTGTTTTTATTGGCCTGACCAAATGCTAGTACACTTCTTGCAATTTCCAGCTCTTGGAATGCATTGAATATAAAGTAGAACCGAATTTAGGCACTTAATCTTCCACTACAACACTTTGTAGCAAAATCTTAATCCCACTGGGGAAAAGATATGCTTGTTTACCTAAAATGTATGTCTTTTGTGACAGCTGGTTCAGCAAGGTCAGCAGGTGCCAGCTATGGACAAAGCTGTGGACAAGTTCAGACTACTATTTTAGTCAATAATGGCAACGTCCAGATTGGCCCAAAAGTAAAGGTTAGTGTAAAGTTCTCTAGCACCTGGCTTATAACCATAAAAAAGACACTTCAAAGCAGGTTATTTTCATTTCTGTTAGTTAATTTTTTTGAAGCCATTTATGTAAATGCATCTCTTTGTATGTATTTTGCTTAAAGGAAATACAGAAGTTACTGTGTACATTGAAGTAAAAACGGCAGTTTCCAGGAATTCTCTCTTCTTACTGTAGAGGACAAGTACAACCAGTAAAAGCCAGGATATTATTGAATCCTCCAAGATATATGGCAAGGGAACAACGAGAATTCTAACACCCTACCAAACTGCTATCAATGAGGCTTCAGCAAATCTGCCTTTAGACGATCCTTCCCTCTTAATAAAGAGAGATGTGCTTTACGAAAAAGCTAAAGAAGCTGTCAGGAATGATACCAGTTTTACATTTAAGAAGGGTAAGTCAAGATCAACTTTGTCTAGTGAAATAGACGTAGAAAAATCAGCAAAGAGAAAGAATACAACAGAATCATTTAGGAAAGAGCATGTTATTAAACTCCTGGAAGATATTGATGGGAAGAAAAAAGAGATTAAGTTCAAGATGTTACATCAAAGTAAGGCCCAAAATTCTAAAGACTGGGAGACTTGTGAAAAACTTTAAAAAGAAATGAACACACTCAGGCAAGAATTACATAAGTGTCAGCAAGAGTTGCAATTGCTGCAAAGAAAGGAGAAGAAGTCAAAATGGTATAAGGAGAGTAAAAAGTCTGATGATAGAGAAGAGAATTCTACAGGTGGGGGGCAGAAACAGAAAAGTCTCTTTCAAAGCTTTATTCAGAAAACGATTGAAGAAAAAAGTACAACAGAAGAATCAGGAAGTGGAAAAGTGACTTATGCTCAGGAAACAAGTGTTAAGGAGAAGGAAATCTGTAGTCATACACAAACTGCAGACAATGTGGGCCAGGGGTTTCTCCAAAGCCCCCTCTAGACACATCAGAACCTACGAGGGGGCCTTGTGATAATGACATTATGCGGCTGAAAAGATTTCAAAACTTATCAGATTACATCAAAGTTGACAATTTTACTGATGTATCTAGATTAGACAGTTTCACACTGGATATGTACATTCTAACAAAAGAGAAAATATGCCATGGAGAACATAAGCAGCCATGTAAAGCATGTATTGGCTTGTTAAAATTGCAAAGAGTATCCTTCATAAAGGTTTCATTCAGTTAAATGAAGCCTTTGCAATGTCAAGTCCTGGTATAAAGTACAAGGCAAAGGATGCGAAAAGGAAGCTTTTGCAGATGCCTCTGGCTGCACTGAGAATAAATAAGAGTAAACATGATGTCATTTATCTGGTCTCTAAGGAGACTAACCTGGAACTTACAAGAAGCCTTTTAAAAAGAAAGGATTCTGGTTCACAGTACACTGGTGTACAGATGTCTGCAAGCTTAGTGAAGCAATTGCTATCAGCTTCAGAGTCTGAAGCTGAAAGAGGGAGACTAACCTATGGCATTGCAAAATCATCTGGTCTAAGTCACACAAAATTGAGACAATTATATGGCTTTGAGAATTTGCAGCAAAGACAAGACAAGGTTGAGAATTCTCTGCGTGAAATAAGACAGATTAAAGAAGCTGTGGCATCAATTGCTAGTATTCAAGAGAAAGCACTTTTACAATCAATTGGAATTGAAGTTGAAAGTGATGAGGATTCAGAGCAAGACGAAAGTGAAACAGATTCTAATGTGGATGTCGAGGAGGAATGTGATTTGAATGCTGCAGAAAACACGTCTGCTAGTGAAATGGTTCGTGCCAATTTTGTAAGTGAGACAGACCTACTGAAAACATCAGAAAATAGATTTGCAAATGAAACAGTAAGTACTAACTTGAATGCATCAGAAGACACATTTGTTAGGGAAACGGTCGATGCTCTGAATGTCTCAGAAGTCAGACGTGCAACTTCTCAAAATGCTGACATTATAGGGGACATGCCTCATCAGTTCTCGCTGAGCAAACAGATAACTGAGTCGGCTTGTTACCAGAATTCCCATCAGCTAATGGATATTCTTAAGTCTTGTGAACTGAATTGGTTTAGCTTTGTGGAAGTCATCAAGGAGAAGATGAATGATTACTCTAAAGAAGCTATTGATCAGTTGCTGCTTGATTTTAGTGGCCAACTTCATCTATTTAATTTAGAAGAGAGAGAAGAAATGATAATAGAGCAAAGCCGACAGGCATTTCTCCTTGCACAGAGGCTTGAAGAAAATAACTCTGACGCAGATGATGAAGCTGTCCTGTCAGAGGAAGAGGAAGTTGAGGTTGATTGGGGAAATATCCATGACCCTTTGCAAAAGGCGGTACAGTCAGCAATCGCACAAAAGATAAGGAACCTTCGCTTAAATGCCAAGAGGCAAGCAGCAAAGAAAGTTGCAAAAGCAAGATATTTGAAGAGAAGGAGGGGCAAGAATGTCCGCAAAATCCTGAAAGAGTGTCCAGACATCGGCCAAACAATAGAAAATTATGTCAAGAGTGCTGGTGTGGGGGCAGACAGTTGGCGTAGGACAGGTGTCCTCACCTTTGATGGCAATCGCAAAGTGCAGAAGAAACCAACGTTCAGCAGAATGAAAGAGCATTTGGAAATGGTATATGGAAGGAAATTTGGGTATGGTACCGTTGTTGAACTTTGTGTTGCTAGAAACAAGCGAAGAAAGTCTTCTACACGCTATAGGGGTCTTGCAAGAGTCCCATGCAGAAGAGCAAGAAAAGGATTCACTATGAAATACAACCCGGATCAGCACTGGTCAGCAGCACTTTACAGGGGCCTGGATGCTTTGCATCTCAAGGATGGAAATGATATCCTAAATATCAACCGCGATGACCAAGCAGGCTTTCGTCTTGACACCCTTGCTACACACAGCAAACATGCCACATTATGCATCTCTGAAGAGGTACCACTGACAACCAAGGTGGACTACGTTAATAAATATCCATCCACTCTACAGACAACATCGTATAACTTTTCTGGTACCGAAACAACTTCTGAAGCTTGTGCTGGGATTGTCAAAGCTACACCACTACACAGCAAGAATCCAGCTCAACATTTTCACGATCTGAATGAGATAGAGACCTATCCTGATGTACAACCAGCATTTTTCAACTACCTCACTGGACAGCGAAAGAAAAGAGTTTGTGTTCGTGTTGATGGCGGTCATGATGAGGGCCCCTCTCATAAGGAGGTCCAGTTCTGGTGGACATGCTACCATCTTGACAAAGGCTCTCAAGTTCTCATTCTTACAACGCGAGACAGTGGCTCAAGTAACAAAAACAGAGTGGAGCTCCAAAATGGTTGTCTTGCCCTCGCGCATTCTAATTTGTTCATACCATCTACCTTGAATGGTTCTTGTTTGAACTCGCAAAGTGGTAATGTTGATGAAGTCAAATTGAAGCAAAACCTCAGTGATGCAATTGATGTCTATTTAAACCGAGTGAACAAATGTCCATGTCCAGACACAGTGATACACCTTTACAAAGGTACAGACAGCTCAGAGTACCAAAAGTTGAGATCAATGGTGAAAACATTTCTCGGTGGAAAACCCAGCTTGAAAAAGAAACTCAAGGAAGATCACCCTATTGAATACCAGCGGATAGAAGATGTGTGGAAGCTTCGATCCCGTCACCTGGTTCCTGGTTTACCAGATAAATATGTCTTCCATTTAACCTGCTGCTACCAAGATGACTGTATTCACCCACTGTGCAAAGAAGGACGGCCAGCTATGGAACCACTTTGGTACAAAGGAGGTCCACCTCTCAGCTTCACCCCTCTTCCTGTTCAAGATCCAAACAGGTAGGAGAAATGCACCATTTACAACTTTTCCTGTCACATGACTTGATCAATGATAATAGACAATTGTGCATTTTCTTCCTCGTAGACCCTATGGTAATCCAGCTTGTAAGGATTGTAAAGGATTCTGCGCTGGCCATTATATCATGCCTGAAGAGCATTTCGGACGATATGGTGACGAAACCCTTAAGACAGCTCCACCACCAACAGAAGTGGCGAAAGAAATGTTTGACAGGGGAAACACTGAAGACGCATCTGCTAAAGTATTTCTCCCCCATAACGAGGCAAGACCTTGTTGCATCTATTTAGAGCATGTTTATTATGTTGTGACTTGACATTTCCATTTCTTCCTCAAGGTATCCATGTGGTTCCAGCATCTGAAAACTGTGCAAGAAAACCGAAAGCGTGGTGCATTAAAAGCAGCTAAGACAAGGCAGCAAAGAGGGTTGGGCAAAAAAAGGGGGAATCAAAGTACAGAGGTTGGTTACTGTATTTTCAGTGCAGTTTGAAAGTCATTTTAGATTTGAGGTATATATCTTCAAAACATATTATTATGATAAAAACATAACTTGTAAATGGTCTCTTTTGCAATTTACAGGTGTGCCAAATCTGCAAAAATGTAGAACCAGATAACGACCAAGAACAGATCCATTGGATCCAGTGCGATAAGTGTTACATGTGGTACCACCAAACCTGTCTTATAGAGCACTGGCCACCAGAAATCTGCCCTGCCCAAGATGCCATATTCTGGAACTGTGGTTCCTGCATTGCTGTCAACACTATTTAGGTGACTCACACATCATCTATAACTGAACAGAAACATTTTTCCCATGGGGCGGGAATTTGACATTCACCAGGTGCCCAGGGGTGGGGAATTTGACTCTGGCTTCCAGAAAATGTCAAAATCCCCTGGGTATGCCCGCCCCCCCCCCCACCCTGGGGCTTAACATTGACAGGTGCATAACGAATGATATTCTATGTCCCGGCCAAAGTTACAGTGTCAATGGCACATGACCCACAATCTGCGACGTCCCTCCTCTGTGTTGCAACATTTTTAAATCGCTACTCTAAAAGTGTCGTTCTTTGAAAACAAAAGCTGCATGTCTGCTCAAAAATTAAAATAATTGCTACTGAATACCACCATGCTTGTGGTGACAAAAATTGCGTTGAATTGCGTGACATCAATCGCCTGTGTTACAAATCAATCATTAACTATGACCTCGATATAACGAACATTTTGGTTGTTTCCCTTTAAGTTCGTTATATCGAGGTTTTCGATATAAAGAACCCTCGGTTTAACGAACAAATTTGCCCGGTCCCCAGCGACTTCATTAAATCGAGCTTCCACTGTAACTGTTTTTTGTGTCGTGTCGTGTTTCGAAACTGCGTTCAAGTGGGTTCCCTTGACAACGAAAATATATCACATGTAACACACAAAGATCGGAATTTGCATTCAGATACGCGAACAAACTATGAGGGGAGTAAAACTATAGTCGCTAAAAGTGATAATTCTCCTATAATAATTTACTTTTTTAGGGTATTGGGTTGTAGGCGAATCGACTTCAGTGTAGGCGAAACGTCTCAGAACGTGTAGGCGAATCGACTCAAGTGTAGGCGAAACGACTTGTAGGCGAAACGACTTGTAGGCGAAACGACTTGTAGGCGAAACGACTTGTAGGCGAAACGACCGGCTACCGTTCTTTGATCTCCTTTATCTCACCCATCAAACTCAGCAGCTGTGTTGCCATGCCGCTGATTACGCAGCATCGCATTCTCAGATTTCGCTCGTGGGTTTGTGTGTGTTCGCGTCATTGTAAAATAGTCTTTATTCGGTATCCTGTGCCGGTCCCGTCTGCGCTAACTTCCAAACGGCCATAAAAACGTCTGAGGCCCAAGTCGGTAACCGAATCTTCATCTTTCTGTGGATTTGAAGCCTTAATGCACAAACCAATAAAGGTTTTCATGAACGCGGTCGACAGCCGTGCAAAACACCAGCGGCGATTTGATGGTCAGGACAACAAATTGTTTTGAAAGATACCTCTAGTGATCCTCTAGATACCTCTTATTTTGCTTTCCAATTCATCCCTGATCTTAATTAATTGAATGTACGTACGTACTACACAGGTGCAAGTTGATCTGCAGCGTTGTGAAACGGTATTGCAACCTTTAATATCGCTAGAAAAAGGTTCCAGTTTAAATGTTTAAATTGAATCGTCATTGCAGCTTTAAAGCAGCGGCTTGCAGCGCTGCTTTACCGATGCTTTACCCTGGCAAAATTTTGCAGCGCTTTCGCAGCGCACGATATTTTGGGTTGGCTGCTTGAGCGACTCAGGAGCACTGCTTTAGCGACGCTTAAACACTGTGCAACAATAAAAGTGAACTGTCGCAGCGTTGCAGCAGCGCGGTGTCGTTCGTACGGGGGGACCTGTGCGGAAATCGTACCTTCTGTTTCGCCAATTTCTTGTTAGGATGCTATAAATTCCGTTTTGTTCACTCAATTTCTGTTCTGATTTCCTAAATTCTATTCTGTTTGTTCAATTTCGGTTGTATTTTTATAAGCAAAGAATGTGATAAAAAGTAATAGCATTCATGTTCTTCATAACAGAATTTGAAACGGGATATTGACGGAGATGACCCCTCATAAGACTCGGCCTACCTTGCAGGTAGCCCGAGTAAAAAACTGTAAAAACGACATGCTAGTGGTTACACCATGTTTCCTTGTTGTATATAAATGTGAGCGCCAATAGTTAAAGGAAAGTGCACATTGCAATCAGCTGGACAACACTTCGACGAATCTCTAACTAGTAAGATTTACATACATGATTAAATATGAACTTCCTTCTTTGAGTCATAAAAACCATAATTTCAAGAAAGAAAAACAGCATAGCTGGACTAAGCTAAGCAGTAACTGTTGGCATACTGGGCAACGGCTTCAATGGTAAAGGACGAGCAAGAAGCGAAGTAATCTAAACCAACGCCAAACTATTTTGTAGCAACAGATTTGCATGACCTACCAATATTCCATCATCGATACCGTAACCGTCGACCGATCTCAAATCGGGGACGGCACAGATACTGAGTATCCTGAAGAGCATTATCAGGAAACCAAATCCAGTCTGTGTGAGGGCCAAATACGACCGCAGAATAGGCAAATCGTACGCCATAATTGCTATACATATAAGGCAGATGTCTTATTCAACTTCGTCTCCAAGGGTCCCTTTTGTCATGTAATTGGGACCCCTGGCCAATTGAATTTCGAGACCAATTTTATTGGCTGTTAAAAGACAAAGGCGTAACAACCGAAAGTCGAGATAACCACAACATGGCAGAACCTTCAAAAACGCCAACTAAAGCAGCAACCCGGGTTCGTCGAACCTGCAACGAAGACATAGCTCTGAAGAATCATCCTTTAGATTTCTTAGGTGCAAAGGCATCCCAGGAAAACATTCCTTCGGTTCTGGAAAGGTTCTTTGAGTTAAAAGTTGCGTTAAACGATGGTCTCCCGTCATATATCTGTAGATGTTGTCACCATAAAGTGATTAAGTTCCAGAAATTTCCAAGGCAACAACAAGAGTCAGTTTTACGTGGCAAAAGAGGGAAACCAACGAAAAGATCCCCACGAACGAGACGTGTCCTAAAGAAGAGTAGAACTTACGAAGACGCACCTGCAAAAGCGCCCTCCAGCAGATCGCTTTTTCAGATGCATACGGACAAACCTTCGAAAACTCGACCAATACTTCTTGCAGCTTCATCAGAAGGAGACGGGAGAAAACGAAAGCTCGCAAAGAGAATTGAATCCTCAGCAGAGCCCTCAAAGCCATCAAAACAAATTGTCTTGGAGTCTGGTTTGCTATATAAACCCATTGGTATTTTATATTCGCCAAATTTAATACCTGTACACCATTACATATTAAGTTTGATTAGATCTTGGCTACTAGGCCCTTCAAGCTTTGATATCAAAATTGACATTTTCCTTACTGTTCTTCCAACGTGTTTAATATTCTCAAGCTGAAAAGCAATATTTGCCACGGTATATTTTGTTTTTCTTTTTCTCACATGCATGATACATGATACATGCAAGGTGAGGAGAAATTGCATCCTGATCTCTCTACGAGACTACAAAATATAATACCCTAATCTTTAATCAAGCTTCTGTTAATTATGCTTAGGGACTTACATTAGCTATCAAAGAGATACTTAATATCTGTAATTATAAAGCAAATATAATGTAGATTAGCTTGAAACACACAGTTAACATTACAATAATTATAAAAAAAATGCTTGTTGGGTTACTTAAATGTTTTTTCTATCTTTTTAAAAATAATCTATTTGCATAATGGTTGAGTTGTTGAGTTTCATGTGATCTTAATTTAGAGACTATCCTGTTGTATTTGAAGTAAACATGCATTCAAGCCAAAAATGTAAGTAACCAGTTAGCTCAGTACTTTTCTTTTTCAATCAACTATTAATAAAGTTGTATCAAATTATGTGTAATACATTCCTTATAGATAAAGACGATAAACAGTTACTGAATGTCTGTAATTTTATGGAACTCAATTTTGACTGCCCTCATCCCCCAAAAAGAAAATAAATAAATAAATCATGAACTTAAATTTATTTTTGTTTCTGGCTTTTTAAAATTTATTTCAGGTCAAAGATGAGCCGCTTTCTGAGGAAGGAACCAAAACTGTTGGCAGGTTGGCCACACTGATGTTGACTGGATGCACAACCCACCAGATTGCTGAGATAATCATGCAGTGTCAACCTTTAAGAAATGCTGTTAAGTGTTTGTTCTTGAGCGATGTGAATGAACAGTGTCAGAAACTTTGCCCAGGATTTCTCCTGGGAAAAGGTTATCACAGAAATGAAGGAGCATGTCCCTGATGTACTGGATGTCCTAGCTGCTGTAGCAATTCTAAATGTCAAAGCTCATGAAGACTTTGAAAAGAAGATTGCCCCACTTTGTACTACATATGGCATACTAATGTTTATACCAAGTGGAAAGAACTGAGCTTGATACAGAAGATGAACAGTATATTGCTCAGTACTGGACATGCTACTGAAAGGTATTTTAATGTATCGACAGTACAATTAACTCTGCTTTCATGTGCATTATTGCAGCCATACCGGGACATTAAGGAGCATTATACGTTATTTTTGATTGGTTAAATTTTATCCGTAGTGAATCTTGCCAAAGACAAATGCAGATATAGCTGGTAATTTGTATTTTAATATTCTGCAGATAATGAAGAGGCTTAACAGAGAAGGTGTAACACTAACATCATGGATAACATTGTGTCTGACTTAAAAGGTAGATGAACATATTAAATGTGTTAATAATAATAATGATAATTAACCCTCCTTAATTTACATGTTACTACTTTTCCATTACTTAATGCACAATCAACACAGCTGCTGAGTTCGACGGGCGAGATAAAGGAGATCAAAGAACACGTCGCGTGACGGAAGATCGTGTGCAAAAAGAGTGAAGTTAGTGGCAAAAGTTGGATTTAAATCCTTATTTACAAATGCTAAAAGAAGGCAGAATACATCACACCAGGTAAACGACCTGGGTAAATCATTCTCTTCGGAAACCAAATCTGGCAAGCTACAAGTGGTAGATAAAGAAATCTTTTATCCTATTGGTACAGAATGACTGTAATTGAGACCTTGAAATACCTTGTGAAAATTGGAGGTGAGTAGAAATATGTAAGTTTTGTTTTGTACAATATTACAAAAGGCGGAAACTGTTTTGCTGCAGACAGTTATTTGTATACTTCATATCCAGTGTCTACACGAATAATATGTTGTGTTTTCAAGTTGTGTCGTCGTGTGGATCAGTGAAAGTTTATATTCACATTAAAGGTTGGAAGTATTAGTCTGTGTTGTTTACTCGTTGTAGAGTATTAGTTATGGCAGTTATATGAGTCATACATTGTTTTCGTGAGCCTACAATAGCTCGTGACGATTGCATGGCCGAACGGCGTTCGATAAAGAACCACGCAAAGAACGTGAACCACTGGTAAGCGAACTTGATATGACCTGAAGTCTGATGACAGATGTTCCTACTGGTTGAATCGCAATTATGCACATCAGATGTTCCTTGCAGCGCTTACGCAGCTCTGCACAACGCTGCATAAACACTGTTATTCGACAGTAGCGCTCCGTGGGGCCATTCAGCTGGATCTTTCTTGCAGCGTCCATGCAGCGCTCACTGTCGCTAATACAGCACTCACGCAGTCATTTTTCGGCACTGCTGCAGCGCAAAGAGAACAGCGTTCGTGCAACCTTTATGCAACGTTCGTTTCAACGCTTGTAAGTCGCTAAAGCAGCGCTGTGTAAACGTATTCCGTTTCGTACGGAAACCTAAATCTGATGGCACACAATTTGAGAATATTGAGAACCTCCTGTGTCAAAGTGAACTTGAGAAGTTGCGAAGTGATTTCATTCTCTTAGTGGCCCCTATTCTTACTGAATTCTTTGAATTCATGGAGCCTCTCAAATCTACCATACCAAAGCATATCCAACACATGTATTGGGGAATAACTAATTATGATATGCTATACATGTATTTGGTGTAAAAAAAGCCAAACAAGCCCAAGGTTTTACAACCCCACAGTGGTCTGCCTTGTTGGTCATAGACATCTTTGATATACCTTTGTTCCTGCATAATATGGTCTAGACAATATGCTTTGCAGGATTATCAAGTATCTTCAGTTGGTAGACTATACAGTTGTACATAACTTGCTCCTTGATAGTATATATACAAGAGTTTTCACATGCCATGGAAAATAATTTGTCTATTTGTTATTTGAGATAAAATAATATCTATATTAAATTAACAGAGCTTTTGGATATTGTGTTCATGTAGGTACTCTGAATTCATGAAGAAAAAGTCTGTCATTATTGGACTGCCAGTGGTACCTTACGATCAATCCAAGCATGCAGATGTTTGCCAATATCTTCAATATGTTCAAAAGCTAGTGGTTGATATCTACAATCCACAGGTAATGATAACTTATTATTTTTAATAAAAAATTAAAAGTAAAAAGCCCATGGGGAAAGATAATAAATGATTTGTGTGTGTATGCATCTATAAATTACAAGTATAATAAATACAACATAGAATATAATCAAATGTCACCACAAAGACTTCAATGCTGGATCATATATCATTAAAATTCAATAAAATATAGATGGCAAACAAGTGTGTCAATGATTGTTCCTTTCTTCACATATTAATATAGCAGGTATTGAATTAATCAATACAGTCATGTCCACATGTACCTCCACACTAGCCTTTCCCACGCAGGCATTTTTAGGGGACCCTGTATTTTGTACTCCTTTCCACAAATGCCTGCTCAACCAAGAACAATTGAATTTCTTTCCCACTGTTTTATTTGTGTGCTAAGTGACCAATCAACAGTTGTGAGATAGAGTTGACAGGCTAAACACGACTCATAACCTCATCCATATGGCAGTGTAAAAACGTGACACCACAGTTATTTTTATTCTTTAATTCCTTCGCTAATTTTATGCAATGCATGGAGTATTCTAAAATCTGACTAAAGCTTACTTTTGCCGCTTTGAGTCTAACATTTATTAGAGGTTATAAAGCTTTCCCAGTGTTTCATGCAGATTGAATAATTATCAGGTTACCCTGCGGTCAAAGTCAACTTATTATTTCCAGAATTTGGAAAGTACAATGTGATTGGTCAAGCTTAGCCTGCGAAAACAGCCATTTCTCCTCGCTCTTCGCTGCTGGGGACGTTTCGTGCAGAGGAACGTCTGCGTCTCAGCGGCAGAAATTCCATACTGATGATGTAAATCAATGTTTACATAATAAATCCGGTAGTCATGGGGTTCCAAATGTAAATTTGTTCAATTTTACATTTCCCCTGGTCGATATTTGTAAGGTGCTGTGTTCATCTGCAAACAAGCTTCAGCAAAACTGAAATGCTTCTTCTAGAGAAGACTATATTTTACAAGTATTGACTGTTTAGTTATGGATTCATTGCGTTTGCCGCACATGTGGCCCTTTCTCTTTTGTCTGTCATAGCTAAAACAATGTAACTATAACTCCGTCGACCAATCAGCGCTTTTGACCAGATTCCGGACAGATTTTGCATCATCAGTATAGAATATTTGTTGCTGAGTTGCACATGTTTGTCCTCAAATGTCCCAGCAACAAGTAGAGAGGGGAAGTGGCTGTTTTCAGACTGGGTCAAGCTTGGGAAAGGAATGTTGTTCTCTGTCAAGCAGGCATTTGTGGGGAGGGACAAAATACGAAAAACTGAAAAAAAACTGAAACCTTATAAGACTTTAAATCTTAAAATTAATGGTGTTAATATTCAGCAAGTGTCAACAGTTAAATATCTTGGTATTACCTTTGATGGTAACCTAACTTGGAAAAGTCACATTGATGAGCTTTGTCTGAAACTGTCAAAAACTGTAGGAATTTTTTCAAAATTGAGGTATTACGTTAAATTGATATTAAAAATGCTTTATAATTCTCTAACTTATCCTTTTTTAATTATGGTGTCCATGTTTAGGGTCTTACATACCCAACCTATTTAAAACCTTTGACCACTTTGCAAAAGCTCTTAGTCAGGATTATGACATTCTCTGAACCTGCATCACACTCAGCACCCTTGCTCAAATCTTTTAAAATTTTGATATAATCCAAATTGAAATTCTTTCTTTTGTTTATCAGTGGTTTCATAAATTAACTCCATCTTGTTTTATTGATTACTTCAAGCCAATATCCGTTCATTCATATTGTACACGTCAATCAAATAACAATGACCTGTCTGTAAACCAAGTCCAGACCACACAATATGGTATTCGTTCTCTTTGTTTCTCTGGTCCTAAACTTTGGAATTCTTTACCTCTTGCTGTAAAACAGATTACTCCTTTTTCTAGATTTCGTCAAAACGTTGACTCTATGTCTGACAGGCATAACAATGATATTGTTAATTAGTTAGCTTAATTTTGTACATAATTATAATGTTATATCTCTTTAAAAGTGATTCATATTTTTGTTAATTTGATTCTTAAGAAATTGTTAATATGTTCAACAAGTATAATGTTAGTAGTTAGTACAAGAAGTAATACGTTTTTAACAAAACAAAAATGTTATTAACTCTATTCCTTTTGCTCATGAAGTAATTAATTTGGGGCACCTACTCAATTAGTTTACTGACTATTTAGGTGTCCCAGACTCTACACCATAACAGCAAATTAACAACCTTACTTTCCCTTCTTCTCCTCTTTTGTTTAAACAATATTGTAAAATCATTATAACTTTATGTACATAATATTCTGTGTAAGTTAAATAAAAATTGACTTGACTTGACTTGAGCTCCCTTAAAAACGCCTGCTTGGGAGACTATAATTATGTCCACACATGCTACCAAATGGTAATTTTCATTACAGTTCTCAAACTTTTAACTTATAGGCGAATCTTGCCTCATTAACAAATGTGTTTCATTCCCTGATCAAGGTACTAAAATAAAATTGCTGAATATTGAAAGAGCATAACAATTTCACTTATCTCTGAACATTTGAGCACGATGTACCAAATAGTTTCGGAGAAAAACTCAACATTTTGCAAGGAATATGTGAGCTCATTAGTGTTTTGCCACCCAGCAATTTCGATGTTTTTGGTGCATGGCTGCTATTTCCTTTGTTATTTATTGCAAGGAGCTGAAAATTGCACAAACTGCTCAGAATAACAACCTCATTCAACTTTTGAACCTAGCTTTTGCAATACATACACTGACATTTTCTATGGGTAAACTCCTATGCTAATGAGCAAAAATGCAAATATTGATGTCGGCAAAGATTCACGTATTTTTTTTAACAGAACAAAGACAGGCCAGTTAATGCAGATGTATTAAGTACTCGAATGTTAAAGTGCCACTAGGAGGAGACCTCCTTGGACGAGAAAGAATTACTGGGGCCAAAAAGACTAGACTTGGGTGTGACAGTGCAGCAGAGAGATTTGAAAGTATTGTGGCATGCAAAACAATCCTTTCTTGGGGTTAGTTTTTTTAATTATTACATAATCTGATTATTCTTTATTTCAACCATTGTCTTCAGTATTTTTTTTCTCGTTTTGCCATTGTCTGGTGAAAAAGCTACTTGTTAAGTTAATGACCAAGTAACTTTATTCCCAATCAAAAAATTATGGAAATAGCATGATGGGTCCAAGAGACAGCCATTCAAAATATTAAAAAAATATCTCCTGTAAATTTATCTTCAATTAGCTGCTCTGAGTGCATGCAGGTGGTACTCTTTCAAGATTTAAATAATTTGGTAATAACAAAATCTCGTTTCCAGAGGCCAAGGAAGCACTTTCTCCTCAGTTATGTAGAGTCTGAGCATTAGCCTGGTAGAGGTTTGAACTCAAAACCTCCCACTTGACAAGCTGGCAGTCTTCCAGCTGTACAAGGTGCAAGGCTGTCCATGTCCAAGATTCACTCAGAATTGTCATTAAGGCCCAAAAACATTTTCACCCTAAATTAAAATTTCTATGATTCAAAAACTAAGGAAATTCAAAATCAGTCTAGGGTTGAAATCAACCTGAATTTCCTTTCAACTTATATAACAACAGATATTACTCAGACAGAGATCACATACGTGTATATGAATCAATTAGTAGACAATTACTCAACACTGCTTATTCTTTTTATGGTATATCTGGGAGTAACTTTACAAGCCAACTCCTGCAAGTGGTAGAAGAGACATTGGCACATTGTATTACTTAATGCAAAATTTTGGACTTGTTAATGTGCCACCAAGGGTTCATGACAACTACTCAAGTTGTGGGTCACTGATGTTGTCAGCAACAAAGGCTTACATTTGTGCAGCATTCATGGCCTGGGCAGGGACAACAGACACTGCTACCTCTCCATCATGGGTAAACTCTACTACAAAGAGAAATTCAGCAGTCCAGTGGGAAAGCTTGCAAATTCAAATTGGCAAGTTTGTTGATGGGTATGTGTTGACGGCGTTTGATAATGAAAGAGCCTGGCAGGAGCAGCTAGAACAACAATGCCAACAGAAAGAAAACGAAAGGACATCCACAGGTAATGATGATGAGATGACTGCAATTTCATACCCTGCTCAGCAACCATACTCTTCTGGTATGTCTATAAACAATACTTTGACTTTAACAGTACAATGCTCTGTGTGAAAATTAAGTATTTGCCTACATTATTTCTATTAAAATTTTCAAATATTGGTATGACGCACCAGGGTACAAAGAAAGTCAGTTTTTCAGTGTGCCATTCAGGCAATCTATAGTAAAACATGTACTTGCCCGAGAGTCATTTTAACTATAGCCCAAAGATATATTTTGATGAGCAGGATTGATAACAGTTTATTTATTTATTTACTCAACTTTAATTATATTTATTATATAGCCAGTCTTTGGCAAATCCCTGTGCTCTGATTGGTTCTTTCTCGGTCAGGATTTTGCAGTACGGACCATTTCCATGGAAACGGTCCAACCCGTGTATTTTTGTTTTGGAGCGAAGGCGGCAAATTCAAAATTTGCAACAAAACAGCGAAAAAAACTGAATATTGTCATTCTTCACAGTGAAACTACCAGAAGAAGCTAAAAAGATTGAAATTTTCCAAAATTTCAAAGATGGATGAAGAAAACGAACATTTACTATCAGAAATAGAGTGCTATATAATAAACAACTTACTAACCGAGCTTGCTCGGGCCATACTGGGGAATATTGGCCCTCGGTCGTGGCAGTATGGACCTCGCTTCGCTTGGTCTGTACTGCCTCGACCTCGGGCCAATATTCCCCAGTATGGCCCTCACGCAAGTAAGCGGTTAATATCTTAACATACAATACAAATTCAAGAGAAATTAACAATTAAAATAAATATAAAAATACACGATCTGAATGAGGTCAGTTTATACAGAATACCAAGATTCCTTATAAAAATAAACTGCCTTAGTATAGCTCAAACAGTATAAAGTATCATAACAATAATTATATCACTAATTAATTACAACACTTTGTCCTTATTTACCTTTTTTATTTTAAATTTATTAAGATAAAAAGTATTGATACTATTCGTAAATAATGAAAAATGTTAAATTGTGCTGATGTCTAGTGGTAGGCAATTCCACAAGTCTACAATACGATTAAACAAGAGCACTCCGAGAGCGCAGACCTCTGCCAGTGCATTTGACTCCCTACTGCTAGCAAGGGTACTGATGTTACTGCATCATGTGACATATGGGCAGATGCACAATTGAAAGTTGCACATTTTAGTTTTGGTTTGAAGTTCATATGAACATTCTAGTGCAATTTATTGCAAAATAATGATTTTTTCTTTTTCTGTGACCTTGACCTTTGACCTAGATACCCCAAAATTAAATCAGATCTTAGTTAGACCATAGCCAATGTTTTGACCAAGTTCAGTGATCACTGGTTGAGCGATGTGGATGCTAGGCTGCTAATATACAAACAAACAAACAAACGCTGGTGAAAACATAATAACCTCTGTCCAACTCCGTAGGTGGAGGTAAAAAGGAAAACTTAAAAACATTAGTTTTAAAAAGGCCCTTCACCAGCGTAGCTTCACTATTTCTGATGTTATATTTGGGGGTCTTAAAATGTACATGATAAAACATTAAAATCCATATAAGAATTTTGGCATTTGAAGAAAAAACAAAGATCCAATCTCTCTCTTCTATATTCTAAAGGTAAATGTTCACCAAGTCTCTCAGGATAACATATCAGTTTTCAGGATGATTTTAGTTGCACATCTTTGTACAGTGATCTTTTCTTTGGTGTGAGGTGACCAGACCTGTGAAGCATACTCCAACTGTGATCGAACAAGTCATTTGTATAACTTAAATTATTGTTTTCTGATCACATTCCTTGGTACAAGTTCTTTTGATCAGGCCCAGCATTTTATTGGCTTTACTGATGATGCTGTCAATGTGATTATTCCAAGATAACTTGGTAGAAACATGTGCACCAAGATCTTTCTCAGTTGTAACAGACATAATCTGTGAGCCATTAAGTGTATAGGTTGAATCCACACAATATTCTTTTTCCTCGTGATTGCAAGATATTTGCATTTCTATAAAATTGAACTTCATAAAGTGATCAACTGACCAATTGTGTAGATTTGACAGGTCACTTTGTAGTTGCTGAACATCTATGATTCTGAAGCATTTCATATCATCAGCGTACAGTTGTACAGTGGTGCTTGAGTGTGTAACCTTAGGAGCCATATTTATATAAATTATAAACAATAATGGTCCCAAAATGGACCCCTGAGGCACTCTTGATGATACTGTTAACAAGAACGATTCAGAACCATCGATGACTGTTCTGTGATGTCTACATGTTAAATGTGATCTAAACCAAGAAAGGACTTTACCTCTTACACCCACATCGAACAGCTCTTTCAGCAAAAGTGAAATGAGACCGAGTCAAATGCCTTACTATAATCCAAGAATATAGTGTGAACTTGCTTTCTTTCATCCACTCACAAAGCTGTCTTGGAGATGGTAAATTTGTGGTTGGAAAAAGGGTAAAACATATGAGCACACACATTTTTCAAGGATTTTTGATATGATACACAGCAATAGTATTCCTCTGTCATTTCAACCATCTCTCTATCGTCAGACTTGAAAACTGGGACCAAATTTGCAGTTTTCCATACTTTAGGAAAACAACCACTGTCCAGTTGTTTATTGAACAGGGTGCAAAGGGAAATAGACAAAGATTTTGAACATTCCCTCAACAGACGTGATGTTGTTCCAACCGGTCCACAAGATTTGAAAATGTTCAGCTGATCCAGTAATTCCTTGACCATAGACAGTGAGAGTGTAATGTTACTTGAAGACTGGTTGTCATTATCACAGTCACTGAGAAAATAGTCCTCATGAAGGGGAGCACAATCATCTCTCTTGAAAACTGAGTTACAGTAGTTATTGAACAGTTCTGCCTTTTCCTGAGCATCAGAGACTTTCACTCTGTTGTATTGCAAAGATGTTGGAATTCTTTTACTCTTGTATTTAGCTTGATAATAAGTCCAGAATCGCCCAGGGTTTTCTGTCAGAGTTGATGATAGACCTTTCAAATACTGCTTATGCTTCCATTTAATAAGCGATTTGAGTTCTGTACAGTGCAATCAAAATATTGCCCAGTGATATTCAGAAGATGACTGTAAGTCTCTCTTTCTTTCTAACAGCTTTAAGAACTTCAGCGTCAATCCATGGAGCAGTATTAGCTGATTTTATCTCAATCTTGGGAACACAGTCACTGACAGCTGGGAGAAAAAGATCCATCCACTTAATTAACAGTTGAAAAATCCATGTCATTTTCATCGTAAGATATATCCCGAGGAATATAATTTAAGAGTTTTTGCAATCTGCCAAAGTCAGTCTGTTGTCTGTAATTTGCAACTGAATTCTCCTAAAAACTTCATTTACTTCACTTACCCATCATGCAAGATAAGAACAGAATTCACTTGCCCAATAGCAAAATCCACTAACCATGGGCTATCAAAAGCGACTTTCTCTGCACATAGGGCACCCTTAGTTATTATTTAGCTCTGTTAGTAAGAATAATAATTATGACTATTTTTCTGTCTTAAAATACAGTTCTGATCTGATATTATAGACAGCTCACCTCAAAATCTACTTCGCTGGACTAGTGGATTAGTCAAGTGGAAATACTGTTTAGCAATGTTGTTTATATGTCAAGTAAAATTTGTATTTTATGGTCATTATTCTGCAGGTTCTGTTGTCATTTTGCTGCAAAAATCTGAAGATTACAAAGTTCTAGCAGTTGGAAAAGTTGTTGAAGTTGATGCTCATATTTCTGTGCCAGAAAAGCATGTTCCTGTCTTTGTAGCATCTATTGATGAATGTGCCTCTGCTATACTTGCACCTGCCAATGTTGTGTTTTGGCCCACAGATCTGCTTGCAGTGTACAAGTCTCCAACAAAGGGAACTGCAGAAACATCACAGACATCCAGTAGTAGCGTCAACAGTAACATCTCTGACATCCCTCCTGGCAGTGAGGAAGATCGCTATCTCAATTATGGGTTGCAGGTAATTCAACTGGGCATCATGCTCATGCAACTTAATGATACAGAGGGTGAGGGAGATGGAGAGCGCAGCCTAATTAACTGGAAGATGCTTCTGTTGTATTTTAGAAATAGGCCAAGGGGGGAAAAATAGGCCTTTGAGCCAATGCGATTCATAACTTGTGTCAAGGGTTATACACAGAGCAGATTGCCCATCGCATGTTACATGGCCTGTTCGTAAATCCAAAGGGGGGAGAAGGATCCAATTATGCAACTGACTTAAAAATGGAACACCTTGTTGGAGACAACAAGGTCTCTCTTAGGGGACTGTGTGGAAACAAACACGGAAAGCTGTCCAAAAGATGTTATGCTGCAGCATATGGTCTTAAAGAATGTTGCAGCCAGTATGACAATGAGTGTGGCATACATCCAGAGTCAACCAAGCACAATCGGATCAATATCAGTTTCTGGGCAACTGTGCACCTACCCCTCCCCTAATCCAACAAGTTATAATGAGTTAAAAAGTTAGCGTTAATGTTGGTTTAGGGGAGGGGTAGGTGCACGGTTGCCCAGAAACTGATATTGATCCACACACTCATGCCTGTACCATAGAAGATATCAAAGCGATGTTAACTATCATACCACAGGCTAAACCTTTTCAGTACCAAAGAGGAAGAACACTTCATTCACTTCCAAATGTAACAAAGAGTCCTCTTGACCACTTGGATGTAGCACTGCTTAACACCTGGCTGACAAACCACAAGCGCAAGCTTTTTACTGGTATCCATGACTGCAATGAGGAGGACAATGATGAGGACAATGAACTGAGTATTAGTATAAATCTACTAGCGTTCTATCACAAATGGCGCGCTCTGATTGGCTACGCTACTCACTATCTATTCTGTGATAGATAGTGAGTAGCGTAATGGCGGCCGCTTCACGTTTTCGAAGTGTCCGTGAAGAAGATTTAGACAGTTTACTGGTCGAGGCTGTTGCAGAAAAGACAAAGTTTTGAACGACTAGTAGATTTATACTAAAACAATTAGATTATTCGCTCTCGATTTCTATGCGTGATAGTAGACTCGGGCTGCGCCCTCGTCAACTATCACGCGATAGAAATCTCGAGCTCATAATCTAATTGTTTAATAGTGATGAGAACACACCAGAAGATGATGATTTGGATGATTAATGTATCAAAGTGCTTCACCTCAGTTATTTCATTTAAGGACAATAGTGGCCCTTGCAAGTGAATAGTCATACAATATAAATATAAAATGTGACAATGCTAAGGCCATTAGTATGCAACAAACAGAAATTACAATGTTAGAAATTGGATAAATCAAACGAGTTGATTAGTATAGGTAATAGCATGGTTTGTAGTGATATTTGGTATAAATACCACGAGGGATATTTCAAAATTAGTATGCAACAAACAGTTGTTTGCAACAGTAGTTGCTCCCCAGAGGGGCAGCGAACAATAACGTTAATGCAACTTGTTAGAATTCTGCGAACCTTGCGAAATCCATCATTTCTCTGAAGAAGACCGCAGAAGGCGATCGAAAATTTAGAGTATACCTTTTTATATTTTTAGATCTGTTTAAGCCATTTATATATTTTAAGCTATGATCACAGATCGCTCCAGCAGTTTTATAAACAGAAATTACAATGTTAGAAATTGGATAAATCAAACGAGTTGATTAAGTAAGTTATACCACCGTAAGGTGAATGGGAGGTGCTGACGTTTCAAGCTCGAAAACGTCAGCACCTCCCATTCACCTTACGGTGGTATAACTTACTTAATCAACTCGTTTGATTTATCCAATTTCTTGTGTTTCAATTTCCCACCGACGCAGCACCAGTTTCTTTAGAAACTATCCCCACTATAGAAATTACAATGTGCCTGACTTCCTGTTGGCTTGGCAATCAACTGACCAATAAAAAATGGATGCTTACTGAAAGAAAGAAGTTATTGGTGGTTTAAGACAATCATGGTCAAGTTTGTATTTTTTTATTTATTTATTACTGGTTTATCTTTCACCAGTTTCCAAAATCTAGTATGTCCACTATACTCAGGAATGTGCTGAGACAAAGTCACTTCAATCACAATCTGCATAAACACAAGTAGGTCTGGTCTCCTTGAAATAACATATCGCTCTTGTTCAATCAACAGTTGAATTTATCATTGGCTAGCAGAATCCATGAAACCTGACAGAAGCAAGAAAAGTTAGTGATCACCCATCAGATACCACTTGTTTGCCCAGTTATTGAAATTCTTTTCTAAGCATAAAATTTCACAAAACGATTTCAATTCAAATCATTGTAAAAACCTTAGGTCTTTCTTTGGAATCCATAATCCTGTGTCAAAAGTGCTTAACAAAGGTAGTCATTGTCCTGCAATTACTGTTTCTCTTGCAGCATACATGCACTTAGTAATGGTGAAAAAAAAAACCGGTTTTGCTCCACTACAATAGAAAATAAGCTTAATGAATATGTCACTTTCAAACAAGTGAAAGGGTTACTTTCACAAGAACCAATTGGTAATGTGTTGCTGGGAAATGAAACCCAAATAATATTTGATAACTTGCATGATCAGTATCATGACCACTCTTTAAGTCTTATAAAGAATTTTACAAACACATGAATCTGTCATAAGAAATACAAAAAATGTACTCACTTCTCTTACTGAACAGAATAACCTTCCACACACAAAGTTCACTAGGGTAACAATTCACTGGTCATATTATAACCTGTCTGCAATTCTAATAGTCAGTACATTTTTGTTACCAGGTATAAACACAACAGATAGAAGCCACGCCTGATGCAAAACAGCATGGGAAATTGACTCACGTAATACCACACTCAGCTATCTGATTATTTTATACTAATGATACAACTTGAGACTAAGTTTTTCACACTTTCTGAAGGAATTGTTTAACAATATTCTACACTGAAATGGCATGACTTTGGCTTAAGATAGGACGTCTTTTTTCCATGTCTTCTGCTGAAAAGAATGTATGTGCATTTTCAGCCACTTCACAAATTAACTTTATAGTAACACCACTGCTTAGGCTTGTACTCCCTACTTATGTCCCATCATGTCCAGGTAACGAGAGTCTGAATTTAACAAGTTCTTCATTCAGCTTGGTTGTTTGCTCCATGTTTAGTTTGGGCTAAGGATAAACCTCTTGCCTAGATAGTGGAGGGGCTTCATCTGTCAAGGCAGGAGCCATTAAAGATGCAACACCAGAGAGCACACAGTCACCAAAGCTACAAAGCTTCTTATGGTAATCACCACATGCATGAGCTGTGTCAAGTGGCAGAGGGAAAAACCCAAAATATCCCATAATAAATTCTTTTTTACACTTCTTGATTACACATAATCCCTCATTACTGAAGACAAATGTTCTCTTGCCTTTGATGTATCCTATGAATTGTAGTAAATGTGAGCTTTTGAAGGAAGACCATCTCTACCAGCCTTACCAGCCTCCTGGAAGTACTCTTCCATTGTACATGGCAGCCCTATATGAATTATTTGTCTAATATCTTTGAAGTCCAGACCAACACCAAATACAACTGTTACAAAGACAATCCTGAGCTTAGATTTCCCCAAGGTAAGGCCATCAATTATTCTTGCCTTTTCTTGAAGTGGGTATTGGGCGTGAAATTGAGTAAATAACCTGTTCTCGGCCTTAGGCAGGGCATCTATTAGGTTCATACTGCTCTTTCCCCATTGCTCGGCTGAAAAAAGCATAACATGATGAAATGGTCTCTAATGTTCCAAAAACAACAGTAAAAGGAAACTTTGCTCTCCACCACGCTGCTAGGAAAAGTTTACATTCTTTCCTCATTCCTCCGTGCTAAAAACTATGGGGGTGAACGATCCCTTTTCCATATCAATAACTCTTTGTTGGTACTTCCTTTTCTTCTCTTTCCGCTGCTCCTCAAAGATCGAATCTGTAGATTTATTCTGGTTACACGTTGAGTCCACATGCATAACACATACATTAAAGAATGCCGTAACTCCACGTGACCAGAAACTTCCTGCCTTTATGTCAAGTCTTGCCTCAGGGCTTGTGACCGTGGACCTTAGATCGAATACCTCATTATCAATTGGTAAAAGGTGGGGTTCTACCTCGACATTCCAGCAGACTCCACACGTGCAATGGCTCAGAAAATTCTCCAGTTGCAGATTGTAACGCAACCACAGCAAGTCCCTGAATTGTTCCTTGTTCAAAGGCAGACCCTTATATTTTTATAGTTCTGGGTGCCTAGAGGGAGGACATTGGCCTATAAAGTTCTCCAATGGTCGCTGTAAGTGCTATTTAAAGCGAAACAAGGAGACTTGGTGCAGAATGGCTTGTGAACTTTGCGGTAAACACATCTGTTTAGACTGTTTTAAGAACCATACCACAGAGGATCTTGCTTGAACATTGGTGGTAAATTTCAAAACTTGAGCTTGTAAAATTTTGAATTTTTGTAGTAATTTTT
>OX453276.1:26072345-26172345 GCA_949710005.1 Ricordea florida | reverse complement strand
AACTGAAAGCCCAGTCAATCAGTCCACTCGAGTCGGGTCAAGGTTAAGTTATCACCAACAGAGTTTTTTTGAGTTTACGCCGCGACCGCCGGGTCTTCACCCTTCATGTACACGTTATTACGTTTTTAATCTTTCATTTATCGTTTGTTTGATTTGTAGTCTACCTCGAATAGAACAATTCTATCGTACATTTAAAAGGGCTGTGGTTTCAAAGGTATGAGCGGATTTTGTGCTTTATTGGAAACTCAGTCTATAAATTATTGTTTGATTTCAGAATATTGTTAATTACATTATTAAAGAAAAACCCGAGGCCGGTTCCTAGTCACTTCTCCTTTCGAGCGTCCACTTCAATACCAAAGGTACTTCCTTTTCCGAACGCGTTCGCCGACTATCTTTTGAATTCAGTATTACTGACCATTATTGCATAACGCATTAACGCATTTTGCCTGTTGATTCAATCGGCTACTCTCTGTCTAATTTTAATTGTTCATGGGAGCTATAACAAATCTTCCAATCTGATTGGTTGATGTACAGGCTATCTTATTCAAAGGTAGATACGAAATAGAGTAAACGCCTCCCCCATTCAGCAGCACCTCGAACAATGCAGTCGTTAAAGCTCTTACCTGATCCTTATAATGATTTCGATTTCACCGCCGTCGCAGTGAAAGCAGCTTTTGAAAGGCGTGATAGCAGCTAACCGCATCCCAGGACTTACTGAGCCCATCCCAGGGAAGGGTTGGGAGGGAGAGGTAGTATGTGTTCCCATGTTCCATTTTCTCTCTTGCTCCAAATTAATAAAACCACCTGTTCCGTAATTTTTGTTCCCTTATTCCTAGCAATTTAATCAGAGGTTCCTAGCTCCTTGAAAATATTTTGCACATATTCCCTGTTCCTTGAAGCTTAATGCTTCTGTTTTCTTGTTCCCTGGGAGGAGCGCCTTGTTATAACATCTACACTTTTTATAACCAGAGCTGCAATGCAAACACTAGCTAATGTGTCAGTTACAAGCCATTTTATGGCCTTAAGGACCGGTCATTATTTATGTGGGGGGGGGGGGGGAAATCATGGTGTGGGCCAGTCCTATATTTTTTAGAGAAAAGGGGTGGGCCAAAAGCGTCAGAGTTGGTGAGGACAGTGATGAGAGTGACAGTGACAATGACCTTGTTTTGTGTGATGAAAGTGAAAGCGAAAGTGAATCAGATGATGAGAGTCATACTGTAACAATACAAGAAGGCACATCAGCAAGAAGTGGCCGCAGAGTAGGACACTGGTCCACAAGATATGCTGATTTCGTTCAGTGAACAGGAACTCCTTACAGAGGTATAGATTGAAGGGGGCTGGGGGTGGGTCACCTCTTAAATAAAGTTATCTGGGGGTGGGTCAAGAATTAACTAATGGGCTTAAAGGGGGTGGGCCACGCTTTTTCTTTCATGCTAAAAGAAAAAAATCTCAGGTTTTGTGTGCAGTTGACAATGGGGAGAACAGCTTAAGTTTCACATATGAAAAGTACTCAGCATAAGAAGAACGCAATTGGAAATGTTAATCAAATAGCATGTTGATTAATTAAGCGAACAATTAGGCAAATTGACGTCATTGATGATATATGTCACTCGTGACTTAGTTGGTAAGCTCCATAATCTTTTATATTTGATTGCTCTTAAATATTCTTTTCCAGCTACGAATGTCAAAGGTGCACATTGATGACAAATTGTTATGAAAAATTATCTGAGCTAGAAAAACATTTGCATCATTCTGTTAAAGTCATTACGTCGATCCCTAGACAGCAAAATGTATTTGTTAAATAATGAAAGTGGTGAATTTTCAGGGTGGAAATAAAAGATGTATTTTTCGACACTCAAAAAGTGCAACAGAAAGCTGAAAGATTCTACTCTGATCTCTGTAGAAGCGATACTCTCTCAGCCACTGAGAAAATGCTAAATTCCTTCTTAAAAAATTCTGATGTACCAAACCTCTCTCGGGTTGATGCTCAAGTTTGTGAAAGAAAACTAACAGTCTCTGTATGTTTTAAAAGTTTTCAGCTTTTTCAGAATAATAGTTCTCCAGGGAATGATGTTCTATGTTGGTGTGTGTGTGTGTGTGTGTGTGTTTGTGTGTGTGTGTGTGTGCGTAAGTAGCTATTGAAAAACCATTCCGTTCTTTTTCTCCATTGCTAAAAAGGCCATATAATAAATAACTTAATAACCGCGTCCGTTCGGTCATAACAGGGAAATCTCAGACCTCGGCCTTGACGTATTGACCTTGCTATTGCTCGGTCAATAGATAGAAGGCCTCGGTCCGACATTTCCCTGTAATGACCTAACTCTCGGATAATAAGTAATATTTAAAACTTGTAAGGTCTTTTAAATTACTAGCAGCATGCTGCAAGAAATTACAAAAAAAATTGTCGACACTGTCACGGGTGTTAACGGCCTCGAATTTGCAATGCGTTCAGCTTCATAAAACACTGTGGTCAGGACCTCCTCGTTCATTGATTGGTTGCCTAGAATAGCTTTCAGGCTTCTCTTGACGGTCCTCACCAATCCCTCCCAAACTCCCGACATATGAGAAGCTCCAGGAGGGTGGAAAACCCAATTACACCCTCTCGGTATGAGATATTCTTGTACTTTGTTGTGCTCCATGCTCTCCAAGGCCTCTTTTATCTCTTTATCAGCACCAACAAGGTTTGTCCCATTGTCAGAACAAATCTCTTCGACGTGTCCTCTACGGTTCAAAAATCTTGTAAGCACCAGTATGAAGTCGTCCGTGTCAAGAGATTTGGCCAATTCCAGGTGTACTGCTCGGGAATTCATACATACGAAGATGACTCCCCAGCGCTTTTCTGTCACCCTACCTCTTCCACGTTTTACGTAGAAGGGTCCGAAATAGTCTACCCCGGAATAGGTGAACGGGGGCTTGTATGGCGTTAATCGTACTTTCGGCAAGTCTCCCATCTGCTGGTTCATCTTTGGCCCCATCTGCTTCCTGCATGGGATGCACGCTCTCAAGACTTTCTTGATAGCTCCTCTGGCTTTCACTATCCAGAACTGTTCTCTTAGAAGTGACAACACATGTTCTACACCACAATGGCCATTTGCCTCATGGAGGTTCCGGATCAAGATAGTGCTGACATGGTGATTTTTCGGCAAAATCATGGGATTTAGAACATCAGCAGAAATTGGGGCCTTCGATATCCTTCCACCTACACGGATGGTTCCGTCCTCATTCAAAATTGGCTTGAGCTTGATTATCTTGCTGGAAGCTTTAACTTGCTTTCCTTTACTCAAGTTCGTCACCTCGTCTGGGAAGTTACTCCTCTGCACGACTCTCACGATCGTTCTTTTCGCTGTCTCCATATCTTCACATTTGATATCTCTATTCACACCGATCACCTCTGGATCTTGTTTCTTGACGGCGTGCCACTTTATCCAATCCAGGAACTTGAGAAGCCAGACCACCTTTCGCAAGGTACGCACCCAGCTGGATGACTCAGTGATGAGGCGTTCAACTGCCACGGCGGGTTCCAGGCTGGTGACGAATATCTCCTTCTTCACCTCGAGCCTTTCTGGGGGAACAACTTCGAACTGGCCATTTCTCTTCAGGTTCTCTCAAAAAGGATGGTCCCTGCAGCCACCGCTCATTCTACAGAAAGTCCTCCATCTCTAAGCCACGGCTGACATCGTCCGCAGGATTAATCTTGCTTGTACAGTATCTCCACTGGTCTGGATGGGTTAATTCCCTGATTTCACTCACTCTGTTCGCCACAAAGGTTTGGAACCGTCGGTTCTCGTTCTTGATATAGTTCAGCGTAATCATTGAATCGGACCAGAGGACAACTTTGTCAAACTGGAAGCCAAGCTCCTTTCTGACTGTTGAGTCAATACGTGCTGCCAGAAATGCGCCTTGCAGCTCAAGTCGTGGTAGGCTCACAGTCTTTATGGGAGCGTTCCTTGATTTCCCGGTTATGAAGGAACATTCAGTCTCGGCATCTGAATACTCGATGCGCAAATAGTTCCATAACCAACCTCTGAGGCATCTGCAAAATGGTGTAGTTGCAGTTTGACCCCCTCATAGTGTGGACGACCGAAGTAGCATCTCGGAATGCTCAAGTTCTCCAGGAGAGGCAAAGCGCTCTTCCACCTCTTCCATGTCTCAAGAATCTCTCCACTGATTGGGTGATCCCAAGGTTTTTTCCGCTTCCATAGGGTTTGCATAATCTGTTTTGCTGGCAGCAGCACTGGAGCCACAAAATTCAACGGGTCGAACACGGAGGCAATCGTTGACAACACACCTCGCATTGTATTTGGCTTGTTTAACTGTACCGTTTTGAATCCCAGCGTATCGGTTTCAATTCTCCATTGCATTCCAAGGGCTCGATCAATTGGTAGTTCAGCCAAGTTGAGGTCGAGAGAAGGTGCAGCTCTCTTCTTCACGGTTATCTCTCCTAGAACTTGGCGATCGTTGCTTTGAAATTTGGTCAGGTTGAAGCCTCCTTTTGCACACAACTTCACAAGTTGGTCAGCCAATGATATTGCTCCTGTGGGGGTGCCCACTGACTTAAGCAGATCGTCAACGTAGAAATTACGCTTCACAGTTTCCACAGCGGCAGGGTCGAAAGCCTTCGCATTCTCGTCTGCACTTCTCCGCAGGGTGAAATTTGCTGCACATGGCGAATCGGTTGCACCAAAAATGTGCACAGTCATCACATACTCCTCAGGAGAATCGGTCATACTTTTAGGCCACCATAGAAATCTTAACGAGTCTTGGTCCTCCTTGCGGACTTTAACCTGGTGAAACATACTCTCTATATCGGCCACTAGAGCAATGTTCTCTTCTCGGAACCTCAGGAGTACCCCCACGAGACTGTTGGTGCAGTCTGGTCCCTGTAGAAAGTTCTTGTTCAGGGAGGTCCCCTTATGCTCTGCAGCTGCGTCAAACACAATCCGCACCATCCCAGGTTTGTTAGGATTCATGACAGCAAAATGCGGTAAGTACCAAGTTCTAGGTCCTCTTTTTTTAGCTTCGGCGGGCGTCAATTTTCTAGCATGCCCCTTGGAGATATAATCTTCCATGACTGCACGGTACTTGTCTTCGAGCCCTGGCTCACGAACGAATTTCCTCTTTAGGGTCTGCATCCTCCTTTCGGCTTCACAGCGATTGTTAGGTAATTCAACCTCCTCAGTGCGCCACAGCAGACCAGTTTCATAATGACCATCATGCACCTTCATTGTTCTTTGTAATATGTCAACTGCATGCATATCTTCTCTGGACAAATTATGGGATGTCAGAATCGTACAATCACTTGCATTAATCTCGTTCCTTGAGAGGTCGTCTTTCCGCGTGCCGAAGGCATCCAAATTCCAGAACTTCTCAATCTGATCATGGAGTTTCTTATCACAGCTTGTAAAGTTGATGTTAAGATCCTTGGGAGTGGGAACGCCTTGGAGAATTCCAGTAATGACCGAGCCCAGTGGTCCTCTCAGTGCCCTCAGTTGACTGTGTGGTGTGCCAGGTTTTCGCACTTCAAACACTTCGTGCGCGTAGTCAACATCTTTTCCTATCAAGACAGAGACCTTTTGGATCTCTACATCCGGGATCTCTATGTCCTTCAAGTGTGGGTGGAGGGACGTATCAATGTTCCTGGGAAGCCACTTTAACTTCTCTGACACCAGACCTTATTCGACCGTAATCGCCTCTCCGACGCCGTTAGCTGACTGAAGCTGAAATTTCACCTCTTGAAGTTCTTCATTCGTTTTCTCCATTAGAGTGTTAACAGAAACCTGCTCCTTTCGTCCTTTCAATCCAAGAGTGGTGGCGACATCACTACTAATTATGGTGCCTCGAGATGCATTGTCAAGCAGGCCATAGGTAGTTACATAAGACCTACTGGGAGCTATCACCTTGACAGGGACGACATGCAGCAACACCGTTTTTGAAGGAGTCCCAGTGATAGTAGGATACTCTTCAATAGTCCTGGGTGCATCTGACTGATGAACTTCTCTTGTTTCTTCCTGCACCTCCCCTTGCCCTATCTGTCCTTGTGGCTGTCTCTCAAGTTGCGGCCCTTGACCTTGCTAACTTGTTTTCTTCTTGTAAGGATAATGCAGCAACCTGTGATGTCGTCTATCACTTCCACACCTACAGAAAGCTTTGGACTCGCAACTAGCACGCATGTGGCCAGATTTCAGGCAAACGTGACACAATTTGTGTCGCTTAACAATCTCCCATCGGGCTTGAATGTCGTCAGCTTTAAATCTTTCGCATTGAGTAAGCTCATGTTTCTCCGAGCAGCAATAGCAACGATTAAGGCTCTGCATTCTAATTTGCCTCTCCGCATTCGAGGGTCTGACAATCTCACTATAAGCCTTTATATCTGTGGTGAATGCAGATATGTGTCTGCCTGGCCTAGCGTTCGATTCACTCTGTTTCTCAGGTCTCTTGTCACAGACAAATCCTGGGTCGTTCTTGATGTCAGCCTGTCGTTTGACAAATTTGGCCAGGTCAGAAAGCCGAGGGGTTGAGCCACTCTCTCGGATTTTGAATGAGGCTTCTCCCCATTTGTTCACGAGATAGTTTGGCAATCGCCGTGCAATTTGCTTTAGGTTTGATATTGTACTCACCTCAAGTTCATATTCTCCAGAGAGCTTCTTTGAGGCTGACTCTAGTTGTTCTGCGAAGTTCCTCAGTCCCACATAGTCAGTGTTGGACAATTTCTGCCCCTTTGTCAGATTCTCTATGCAGCCAGCAGCAACAGTAGCGGGCTGTCCATACCGTGCCAGCAGGATGTCTAGCACTGCATCATACGAGCACCCTGAAACCCTCTCGACGACTTCATAGGCCTCACCGGCCAGAAACTTGGGAAGAAATTCTAATTTTTGGCTATCGGTCAGAATCCCATCTTCCAAATTGTCCCGGAGTCTGTTTCTATAGATGGGATAGTCGCTGGGGTTCCCTGAGAATTTAATGGGCTGCATGGCTTGCAGCATTGTCAACTTCAGCAAAATGGCTGTGGTGTCATCACTTCTGTTGGTATTCGCTGACGCGGGTTTAGCCCTGGGACCCTCATCACCTTCGGGGGGAATTTCTTTCTTTGTCAGGGGATTCGCCCAGGTAGTGTTCTGAATTCTGTCTTTAGGGGGCCCTTCGGGTGGTATGAAGTCAGGGATCTTCGGGTTCAAGGTTTTTTCATCGCAACCCGCCGCCCATCTAGCAATTTTTTCATGTTGTGTCATCGGTAACATAAGTGATAACTCTACTTTGTCCTCTGGGGAAGTATTGGTGGCAGTATCAGTGCCATCCTCAAGAAATTCGGCTTCCTTTTCTGCCAGTTGGACCTGATACTTTAACTCACAAGCCCTCCTCTTCTTACAAAATTCCAGCTCAATCCTTTTGTTTTCCATTTCTAATTCGTACTTAGCCACTTCTTGATCCTGTTGCAACAATAATTTCCTCATTTCAACATTTTTTCTAGCCTCTCTGAGTTTTGACTGCTTTGAAGAGGTGTACGACTTCTAATACTCTTTTTCTGGGATTTTAGGGCGTTTGAAACAATCATTAATTGCATCTATGCAAGTATGATATTCCGTTTGAGTTTCCTGGTGTTTGTTTTTAACCCGCTCAAATTCTTCTTGGGGTAACTCTTTCATCACATAGAAACTATAGCAGTTATCGTATTTCTTCCAAGCTGAACTCAAGTCCTTCAAGGCACTCTCAAGTTCATCGTACTTCAATTCAACAAGGCAAGCCTTTGCACACTTCAACTTTGTACTCACGCGACCTAAGAAGCCAGCGAGTGAATTCTTGTGTTGCTCCAGTCCATCCGATTCCACCAAATTTTCACCACGGGCTGGACTTTCGCTCCTCTCATGATCCAATTGTCGAATGTTCTCGCCAGCGTCGCGTTCAGACATTGTCACAGTTCTACGAGAATATCAACAGCTTTATTTTCCACACGTCGAGATTACACTTTCACAATTACTCTTCTAGTCGTCTTTCGGTGAAATTCGCTATAAATGTAAACCAGGCTTAGAAAAGGGGCGTAAATAAACTCTAGGAAGTAAACAAAGGTTGAGGATTGAGTTAACTTACACAATTGTGGATCCTGTTGGGATGTTGAGTCAAATTCGGAAAAATACACTAACGCACAAAGTTGTCTCCGTAACAAAAACAAAACATGGCCGACCCCGAGCACATGGTCGCGATGGCCGAAAGGCCCTATGGGATGAAGTCCTAAACAACAGAAAAAATTAACAATGATGATGATGATGATGATTATAATAATAATGATAATACTAATTATGATAATAATAATAATAATGATAATAATAATAATAATAATGATAATAATAAAAAAAAAAAATACACCAGTTTATTATAAAAATGTCAGTAAAAATTTCAATAGCCTACCTATGTACACGAGTTAAAATATTACAAAACTAAGGTGAACTATTTACAAAATATAAACTTATTTACATATTTCTGTTCGTAAAAAAAAAAAAAAAATATGATTTTCATTTACGTCTATAAATAAATATTTCAAAACCAAAATTTTACAAATAGTGAATATAAGAAAAAAAGAAAAGCTGTAGAAATTCTATACGTATTATGCTCGCTATAACTATTGCATCCGTGCTTGACCTTTATCTATTTCCATGTCAATGTCATTAATGTTAAGATTGTTCTTTCTTCTGATAGTTCGTGAACCTCTGAGGCACAGAATCGCTGATCTTAAAATTGCAAAGGAGACTTTTGTCCTGACCCAAGCGACAGTCGTGGAGTAGTGTTCTCCTTTCTTCATTGCCAAAAGTTGTGCTAGTCTGCAATGGTATCGTCTGCATTCTTCTGCCATTCCTCCTGTAGTTGAGAATACAAGTGGAGTGAATGTCCCTTGCTCGATTTCCATAACTCTCTTTGCATATGAGCGCTTTTTACCATTTTCATGCTGGCGATATATTTGCTCTAGGCTGAGATCTTTATATGATTCTGCGTTGGGGTGACAAACCCTCACATCGAAAAAGGCAGAACTTTGTCGATCCCAAAAACCGCGTGCATGAATATCCAGGCGAGCGTCAGGGGCTTTATTGACACCTCTGGGTAGCATCTCTCCAGTGATTTCTTGTAGGACTGGTTCCACCTCAACGTCATAGCAGACCATGTTAAGCATTTCAGCTTCCAGATCGCGAACTTCATTATGCCGTTGTATGATGAAGCCACCACGCCTGCAGATCATAGCATGGTCGGTGTTAAAGACTTCGCCGCAGACGCAAACCGATGGAGTGTCAATTATATCCCAGTCGTACCTCAGGTGGATAGCATCCTTAAATTCCCTCTTATTCAAGGTAAAATCCATATCCTTTAAAGGGAGGACCGTCAGCCAACTTGAGGCCCCTTTTTCTGTTGCAAGCTCGACAGCTCTCTTAGATCTATAAGGAAGATCACTCTTAACTTCCTCTAAATTGCCACTCAAGCGTTGTTCCTTTTCCTTACGAGCTTCTTGTTGCAGTGACCTTACTGTGTTGTCATCAGGCGACGCATGTGCTTGTAATACAATTTGTTCTACTAGCGGAGCAGTCACCTTTGTTGAAGCTATATACTCTGGAGATGCAAGTTCCGTAGGGTTGACTAGACCCAGTCCTCCCATGCGTACTGGTAGGGCCAACAGGTTCCGTTCAGTATCCGTACATGTATGACCTGTAAGTGCCGGTATAAGGGAATCGGCTATTGCACGCTCTAAAGGTCCCAGGAGACACTCGATATCGGGTAGCGTTCTAAGAAAATACGTCCATCGATGCCGCAGACCAAAAGTAAAGGCTGCATAGCTTGCTTGTGGTTGAGATGAGGCGAACGCTGCGAGGTTGGTGACCTGGTTTACCCAGTCCTCCACTTTCTCACCGACATATTCCTCCAGGTAAGATCTTGACCCGAGAGCTGCTCCTAGGTGTTTCCGTCCCTCAGTAGTGATGTTGATCATTGTCTCGCCAAATACTTCTTTTGCAGCCTCTTCTCGCTCGGGCTTAGTTATCAACCAGCACTTTTTCGCATTAGGGAAGTATCCTAGCGCTGGCCCACTATCCAGCAATTCATCCCACCATTTCTTAAGATCTTCAAAGGAGCCACTTCCGGTTGCATCGTCAGCAAACCAACACTGTTTAGCTTCGCTTGAAATTTGCAGACGGGTTATCAAAGGCTGGAGACTAATGGCGTAAAGGCTCATAGCGAGAGGATCTCCCTGCGTGGTACCCTCTTCCGATCTCAGTTCCTTTCCGCCGGTAACGAATAGTCGCGCAGCACGCCTGTAGGTATTAATCGCATACGTTGCTATGGTTGGACACAGCACTCGTATATTGTGCAGCGCGGCAGTTCTGTTCAGGGCATTAAAAGCGTTAGAGGCATCGATAAGCAGAACAGCATCTGTTTCATCGGCCTGAAATATATCACGCATGGCATGAATGGCAGCTTCACTCCCGCTTTTGTGGCCTGCGCACACCTGCAACGAGCCGCTTGCGTCGATAACATCAGGTTTCGTTACTTTCATTACGCACTTCCCAATTATCCTCCGTATTACCTCTCCAACTCCGATCGGACGGACCGCACCCTCCCCTTTATCCAGCGGAAGCAACCGGTTGGCTAGAATTGCCTCAATACTGAATGGATCAACATATTCCGTGCATAATTTCCTGGCCATTGTGGCTATAGCAGCACACAGATCGGTTCCTGATTTCTTGAATGATTTACACGCAAGCATTCTCCTAAAGCCATTGGCGTCTATGCCTGATGGTCCCCCTGAGCCTTTAGTTCTTAACGATGCATCGCGAACCATCTCTGCATTTATCTGTTGGTAAATTACATCAGGCACTTCCTCGCTTGGTCCAAAAAGAAGAGTCCCCGGATGGGCTTCCTGTGCCTCAGGATGCATTTCCTTGAGTTGTCTCATGACGTCATTATTTAGCGGTAAGACACCCCCACCATCGTCATTATTTAGGTACCGCAGGGCCGAGTGGATCTGGCCTGCCATGACGAGATTTGCAAACACTTTGGCCTTATTGGGTGGATCAGCTCTCCGCGAGCTTGTAAGACGCCTTTGAATCAGTCGCCCTTCACGCAACAAGACCTCTATTTTACCATCTTTCCACAATTTGAGGCGCTTGGCTAAGCATTCTTGATGGTCTTTGGCCTTCGAGTTTTGACTCGGCTTTTGAAGGCAAACAGCAAGAAGAACAAGAGCAGCTTTCAACGAAATATGTCGCATGTCGGATCCATTGTTCCAGTCATTTATATGTTTTGTAACCATATCGATACAGTCTTTTCCCGTTTTTCCATAAGGAACGAGAAAAGTGTTCTTTCGCCATTTGGTGATTTCATTATAAGCATCCTCGATCGTCGATGTCTTGACTGTTATTCTTTTTCCCTCACTATTTAGCCCCCAAATAAACGTAGACGGCGTGTTTACAGCTTCATATTCAGGCAAACTTCCGGGCATGTTACGCAACGCGTTTTCCAAGGCTGAATTAGGTGTTGTCTCCTCTGGGAGTTGTTCTGGAGACGTATGCAAATCTTTATCTAGTATCGACTGATTAGCATTTCGGCTTTGCTGGTCATTGCCATTTTGATTTAGAATTTCATCTAAACCTTCGTTGGAAGTAATATTTTCTACAATAATAGATACAGACTGAGATCCGTCCAAGCTAAACTCGCCCATGACTGTTGTTCTTGAGTCGATAGCGCTATCCATTAAATTCTCTTGGTTTTTTTCCAGACGCGAAGCTTGATCCCGCAGATTTTGACCTTTGAGGCCAAAATGTCCGTATCCCATCTCGTCCCATAATCGTTTCATTACCTCAATGTATCCCTTTTTCTTTCCATTATTATTGCAGGGGGCATTTTCACATGCTACCATCTCCTGTGCTTTCCTTTTGCATTCTAGAACATCGCTGTTCATTTGTTCGGTCCATTTAACCTTGGCTTTTCTCGACATCATGTCATTACGTCCTCTCTTGCCTCTCTTGATAATAATAATAATAATGATGATGATGATGATAATAATAATAATGATAAAAATAATAATGATAATAATAATGATAATAATAATGATAATGATAATAATAATAATAATTCGTGCCAGATTATCGTGCCAGATTTAAAAGAGAAAAAAAGATGTTAAATATCGGTGGTAATTGCTAAAGATAATAGTAATAATAATTAGTAGAGAAACACTGTCGTGGATTATATTTCAAGAAATATTGAGACATGATCTTTTCCTTCTGATATCAAGGTACAAATTTCGTTTTAATTCCTTCTAAGTGAAGCACTGTACATAGTTCTTTTTATGAGTATTGAATAAAGAATAATAATAATAATGATAATAATAATAATAATAATAATAATAATGATAATAATAATAATGATGATGATGATGATACGATAATTAGTGTCTCGTTCGAAAACGTACGTAAATTTACCAGTTAATCCTAACAATTACAATTTCATTTGCGTGTTAACTACTTCAGTTTTCAACCATTATTGTATACTTCAAATCGGAAAATGGGATCGTGATTCGGGGGCAGTTATCTTTAACCCGACAGTTACAACAGCCTTTCATACTAAGTGCAAACAGCAAAATCCACCAATCTCAGATTTGGTAACATAAACCTTACCAACAACCACTAAACGTTTCAAACTTCCTATAATAGGAGACTGTTTTTCTCTACACAGTGTCTCTAACGGAGGTCTTTTCTTCAAATAAATGTATTCTTTTTCTCGGGAATTTGCAATGGTTATGATCGATTGGTAATAAAACTGATTGGAGCCCAGTTCGGTCTGTAATCTTACCAGTGATAAACAAATCGGAGACCCGTTTTTTGCCCGTCTGATTTTGTAAATCTCGTGTGACTTGTATAGGTAATCAAATGGTTACGAGTGCAATTTGAAATGGAGAGCATAATTCATTGTCTCAGACTGAAAAATTGTAGTATACTGTAGGGCGAGTGTTATTTGTTGTCTTTGAATAATTTACGTGTGCTTACTTATTCAAATTTGCACTCGAAAGCATTCGTTTACTTGTTAATAATATATAGATGCAAAAATTTAATTTTAAATTTCTGCACTCAATTTTCACTTCTTGCACTCAATTTCAACTTTCTACAATACTTGCGATTAATTGACTTGCTCTCAGCCAATCAGCGCGTTAAGCTTTTTCGATGTATATTATTACAGAGCCAATTGGATTCGACTCAGCCCCATCACTACTATTAACCTCCCATGTCAGCTTCTCAGAACAACAAACGAAAGTCAAAGCAGGATTCAGAATCTAAAAGAGAAACACCAGTCAATAAACAATTCGTTGAGGTGTGTATATGAATATACTTCACAGAACAACTGACTGATTTGAACAACTTTATTTAGGTGCTTACACTTGACCTTACCTTACTGAGTTAACATACCGTTGAAATGAGATAAAAATCAAAGCACTAAAATACAGCTACAGAGCAATGGGGCAAACACGGAGAGGACTAAGTAGATCACGAGTGCTACCGAAAGCATTAATACTTCTCGGAAGTATCGATCTCTTCCGATCGATCCTCGGTATCGCACACTTGGTATCGGGATCGGTCCATCCTTACTGTATGTTTCTAAAAATAGTCCCTCATTCACACGACGGTTGCATTCCAAACAAATATCCAAATATCCATCGATATTAATGGTTTCTATTCAAACCAATTTTATCCAACTGACGCAGCACCCTCCGATAACACGCAAAGGTTAATTGCAATACCTAATCTACATCAATTACACCTGTTCAGATCCTGTATCCTGCAAAGTATCATTCCACTAATGCTCTCTAGTAGTTTGATATTCTAACGACTCCCTACCTAAACTGGCCATACAAGAAGCTTTTGCACTACCGTCAAACTCTAATGCTGCAGAAAATAAGAACACTAAATGCGGGTCTGTCGAACTCAGTGGCAGGTCAGTCCCCTGGGCGTAGGGTAAAATGTAGACATTTTAGTAAAATTCAGTAAAATAATGAAGCGAATAAATAAAAAGTGTTGGTTGGCAAGTTAAAAGTCCACACGAGCAGATGACAAGTGTAGTCCACACTACCCCCCTCCCTACCTACCCACCTGCCTCTGACCTGATCACCCAAACAGGGGAGGGAGTGCTATGCCATCGCCGAGTAACCCTCAACACTACATCGCTGGTACCCATTCATATACAGTGTACCTAGTTGAATAAAGACGGTATAGGTAAGACAGTGCCACCACCTGGGATCAAACCCACGGCATTCTTTTTACACACTCAAGTACATGTAGATACAAATAGCTTTCGTAGCCTGACTGGGCTTGCAAGCCAGCTAAGGGGGATATACTTCATGCCAGTATGCCATATAGTCTCCCTCGCCAATCACAATGGTGCGGGAGACTATATGGCATAGTGGGAGGGTTTATACTTCATGCCAGTATGCCATATAGTTTCCCGCAGCATTATGATGGGCGCGGGAGACTATAAGGCATACTGTTATGAAGTATAAACCAGCTTAGGACGTGTCCGGAAAAAGGCATACTTGTCCAATACTCTGACAAATATATGCACAGCATTGTATTAAAATGCATTGTGTTGTATTGTGTCGTTGTAGAATGCATTGTTGAATTATTGTTATGGCCATATTCTACAATACAAGGCAATGCATAAGTTTGCCAGAGTATTGGACAACCGTCGAAAAAAAGAGGTTAATACCAAGACATCTTGTAAACGGGTTCAGGTATACCATACCGACAATTTCAGTGATACTACAAATTTAGACCCTTTTTCATATTAAGTTACGTGTAAGCAAAAACAAAGGTTTCGAAGGAACTACTTTTCTTGAGGGAAAAGGGTGTTGGCCTTTTGAGTCTCTCCCAATAGCAGGAAAAGATCTCCATAAGAACCTGGTGTACAAAAACTCACAAACTGTGTTCCCAGCATCAGTTACACCGAAACAAACTGGGTTGCACGTTGAAGAAATCTTAGCTAACGTTTTTAAAGACCTACTTCCGCTCTATGAAATTAATTTACTTTATCCAGTTGACCTTCCCCAAAGAAAATGCTAAAATTGAACAAAAATGCCTTCCTACACAATACTCGCCCTAATAAACTATTTCCGCTTTCCTGCCAAAGTGCCCAGTTGATAATCTGCTTCTAAAACGAATAAAATGCTGCAAATAAAAACAAATGTATTGCGACACATCTCTAAGCTAAAAACGTACTACCTCTGTAAACTGCTAATTTAAAAAGCTACATGTATCTTCAATGAACTGCATCCATGAACTTAATCAGCATCTCAGTGTCTTTACTAATTGAAGCCACTCTGTGGGTAGGACGGATAGGTTCCTACAGCCTGTGGATGATCCGAAGCAACTGGTGCCACACCAGCAGAATATGGAGGAGGCATTTCCTCATTCTTTGAAGGTTGCTGTCACATAAATGAGAACACGATTAATATTCAAATTCAAATGTAAACGTACCGTATTTACTCAAAAAAGCGCCGCGGCGCTTGTTTAATTATTCGTGTCTCCCGTGCGGCGCTTATTCGAGGGCGGCGCTTATTTGAAAGTCTCGTACCACAAAGACAGACCATTTTGATTGTACAATTCAATTTACTTCACGAGAACTGAAAAACCCAAAGATTTTGAAGATTTTGAAGAGAGAACTGAATGAAATAGCATTAAGATATACTCACTTTGAACCGAAAAACATCACTATTGATGAAAATCAATTCCCATTGCTGGCTTGGAATTGCATTGCAGCGAATACAGTGTGTATTTTTTATCATTTAATGGTAATACTCGAATAAGCGCCGCACAAGAGCTGCGGCGCTTAATCGAGGGTTGCGCTTATTAAATTGTCCGCTCCGTGTGCGGCGCTTAATCGAGGGTTGCGCTTATTAAATTGTCCGCTCCGTGTGCGGCGCTTAATCGAGGGCGGCGCTTATTCGGGGACGGCGCTTATTCGAGTAAATACGGTATTTGAAATTCTTTTTACTTTTCTCTTTAATTTATTTCACTTTTTTCAGGCAAGAAAAGAAAAAGAACACAACAGCTAACGCCAATCACTGAGGTGCCCTTAAATAATGGTCCGGCTAAAAGGTAGGCAGGTGTACGGCAAAACTCATTAAAATGGTGCGAACAGTTAATTGTTAATTCCATTTAAATCGCCTCATCTCAGTGGCTAATACCAAAAAAAACCCGAAAAAAAATGCAATGTCTCTCAGCCAAATTTGGCTTTTGCTCTGTGCGCCAATACCTTCATTTGACTGCAAAGGAGAACCCACGACAGTCGGAGCACGATGGAGGAAATGGCATTGAGCATTTGAGTTTTTTGTACAAGGAAAAGGAGTTAAGGATTCGAAGCAGATGAAAGCTTTACTCCTTCACTGTGGAGGTATGGATTTACAAGATGTATATTTCACGTTACCTGCATCCCCAGAACCAGGGGAAGGCGAAACCGTGTTTACTGTCGCTATGAAACAACTCGAGCAGCACTTCACACCTCAAGTGAACGTCCCGTTTGAGCGACACTTGTTCGGAGATATGGCAAAACTACCCACTGAATCTATCGACCAGTACGTTACAAGGCTTCGACAGAAAGCAGATTGCTGTCAATTTGAAGAGAAAATAGATGAAAACATCAAACGGCCTGCGAACAAAGCTCCTTGAGAAAGGCGCCGGTCTTACCTCAAGTCAGCTGCAAACGATGGCACAAGCTATGGAAGCGAGTACAACACAGGCTGAAAGTATTGCTAGCTCAAATACAACCCACGAAGTAAATAGAGTCCAACACCAGCGTAAAAAGCCCAAACAACAGAGAAACCAAAGGTCGAATGATAAAGAAAGGAGATGCTACAGATGTGATAATTTAGGACATCTAAGTTCAGATGAAAAATGCCCTGCAAGAGGAAAGAAATGTAACAAATATCACGGAACTGGACAGGGAAACTACTGCAGATTGCCCATAAAGGACATCCAGGCATAGTTTCTATAACACGCAGACTTCAAACAAAGGTGTGGTGGCCGGGGCTAGACAAAGGGGCAGAAGAGATGTGTAGGACATGCCATCTTTGTCAAGTGGTCGGAGCCCCCAAACCACCATAGCCTGTAGAAAGAACGGAGCTACCAAGTGGACCATGGCAGTACCTAGCAGTAGACCTCATGACACCATGCTTGCCATTAGGACATCATGTACTTGCTGTTGTGGACTATTACAGTAGGTACATTGAAATACAGGTTATGAAATCAACAACAACTGACAAGATAATTGCAAGTCTCAAACGCATGTTCCTGACACATGGACTGCCTATGAGCATTGTGACGGACAACGGACCATAGTTTATCAGCAAAGAGTTCAGAAATTTTGTGGAAAGTAAAGGGATTCATCATCGTATGACTACACCCCATTGGCCTCGGGCAAACGGCGAGATAGAAAGTCAGAACCGTTCCTTGCTGAACGGCATTATAATTGCACAGATTGAGAAGAAAGACGAGAAAGAGGAACTAGGAGCCTACTTAACCATGTACAGGGCCACATCTCACAGCACCACGGAAGGAAAGCAAGGAAGATAACTCACATGATGAACCATCTACACCGACACAGCCCGACTCAACTGGAAATGCTACATCGAACGAGGCAAATGTGCGTGTCCAGATGAACTCACTTCGATGAACTTTGTTAGAGACCATAACTAGCACGTTTGACTTTGTTGTTGTTTACCAAGTTTTTCAAAAAGGCATATGATTATTCTTCTAAAAGGGTAGGGATTGTAGTGTCTTTGTATTAGTTTATATTTGGATTATGGTTAAAATACCATTGAGTTGTATCTGTATGCATTGTGCAAAAAAGGAGATTCTTGATGAATAAAGATGGCGTCCTGTCAGAAACACTCGTTGTAGGTTTCACAATCCTGCTCAATCCTCACTAATCCGTTGCTCAAGATAGTACAATGCCTGTAGTATGACTTCCATTTCTCGCACCATGAATCATGAATTGAAACTTGGGCAAGCAGGAAGTGCCCTGGGCAAGCAGGAAGTGCCCTGGGCAAGCAGGAAGTGCCCTGGGCAAGCAGGAAGTGCCCTGGGCAAGCAGGAAGTGCCCTGGGCAAGCAGGAGGTGCCCTGGGCAAGCAGGAGGTGCCCTGGGCAAGCAGGAAGTGCCCCGGGCAAGCAAAATTTGAGAGTTACTTGCCCAACCGGCAACTTACTTACTTATCCCTAGTGCCCCTCCTTGGGCATAGGCCACCAACAAGAGTTCTCCAGCTATCTCTGTCCTGGCCTTTCCTTTCTAGCTGACTCCAGGTAAGACCCAATCTCTTGATGTCTCCTTCTAAGTCTCGTCTCCCCGAGTTTCTAGGCCGTCCCCTTTTCCTCTTTCCCTGGGGATTCCAAACCAGGGCTTGTCTTGTGATGTTGGTAGAACGCTTTCGAAGGGTGTGGCCTAGGCATCTCCAGCGTCTCATCATGATCTCAGCATCTGCAGGCCTCTGCTTGGTTCTTTGCCAAAGGTCTTCATTGTTGATGGTGATTGGCCAACATAACCACAAGATTCTTCGCAAGCCGGAAATCAAATACTTTTCGAGCCCTGACTTGTATTTTCTTTGCATATAATTAGTTGTGGTTCAATTTTATCCTTGTTTTTAATTTTATCTTCATTTGTTTCAAAGTCATTATCCTTCATTACCATGCCAAAAAAAAACAAAGGAAAATAAAATTAAAACCAAGGATAAAATTGAACCATGTCATATACCAAGTGACTAATGGTATACTCCACGATATACCACTCGAAAGCATTGCATATTTAAAATATCTTCTAACCCACCTGAGCCAGGGCTGTTGCCTGCACAGTTCCTGCAACAGGGTAAGAAGTAGGAACAACTCCAGCTGGTGTTGACCCTGCTGTCCAATAGGCAGGCTGCATCTGTTGCATAGGCTGTAGTTAACAATAAAGTACAAAATAAATATCATATGGTACTAGTTAAAATGCAATGCACAGTACTGTCATGTATTGACTACACAAAACTGTATCACCAATAATTAACATGAACATTATCATTACATTGTCATCCTCAAATATTTTATATCTAGCATTCTGATTGGCTCATTTCATAATTAATTTTAAAATACCTAGTCCATTGTTCAATATATGTAAAATTTATCTCAATTTTTAAATATTATGCTAGTCTTCTAGATTTCATGTTAATTAAGCTCAGTGTGTTTTTTTCTGTTTATTCTAAAGCAGGTGGTGGCCAACTTGAAAGCAGCTGCGGCAGGTACAAAAGGCAGGTCACAGGTCACAGGGCACAGGTCGCAGCTCGCAAGTCGCAGGTCGAAGGTTGCAGGTCGCAGGTCACAGGTCGAAGGTCAGTAAAAAGAAAAACTCATAATTACATAATTACTCCTGCATTTCGACGCGTATACTTTAGTATTATATTCTCAAATGTCGATTTACATCTGACCTGTGACCTGTGACCTGTGACCTGCCTTTTGTACCTGCCGAAAGCAGCTGCTACTTTGGTCACCACACCCATTCAATATGGTATTAGCTGTTTCTTCTTTCATTAAATTAACTATTAATGAAAGAGAATCTGTTTTTGCTTTAATTTATATCTGTGAACGTACCATGTAAATAGTGTAATACCTTTTTTAACAGGATTCTTTTGGACCTTAATCATAAGATTGCGTTGAGGATAAAGAAGACACTAACACCACCCCTCCCCCCTGCAAATTGTGAGTTGCTAAGTATCTTGGGTAAGATAATAAAAAAAAAACATGAGGTTCATTTTGTCCGCCATATTGGATGTATAGTTGTTGTTTGTGAGCATGCAAACTGTGTTCCTCCTTCCTCGGCCACCATTAATTAGAAACCTGTTGCCTCCAACTTGCAGCCACAATAGTTACAACTTAAGAAAATAGTGCATTTTTAAGTGTCCAATTTGTAAGCTAATCGGGCAAGGAACTCCTTCATATTCCCCATGGCTGTGATTGTCTAATTATAGACAAATTTTATGAGAACTTTTAAATTTTCCTAAATTTTAATACTTTTAAAGTATTTTTAAATATTTTTAAGGTTCAGTCTTATTATTGATTGACTATTACCTGTTACTGCATGTTATCATTTCAGTTAAAAATTACATAATTCAGCCGTGAGGATGCCAAGTGATTTAATAAGCCATCTATCCATCTACCCAAAATAAATAGAACTTGAACAGTTATTAGCTCATACGCTTGTACCTCGGTTTGACCTTATATGGAAACTGATAGTCCCAGGTGGTGCCACACTTTAAAAAATTGTGCAACAAAGGTTATTCCCCACGGAGACAATGTTAAAAAAAGTCAAATAAAATTTGTGAGCTTTTTCACAGAAGAAATCAAACATCTTTTATAAAATGCTATACCAGCAATAAAGAAAATAGCTGAACAAACTGTGGTGTAATCTCATTCTTTAGCAAGTATATCACAGAATTCAAGAAATTTAAACTTCAAAAAATACATCATCTCAGTTTTGTGTTTAAATACATCAGGTTTATATTGAACACCCTAAAACACCACGTCACTGCCTCAGTCAGAACTCTTTTCTGGCGATGGCCACTGATATGCAATGAATTCTTGTGGAATAATATTTTTAATATTATTACCATGAATGACACCATCTGTTTCACGTTTTACTGTACTAACCAAAGATAAAACCTCAATGAGAAACAGCCAACACTGACCTGCTGAGGAACAAACATGGCTGATTGTCCTGGGTAACCAGCCTGCATGGTTGTTACTTGACCAGAGGGCTGAATGACAACAACACCTGGTTGCCCCCCCTGGTATATATGCTGAGGTTGGCCATAGATCACTTGCTGGGTAGCAACAGTCTGAAACAAAAAATTTCACTTGAAAAAACTCAGTGCAAAATAAATTCAAAATAATTTGGGGCACCTACTCAATTAGTTTACTAACTATTTAGGTGTCCCAGACTCTACACCATAACAGTAAATTATCAAACTTACTTTCCCTTATTCTCCTCTTTTGTTTAAACAATATTGTAAAATCATTATAACTTTATGTACATAATATTCTGTGTAAGTTGCATAAAAATTGACTTGACTTGACTTGAAAAAATGGTGTGTGCAATTCAATCCTGATTACATCTAATGAGATCATCTATAAGTTAAGACTATGCTTAAAAGTACTGGTACACAATTGTACAATTGTACATGTTTAAAATGATTTGTACCAGACAATGAATTTTGAATTGCTTTAAAAAAATCTACATAAGCACAAAGACAGAGTACGTAATTGAATAACAAATCCTTATAATCATTGTGCTTACTGGAGGAGTTGAATTGCAGCAGACTGCATTGCAGCAGTAGATTGAAGAGGTCAGTGCCACGAAAAACTCAACAATGGAGAAGACTAACAAACATGAACCCAATCCTGCTCCATTGCGTGCTGTCTGTCTGTCCATGTAGGGGTAAACACTATAGTAGCAGTCATAATCAAAATATCTTCTATTGTAATAATCATAATCATAATAGCTGCACCGAAGTCGTGCTGCAAACTGGGACAGTGCAACAGAGTAGACAATGAACATGGAGGAAGCAAAAACACAGGCTGTGATGGAAAACCCCATGAAGGTGCCAATCTGTTGAGGAACATTTAACACAGAAATTATTGGAATATGAAGAACAAATGCTCTTAAGGCTTTAACCTTTAACCTTTTGTTAAGGAGATCTGAACTGTCTTGTAGACAAAAACGCAAGGAGCATTGATTAATACACTAAGCGCTGATGAAAATAGCAATATTGATATGATCGGCGCTATATAAGTATTGTTATTATTATTATTATTACTATTATCAGTTCACATTACTTTTACCACAGTGTCATAGTACCATCCAAATATAGTCATAACACATTGAATATCTGTCATTCCATATGCCGTATTTACCTGTGTATAATACGCACTTTTTTACTGAGAAATTATAGTTCGACTTTGTGATGCGTATTATCCACGGAACCCATTGTTTAGAAACCTTCATATCCGTATACTCTAAACAACAAAACAAAAGCTTAAATGTAACTGTTTGTTAATGGCTACAATTCAAGTTACAACGACTAAAACGTTTTCCATTTCGGTCTGTGGAGGAATTTAAATGACTTGAAACGAAACATTTAACAAGAACAACAAAACAAAATGTCTATCTTGAGCAATCAAAAGTTTAAGGAATGAGAAGAACCAATTGACAGTGTATGGTGTGCTGAGAAGACGGACAACTCAATGATTTTTTGTTACGCGTTCCAGGCAATCCCGACAGTGTTGTTCAAACCAGATCGTTGATCAGCCGCCATCTTGGATGATATTACATAGAGTGGATTGGGACGAGCACTATTTGATGCATTTCTAACATGGCGGCCAAGCATGATCGAACTTTATTACGAGACTAGTATTCGTACACCACAAAACGCCTGCTATGTTCAGATAAGAAAACAAGCCATTTTTCTTTCAATACATGATTAATAACAAAGATCAACTACTTTTTTTTTCCAAATTATGGTCGAAAATATAGGGTGTGTATTATACATGGGCGCGTATTATACACCGGTAAATACGGTACTGTATCCTTCAACATACCAAGTTTTGTGAGGAAAAGAAATGATAGCATAATATTTTAAAAACTGAACCAACTCAGAAGTAAACAAAACTTTGTCTACAAATACAGTTACTGAAAATACCAAGAAAGCAACCAAATTGAATGTATAGTAAATAACCACTTGGTTTCTCTTGATGGCAAAAGCTTTGCCAACACACTCTACAGTGTACAGTGTATTTCACTCCAACTGTGCGGCTCCAATTTTTGTGTTTGCATGGGGTTCCTCTGAAACAACATGAATTTTCATACAGTTTATTTCAAACAGTAAAACAAGTCTAATAATATTGTACAGCAACACTCCACTGTCCATTGCCAAAGCACTTAACTTCTTTTTCCCCATATGCTACACAACTTTACTTAATCAATTTAACAAGGAAAATACTGACTTAATGTTGCCAAGTTCTAAAGGCATTTATCATTATAGTAAATGAATACAATGGAATAGAGGCCCACAGGTAAAGAAAGGACCATATATGAGGCAACAACATACCAAGCACTTGTTCGGTAATGAGTCATTTTTGGCACCAACATAGCCCAGAATCCCTGCGATAATGACCTGGTGAAAAAAAATATTTTAACTGACTGCCAAGTACTAAAGGGAGGGTGGTTTAACTAAAGTAGTGGTTTTTACTGTAGAGCTGCTAACTGAAATCAATCTACCTACTCCCCTCTCCCTTGAAAAAAATAACAACAGACAGAGACAGGCTTTCATTTCTCAATAGTCAAAAAGTCAGTGATTTGTGTTTGAAGGAATCTCACTTCATAAGAATAAAATGAAGCTTTTAATAAAGTCAAACACATAACATTGTGCAATTATTTTAACAGAGTGGGAAAAACAATATACACTGTTTCCTTTTTTATGTTGCAAACAACTGTTAACAACCAACAAGCAAAGTCCATGTAATCGGACACACAATAATAATTCCAACAATTTGAAACTACAATATGTAATATATATATAATGCTTGACAAAATTTCAACAATGTATGGAGTATATGTATATATAGTTCCTAACTGCAAAAGAAGAGTAGTTAATACTCTCCTATTGCAGTTACACCCCCTTTCCAGACACATGCAATGTTGACATACAAGATTCAGGCCTTCTGGTATTACATGATGGTGCGATTTCGCACAATCGACCTCAAATCGCATCCGATCGCACAATTCACGAAAAATCGCATAATTCAAAAAATAACGCACAACATTCATAAAATAAAGCATGAATCAACAAGTTTCTTTGGAATTTCTGCAAAAATACGCCATTTTTAAGATGATTTACCTTGGAAAAAGGCTAACAAGACTCTTCCACCTTCGATTTCGTATTCATTCGAAGCTAAAGCGTTATTTTGAAAGTCAAGGACCTGGTATGAGTCTCATTCTTAAAGAGCCGCCTCTTGGTGTAACACAAACACGCCCCTTGTTCAGATTAGCCAATCTGAATGGCTGTAATTTCCGGCCGTTTACCCACACGGCGGATTACCCCAACGGGTGATTTTTGCTAAGAGGAAAAAAAAAATCGTCAGATTACACGCACTTGCAGAAAACCCGCACAAAAAAAATTGCTCTGAGCCTCTCAGGCATTTTTTAATTGAACTCGTATTTCTCGTATTATTTAGTCGTGGAAACACTTATCGTAAATAATACATGTTTTTAAAACTTATTGAGTCAGTTAGCCTGCTATAATTATTAGAATCGAAGAAAACTTTATTCATTGTTTTTGCTTAACAAAATACTTTTTCAGCATGCTATTAGCAAGTTTTCACAACCACCGAAAACCAAATGAGAATTGAACAAACTTGTAAAATTCGGTTCGCAATTTCCTCAAGAAACAATATTTCGGGATCTTTCGGGTCTTAGAAATCGCTCAAAATGGGACGTGTTGAGTATTTTGGTATTATTTCTATCCTTGCAGGAGCCCATTACCCTGATCCTGGGCTCCTGATCCCCCTAATGTCAGTGTTTTGTTTACATGCATGCCGACAATTATATTTTTATCGCCTTGAACTAATTATGCGGCGCCATGAATTGAACAGATCACTAAGACACTTATTTATCTCAGGTTCTACTTGGTCTAAAAAATCACTTGAAACGGGAATATACTCCACAACGTAAGGCAGTGCTAGCTAGGAATATTTCGCTGATGCGTTGAGTTTTCTTACAAGACAATGTTAGGTTTGCACTGCACGTGTGCCGACAGTTAGTCGACAGTCGTGTTTCAGTTTAGCTCAACCTCGTTCCCAGGGTCCTCTCCTACTCGGGGGCCAAGTACGAGTGGACCCTGGGAACGAGGTTGAGTTAAGCTTTGTGTTTTGCACAATAAAATTGTTTCATATAAAGCAGAAACGCACTCAAAATGTCTTAAGAGCAGCAAAAAAGTGTTTTTCATATCGTGAAACCTTATAAAACAAGCTTAAAATTGCTAAGAAAAAAATCGCATAATCTTCATTATTTATCGCATAATTGGCCTCTGTAATCGCATAATCTGCCCTGCATATTTCGCATAATTTGCATTTTTTTTATCGCACCCTATCAGAAGACCTGACGATTAATAGTACCTAATTAATGTAGAACATTGAGGGGGGCCATGGGGGCGTTCAGTGGTTTTAAGAACATCGAATTTCTGAAGGTTCAAAATGCATACATTTACAAGATGTCAAAACCTTTCATAAAATAAGATATACATTGTAAACTCAGCTCTGCTTTCCCCAAGGAAAAACGTGTTTACAATAAAGCACATTCCATACAAGTATATATCCCTTGAGAATTCAATTCTACTTTCTCCAAGGAAACAAGTGTAATAAAATAACATTTGAATCTTGCAAAATATGCAACAATATGTTTGTTGATAGTGACTTGAACAAATATGATACTGTATATGGTGTATGTACGTTTGACCAACAGGATACAGTAGAAATTCAGTTTTCCAGTGTTTCTCATAAAAAGTAACACCTGCCACAACCCTTTTCATCTCCAGTTTCAAAACATAGATTCGCCTTTGTCGTTTCCATACATTTGTATAGGTAATCAAACGGTTACAAGTGCAATTTGGAATAAATGAGCCATAGTAAATTTTTCGAAGACTAAAAAATTTGCAAGGGCCTGTAAGGCAAGTGCAATTTGTTGTCTTTAAAAAAAATTAATGAGTTCTTATTTATACAAAATTGCACTCAAAAGCATTGCATTATACTCTACATGCAAACTCGGTTTTATCTTTCTACACTCCATTTCCACTGTCATCACTGTTTGGGCTTGATTGACATGCTCTCAGCCACTCAGCGCCTTGAAATGTTGGCATGTATGTCATCATCACATACAGTATGATGAAGGAGAAACTGTTAAAAGTGGCACGACAGAATAACACCATCCTCTGATATTCCCATTATCAGTAGTCTCTACCTATTCTGATCAGTTGGTTCTCAAGGCAGATGATTTTTTTCAATATGTACCTCTGAGACAGATTGCTCATCAACAGACCCATATTTTAGGAAGAGTGCTTCAGTAAAACAAAATTACTTGAGTTCAAACACCCTTTCATTTCTCATTCAAATTAGCCTTCAACTGGAACAAAATGTAAAAAATTTTGGCCTACTGTAGGTCTGAGTGTCAAATTGTCTAATATTTTGCCTGAGCTGACCTTAGGTCAGTTCAATAACAAGTATTGGAAGAGCAAAGAGAGACAATGTGAGGTTAAGTTGCTTGTCTCTAAGTCAAAAACTGTGCAGTACCAATGGAGCGATTGCAGTATACCCAGCCCACTCATGTAGATGTTTCAGTGGCTTTTGAAAAACAAGGCACATAACACTTCACTCTATTGTTATTCATCAGTATGTAAATGAGTGAGCCAGGTATTTTGCAATCTAGTCATACTATTTTGCTGGTTCAAATCCAACTTAAATACAAAGCACAAACTACCTAAGAAAATCGGTAAGACTTCTGATAATCTCAAACATGAGTATTGTAAAATAGTTTTTTAACAATAATAAATGAATTGCTAAAGTGACTACTCGAACCGAGGCCCTGCAAAACAAATTTTCATACAAATCATCCAATCACAATTGAGTATCTAAACAACAGAATCTCTACAAATGTCTTATATTTCGCTTAAAATGCATAAAATTTGCTCTAACTGTATAAAACATATCAAGATTGAAAAAAAAAAAACTCATCTTATTTAGTAGAGATTTGCCACAAATCCATTGTTCAGCGTCAAGAACAGACATTTGTATGATTATTTATTTGGGTGGCATTGGTGCATTAAGCGAAGTCGCTACTTTAAAATACTGCGCACCGTGACAAATCTTAATGAATTACAGAAGTAAAATAAATACATGAATGCACTGCACGCTAATTCTTGCAAAATAGTAACTGACATATTATTTGAGACTTTCCTTCTCAGAGAAATACGTCATTAGCAAAGTTATTGTGCATGGTAAGCGAAGTGGAGCCACTGAATTATAATTCATCCGTTCCCAAGGAATTAATACATAGTTGACCACTAGCATATTTACAATCGAAGCTTCACTTCTTGAAAAAATTTTTCTTTTAAGAACATCAAATTTCCGCGGGGCAACTGTCAGCCGATAGTTCCTCGACAGAAACATACTATTGTTTAAATATTGTACATCAATTTGCTCGACGGTAGACAGACAGCCATTTAAAGACAAACTCTCCCTCCCAAGTCACGCTATGGCTTTTTGAAAAACGAAACTATAGTTCTTTAGCATATTTGCTGTATTTTTCGTTTACGTTTGGGGTCATTTCCTGTACTGCTCAAATGTGAAAAACATGGACTTCGGGGTACAGAATAGAATGCAAAAATTGAAACACGCTTCGGTGAAGGGAATGAGTTTATAACCACTGTTACTATGTAAGTCAGTTTTTCAGAAAAGCTTCTGCCACAGTTTCCTTGTGGGAAAAAAACTGTAAAAACGACATGCTTGTGGTTACACCATGTTACCTTGTTGTATATCAATGTGAGCGCAAATAGTTAAAGGAAAAGTGCACATTGCAATCAGCTGGACAACACTTCGGCGACGAATCTCTAACTAATATTTTCCACGTAAAGTTAATACATGGTTAAATATGAACTTCCTTCTTTGAGTCATAAAAACCATAATTTCATACTAAGAAAGAAAAACATTATAGCTGGACCAAGCTTAGCTGTAACTGTTGACAAACTGAGCAAACGGCGCCGATCGTAAAAGACGAGCAAGAAGAGATTAGTAATCAAAACTAACGCCATACTGTATTTTGTAGCAACAGCTTAGCTGTACTTACCCATATTCCGGTCCAAATACCGTGAGTAACGTGCGAACTCCAATGGGGGACGGCAAAGATACTTGCTATCCCAAAGACAAACATCAGAGAACCAAATACCATCTGTGTGATGGCCAAATTCCGCAGAGCAGCTGCTTTGTACGCCATGTTTTCTATGTCGCATATGTCTTTTTCGGACTTTTGACATAATCGCCCTTGGGTCGTTGGGGAGGAGAGCCATGTCAACAATATTACAACCAGTGATACCCTCTATGGGGAGGGGACGGTCAGAATGTGTTCTGCCGTGCTTTTCACAAAAGGCTGGGTGAGGACAAAATATGGGGTAAGTCATGGCCCACCCAAGGGGGTAGGCCATGGTGTGGGGTGGTCAATTTTCCAAAAAATAATAAATATTTATGCTATCGATTATTTTAGATCATTGTGCCCTTGTTGTGAATAATGTATTTAGGATTTTAAAATTATCAGCACACCACCCTAGGGATGGGTGGTAGCGTGGTACATAATTTCGCGCCATTACTAGTCACGAGTCAAGAAAGATAACGGTAAAATGGCGGAAGCAGAAGGTGAGAGTTGAGTCTTTTTTCGAATGAACTTTGCCGCTCTCGTACGACTATGAAGGAATAAATACATTATTCACAACAAGGGCACAATAATCTAAAATAATCGATAGCATAAATATAATTTTTTGGAAAATTGACCACCCCCACACCATGGCCTACCCCCATGGCCTACCCCATATTTTGTCCTTACCCCTAAAGGCTGGTTTTCACTGGCGACGGAGTGGGAGTCGCAGTCAGAAGCGTAGAGCGATACGATCTAGAGAAAATCAAATCGACGGAATCGAAAGAAAAATATCGATTCTGCTTTCGACTCCATCTCTTACCATCTAGCGAAAAGTAGATTGTCGGAGTCGAAAGCAGAAGCGGAAGAATAAACCAATCACAATGCTAGAATCCAGGATTTTCGATTGGTTTGTCCTTCCGCTTCTGCTTGAGACTCCAACAGTGTAGTTTTCATTTGATCATAAGCGTCCGAGTCGTAAGCGGGATCGGAAGCTGGACACTGTTCGTAATTAGTCGGATAGAACTCGGGAGCACCGATATGAAGACGACAAAAACAATGAAACCATTCTGATTCTTCCGACTCCGATTCCGTCGAGCTTATGACTCCGCTTACGACGTACGGCTCCGATTTTTAAATTTCACTGAGTCATAAGCGTTCTTACGACTCCGACTACGTTTCCGACTCCAACCCCGTTGCTAGTGAAAACCAGCCTTTAAAAGTAAGCGGAGTCATAAGCTCGACGGCATCGGAATCGGAAGAATGAGAACGGTTCCATTATCTTCCGATTCCACTTATGACTCCGACGCTCATGATCAAGTGAAAACTAGATTGTCGGAGATTGATGCTTAGCGAGTAGGGGGAAAACGACAGTTCTGGCGCAAGGGCGTGGCCAAAAAACCCTGCACGCGTGCAGGATCGATTTTGAAACTAAATTAGCTTAAAGGAACGACACTGCACATACAAACACTCATCATGCCAAATCAACGTCAAACCGTCAAAGAGCTCCGCGCCATTGCCAAGGATCGCAAGATAGCCAAATATTATACGATGCGTCGGGGAGAGCTACTGGAGGCGCTGGGGATGGGTGAAGAGGTACCTAGTGGTGCTAGTGGTGGTGGTGCTAGTGGTGGTGGTGGTGGTGGTGGTGGAACAACGCATATTCTCGATGAGCCTGTCCCAGAAATAAATGTCCCGATTCTTAGGCCCACAAGATATGTACCTCCTAGTCGGTATGGAACACTTCTTTCGGGATATAACAAAGATGTACAAAAGAAAATAAATAAGTTTGCGAATTGGATTTTGAATTATGTACCAAAGAGAATCAAAAAGCCTGTGAGCGAGAAACTCAGGAAGTTGAAGGAGGAAATAAGGAGCATCTGGGCTTCAAGGGAGCCGTTCAGTGTAAAAGAAAAGGAAACTGCAATGAAAGGGTTCTTCAAGACCTATCGGATCGATGGTAAGATGGGGTACGGTCCTCGAGAGTTCATCAAGAAAATAAAATCAAAGGTTTTGGAGTTACTTTATACTAGAAGAAAACCCATCAAGGTGAAGTTTATACTAATTTGTAGATTCGTAAAAGAGGATCTTGTTACGGGTAATGTTGAATACACTGAGGGGTACTTTCATACTAACCTTGAGATAGTAACGGACTCAACTGACACAAATAACTTGTTCGAAGCAATGACGGAATTACAACTTGAAACGGTTGCGAAGTTTGAAGGTGAACAGTCTGGGTGGCAATTTGATCGAGTTGAGTACTTTGATATACACATTAATCCATTTGAGCCTATCTCTGGGACTTCTTACATACCTCTACCAAAGGCTCTGGCTGATAAGAAGGCTATAATCAATGTCAAGAATGAGAATGACCATGAGTGTTTCAAGTGGGCGGTGACATCTGCTGTATTTCCCAAAGAGAAAGATGCTCAAAGACTGAATGCTGAGATGAGAAAGAACTATGAGAAGTTTGACTGGACGGGAATGGAGTTCCCTGTTACACTAAGGGACATTACCAAGTTTGAAAAGCAAAATCATTACGCCATTAACGTATATGGATACGAGTCTGAGGTGAACGTTTTGAGAATCAGTAAGCGGCGAGAGGTGAGAGTGATAAACTTACTTTTGTTACACAAAGATGAAACGAATCACTACTGTTGGATTAAGAACTTGAGTAGGCTCTTGTCATCACAAGTTGATAAACACGATGGTAGAAAATACTTTTGCCACAGATGTCTTAACCCATTCAATACACAATCCTCACTGGACAAGCATCTAGAGTTTTGCAGCAATCATCAAGCGGTCAAGACGACAGTTCCCATGAACGAAGATGGGAGCCCGCAGTTCTTACGTTTCAAGAATCACAACAGGAAGATGGAGGTACCGTTTGTTGTGTATGCAGATTTTGAGTGCTACACTGAAAAGATGTATACTTGTTACCAAGATGAGGGTAGGAGCTTCACCAATAGATATCAAAAGCATAAACCATCAGGCTTCTGTTACCTGATCAAGTGCTTTGATAACGCTATATTCGAACCCAAACTTGTGAGGCACACAGCTGAGTCACCAGACGAAGATGTACCCAAGATGTTTATGGAGAGCTTGGAGTCGGATGTCAAACAACTCTATGATAGGTTCAAGCTATCCAAAAATCCTCGTGTCAGTCAGGATGAGAGAATAGCCTATGAAAATGCCACACATTGTCACATATGCGGATCGACGCTTGGCCATGACAAGGTGTTGGACCATTGTCATCTTAGTGGGAAGTACAGAGGAGCCGCGCACCAAGACTGCAACTTGAATTACAAGGTGCCTAATTTCATACCAGTTATATTCCATAATCTATCCGGATACGATGGCCATTTATTTGTGAGGAACATAGGGGAATCGAAAGGTAAGCTGAATTGCATACCAGTCAACGATGAAAAATACATTTCGTTCACGAAGGAGATTGTTGTCGACTCTTACCAGAACAAGAAAGGGAAAATGGTTGAGATTAAACGGGGAATCAGGTTCATTGACAGCTTTCGGTTTATGGCAGCGGGCCTCAGAAGGTTGTCAGACAACCTACCACAATCTTCTCTGGTGAATGTAAAGAGTTGGTTTGAAAGGGTGATGGAAGATGGCCCAGACCTGCAGTTACTCACTAGGAAGGGGGTATTTCCGTACGATTGGTTTGATGGGTTTGATAAGCTCAGTGAAACCCATCTCCCACCAAAGGATGAGTTCTACTCGAAGCTCTACGATGCCGAAAGATCGGATGAGGATTACCAGCATGCTCAGAACGTGTGGAAAGTCTTTGGGATTGAGAACTTCAGGGAATACCACGACCTTTACCTTGAACTGGATGTCTTGTTGTTAGCTGATGTTTTCGAGAACTTCAGGGAAGTTTGTAGGAAGAACTACGACTTAGATCCAGCTTGGTACTACACTGCACCTGGATTGGCGTGGGACGCGGCCCTGAAAATGACCAAAGTGAGATTGGAACTTTTGAATGACCCTGACATGCTTCTCATGTTTGAGGAGGGCATTCGAGGGGGCATCTCCATGATCTCAACTAGATATGGCAAAGCCAACAATCCATACATGAAAGATTATGGCCCATCATTACCCACAAAGTACATCACATACATGGATGCAAACGGTTTGTACGGGTGTGCAATGAGTAAACCTTTACCAACACATGACTTTCGATGGTTGACTGAAGAAGAGCTTGTATTGAAGTGGAAAGATCTACCATGCATACTAGAGGTTAATCTAATGTACCCAAAGCACCTTCACAAACTGCACAATGACTATCCATTAGCACCAGAGAGAGTTACGGTAAATGGTGTGGATAAGCTAATTCCAAACCTAAGGGACAAACGAAAATACATCATTCACCACGAGACACTGAAACAGTATTTGAGTCTCGGGTTGAAACTCTACAAGATACACAGAGGCATCACATTTAAAGAGTCCGCGTGGCTGAAGCCATATATCGACCTGAACACCGAACTAAGGACCAAAGCAACAAACGACTTCGAGAAGGACTTTTTCAAGTTGATGAACAACTCAGTCTTTGGGAAAACGATGGAGAACGTGAGGAACAGGGTGGACGTTCGTTTGGTCACTGAAGAGTCAAAAGCCAAGAAGTTGGTATCGAAGCCGAATTACCACCACAGCACGATCTTTTGCGAGAATCTGGTTGCAGTACAAATGAAAAAGACAACGTTGGTGCTGGACAAACCCATTTACCTAGGCTTTTCAGTCCTGGAAATAAGCAAGACCATAATGTACGACTTTCACTACAACTACATCAAGCCCAAGTACGGTGACAAGGCCAAGTTGTTATTTACAGACACAGATTCACTGGCCTACGAGGTGGAGACGGATGACTTCTACAAGGACATTAGTCCAGATGTGAGAGACAGGTTCGACACCAGCAACTACCCTGAAGACCATCCATCCGGCATTGAGGTGGGCGTGAACAAGAAAGTTGGGGGCATGTTCAAGGATGAAGCGGGTGGCCAACAGATCATAGAATTCGTGGGTCTTCGGGCCAAGCTATATTCATATATGATGGATGAGGGAAAGGAGGAAAAGAAGTGCAAGGGTGTGAAGAAGGCTGTGGTGAAAAAGAGCATAAGCTTCAAAGACTACAAGGATTGCCTCTTCAATCAAAAATCACAGAGGAGGACGATGAATATCATCAGGAGTCACCTGCACGACGTGTACACAGAGACTGTGAACAAGGTGGCACTATCATGCGAAGATGACAAAAGGGTGGTAAGGGAGGATGGGATACACACATACGCATATGGTCACTTTAGGACTCTGATTTCGGTAAAAACTTAAAGATTTAACTATACATATTACCCAACCAGACAAAGTCGGTATGGATTACGATTCAGATGAAACTTACCACAGCCTTGTCGATCATTTTCAGTCTATGTTCAAGAAAGTTGATGAAGAGGACGAACAGGTCTGTAAGCATGAAAGTGTGTATAGGGATGAGACAGGGATTGTTGTTTGTAGCCTATGTAAGATTGAACTAGAACGTATGGACTATTCCAAACTACAATGGACGTACAACCCATCAGACATTAGGTATGATCTTCGTGGATCAAAACCAAAGGGAGTTCGTACTGTATTCGAGAGACATGACTTGAATGTGTCTTCTATGATGATCGATGTCGTAGAAGCCAAGTATCCAGAGTTCGTAAACTCCAAGTGTAAAAATCGCGGCAATATTCGTACATCATTGGTGGCTGCATGCTTGTTTTACACTTACCAAGAATTTGGTGAGTATCGTACGTTAGATTACATTATGAATTTGTTTGGCATCAAGAAAAGAGCCATGACACGTGGTTTAGAAATGTACTTGGAAGCATTCCCAGAGGCGAGAACCAACAACATTACACCAGAGAAACTTATTCCCTGGGTAATGAGAGTTACTGGGGTTGATGAATCTCATCAAAGACGTATTTTGTCCATTGCCAAGTACTCTTGGATTCAGATTCTTGAGCGCTGTACTAGCGGTGTAGTTGCAGCGGGTATTGTCTTCTTTTACTTATGTTTGAACCAGGAGTATAAAAATCAAATAGGCATGACGAAGAAGATCTTTGCCGCCAAACTTGAAATTTCGGACATTGCATTGATCAAGATAGTTCGTGAAATGGCTGACATCTCAACAACGTCACTTAAGTACCCTAGAGGGTGGTAATTCAGTATCATCGGGGACAACTTGGAGTTCCTCGCGCACAAACCCTCGCTTCGGTACTCCATCCAAATAGTACACCACTGGCTGATCTGGTGAAATTACCGTTCTCGCTATGTCGTAAACCTCAAGGCTCCACACAGGATCAGTGGCTCTTCGTTTCTCACCACCTTCATCTTCACCGGGCGAATACAAATACCTAACCTCGACTCCCGGGGGCAACCTCTTCTCATTCAAACCCACAGCTCTCTTGTATTCCATAGGCTTAACATCAACCTCTTTCAATTCCAAAGCTTCATCGGGCTCTTTACCTGTGATGCGTGTTGGTTCAGAATTCAAAGTCTTCATGATGGCGGGCAGCCTTTTCACCCAAACCCTGGACCTAACATCACTCACCATCTCCTGCGCGTATTGATGGCTAAACAATTTCTCACCAAGCGTTCTGTTAGCCCTCTCTACAAAAGCCTGCGCTCGATGATTACCAGCTTTACTTCGCTGTACGTCTACTTGATGCTTATCCATCAAGTGAGTGACACTACCCATGAATTCTCTACCGGGATCCACCATTAATGTCTTTGGCCACTTTAGCCTCCGAGCATAAATCCTCTCAAACGCCCTGGCCACTTCACCACTATCTTTGGAGGTCAGAGCCTCAGCATCTTTGTACCTAGACGCGACATCAACCACAACCAGCGCATAGCGGTATGTTTTTCTTCTCACTGTATCGTGAGGAAGAAACAGCAAGTCCGCTTGATGAATTTGATTTGGTTTGTCAACGACCCAATGTGGTCTGGGTATGTACCTTGGTGGAGGAACATAAATCTGCCACAATGCTTGCTTCTCCAACCAATCTCTAGCAACACTTTCGGTCACTTTGGCCGCACTCGCCAACTTTGCTATGGCCGAGTACCCTTTCCAGTATCCATCGGTAGAGTAGTATAATCGACTTAAACCATCGTCACTAGACATTTACAACAAGATTCAGTGCACTTAAATGGCTGGAATATCATACATTCTTGACACTGATCGTGTTCCCAGGATGCGTAAAGGTTTGAGGGCCGAGGTCTCATTAAATCGGATCACGCTAAACCCCTCATCAGCCAATCCTGGCGAGACATTATACATTGAAATACCAAAACTGGCTGACAACCTGGTGATTGTGCCTGGCAGTGTGTACATAACTTTCGATATGAATGTGACAGGTCACAAGAACAACACACTTGTCAACAACTTGGGAACGAACCTCGTTTCACGATACAAGGTTCTATTCGGGGGTGAAATCATAGAGGACCTTGACAGGTTTGATTTGTTCAAGACTTACCACGATTTGTTTTTGTCAGAGACCGATCGCCATAACAGATTGAGACAGGGCATATCATCCGAGAATGTAAGGAAAATCAGAACCAATGCCGGTGACAAAGTTACCTCAAATGCAGCAGAAAATACTCTAGGTGCAGTCCATAACACCAGGTACGAAATACCATTGGACCACACGATACTGAAAGATCACGGAGTCTTCTATCCAAAAGCCTTACCACATCCACTCAGATTCGAAATAACTCTAGCTTCAGTCTCTGATGTCGTCGTTTACTCAAACGCTGAAACACCACCTGATTACAAACTAACAAATATGGAGCTGGAGTATCAATGCATATCAAGTAAAAAATTAGCCGATCAAGCCATTGCCTCGTACCAGAGTGGAAAAGTTTTCTTGTATGAGAGGATACTTCTTCACAAAACGTTCCCAATCTCTGAGAACACTGATGGTGTGATCAATGAGCATGTTAACGTGCCTAGGAGGTCCATGACTGGAATACTATGTATTTTCACAGCCCCATATGCAGCAGGTGCCAGGGACTCTGAGATTTTTGCAAACCCAAAGATCACATCGGTCAAGATTGACAAAGATGGGGTACCAAACAAACTTTATTCGAAAGGTATGATACCAACTGATTTATGGCAGGCCATAATTAAACGAGTTGGTATCGATGATTCCATCAAGGAGTCTGATTTCTATACGAACAAGTTTGCTTTGTGGATCGATCTGAGGACTTACCCTGACAACGATGTTCATGGGAACGGCTTGGAGCTAACCAGTACTCGAGATGGCATAAGACTCGAGATTAACAGGGAGAAGAGAGGAGGCAGGGTCTTTACCTGCTACATGTTCGTGGTTGCTGACGCAGCTATGGAGATTATGAACTCAGATTTAAAAGGTGCAGTGTACTAGACATAATCGAAAGATGAATGAGTTAGTGGACAAAATCCCATTCAACTGTATCATTACTGGACCTACGAATTGTGGAAAGACTCAATACATAGTGGACCAGCTTCGAGGACACTTTAGGGGCGTGTTCGACCACATTGTCTTGATCTGCCCCACTTACATCCATAACAAGACTTACAGAGGCTTTGCAAAGGGGGACAAGAGATTTTGGGTGTTCTCACCAGACTCCAGTAATGAGGACGAGATTGACTATTTGCTAGCGCTTTGTTCAACGTTATTCTCGGGTGAGAACACACTCATAATACTCGACGATTGCGCTGTTTCGAAAGACTTGAAGAACCGGACAAACAAATTCATCAATCTGGCCTTCTCCGGGAGGCACATTGGCATATCGGTGTGGGTTCTCACCCAACAGCTCACATCGATCTCGAAACCATTCAGAGAGAATGTCGCATGCGTGGTGTCGTTTTACAACCCGTCTGAAACCGCGATGAAAATGTTATTTGAGGAATATGGTGGTGCATTAGATGCTGAAAAACGCAAGAGATACAAGAAGCTACTCGAGACTGAAAAGTACGCCAGACTTTGCTTTTCACTGCGCCATCCGTTTGAAAAATACTTAGAGATACCCGCGTCCGAGGCCAAACATGGCTAACCCTGAAGAGATACTGAACGGTGCAGCATCAGTTGGTACAACACCATCACCAATCGATGATTTGGAGTCAAAGAGGGAATCTCTTTCAATCCTGGCTTGTCTGGGTTCGACAAAAGAATACACGGGTGTGGTCATGGACCTCCCCGAAGTAACCAAGCTATCGGACAAGGATGTGGAAAAGTATTACAAAAGGTACCAAGTTAGGTCGGGCAAGAAGATTGCCGATGGCTTGGCGGACTCTTCTTTTCAATTGATGGCTAAGGCTGTGGATCACGGTTTGAGAAATTACGGAAGTATAGATGACAAAGAGGCTCTTGTGAAAGATTGTAAGAAAGATGAATTGATAATGAAGGAGATCTCAAATCTATCTGGTTCACTTGTACTCAAAGGTGGAAGAGTCACAGCATTACTTTCGGCATTTGTTCATTTTGCAAATCACTTCAAGTTGAGAGAGGATGGATACCCAAGACAACTTGAGCAGGACCTAAGCACCAATCCAACACAACTTGAGCAGGACCCAACAGAACTTGAGCAAGACCTAAGCACCAATCCAACACAACTTGAGCAAGACCTAACAAAACTCTAGGACTAAAGTGGATTCTAGGAAAAGTGTCTTCAAGACTGTTTATGCCATGGGCAAAGCACCCAATCATGCAAACCACAGAAACACGTTTCGACATATGCACCGTATATGCCAACGAGAATGACTCTGACTTTGATGCATTCTTCAACAGAGTAGGACCAGAGGTTCTTGATTGCTTCGAGAAAATCAACCCTAGATACACAAGATTTGAGTTTAATTTTGAGCTACAAAACAAAAAGAAAGTTCAACACATGATAGTAGACCATTACGATGATGATGATGTTGATTCCATGGATGACACAATCAATCGTATTGTGAGAGTTTTGAGATCTAGGATTAGGTTTGCTTTGATGGAGGGACTCCAAGTGTGTATTGATGGAAAAGTTGATGACTGTGACATATTTGGACCCTATGATGATGATGATGATGATGATGATGATGATGATGATGATGAGGATTGGGATTGGGATTGGAGTGTAGAGGATGTTTTAGAAAACCCTAGTCTGGCTAGACCCATGGTTAATCATGTTGCAAATGGAATGGAGTCTAATCTTTCATACATTAGAGTCAAAATGTTGAACTATGACAAGGAATTCCATAGACTAGAATTCAAACGCGTTTTCGATAAACTAATCCCTGCAGCAACGTTGAGCTTTGACAAGCAATACCACAAAGTAGAATTTAAAAGTGTTCTTGATGAATTAGTGGATGCAGCATGGCATCCCGATCGAATGCTAGACTGGTGTCTTGACCACGAGGAATTGAGAGACATGAAAGAACGATGGAATATGTAAGAACCGATTTTGAGCCTCTTAGTAGATGACCTACTAAGAGACCCAAGCAGCAAAGCCTTAACACAACTTTTAGGACTAAATAACCACTTGTAAGCCACTTAGTGGTGACATACAAAGTGGCTTAAAGAGAGTTATGTACTATGGCATAACCGAAAGGTAAAGTGTTGAAACATGAGTGAACCAATCTTCATTGCATTTGACTCTGATTTTGACTGGAACACCATTGTTGTTTCTGAACCCAAGAGTAAATCCTTCAACAAAGGCCAAAGTAAACCACAAAACCAATGGGTTAGTTCAGATGTTTACGTACAAGGTCCCAACGGTGCGAAGCGACCAATCTTCATTGAATTGACCAAGCAATTCTTTTCGGGTATATCGGGGGTGTGGCCATTTGGAACCGACAAAGACAGTCGCAGACTTGAGACTCTGGAGGGGTTCCAAATTTCATATCCAATGACATCGATTGATACCATGGATTGCCCAACAACCGAAGAGATCAAGACTCGAAAAGCACTTGACAATGTAGTGAAGATCACATTGAATGCACTCAAAAAGTTTTGCAAGAAACCAAGATCAGAGAGGTCCGTTCCACCCGCAACTTTCAATGCATACATGACTTCCAAGAGTGAAAATGATTGGTCATTGGCTGTGAAGCCAATATACGATTACACAAACATCACAGACCAACAAACGGGTGAGAAGACAAAGGACACAAGCAGACCACAACGTGCCTACCTCAAGTTCATAACCTGGGGTAAGGGTGGCAACATCCTATCCACAACTTGTGTATACGGTCCAGATGATCAAGTGGTTAACCCACTTGAATACATGTGGCAACCCGACAAGTATGTAAGCGGTTTTGGTCATCCTGTTGTCCGTTGGGATGGTATATTCTGGGGATCCCACGGGCAGACCGGTTACGGTGCCTCAGCCCGTCTTCGTGTCACTGAGATGAATTTCACTCCAAGTGAGTTCACCAGCATGACTAGTTTTCGAATGTTACCCTCCAATAATGCCACACCACAAGAACCAGAATCTAGCCTGTTACCCTCCAATGATGCCACAGCGCAAGAATCGGAACCTCGTATGTTGGCTCCCAATGGTGCTGAGCCACAAGAATCAGAAGATGAAGATGAGTATGTGCTGGAATATTGTTAATTAAGACGTACTTCTCCTAATAGACAACCTATTAGGAGAGTTAAAGCTAAGTGACAACAAGGATACAAACATGGCAAACACAGAAGTTGTTCATACAAACACAGAAGTTATTGATGAACCGACTGTAAAAGAATATTGTGAAGAGTACTGTAGAGAAAATATACAAAGACTGTGTAATAGAACATTAGTAGAATTTGTATATAGTGAGAGAGAGAGAGAAAAAGAAGAGTTTGAGGAGTCAGCTAATAAAGCATTATTGTGGTTCAAGGGTTTGATGGTCGGAATTGGATTATATTGGTTGTATAGAAATCGTCGTAGTTACTTCTGGTAGATGTTGGCTCAAAAAATCTCCTAATAGGCAACCTATTAGGAGAGTTAAAGGTTAGTGATAACAGAGATAAAAACATGTCTGAGCAACCTGTTGAGCAAATCACAAGAGAACCCGATGTCAAGGATAGAGTAAAGGATCCCAAGAAGGTGGAGGCCGGGAAGAAACTGGCCGAGTACCACAAGAAGGCTAAGGATGCATTGAAGGAAAAAGAGCAACGGGATGCAGATAGTCAGAAAGAAAAGGAGCAGCCGCAGCAAGATGCATTGGTGAAAAAGGATGATGCCTGGATACCCAGCCTATCTTTCGAGAATTTGTTAATCGGTGGTTCCATAATAGGAGTGATTGGTTATTTTTTACACAAGAGATACAAAGACAGAATACCCAACTTCGTACCTTCTGTAACCTTCGAACCACCTCCTGTCAAGGACATGGATGAGGCCAAAAGACCCTCGAATAGAGAAACCAGCTTAAATGACGAGCTGATGTAATACACAAAATGTCAAACAACAAGCTTGTGAAGACTGTTACAGATTCTGCAGTTCTCGTGGGACTCGCTGCTGCTGTGGGCTATGTGGGTAAGAAGGCCCTGAAAGAATCGTTAATTGACGATCCATCGTCCAATATCATGAATTATGTCAAATGGGTCGCTGTTTTGTCCGTGAGTATGTACCTCAAAACTTATTTAGAAGATCAAAAGATCTTACCAAAGAGCTTTGAGTAATGGCTACAAAGACACTTGATCCTAGAAGATTCAAACTTGCCTTGAATGAGTATATGAAAGATGTGCCTGTTTTGAGTGAGTTCATTACCAAAGATGGCGATGGGCCCGTAATATCCTTTGACGAGAAAGGGTTCAGTATGGCTGTACTCGATCATTTGAAGGACGGTCCCAAGTTGGAGGACTTTTTCAACATTCAATTAAGGAATCCTAAATAGATTGACAAATGGCGACTATAGCGATCGTTATCGGAGGTGCAATCGCCAATGCAGTTGCCCTCGGTTTTGGTACCTACATAACACATACCCTCACTGGATCATCACCCGAAGAACTCGAAAAGGAAAGGAAAAGGCATGACAAAGCAATGGAGGAGTACCAAAAAGATTACGCTGCGCATGAAAAGAGGCGCTTGGCGTATACTGACTTTATGAACAAGAGGAAGAGTGATGCTGACCTGGCATCCGAGAACATATCGGAGACGGATGAAGCAATGAGGTTGTACAATCAAATAGGCGATCCTCCCAAGTTCTCCGACTACTACCGACCGAATGAAGACCAAAGAATGGCTCAGATGGTCTTTGTCGCGGTTGGGATGTTAATCCTGGTATATATAGTTAGCAAGTGGGTGCGATAAACTAACTTAGAAGTTCCCATATTCGACATCAAATATGGCAACTGCTTATCCTGAAGAAGAGAACGATCCTTTCGGGTTGGGGGAAGAAAACAAGCAAGAAGATCCCGATGATTTCGAAGATACCCCGCTACTTGGTAGGCAGCCTCCAACACCAGACAAAGTCTTGGAAACATCCACGACCAAGGGTGCTAGACGTAAATCAGGGTATCTTCAATTACCACGTGAAGAGATAGAGATGGAGGTTATGGAACAAAACAAAGATGAAGTCTGGACCAAGATTGTAGATAAATTCCCAAATGCCAAACCCAAGTTCCTTTTCAAATACAATGAATGGGGTAAAATCGTTGTCAAAATCACTGGCAGAGATCCAGACAGAAATGTATGGCATCCACTATTCGATGCGAATGGTGATGTGAACAAAGGATTACCCAAAACAATTACAAAAGAGTTAGGTCCAAGCGCGGAAGAAATTGTGGAAGCCAATGATGGTGAGATAACCAAGAGAAAAGGGTTCGTTAGTAAATTGAAGGAGAAGGTAAGATTCCATCAAGAAAAGGCATTGAAAACCCCGGAAGAAGTAAGTCAAATAGAGACCATCGATGAACAAATTGTTGAACAAGAGCAAGAGATAGCTAACTTGGAAGTGGAGAATGAGCAAATCCAGGAGCGAATGTCATTGCGAGATAGAGTGAAAGCGATCTTCAAGAAATATGGTTTCACGGTATTTGCCGTTGTGAGCGCCGTTGGTGTGGTCATTGGCGTTATCGTGTCTAATCTTTCCAAGGGCCTATCCAAGTTGGGCAAAGGTGTGGGGGACGGGCTGAAGACCATCGGTAAGAAACTTGGTGAGTTATTGCCCGGTATGGTGGGGGCGATCGTGAGTTTCCTGTTCAAGACCGCTGGGGAGGTCATTTCATTCCTGGGTAAGAACGCTTGGCTGTTGATCCTCGCTGTTGTAGTGTACTTTGTAGACGAATTAAAAAAGAGGCGTCGTTGATGTAAATGTTGAGCGTTACCATGTACGAGTCTGAAACCAGGGTGTACTTGGACCCTCCCCTGGACAAGGTTCGGGAGATACAACTTCTGAGTTGTAGTATACCCAAACGATTGGTGAATTTCAAGGATCGCCAGGGCATACTCAATGAAGAAGATCGACTCATCATAATAATCCAGCCCGGTACATACTCTCTGCGTGGTATACACGCGATATTCCTCAATGATACGGATAAGGCCAAGCTATCGATCATTGAGACTGACACTGTCGACTATTTGTACTCCAACAAGAACTCCAACATCAAACTTACGAGAGGACTGCAAGTTGCTCTGGGTTTACCCGAAGTCATAACGCCCGGTAAGTTATACCCCACCAATCTCCAGATCAAGGAGCCCCTGAGACTTATGTGCAGTCTAGTGAACAACCAGTCATCCTACATGAACAATGCTCGATTTACAGGCCCTGTGAAGATCTCACCCTCACAACTCCTTGCCAACATACCATCACAGGATTATCCAGTCATTCCCGTTCACAAATCCAAAACCCCCGTAAATCAGTTCGATCTGAGCATCCTCGACATTGAATGGAACAAACTGAATCTGAATGGGTCTCCAATCACCTTCAGTTTGCGGTTCAGATAACATTTAAAAGTACGTGAGAACTGTAACCAAAGATGGGTGAGTACAAAGGAATCTACCCCAACTTGCCTCCGACGGCGCCTCCCCCTGATGGCGATACTTTCAGATTGCAACAATGTTGCGATGCTTTGAACAAGCTAAAGTCTGAATTAAACCACTACGAGACAGTACTCAAAAAATACAACCGATCCAAGGGCACACTCATGAATGTAAGCTCGACCTGTGGTATAATGTCTTGCATTTTGGCGGCTGGTGGATTGGGGACATCGCTTAGTGGTGTCGGAATCGTCGCATCTGTGCCATTGGGTGTGGTAAGTGGTGTGTTTATGTGCGCATCCATAGCATGTCAACAAATATCCAAGAGACTGTCCCAGAAAGCTGTGAAGCATCAAAACACCATCACACTGGCCAGATCCAAGATAAACACCATTGAAGACCTGGTGTCCAAAGCCCTTCGTGACAATACGATCTCTGACTCAGAATTCTCGTTGATCATGGAAGAACTCAAGAAATTCGAAAAGCTCAAGGCTGAGATACGGGCTAAGGCTCAAAAAAATGTGAGTGGGGAGGACCCATTGGTGTTGAGGCAGAGAATACGGAAAGAAATACTCGAAGAACTAAAAGGAGGGCCATAACTATAGTTTATGAACAAAACATCTACTAGTCCAAATAGGCTTAAAAGGTTGATATACTAGTAACATAACCATGGCTAATACACAGCTCAATGAAGAGTCTATTACAAATGGAATGAATAATCAAACTCAACAATATGCAACTAAAGATGAAGTTCGTGATCTTAGGAAATGGTGTCAAGATGTAAAGGAACGTTCTCAAGGCTTTGCAACTAAAGCTGAAGTTCGTGCTTTGAGGTTAGACGTTGAAAACCTAACAAAAGTTTCAGCTGTGCTGTATTTTGGAGCTTTAGGATTCATAGCTTTCAATACATTAAGATTATCATTAGCCTTGGTACATTGGACACTTTGCTAGTGGCTTAAAAGTTTGAATTCTTCTATCCAAATTCTGGATAGAAGATGGGCTTACTCGATGACTTCAGAAACAAGTATCCAAAGGCCGACCTTGACCAGTTCAAATTTGTGAACGATCAATATGGAGGTTACATTAGATGGAAACATAACAGTATCACAGTCATGTCCTATGATGACCCCACTGGCAAAACATGGACTGATGGGATGCGGCCAGGTTTGAAATTACTACTCTGGATTGATCTTGGACTGGCCGATGATGACACATTGACCTCGTTCCCGCCAAGCCTAACCATGACCAAACGATACTACCCGATACCCGCCGTTGATTGACGAACCCACAAGTAACACCACAAACATGCTGACGTCATTGGACATATACGTGTCCAACACGAAAAAATTCACCGCTAAGATGCGTAACATATTTACCTCCCAAGTTGTGACTTTCAAGTTTGGTAAACAAAGTCGAAAGTGGCTAAACTCCCCCGACATGAACTACTGGCCTCAACAACTAAACTTTGCAGTGTGGTGTGCGACCTCTGGCTGTGGTGTCAGCCCCTTTGAAAGTTTGAACTACCCCAAAGTGGTGGCTGGCTTTGTAAAGTTTCACGTGTATTTCACCATAAGGCGAATACTGTACGAATTGAATGTGCCTTTGCCTGATGAACAACCATTTGCCATAGCTAACAACCCTTACAGTAAGGTTGCTTACCAAAGATTATGCGCTGAATTCGGAATCAGTAATGGTTCTGATTTCAGATGGAAAGGCGGGCGAAACCATGGTCTTGGTGACATATTCCTTGACTATGGTGCTGGTTACCATGGAAGAGGTGGAGGGTTTCAAAATGTACATTTGATTCGAAACTATGATGAAGACGCAAACCAATGGCCTGGTGATGGTGGTGAATTCTCAGATGATGGTGGTAAGAAAGAAAAAGGTAACCTCATCTCATTCATTCGCAATGATGACTTTGCTGGGTACAAGTATGCTTGGTTCATCCCAACGAGTGGTTATGGGCTCACCAAGGCTGGGCTCGGCAGACTGAATCGATCTGCTGAGGCCTTCGTTTACTGTGTGCTGGGATCGCAAGTCAATACACGAAACTCGATTGTGGGCACGGGTGGTGGGGCAATTGAGACACAGCAAGAGTTCTTGGCTATGTTTGAAAGCAGTGTGATTGAGAACGACATATCAAGTTCAGTACAAAGGTACCAACTCGCAACCCAGGAAGCGAAGTTGAGATTGGATCTGGCAATTGCACCTGGAGTTTGGCTAATGCCCAGTAATATGATCATAAACACGGAGAGTATAGTTGGTTACAACAACAACCTAATGAAGGCCACGGGTGACATGAAGTTCGGAGTCAACTCAAATGTAAACCTCGAGACCAAGACTGTAGGGATAAGCCATAACTTGGGCTCTTCGAAAGTTATGTTACCACATGCAGCCACCAGAACTAAAACTGTACAGGTGAAAACACCAATAACGGATGTTAAACCTGAAATCAAAGAGCCTGAAAACACACAACATGAAAATAATTTGTTTGCATTGACAATCGTAGTTGGTGGATTGGGTTGGGCTTTGTTTCGTTGATTGACTAGATATGATTTTTGTAACGTGGTTCGCGTTACAAAAATGCACACTATATTACTGTGACTTCATAAGATCACGGCAATCTTTACAAGAATGTTTTTGTTTGTGATGTTCACATATGCCCTTTCCCCCACAATCTTTACATTTGTACCTAATTCTACCATGAGGACATACTTGAGAACCCCCACAATCTTTGCAAGAGTACTTTACTCTACCATGAGTACATATGCCCTTACCACCACATTCTTTGCAGAATGCGATCTGTCTTAGATGAGGGCATATTTGTGATCCCATACAATCCTTACACTGAACCCTACGCCTGCCATGCTTACATTTTATGTAAGCAGGTACAGGCTCATCGAGAACACCCGATGTTCTCCTACTACCACTAGGCACCTCTATTAGTAACTCGTTTCCACCACCACCACTAGCACCACTAGGTACCTCTTCACCCATCCCCAGCGCCTCCAGTAGCTCTCCCCGACGCATCGTATAATATTTGGCTATCTTGCGATCCTTGGCAATGGCGCGGAGCTCTTTGACGGTTTGACGTTGATTTGGCATGATGAGTGTTTGTATGTGCAGTGTCGTTCCTTTAAGCTAATTTAGTTTCAAAATCGATCCTGAACGCGTGCAGGGTTTTTTGGCCACGCCCTTGCGCCAGAACTGTCGTTTTCCCCCTACTTAGCGAACTCCCGCGTGCGTCCATAACTGGATGGCTTCTCGCTGCAGGCTTACCATTTCTTCAATACATAATAAACTCGACTTGAACTTGACTTGAACAGGCGGTTGACACCGACCTAAAAACAGCTTCCCGCAAAGTAAAGTTATCGGAACTTTTGAGAAACGGTCCCAGGGCCGAGAAAAGTCGCACGACCCAGCGTAGGCAGGATATAGCTGCGTGCAAGATGCACACGCTGCTTAATTAATTGGAAGAAACACAGGAGAGGACAAACGAAAAGAAGAGAGAACAGTTATTACTTTATAAAATGTTTACTGATTGGGTTAGATCGGGACAGTGAAATACTTTCCCTTCCGGCCCTCTTACTCAGGTAATAAGTGCACACAGAAGTCAATATGGGCTCCTGTGGTTATTGTCACCTAGCCTGTTCTCGTTGAAGACTGCGCTCCGTTTTCAAAATGTACGCTCGTATTCTGAAAAGAATATTGCGAAATCGCCGAACGCATGGAGTCCACATTGTTAAGATCTGGCTGCAACAGGATAATATACTCCTTTGGTAGGAATATAAAGCCTAGAAAGCCAAAGGCAGTCAACAGAGTTGTTACACAGTCTATAACAGTGACGTACCAGCCACCTATAGAGAACTCAACTGGGTGGTACATCAGCAGCGACAGTAAATTTTTTTTTTTTTTACAAGTTTTAAACATTATTATTAAACTACTTACATTACACACTACGCTACATCCCTTATAATACAGAAAAAAGTTATATTTCATTACACACACACACACACACACATACATTTACATGACAATACAACATACAACTGACCCTCATGTTTTTCAGATCTAAATAGCAGAGATAATATAAAACGTAGCAGTATCTCGGTGCATAAGTTATGAGTCAAATTTGGCCCATTTCGCTTTATGAAGCGACAACTTATTTTTTGACTTTGCAATAACTAATTCAAGATTTTGAATCTTCCTTAATCTAGACGTAAAAACTTTAAATATAGGAAACGTTTTTCTCCAACGACAAGAGTACAAATATTGTTTAGCGATTAGTAATACATGATTGACAGTAAATAGATGTACATCGAGAATGCGATCCGCTTGGTTTCGCTAAAGTTTTCTGGGATCTTACGAACTTTAAAAGCGCAGAAAGCACACAGTACTGTTTGGAGAAATATGTAGAGACATGTAAAGGTAAATAAGGTTTTTCCAACCATTGATTTACACTCGATAAAGGTGTGCTCCTCTGGTTTGATCACTGTCACTGCTACAGGAGGATCCATAGAATACCAAGGCACTAAGATGGATGTCCTCAAAGTTTCAGAGATCATGTTATGGCCATATTCTACAATACAATGCAATCCTACATGGTTTTGTTCATTATCAGCCGCAGAATCAAGGTGGATATTTCTGTTGAAAACATTGAATAGACTTGTAGACAACAAAAACTATAATGATGATAAAATTGACATGGCGACAAAATTCAGACCTTATTCAGAAGAATCTTGTTACATGTGTTAGAGACTTTGAACACACAGACAGTGAAAAGCAGGATACCTGAACTACATTTGGTTTCGGTGCCATTTAATCCTGTACACTTATATTAAGTTATCAAATTTTTTTAACAACTGTATGCCTTATAACTAATGCCTAGTGTAGTCAAATGATTGGCGTCATGTACTCACTGTATGTTTATTTCGAAAAGCTATACAGCTCCCTGGTCACTTTTATGTTGCGATTATAGATTATTAAAATTATTTTCAAGTTCATTCAATCACAACTCTGAAAAACACCTTGTTAATTTTAAAATTATTTCTTTTTTCTCTGTTTTGTAAACATATCCACGAGTTCACCATAGTCCTACTTTGATTCATATTAAGTTACGTGTAAGCAAAAGCAAAGGTTTAGAAAGAACTACTTTTCTTGAGGGAAAAGGGTGTTGGCCTCTTGAGTCGCTCCCAATAGCAGGAAAAGATCTCCATAAAAATCTTCCACTGCCACCTCCCCTGGGTAAAATTTGTCTTAAGTTCAGTCTTTCCGATGATTTGAATTTCCCGCTCGTATGTTGATCGGAAAGTTCATAAGCTCCCCAGGGCATTTTGAAGCTGTTGCCGCCATTGTCAAAAATCACCATATAACGTCAAAATCATCACTGAACTAATCACTTAGTAGTCCGCTTTTCTTGATACGGTACAAAAACTCACAAACTGTGTTCCCAGCATCAGTTACACCGAAACAAAGTAGGTTGTATGTTGAAGAAATCTAAGCTAACGTTTCTAAAGACCTTCCTCCGCTCTATGAAATTAATTTACTTTATCCAAATGATCTTCCCCAAAGAAAATGCTAAAATTGAACAAAAATGCCTTCCTACACAAAACACGCCCTAATAAACTATTTCTGTTTTCCTGCCAAAGTGCCCAGTTGATAATCTGCTTCTAAAAAATAATAAAATGCTACAAATAAACACAAATCTATTGCTACACGTCTAAGCTAAAAACGTACTACCTCTGTAAACTGCTAATTTAAAAAGCTACATGTATCTTCAATGAACTGCATCCGTGGACTTAAGCAGCATCTCAGTGTCTTTACTAATTGAAGCCACTGTGTGGGTAGGACGGATAGGTCCCTACAGCCTGTGGATGATCCGAAGCAACTGGTGCCACACCAGCAGAATATGGAGGAGGCATTCTCTCATTCTTTGAAGGTTGCTGTCACATAAATGAGAACACGATTAATATTCAAATTATACAACTACCTCTAAATCCAATATTGGCACCTGTCCAATTTTTCTTAAATTTTCGAAAATTCCTTGGAACACCAAATTGGACTCGGCCTACGGCCTTGTCCAATTTTGGTGTTCCTCCGAGTTTTCTCATCCAATATTTTCTTAATTGGACAGCATGGAGTCCTATTATATATACAAATTCAAATGTAAACGTACCGTATTTACTCGAATAAGCGCCGCGGCGCTTGTTTAATTATTCGTGTCTCCCGTGTGGCGCTTATTCGAGGGCGGCGCTTATTTGAAAGTCTCACCACAAAGACAGACCATTTTGATTGTACAATTCAATTTACTTCACGAGAACTGAAAAACGCAAAGATTTTGAAGATTTTGAAGAGAGAACTGAATAAAATAGCATTAAGATATACTCACTTTGAACCGAAAAAAATCACTATTGATGAAAATAAATCCCCATTGCTGGCTTGGAACTGCATTGCAGCGAATACAGTGTATTTTTTATTATTTAATAGAAATACTCGAATACGCGCCGCACAAGAGCTGCGGTGCTTAATCGAGGGCGGCGCTTAATCGGGGGCGGCGCTTATTCGAGTAAATACGGTATTTGAAATTCTTTTCACTTTTCTCTTTAATTTATTTCACTAACGCCAATAACTGAGGTGCCATTAAATAATAGTGCGGCTAAAAGGTAGGCAGGTGTACGGCAAAACTCATTAAAAAGGTGCGAACACTTAATTGTTAATTACATTTAAATCGCCTCATCTCACTGGCTAATACCAAAAAACCCCGAAAAAAAAATGAAAAAAAAACGTCATTTTTAGACCTTCTCTTTTCCATATCCCTATTTTCTGTCTCTCAGCCAAATTTGGCTTTTGCTCTGTGCGCCAATACCTTCATTTGACTGCAAAGGGCAACCCACGACAGTTGGAGCACGATGGAGGAAATGGCGTCGAGCATTAGAGTTCTTTGTACAAGGAAAAGGAGTTAAGGATCCGAAGCAGATGAGAGCTTTACTCCTTCGCTGTGGAGGTATGGATTTACAAGATGTATATTTCACGTTACCTGCGGCCCCAGAACCAGGGGAAGGCGAAACCGTGTTTACTGTCGCTATGAAACAACTCGACCAGCACTTGACACCTCAAGTGAATGTCCCGTTTGAGCGACACTTCTTCAGAGATATGGCACAACTTCCCACTGAATCTATCGACCAGTACGTTACAAGGCTTCGACAGAAAGCAGATTACTGTCAATTTGAAGAGAAAATAGATGAAAACATCAAACGGCCTGCGAACAAAGCTCCTTGAGAAAGGTGCCAGTCTTACCTTAAGTCAGCGGCAAACGATGGCACGAGCTATGGAAGCGAGTACAACACAGGCTGATAGTATTGCTAGCTCTAATACAACCCACGAAGTAAATAGAGTCCAACACCAGCGTAAAAAGCCCAAACAACAGAGAAACCAAAGGTCGAATGATAAAGAAAGGAGATGCTACAGATGTGATAATTCAGGACATCTAATTTCAGATGAAAAATGCCCTGCAGCAAGAGGAAAGAAATGTACCAAATATCACAGAACTGGACATTTTGCAAAATGCTGCAAAAGAAAAAGCCAAATGACCAGAAACCCAGAGGAAGCGAACATACAGCTAATCTTGTCGAGACAGAAGAGGAGGAATTTGCTTTTGTTGTGTGCGGAAAAGCCCAACCTGAATTGGTATTGGATGTTGGTGGTGTACCAAGTTTCAAGTTCATAATCGACTCTGGCGCAAGCTGTAACGTGATCGACCGAGAATTATGGGAGACACTCAAGAAAAGTAAAGTGAAGTGTGTGTCAAGAACATGCCAGAAAAAGCTGTTTGCCTATGGTAGTACAAAACTACTTAAAGTAGCAGGAAGCTTCACAGCATCCATCCAGCTTGGAGAACAAGCCCAGAATGCAGAATTCATTGTTATCGAAGGGAAAGGCCAAGCTCTTTTAGGCCGAGATACAGCAACACAGCTCGGTGACCCTAACAGCTCTAATGTCAACGTTGTAGACGAGGAAAACACCCGTGACAAGCTGCTCAAGACATATGAAAAATGCTGTCAAGGAATTGGCGAGCTAAGAGATTTCCAACTCGAGATACCGATAGACAAGACCGTCAACCCAGGAGCTCAACAACCTCGACGAATACCTTTAAGCCAGAGAGCAAAGGTAGAAGAGAAGCTAGCTGAATTAGAGAAGTTAGACATAATTGTCAAGGCAGAAGGACCAACACCCAAAGCCATGTCTACTAGAGAAATAGAAGAAGCGTCCGCTGACGATGAAGAGTTGTCCAACTTGATAAAGTTTTACAGAGAAAACAAATGGAACAATTTGCGGAACAAGAGATACCTATTAGTGAAGAACGAGATATCAGTGATTGGAAAACTCGTGCTGAGAGGAACAAGGATTATCATCCCCGCCAGCCTTCGAGGGAAAGTTATGCAGATTGCCCATGAAGGAGATCCAGGCATAGTTTCTATGAAACGCAGATTTCGAACAAAGGTGTGGTGGCCAGGACTAGACAAAGGGGCAGAAGAGATATGTAGGACATGCCATCCTTGTCAAGTGTTCGGAGCCCCCAACCCACCAAAACCTGTAGAAAGAACGGAGCTATTAAGTGGACCATGGTAGTACCTAGCAGTAGACCTCATGACACCACGCTTGCCATCAGGACATCATGTACTTGCTGTTGTGGACTATTACAGTCGGTACATTGAAATACAGGTCATGAAATCAACAACAACTGACAAGATAATTGCAAGTCTCAAACGCATGTTCCTGACACATGGACTGCCCATGAGCATTGTGACGGACATCGGAGCACAGTTTATCAGAGAGGAGTTCAGAAATTTGGTGGAAAGTAAAGGGATTCATCATCGTATGACTACACCCCTTTGGCCTCGGGCAAACGGCGAGATAGTACGTCAGAACCGTTCCTTGCTGAAGGGCATTATAATTCCACAAATTGAGAAGAAAGACGAGAAAGAGGAACTAGGAGCCTACTTAACCATCTAAAGCACCACATCTTACAGCATCACGGGTGTGAGCCCAGCCGAGTTAATGTTTGGTCGCAAGCTACGCACCTGTCTACCTCGAATTGAGGAGAATACAGAAGAAGATTTAGAAGTCAAAGACAGAGACAGCGAAGGAAAGGAGAAAGGAAAGATGCGCATTGCCAAAAGACGTCGAGCTAAGACAAGTGAGATCAAAGAAGGAGACTTGGTTCTGCTAAAGCAGAAGTCCCTCAGCAAAATGACGCCGCCGTTTGACCCGCAGCCATACGGAGTGGTGCCCCAAGCTGGAAGTAGTGTCACAGTCCAATCACCGACTGGAGCACAGTATAAGAGGAACTCCTCACATGCAAAGATTTTCAATGAGCCAGAATCACCTGGGCAAGGCAAAGAAGAGAAATTCAACTGTGATGAAACACCTGAAACAAAGGAAAGCAAGGAAAGTAACTCACATGGTGAACCATCTACACCGACACAGCCCGACTCAACTGGAAATGCTACATCGAACGAGGCAAATGTGCGTGTCCAGATGAACTCACTTCGATGAACTTTGTTAGAGACCATAACTAGCACGTTTGACTTTGTTGTTGTTTACCAAGTTTTTCAAAAAGGCATATGATTATTCTTCTAAAAGGGTAGGGACTGTAGTGTCTTTGTATTAGTTTATATTTGGATTATGGTTAAAATACCATTGAGTTGTATCTGTATGCATTGTGCAAAAAAGGAGATTCTTGATGAATAAAGATGGCGTCCTGTCAGAAACACTCGTTGTAGGTTTCACAATCCTGCTCAATCCTCACTAATCCGTTGCTCAAGATAGTACAATGCCTGTGGCATGACTTCCATTTTTGGCACCATGAATCATGAATTGAAACTTGGGCAAGCAGGAGGTGCCCTGGGCAAGCAGGAAGTGCCCCGCGCAAGCAAAATTTGAGAGTTACTTGCCCAACCGGCAACTTACTTACTTATGCCTAGTGCCCCTCCTTGGGCATAGGCCACCAACAAGAGTTCTCCAGCTATCTCTGTCCTGGCCTTTCCTTTCTAGCTGACTCCAGGTCAGACCCAATCTCTTGATGTCTCCTTCCAAGTCTCGTCTCCCCGAGTTTCTAGGCCGTCCCCTTTTCCTCTTTCCCTGGGGATTCCAAACCAGGGCTTGTCTTGTGATGTTGGTAGAACGCTTTCGAAGGGTGTGGCCTAGCCATCTCCAGCTTCTCATCATGATCTCAGCATCTGCAGGCCTCTGGTTGGTTCTTTGCCAAAGGTCTTCATTGTTGATGGTGATTGGCCAAAGTAACCGCAAGATTCTTCGCAAGCTGGAAGTCAAATACTATTCGAGCCCTGACTTGTATTTTCTTTGCATATAATTAGTTGTGGTTCAATTTTATCCTTGTTTTAAATTCTATCTTCATTTGTTTCAAACTCATTATCCTTCATTACCATACCAAAAAAAAACAAAGGAAAATAAAATTAAAACCAAGGATAAAATTGAACCACAACATATACCAAGTGACTAATGGTATACTCCACGGTATACCACTCGAAAGCATTGCAGATTTAAAATATCTTCTAACCCACCTGAGCCAGGGCTGTTGCCTGCACAGTTCCTGCAACAGGGTAAGAAGTAGGAACAACTCCAGCTGGTGTTGCCCCTCCTTGCCAATAGGCAGGCTGCATCTGTTGCATAGGCTGTAGTTAACGATAAAGTATAAAATAAATATCATATGGTACTAGTTAAAATGCAATGCACAGTACTGTCATGTATTGACTACACAAAACTGTATTACCAATAATTAACATGAATATTATCATTACATTTTCATTCTCAAATATTTTATATCTAGCATTCTGATTGGCTCATTTCATAATTAATTTTAAAATACCTAGTCCATTGTTCAATATATCTATAATTTATCTCAATTTTTAAATAACATTATGCCAGTCTTCTAGATTCCATGTTAATTGGGCTCAGTGTGTTTTTTTTCTGTTTATTCTAAAGCAGGCGGTGGCCAACTTGAAAGCAGCTGCGGCAGGGACAAAAGGCAGGTCACAGGTCACAGGTCGCAGGTCACAGGTCGCAGGTCGAAGGTCACAGGTCGCAGGTCGAAGGTCACAGGTCGCAGGTCACAGTTTAACTTTCGACGCGTATACTTTAGTATTATATTCTCAAATTTCGATTTACATCTGACCTGTGACCTGTTGCCAAAAGCAGCTGCTACTTTGGTCACCACACCCATTCAATATGGTATTACCTGTTTCTTCTTTCATTTAATTAACTAATGAAAGAGAATCTGTTTTTGCTTTAATTTATATCTGTGAACGTACCATGTAAATAGTGTAATACCTTTTTTAACAGGATTGTTTTGGACCTTAATCCTAAGATTGCGTTGAGGATACAGAAGACTAGAAGACATTAACACCACCCCGTATCCCTTGCAAATTGTAAGTTGCTAAGTATCTTGGGTAAGACAATAAAAAAAACACGAAATTCGTTTTGTCCACCATATTGGATGTATAGTTTTTGTTTGTGAGCGTGCAAGCTGCATTCTTCCCTCCTCGGCCGGCAACAATTAGAAACCTGTTGCCTCCAACTTGCAGCCACAATAGTTACAACTTAAGAAAATAGTGCATTTTTAAGTGCCCAATTTGTAAGCTAATCGGGCAAGGAACTCCTTCATATTCCCCATGGCTGTGATGGTCTAATTATAGACAAATATTATGAGAACTTTTAAATTTTCGTAAATTTTAATGCTTTTAAAGTATTTTTAAATATTTTTAAGGTTCAGTCTTATTATTCATTGATTATTACCTGTTACTGCATGTTATCATTTCAGTGCCATTGTAAAAAATTTCAGCCGTGAGGATGCCAAGTGATTTAGTAAACCATCTATCCATCTACCTAGAATAAACAAGCGACTTGCACTAAGAAGTCACGTGATCTTGCCCGCCATGTTGGAGGGCAAACAAATCGGTTGCCATTAGCAACAATGGCTGCCGCTTGGGAAGAGGAAAGGTTGGTTACGCATATATTTGCATTAATAGCTTCAAAACAAACTTTATTCGCTCAGAACCCTCTAAATAACCGTCTTTAGTATAATTTTAGAGCGGAACACAGTGTTTCCAGCAATCTGATTGGTTGAGTGTACTCGCCATATGACGTTATATTCACCGCGCTAGGCGGTGAATATAAAGCAAAACAAAATGGCTGCCAGCAGCCGGTTTGTAAATGTTTCCGACGAGGAAATCTCAGAAATTAAAAGTAGTGCAGTCCCGAAAACAACGCAAAATGCAACAAAATATGGTGTTAAACTTTTCAAAGGTATGTCAGCCTCTTCCGTTGGGCTTATTATTTTACTTTGAAACTTTACAAACAGAAACAGTACCGATAACAACGGCTGAAACAGCTAATTAACTGTCGTAACTCTTAATTTACCTTACACAGAATGGTTCGCTTAACAAACCGAATTCGAAACAGAGTTTAAGTGCATGGAAATCAAAGAAATGAACAACTGCCTTTCAAAGTTTTATTTATCAGCAAGACAACAAGACGGAAGCCATTACAAGAAAACAAGTTTGTTGTCAATCAGAGCAGCCCTAGATCGACCCATGTGACATTTATACCGGAAATAAAATGTGTTGAATCCCGATTTCTCTGTTGTTCAGCTCTGAAATTATACTAAAACAATTATTCGCCTCAGGCTCAGTTAATATTGGCGAATATTTACCTCGCCTTCGGCTCGGTAAATATTCGCCAATATTAACTTCGCCTTCGGCGAATAATTGTTAAATAATAACTGAATACGTACTGGTGATTTTTCAATTTCATAAATTTGATATTTTCCAGTGTTTCGAGTTCGAGCAAACTCGCACTGTGACTGTGCATGTATGTCAATTCTCTGTGTTCTTAGGTTGAAATTGCTAAGCGTTATAACTTCCCAGATTTGTACCGTTCATCACTGAGTGAAGAGAAAAAAATAAACTTTGCCTACTGGCAAACATAGACATCAGTCAGTTCCACTGCTGTGTCCCGTGCTGCACAAATTATAGTCGCTACCACAATGCCCTGTCATTCCATCGTTTCCCAATGTAGCCTTGAACTGCGAAATTAAAGCAATGGATTGCAAAAATTCGTAGAGATGAGGGAGATTATTTCAAGGTGAGGAAAGCCCTATGCTTGCCAGCTTTTTGATTCGTGTTAAATTGATATTAACGCTTTGATTATGTGCCATCTAAAACGTCATGGACTACATAACACATACAGATCACTTCGAGCACTAGAGTATGTTCTGAGCATTTTCAAGAGGCTGACTATCTCCCCGATGTGGACAGTTTGGGACGAAAAAGACTCAAAAGTGGGGTAGTCCCGACTCAATTTCAATGGCATCGAAAGCCTTCCAGACGAAAGTTAATACGCAGTCCCCAACAGTAAGTATGGAATCCATATGGCTTTATATATAGAAGAAACATAACTAACAATAAAAAAAAAATAAGAAGAGTTCTTTACACTGGAATGAATATTAACTTGAAACTTAAACAAATTCAAAGAAGTAAAAAGAGAAAATATTTTCAGCAGCTGGCAAGGAGAAATGATTTGTACCTTGGATTAGTGTATTAAAATAGTTTCTTATAAGATTCATACGCATATGTGTTGCACTTTCACTACTATAGTTTAGATTGAGAGAAATGTGGGGTGCAGGAAGTTACAAACCAAATGCTAAAATGTCCTGATCATAAATATTGATTTTCAACAGGCCTGCTACAGATACTGGCAGTGACAATAAAGAGGAGTGTTCACATCAACCCAATTCTGATCCCAACTTCATAGATGAAACCAACCTCAGACAACAACTTTTTGGCGAGAACAGAACTAAGAGATCTAACAGCTCAGGTTGAAGCTTTAAAACTCTGAAAATTTGGTCTGGAGCGGTTTTCAACAGATCAAGATAGCATTAAGTTTTATACCGGTTTTCCAAGTTATCAACATGTTGTAACATTAAATTTTTATGAATTTGTTAAACCTTGTGCGGAAACAATGCAATATTGTTACACATCTAGTAAATCTGCTCCATTTACCCGTCCTTATTGATGAGTTGTTTTTATTTCTTGTTAGGATTCGTTTAGGCCTTTTACAACAGGATTTGGCTCGTCGATTTAATGTACATGAGTCCACAGTTAGTAGGAAAGTTGTCACCTAGGCAAATTATTTGTATTTTTTTCTTGGTGTTCAGCCCATATGGCCATCGCGAGAAGATGTTATGAGGTACATGCCTCAGGTCTTTAAGGATTTATATCCAAGTACATGTGTCATAATAGATTGTACAGAGGTTAAGGTTCAGGTACCATTATCCCTGCTTTTACAGTCACAAATGTACAGCACATACAAATGTTGTACAACTTTAAAGTCCCTAGTTGGTATTACACCACATGGGGCAGTTTGTTTTGTATCTTCCCTATATACCGGTTCTATTTCTGATAAGGAAATTACAAAGTGTTGTGGAATTTTAGATCTTCTGGAACCTAATGATAGCATTATGGCTGATAAGGGCTTTAATATTGATGATCTTTTATGTAGTAAAGGGGTAACGCTCAACCTTCCACCATTTCTTTTAAACCATGCACAGTTGTCACCAGAGCAAGTTCAAGAGACAAAAACCATTGCTAAACTAAGGATTCATGTAGATTCTGCCATACGCAGAATTAAAGAATTTCTTCTTTTTGATACTCCAATTCCCATGTCACTTTTGGGCACTGTTAATCAGATGTGGACAGTTGCATGTTTGCTTGTAAATTTTCAAGGACCATTAATTCTTAAAAATATGTCTTAATACAATAATGAAAGTAGTATCACAAGAAATAGTTAAAATAAAATATGTCAACCTTATCCTTACATTCTTGAAAAAGAACAGGATCAAATATTATTCTTTAACAGAAAAACAAATCATCATTAATGTAACTGAAAAAGTCACACCAGTCCAAGCCAGTAGTACCAAGTTGGCATTGCACTTGTAAATAATATACATGCTTCTTGTTTAGAGTTAATTCATTTGAAATGGGGTCGCGCTTAAGGTAAGCCACTGCATCAAAGTTGGTGACTCCTTCTTGGACAACCTTTGCCTCAAATAAGCCATAGGGACTTGATGAGCCATTTTGAGCCACCTCAAAATCATATACCTTCCTGTCAAGAGAACTCCCCAGCCAAGGACATTTTGGATTTATAACCAGACCACTTGGGTACAAGTTAACCATCCCTTTTTTAGCTTTAGTGGCATATATAAATGCTGCTCTACCCTCCATTTCTATGCCCCACCTCATAGCAGCTGTTTGTACAAGTCTAGATGGCTGAAGTTGTTTAAGTAACACATCAAAATTTTAAATTTGTTTGCCCTCCAACATGGCGGGCAAGATCACGTGACTTCTTAGTGCAAGTCGCCTACTGAACTTGAACAGTTATTAGCTCATATGCTTGTACCTCGGTTTGACCTTATATGGAAACTGATAGTCCCAGGTGAAGCCACACTTTAAAAAATTGTGCAAGACAGGATATTCCCCACAGAGACAATGTTTAAAAAAGTCAAATTTGTGAGCTTTTTCACAGAAGAAATCACACAACTTTTGTAAAATGCCATACCAGCAATAAAGAAAATAGCTGAACAAACTGTGGTGTGATCTCATTCTTTAGTAAGTATATCACAGAATTCAAGAAATTTAAACTTCAAAAAATATATCATCTCAGTTTTGTGTTTATACATGAGGTTTATATTGAACACCCTAAAACACCACGTCACTGCCTCAGTCAGAATTCTTTTCTGGCTATGGCCCTGATATGCAATGAATTCTTGTGGAATAATATTTTTAATATTATTACCATGTGTGTAGCAGTGTTTTTAAAAAATGACACCATCTGTTTCACGTTTTACTGTACTAACCAAAGATAAAACCTCAATGAGAAACAGCCAATACTGACCTGCTGAGGAACAAACATGGCTGGTTGTCCTGGGTAACCAGCCTGCGTGGTTGTTACTTGACCAGAGGGCTGAATGACAACAACACCTGGTTGCCCTCCCTGGTATGTATGCTGAGGTTGGCCATAGATCACTTGCTGGGTAGCAACAGTCTGTAACAAAAAAATTTCACTTGAAAAAACTCAGTGCAAAATAAACAAATGAAAAATGGTGTGTGCAAGTCAGGTACCCAATTGTATAGGTACATGCTTAAAATGATTTGTACAAGACAATGAATTTTGTATTGCTTTAAAAAAAATAAAATCTATATCAACACAAAGACAAGGTACAAAACTGAACTGCAAAATCTTCATAATCATTGTCCTTACTGGAGGTGTTGAATTGCAGCAGACTGTATTGCAGCAGTAGATTGAAGAGGCCAGTGCCACGAAAAACTCAACAATGGAGAAGACTAACAAACAAGAACCCAACCCAGCTCCCTTGCTTGCTGTCCGTCTCCCCTCAATATAGTAGCTGTAACGTCTATAGGAGCAGACAGAATCATAATAATATGGTCTGTTGTAATAGTCATAAGAGCGGCAGCGAAGTTCTGCTGCAAACTCGGACAGTGCAACGGAGTAGGTAATGAACATGGAGGAAGTAACAACACAGGCTGTGGTGGAAAACCCCATGAAGGTGCCAATCTGATGAGGAACATTTAACACAGAAATTATTGGAATATAATTGCAGAACAAATGCTCTTAAGGCTTGAACCTTTAGTTAAAGGTTAACCTTTTGGTAAGGAGGTCTGAAATATCTTTTAGCATTGTTTACTATTATCAGTTCGCATTACTTTTAACAGTGTCATAGTACCATTTAACCATAGTCATAATACATTGAATATCTGTCATTCAATATACTGTATCCTTCAAAATACCAAGTTTTGTGAGGACAAGAAATGGTAGCATATTGAACCAACTCACACGACTTAGTAAACAAAACTTTGTTTATAAATACACTTACTGAAAATACCAAATTGAGTGCAGTAAACAACCACTTGGTTTCTCTTAATGACAAAACTTTGCAGACACACTCTACAGTGTACAGTGTATTTCACTCCAACTGTGCGACTTCACTTTTTGTGTTTGCATTAGTACCTTTGAAGCAACATGAATTTTCATACAATTTATTTCAAACAGTATAACAAGCATAATAATATTGCACAGCACCACTCCACTGTACATTGCCAAAGCACTCAACTTCTTTTCCCCATGCTACATATTAACTGTACTTTCAATTAAACAATGAAAATACTGACTTAATGTTGCCAAGTTGTAAAGGCATTTGTCATTATAGTAAATGAATACAATGCAATAGAGGACCACAGGTAAACAAATAACCACATATGAAGCAATGACGTACCAAGCACTTGTTCGGCAATGAGTCATTTCTGGCACCAAAATAGCCCAGAATCCCTGTGATAATGACCTGGTAAAAAAAAAATTTTAACTGACTGCCAAGTACCAAAGGGAGGATGGTTTAACTAAAGTGGTATTTACTGTAGAGCTGCTAACTGAAATCAATCTACCTATTCCCCCACCCCCCCTTCCCTTGAAAAAAATAACAACAGACAGAGACAGGCTTTCATTTCTCCATAGTTAAAAAGTCAGTGATTTGTGTTTGAAGGAATCTCACTTTATAAGAATAAAATGAAGCTTTTAATAAAGTCAAACACATAACATTGTGCAATTATTTTAACAGAGTGGGAAAAACAAAATACACTGATTCCTATTTTATGTTGCAACCAACTGTTAACAACCAACAAGCAAAGTCCATGTAACAGGATACACAATAATAATTCCAACAATTTGAACTACAGTATGTAATAGTTATATATAATGCTTGACAAAATTTCAACAAGGTATGGAGTATATAGTTCCTAACTGCAAAAGAATTAACAATTATTCGCCGAAGGTGAAGTGATTATCGGTGAATATTCACCGAGACGAAGTCGAGGTGAATATTCATCGATAATCACTGAGCCTGAGGCGAATAATTGTTTTAGTATAAATACATAGGTGATTATTTCAAAAAAAGAAAAAAAAGTATTGTACAACACGAAAAAATTATATTTCATCAAAAGCGCGCGAACGACTGGCAGCCATTTTGTTCGTCGAGGTGATTATCGGCTGATAATCCGAGATAGCGAACCAATCAGAGCGTGCGGTTTTGTATAATCACCTGAGTATTTATACTAAGAGTAGTTAATACTCTCCTATTGCAGTTACACCCCCTTTCCAGACACATTCAATGTTGACATACAAGATTAATAGTACCTAATTAATGTAGAACATTGAGGTGGGCAAATTTCTGGAGATTGTCTAATTGGCCTGGGTGGGTGGGTCGTGCATTGTGGGTCGTGAGTCATGAGTCGTGCGAGTCCTGCGTCTTACGTGTTGAGTCCACACGTAATTTTGGAATAAAACGAGAGCGGTCCATCTCTTCTTAGTGAACCCAACCTGTAACGGCACCCGTGTGCCTTAGTTAAGTTTTGTTGTATTTTTCGCTATTTTCTTTATTATAACAGGGACTGCAGAGCATATTTTGAAGTGGGGGGCCTGAAAACGAGCGCCGGAGGCGCGAGTTGGTAGGGGGGTCTGGGGGCATCCTCCCCCAGAAAATTTTGAAATCTAGAGTCTCGGAAATCGTATTTACAACATTCTCCGCGACATACTTCTTGAAATAATTAGCCTGGATAAAGCGTAAAATGAAAGGTACTTTTAATGCTTACAGCAATATTTTGGAGGGTATTTCTCAGCCTTCTGGTCTCCAACGCTAACCTGCGGGTTTTTGGACACAAGCTTCCCGTCTGTGGGAAGGAAGCACACGCTGAGAAAATGTTAAAAATACGTAAACACGAAAAGTTTCTGACGAGGCTTGTATAAAGTTGTAGCTTAAGAGTGGGGGGGGGGGCTACAGCCCCCCCGGCTCCGCCTTCCCTGTATAACCGCATTTTACGTCACAATGATTTTCCGCCAGCTGTCACGTGACCTTAGCTTAAATACCGCTACACGTGCGTAGTTTTCTCTAAGGCTCACAGAAATTCGACGGGTAACCTTTTCAAGCTTCATTGCTGTTGAACTCAGAACCTACTAGAGCGTTCGCCCCAACACGTCCTGCAACGGGATCACTGTAAAAGTTGGCACAGTAAACTCCAGCCTTGTGGAACCTGTGAGTCGCTTAGTTTTTCTTAGTTTCACTGATCTCTCCGACACCGGAGCTGATGCCGCTACACAACCCGAGTATCAAAACGGTCTGATGTCTGTGAAAAGTAAGTCCGACATTATCCAGAAGATATCCATAAAGAGTTTTGGTATGTTTTTTGTTGCAAACTCTTGATGCAAAGATTGTCTTATTAGTAGGGTGGGAACGCTCTCATAATTATGATTGGCCAAAAACTAATGTGGCCAACTAGAGTGCAAGCAGAAACCGACGAAGTTCATGAAATAGTCTTCCCTAAACTAAATACCTAATTTAATGTAAAAAAAAAACCTTCTGGAAGGTTTTCGTCCAACGACATAGAAAGTGAACGTGAAAAGCCGCAATTATCTTAGATTTTTTCAAACCGGAAGTGGTTTCCTTAGACGCATGTGTATTTCAGTAAAAACGCAAAGTGCACAAGGAGCATGCGGGAAAATGGGAGATGGCCGGGGAAGACATATTTCGCTGATACGTTTTCTTTACTGAATTTTATCGGAGAAACTTTTTCATGAATGTGAAGGGTCGTGTGAAGGAAGACGGTGCCTTTAAATTCTACGAGCAAGAGTCTTCTCCGGGAGCTACTATCCCCAAAGCGTGACCTATTATCACGCACAACGCACGACGCACGACCCATGACGCACGACCCACGACCCACCCACCCACGCGATTAAGCCATCCTCAAATTTCTGTGGGTGTTTTTGTTTTTTATTGTTCAAAATGCATACATTTACAAGATGTCAAAACCTTTCATAAAATCAAATAAACATAATGAACTCAGCTCTGCTTTCCCCAACGAAAAACGTGTTTACAATGAAACACCTTCCATATAAGTATATATCCCTTAAGAACTCAGTTCTTCTTTCTCCAAGGAAACAATGTAATAAAATAACATTTGAATCTTGCCAAATATGCAACAATATGTTTGTTGATAGCGACTTGAACAAATATGATACTGTATATGGTGTATGTACGTTTGACCAACAGGCAGGGCGTGACAAAAGTGCTGTCTGATAGCCCAGGGCTAGAGGAATGACTTGTCGGGCTAGCGTTTTCTTATCGTAGCTTGCCCGCCGGGCAAGCAGTGTTGGTTAATTCCTCTTTTCTGACGATAAATTGAGCTTTTATACCAAAAAGTGTGTAGCAGAAAGCTCCTGAGAGAAAATGATAACGTTTTGAGACAAAATTAATTATAGTAGCGTGACAACGTTTTGTGCCCCATTTTAGTTGCCGCAATAGAGTTTGTCAGCTTGACGAGCTTTGAAGAGAATGAACTTCATCAAATGTCGACAGACTTCAGATTACAGTGCTAGGTTAATTGACCGATCGCAACGTTCATGACATTCACAAAAATAACTGTGTTGTGATCTCCGTAAATTATTAATATTTTTGACCGTCAATGGGGGTAAAATGTAAAATACTACGAAGAATTTGTTTACATCTATGCATGGTATCAGTACTTGTATTTTGCGTAATTAAATCTGATTATTCTTTATAAACAATTTAATTCCGGGCTAGCTCCTCAGAGCTTCGGGCTAGTAACCTCAAGTAACAGCTTGCCCTAAGGGCAACCTGACCTTTTCATTTTCGTCTCACCCTGAACAGGATACAGTAGAAATTCAGTTTTCCAGTGTTTCTCATAAAAAGTAACATCTAACACAACCCTTTTCATCTCCAGTTTCAAAACAGATTCTCCTTTGTGCTTTCCATACATTTGTATACTTAGGTAATCAAACGGTTACAAATGCAATTTGGAATAAATGAGCCATAGTAAATTTTTCGAAGACTAAAAAATTTGCAAGGGCCTGTAAGGCAAGTGCAATTTGTTGTCTTTAAAAAATTAATGAGTTCTTATTTATACAAAATTGCACTCAAAAGCATTGCATTATACTCTACACGCAAAAACTTAATTTTAAATTTCTGCACTCGGTTTTATCTTTCTACACTCCATTTCTACTCTCATCACTGTTTGGGCTTGATTGGCATGCTCTCAGCCACTCGATCAGCACCTTGAAATTTTGGCATGTATATCATCATCACATACAGTATGAATAAGGAGAAACTGTTAAAAGTGGCAAGACAGAATAACACCATCCTCTCATATTCCCATTATGATAGTAATCTCTAATTATTCTGATCAGTTGGTTCTCAACGCAGATGAATTTTTTCAATATGTACCTCTGAGACAGATTGCTCATCAACAGACCCATATTTTTGGAAGAGTGCTTAAAACAAAATTACTTGAGTTCAAACACCCTTTCATTTCTCATTCAAAGCCTTCAACCGGAACAAAATGTAAAAAATTTTGGCCTACTGTAGGTCTGTCAAATTGTCTAATATTTTGCCTGAGCAGACCTTAGGTCAGTTCAATAACAAGTATTGGAAGAACAAAGAGAGACAATGTGGGGTTAAGTTGCTTGTCTCTAAGTCAAAAACTGTGCAGTAACAATGGAGCGATTGCAGTATACCCAGTCCACTCATGTAGATGTTTCAGTGGCTTTTGAAAAACAAGGCACATGACACTGAACGCTATTGTTATTCATCAGTATGTAAATGAGTGAGCCAGGTATTCTGCAATCTAGCCGTACCATTTTGCTGGTTCAAATCCAACTTAAATACAAAGCACAAACTACCTAAGAAAATCGGTAAGACTTCTGATAATCTCAAACATGAGTATTGTAAAATAGTTTTTTAACAATAATAAATGAATTGTTACAGTGACTACTCGAACCAAGGCCATGCAAACAAATTTTCATGATACAAATCATCCAATCACAATTGAGTATCTAAACAACAGAATCTCTACAAATGTCTTATATTTTGCTTAAAATGCATAAAATTTGCTCTAACTGTATAAAACATATCAAGCTTAAAAAAGACTCATCTTATTTGGTAGAGATTTGCCACAAATCCATTGTTCAGCGTCAAAAACAGACATTTGTATGATTATTTATTTGGGTGGCATTGGTGCATTAAGCGAAGTCACTACTGTAAAACACTGCGCACCGTGACAAATTTTAATGAATTACAGAAGTAAAATAAATGCATGAATGCATTGCACGTTAATTCTTGCAAAATAGTAACTGACATATTATTTGCGACTTTCCCTCTCAGAGAAATACGTCATTAGCAAAGTTATTGTGCATGGTAAGCGCAGTGGAGCCACTGAATTATTATTCATCCGTTCCCAAGGAATTAATACATAGTTCATCACTGGCATATTTACAATCGAAGCTTCACTTCTTGAAAAAATTTTTCTTTTAAGAACATCAAATTTCCGCGGGGCAACTATCAGCCGATAGTTCCTCGACAGAAACACTCTATTGTTTAAATATTGTACATCAATTTGCTCGACGGTAGGCAGACAGCCATTTAAAAACAAACTCTCCCTACCCAAGTCACGCTATGGCTTTTTGAAAAACGAAACTATAGTCCTTTAGCATATTTGCTGTTTTTTTCGTTTACGTTTGGGGTCATTGCCTATGCTGCTCAAATGTGAAAAACATGGACTTCGGGGTACAGAATAGAATGCAAAATTTGAAACACGCTTCGGTGAAGGGAATGAGTTTATAACCACTATGTAAGTCAGTTTTTCAGAAAAGCTTCTGCCGCAGTTTCCTGGTGGGAAAAAAACTGTAAAAACGACATGCTAGTGGTTACACCATGTTACCTTGCATGCTACCTAGTACTTTCCACGTAAAGTTAATACATGGTTAAATATGAACTTCCTTCTTTGAGTCATAAAAACCATAATTTCATACTAGGAAAGAAAAACAGCATAGCTGGACCAAGCTTAGCTGTAGCTGTCGGCAAACTGAGCAAACGGCGCCGATGGTAAAAGACGAGCAAGAAGAGAAGTAATCAAAACTAACGCCATATTGTATTTTGTGGCAACAGCTTAGCATTGTACTTACCCATATTCCGGTCCAAATACCGGGAGCAACGTACGAACTCCAATGGCCGACGATAAAGATACTTACTATCCCAAAGACAAACATCAGAGAACCAAATACCATCTGTGCGATGGCCAAATTCCGCAGAGCAGCCGCTTTGTACGCCATGTTTGCTACGACGCATATGCCTTTTTCGGACTTTTGACATAATCGCCCATGCGCTGCTGGGGAAGGCACCCGGAAGAAGAGTCACAACCTCGTTCCCAGGGTCCTCTCTCTACCTCGAGAAAGTACCCTGGTTGCGCCTTGTCACGTGTCTATGCATTCCAACCAAAGCCGCACGGAGGGTGGGCCCTTAACTTGATTTTGTCAACACTGTTCTTGGAGGGTGAAAGTTGCGCTGCCTTACAGACGTTATTTATAAAATTAAGCAAGTTATTTGTCAGAGATCCTGCCTGACCGGGGGTGCTTCGTTTCTATCTGAACTTCTATAAATATGAGATGTTGATTGAGAGGAACGTTTGCTTATTTTTCATTACTTTTTAAATTAACCGTCAACAGCCTGCTTCGGATTATTTTCATCAGTTTTTCACAGAACTACAATTAATAACCGTCGACAAATTTTCGATGGGTTGCATTCAATTGAATGAGAAGCTAGTCTCTCGACCGAAAATTGGACTTACTGCTAGGCAGCTTTGAAACGAATCGAAAGCCGTTGGATTTTGCAAACGCGCGGCCGATGTCGTTGTTGTCAAGTTCTTCATAGGGTTGTAGGTCGATTAGCCCCCAAGTCGATTAGCCCCCAGTCGATTAGCCCCCACTAAGTCGATTAGCCCCCGTGAGTAAAAGTCGACCAGCCCCAAACGAAAATCTGTTTTCAACTTACTAGATTACTCTTCTTCGGGTTTCTCATTGTTTTACTGATGCTTGGATTATAACTTGCGATCTAATGAGGATCGAATGACCAACTTTCGATTGGATGAACTCTATCAAATTCAGTTCGTCTCTTGGCCAAACACTGGACGTATCAAACTCTAAACGAATGCATTAATACCGCCGTTGTGATTTTGCCGATCGAAAAGTATAAGCTTTAAAAGCTTAAGCTTGAGCTAAATCACGCTATAATATTCAGCGCGCAAATGTTGTTGATGTCGAGTTCTTCGTAAAATGTTTTCGCTGCAAGAGAATGGAATGACCGTCAAACTTTCGATGAGAGAAATTCAATCAAAATCAAAACTACCTTTGTAGGCGAACATACGACGTATTTAACTCTAACGGATCGAGTAAATACCTTCGTTATGATTTCGCCGAATGAAAGAAATTAAATTCACCGCGTGGTCCACTTGTTGTGGTGGTCATCATTTCCAAGTTATTAGCCAGATTTTTTCACTGCCACAAATTCTAAAGACCGTTCAACTATCGACGGCGAAAATTCAGCTAAATGCAGAGCTAACCTTTTAGCCGAACAATGAACATAATGAACTCCTATATCGAATTCATCAATGCTTTCTCTGTGATTTTTGCCGATCCACAACAGGAGGGCTGCAAATTCCACTCCCTAACGTGCTCGGTAAGCAAGTTCAGCGCTGAGACAAACTTTAACTTTCCAGCCCCTCGGCTGCCATCATATCTCTGGAATCTGCAAAGATCTAGCAGTAACGTAACCAGCCGCAACCAGGGTACTTTCTCGAGGTAGAGAGAGGACCCTGGGAAAATTACAACCAATGATAACCTCTGTAGGGAAGGGATAGTCAGATTTTGTTCTGCCGTGCTTTTCTCTAAAGGCTGATTTCCACTGGTGACGGAGTTGGAGTCGCAGTCAGAAGCCTAGAGCGATACGATCTCGAGAAAATCAAATCGACGGAATCGGAAGAAAAATATCGATTCTGCTTTCGACTCCATCTCTTACCATCTAGCGAAAAGTAGATTGTCGGAGTCGGGAGCAGAATCGGAAGAATAAACCAATCACAATGCTAGAATCCAGGATTTACGATTGGTTTGTCCTTCCGCTTCTGCTTGAGACTCCAACAATGTAGTTTTCATTTGATCATAAGCGTCCGAGTCGTAAGCGGGATCGGAAGCTAGACACAGTTCGTAATTAGTCGGATAGAGCTCGGGAGCACCGATATGAAGACGACAAAAAAATGGAACCATTCTGATTCTTCCGACTACGATTCCGTCGAACTTATGACTCCGCTTACGACTCCGATTTTTAAATTTCACTGAGTCATACTGAGCGTTCTTACGACTTCGACTATGAGTCCGACTCCAACTCCGTCGCTAGTGAAAACCAGCCTTTAAGAGTAAGCGGAGTCATAAGCTCGACGGCATCGGAAGAATGAGAACGGTTCCATTTTCTTCCGATTCCACTTATGACTCCGACGCTCATGATCAAGTGAAAACTAGACTGTCGGAGATTGATGCTTAGCGAACTCCCGCGTGCGTCCATAACTGGATGGCTTCTCGCTGCAGGTTTACCATTTCTTCAATACATAATAAACTCGACTTGAACTTGACTTGAACAGGCGGTTGACACCGACCTAAAAACAGCTTCCCGCAAAGTAAAGTTATCGCCGGGAACTTTTGAGAAACGGCTCTGGGCCGAGAAAACGGTCGCACGACCCAGCGTATGCAGGATATAGCTGCGTGCAAGATGCACACGCTGCTTAATTAATTGAAAGAAACACAGGAGAGGACAAACGAAAAGAAGAGATAACAGTTATTACTTTATAATATGTTTATTGATTGGGTTAGATCGGGACAGTGAAATACTTTCCCTTCCGGCCCTCTTACTCAGGTAATAAGTGCACACAGAAGTCAATATGGGCTCCTGGTGCATGTTATTTTACCGTGGTTATTGTCACCTAGCCTGTTCTCGTTGAAGACTGCGCTCCGTTTTCGAAATGTACGCTCGTATTCTGAAAAGAATATTGCGAAATCTCCGAACGCATGGAGTCCACATTGTTAAGATCTGGCTTCAACAGGATGATATACACCTTTGGTAGGAATATAAAGCCTAGAAAGCCAAAGGCAGTCAACAGAGTTGTTACACAGTCTATAACAGTGACGTACCAGCCACCTATAGAGAACTCAACTGGGTGGTATGTGAGCAGCGACAGTAAATAGATGTACATCGAGAATGCGATCCGCTTGGTTTCGCTAAAGTTTTCTGGGATCTTACGAACTTTAAAAGCGCAGAAAGCACACAATACTGTTTGGAGAAATATGTAGAGACATGTTAAGGTAAATAAGGTTTTTCCAACCATTGATTTATACGCCTTGCACTCGATAAAGGTGTGCTCCTCTGGTTTGATCACTGTCACTGCTACAGGAGGATCCATAGAATACCAAGGCACTAAGATGGATGTCAGCAAAGTTTCAGAGATCAATAATGCGATCACTTTCCTCCTAGCACCAGATACACCGATGTCGAACCAATGCGTGACTTTTACTCGGAAAACGGTTTTGATTTCCAGGACTTTGATAAGCAAGATGGTTGTGCACAAGCTGTAAGTTGTGTAACGCCAGGCATAACGGACCTTGCAAAGCTTGACTGTTGGTTCCGCGATGTTGATGATGGCAAGACAAAAAAGCGAAGCGATGCCAGCAAGAAACAATAAACTCAGTTCTCTGTTGGAAGCTTTGACTATAGGCGTTTCCCAGAATTTTGAGAAGACCAAAGCTATGAAGAAGGTAATCACAAACCCACATGTAGCAAGCAATAGAACAATGATGCCTGACGTGCTAGAGTATTCCACATTGAGCATCGGTAGATCGACACACGAGGTCTTCAGTTCATTGGAATACATCCCAAGAGGGCATCTAATACAATGGGAAGAACCCGAGGTAGGATTTACCGACCCAGGAAGACAAGGAACACATTTCCAACAACATGGCGAGGTAATGGACTTTCTTGTTCCCGGTGGACATTCATCCACACAGTCTGACTTGGGTGGAATCGTAGATGAAGTGTCAGAATTCCACAATACTTTGCCACTAAAACTTAAGTTGCCATGCCCCTCGTGCTTCTCCCATTTGCCAACCAAAATTTTCTTTACAAGTCTTTTTCTCTCTCCACGAAACCACTTAAAGTTCACAATGTCATAGTAGGCAGAGGTCGAGTCTCCCAGCCCATTGAATTGAACTTTTCCTGTTACACCGTCGAAAGAAAGCAAACGCATGTTCTCCTGCACCTTGATCCCTTGAATGGCGGACAGTTCTTGTTGACAGTTGTTGCCAGAACTGTGAATCCGTTTATAAGCCTTGTCAAGAGCATGGGCCACAGAATACACGGCATCAATAACGTATGGAATAAATGCACTTTGCATGTCTTGAAAAACGTGGCTACACGATGGTCCACTAAAGTGCTGTCTCGTTTCGTTCGAGGAACCATTTTCCATGGACACCAAACAACTCTTTTTCAACGCCAACAACTCCATCCACCAATTGTCAGTATTATTTGCACCTTTGCTGACTGCTTCAGCTTTTAGGAAATCTTGAAATCCTCCGTCATCATAATGATGTGGTTGTATTCCGATAGAGCCATCCAAAACGGAAAAGCTTGCGATAAGATCCGCTTCCGAAGCGAGCCCTTCACTCAAAAGCCAAACGCGACCAGTAAGGTTTTGTTTATTGGCTTCGGCAAAAAAAGCTCTTCCATAACCACCATACATCCACAGGACGATTACTTTTATGTTCGCGTACTGCTTGAGATGAGAAATGATGCTCCTTATGTTCTCAGTATAAACGTTTTTTGGAACAAATTCAGCGTAAGCAACACAAAAGGTTCGATTTGAAGCTTCTTTGTGCAGAGCCCACACACCATTTTTCCCATACGAGTCATCGAGTCCCACAGCTGCAACGTAGGTCCATTTGAAATGCTCAATAATGTCGGCCATTGCTTCAGCTTGCAAGCTGTCCGATGGAATAGTTCGATAGAAATTCCTATAGACGTGTGAAGTTAGCTCGGTACTGGTCGTGGTGCCACTAATTCCTGGGATGTGAAACACTTTCAGGATTCCTCCTACAGCCAGAGCAGTTCCAGAATCGTTCGGACCAACAAGAGCCACAATTGATTTCTTCCTGGCTGACGTGCTATTAGTACAGTCCTCTGTAACGAGTTCAAGAGTGGTTTGCATCGCTTGTGTAGTGTTTTCGCAGTAATCGCGAATGTCGTATCCAAGCGTTAAGTTTGGAAGCAAATTGGAATCCTTATTGATCTTCTCGATGGCAAAGCGCATAGATTCGGCTTGGCCCAGTCCACCTACAAACAGTGAGCCGCACAGGCCGTCCTTTTCTTTAAAGTGGACGCTAAATAAGCCAGCTACTACGGCATCACCCTCCTTGTAACTCCCTTTTGATAACATAAACCTACACAAACATGTAATCAAGCAGAGGCGAAATCGCTGTACCATTTTCGTATCAGAACGTGTTTACTCAGCAGCTCATTGCTTCGGGTTCCATAAACTTATAACCAACGAACGTCGTCGGCACGAATTTGTCACTCCTTTTCTTTTGCCCAGAAGCTCTGTTCCTCTGATTCAACAGGTCTCACAAGATCCTGCGGTATTTGCAACACAGGCAATGAAAACAAGAAATTAGTACTTTCATAGCGACCGCGTTCTGAAACGCAAGGCCTAAATGGTTTTTCATTTTTTTGAAACACATGGTGAAAGAAATAGATATAAACAACACAGAAAGAAATAGAGCTAATTTATGGTAACTTAACTAGACGCATGTATTCTTTAACCCTTTAAGCCCCAATAGTGTCTTTACAGGTTTCACTCTGGCTAACGCCAGACGATTTTACTCGTCACAGGGAGACCCCTCGGGGCTTAAAGGGTTAAAAACTATCTCTTTAAAAACTATCTCCTTAACCCTTTAAGCCCCAATAGTGTCTTTACAGACTTTACACTGGCTAACGCCAGACGATTTTACTCGTCACAGGGAGACCCCTCGGGGCTTAAAGGGTTAACCCGGTTTTCCTTTGTAAAAAAAAACTCCTGAGGTTTCTTTGTGAACATCGTCCCTCTACATCTCGTCAAAGTGAACTCCCGACTTAACAAATGCGAATTAAGACCACGTAGGTGCATTGGGAACTCGACGGCGATTTGTGACGGAGCACAAATTTCAACTCGGTCGTTCCCTGTAGGGAAGCTCAAGTTGAAATTCTTTTGTACAAGGCTGACATGTAACTCGGTCAAATAGAAAAAGTTGGCCCCAAAGTCAGTTTAGTCAGAAGACTACCCAAAGTAGTAATTGTTAAGTTCCAACCACTATTTTCTAATCACACCCTTGACCTGTTTCTCTTTCATATTTGAAATGGCTCGAGAGTATGAAAATCGGATAAAAATATTAATAATATAGATGAAAAAATTACTCGATTCTGATTGGCTGAGAGCAGTGCAGTTCAAGTGTAACACCAGTGCAAAAAGTCTAACACCAGTGCAAAAAGTCTAACACCAGTGCAAAAAGTCTAACACCAGTGCAAAAAGTGTAACACCAGTGAAAAAAGTGTAACACCAGTGCAAATTACACATCGATATTCTGGATTATAATACTCTTTATTTTTAAACAAACCGCTTTGAGTTCGTAGCGTTATCAGCTGATCTTCATCAGCCAATCAGTAAATAAGGTGTCAAATCCGCGTCAAATGCTCACTTCCTGTCCGCAATGAAATCTTCCGGCACTTTCTCCAGGCGAATTTTTTCATGTTTATATTATTAGTAAAGGTAATCATACGGTTTCGAGTTCAATTTGGAATTAATTTGCACGAGTGAGTTTTTCAAAAAGCTGAAATTCAGCTTTTTGAAAAACTCACAAGTGCAAATTAATTCCAAATTGAACTCGAAACCGTATGATTACCTTTACTAACAATAGGCCCTATTATTCCGATTTTGTTAAAAGTGCACTTCTTTTCCGTTTCCTTAAATTCACTTTCCTTGCTTTGTCTTGGGAAATTACTTTCGTTGCTAATTTGTCTTGGGACTGTTGGGAGAGACTTTTGCCTTTTTCGTCACAAAAGCTGTTTTGCACCACTACCCTATGACTTTAATTTCTTTGTTCCTTTTTTCTACCAACAGAACAATCCAGTTTATTCCTTAATTTAATTTCTTCCTGTGTAACTTTCACTTCCTTGCCTTGTTTTCTTGTTTTGTTATGGTAATAAAAGTTCAAAAGACCACGCACATCTCTGAGCTGTTGTAGTTGGCGCACTGAAAGTGGTGTACAAAAGAATCTGCGTAAAATTTCGAACGATAGAAGGAAATTAAATTTCTGGGCACTCGCTTTGCGCTGTTAGCAACATCGATGAGCGAGGAAGGGAGTTGAAATAATGCAAGAAATAATTTCTTTTTCCAAAGAATGGTGCAGTGTCTTAAGTCATTTGGCAATTTTTGCAGCCCTGTTAGCAAAGTAAAAGTTAGGAAAGTAAACGCTAAAGAAAGCTATCCAATTTTTTTTATGTAATACCTTAAAAAAACACAAGTAAAACAAGCCTTCCTCATCCTCTTTGGCTGAATTCAGACTGAAACTGGAATAGTTAAGGTGAAACTTTCGCGTCCGAAAATTTAAGGAATCAAGCGAAATGAAGAACGGTTCAATCTGTCTTTGCTCTTTTAGAAAATGTCCGAGGTAGTTCAAAGAAAGGCCAAATAGCGGGTTTTTAAAGTTTGTTTATGACATTGGTTCTTAGAGATGGACAATGTAAGTGCAGTAGCTCACAGCTCTAGTTTGATAACAGAGCAGTTTCTGGCCATTGGAATTTCTAGACTGGTTTGAAGGATGTTTGAACATTTTAAAATTGTTTTTTTGTGCCTAAAATGTGTTGGGAACGCTTAAGAAAAGAGGCACGACAGAAAGAGAGAACTCAATATTCCAGCCACTCTTAGTGAAGGGCGAAACACGCCATAAACTCTGAGTTTAGATTTTAGTACTACAAATCTCCTCCGGAAATTGCCACTAAGCGTTAGCTAATCAAAGACGTTCTTTTGATCTTATAGATACTCACTTCAAATTTCTAGTCCTCCCGCTGTTTTTGCACTTTTAGGGGCAAGTGAATTTTCCTTTTTTTCCTTTGCAACCTGTTGTGGCCCTCAACGCAGAAAGATCACGTTGCTTCAAGTTCCTATGTCTAGGTTTGCATTGAGTTTGTTCCGGATAGTTTAATACTCAAGACGTAGTTTCGAAAGACAAGAAACTGCGAATCGCTTGCGCGCGCCAATGACGTCAATTCAGTGCCTTGTTACTGACTGGTTAATGGAGAATTGCCACAGGTTGTTTAAATTTAGGTATAGTTTCGAAGGAAGGCACAGCCAAAACATTTAGAAAAGATCTTCAACGCAATGAAAAAAAAAAATTAAAAATATTCGATATTTTGATATTTACATGGTAAAGAATGATCCCGGCAGAAGCGGGGAAAAAGGGGAAAAATCTTTTCTTAATGTAATAGAAAGTTGCCCAAGCATGTCCCTCATGGATCGTAAGTACCTCGTCACGAGTTGCCTCCGTTCCTAAAAGAATAAATATTCACAGACAGCTGTTACGGTTTCAAATGAGGCCCATTTACACGGCACGTTTTTCACTGTTGCTGCTCGCCTCGGTTGCAAATGTTGTGGATGAATTCTTTCATTTAACTTTAACGTGGTTGAACTTTTATTTATATCCCGGAATCACCCTCGATGCGGTTTTCTAAGTACGCAATGCCAAACAGTGAGTTTTGTCATCAATGCAACTTCCTGTTAAGGTCGATACCTTGTACTTACACACTGAATCGAGCAGGGCACAACCAAGTCTAGCAGATCGAGTTTTGTACCCTTGCTAATTTTTGCACCAAGTTACTTTCCATGAACCGATCAACACGTGAAACTAATGCTCAGTAACTTTAAGGTTGTGAAGCTTGAATGGAAGTCGTTGGTGCAATTATAGCGGTCGACGCAGGCGTAAACGCGCACGCACGAGAAGAAAAAGTGAAATTGACCTTTCTCACTTCTCTCCGTCTCGCGTGTGCTTGTCGCGAATCCTCAAAGATTTCACCGCGCGCGCCAAGGTAATTAAGCCAATTCCAATTCAATAATTCAGGCAAAAGTGGAATGTATCGCCTTTCAAATGCCTTGAAATTGCTAGTTATAGCAAGCATTAGTTATGCATCCAACAAACAAAACGTGGATCAGGTGATTGAGGTTTAGCCCTAGATACAGGCATGCGTCCCCAACGAAAGCTTAGAGTTTTTAATCAGTGCCAATTTTGGGTGCCAAAATTTACACCCTTATCATCAAGCGAAATGGGTTACTGCCTCTATCTAAACGAGAACTACTACGTGGAACTTACCGGGGCCCAGTGGGACACGGGATTGCATAGATATAGTTAACCTCTCGCACCTCTCACGATGGAAGGTTCACTCAATGTAGATAGCTTTGATAAGTCGCTCTTATTCTCGATAAGTTTCACGATGGAAGGTTCACTCTTAAGTGATCGCTCGTAAATTTGTCTCTCCAAATATTCACTCTTAAATTTTCGCTTATAAACTAGTGCATCGTAAAGGTTGGGAAACAAAAAGCTATAATCTTTCTCTTGACTGTCCTCCATATGCCGCGTGCTTTTCAAAATGGCGGATAAGATTTCAATGAGCCAGCGAGCAAAAGTAACGAGCCAGCGATATATCTCAGTCAGCGATATATCCCTAACAATGTAACGTTGAAAAAACGACAGAAACCGTCTGCACTTCGGCTGGGCCCCGGTAAAAATGGAGCGATGTAGCAGCTGTCGTAAGGTCTTGTACTATTGGTTCGATACCCAAGCAAAGAACAATAAAACAAACAAAACAAACAATGCTCCTAGCCCTAAAACAATGGAAAAGTTACACATTTAAATAAGCGGCTTAGGAGATCTGCTACACTGCTGAAAAAATAACCCTATTTTTCCCCGACCCGTCCTTGTCAGAAAGCACGCGTTACCCATCTTAACTTCATATCAGAGAAGTGTTTTACAGAAGTAAATGCTTGATATTTTTGCGAACCAGTTTTCAGTTCCTCGAAGTTTTCTGAACCTCGAGAAACAAACCTGAAAATACTTTCATTATTTGCACCTGGGAACAAAAGGGTGAACTAAAAAGAAATTCCTGGTACAAACTTAAAAAAAAAAAATAGAATTTCACATCCTTATTTGTATTGTGCCCCTTTTTGAAGCCATTCACTAATTTAACAATTGTCCTCAGTGCAATAATCAGAGAATTTACAATTTTTGCTGTGCTTCGTGCACATAAAAGTTCACACAGTTGCAACATATATTACAGTGTAGTAACGCCTTTTTTGATTTGTGCGTTTTTGCCGTGAACTTTGTAAAGTTTCATCAGTGTTTCTGAAATAATAATATGCTACCAGCAATATTAATTTGCTGCAAGTTTAATTTCTTTTTTTTCCGGAAATGAAATATTATTAAGCGGAAATAATGTTGAGATACTTCCGCGCTCTTCCCTTTAGGGAAATCTTCAAATCACATAATCACCACTGGCGCCAAGCTTCCAGTATGGCTTTTCAGGGTATTAAGCAAAGATGAGCTGATGCCAATTGAGGGAACTTTGTGAATAAATTTGTACGAGTATTGAAACAAAATCTATTGCCGAGTCTTGTTGCAAGCAGTATAGGGACAAAGTATGATGAACTTCAAATTTCCTGGGCTTACTGATGGCGCACGTTTTTGATTTGAGTTTCTTTGATGTTGCTATTATCACAAAAAACCTATTTACAATTAGGCGACCCTGTAATTAACAGAAAGGCAGTAGCCTCCGCGTGTATTTTCCCCTCTGAATAGGTAACAGCGAATGGCTATCTGACCCGAAAGAAAACTCGCACACTTAAACACATTGCGTGACTCAGTATACAGAAAGTGAAATGCAGGCTGAACATTTGGTAAACGTAAATGTGGATCACCCCGATTTGATAAAATCTATTTCCCATCAATCAAAAATGAGTCATTTTTTCTTTAAGGGCCCACGCGTTCAAAGCAGTATTTCATTTAAGTGTTCGTCGCTGCCTCGAGACTCAATCTCCCATATTAGCGATTTATTCGGCTTAGCAATGCCGGCTTAAAACTCTTCTTCTAGGAAAGTTTGCAGTTCGTTAAACGACACTTTTTTTAGTTTGATTATCTTGTATTTCTTTTCTTAAAAATATTCAGAGTCGTTTTCGACCGCTTTTATTGCTGTAAAGCAGAAAAAAAAATGAAATTAGTATTAAACAAAACATTCTTCATTCTCAATTACTTTCACATGCATGAGGGAAATTTTTATCCGCAAACCAAACTCGCCAATTATGAATATCAGTGAACTTCCTCGCGGGATTCTCGTTGGTCACAATAGTTTGGTTGCGAAAACAGGTGAGAAGAATATGAGTTAGCCACTAGGGCATTCGCTGATGTAATTTAACTCAGCAGAACTTATTAAAAACAAGGTCAGTGCGATTCCGGCTAAAAATTATAATTAGTTAAAAGCCCGATGGAACTCAGAACCCGGGGGGAGACTTCTTCAAGTTATAAGTGGTCCCGGGAAAGGAATTGCTTTTGGGTCGTTTCAAATTGTACTTTATGAGAGTTTAGTTATTTTATTTATTTTTTTGCCCTTTAACAGAGATTAAGGTGTTTGATTGTTATTTATTTATTGTATTTTAGATTGTTATTAAACCTGTTACATCGCGATCGAGTGACGTAGAACAAAGGAGGCACAGGAGAAAAAAACAATCAAGACTAGGAAAATAATAGTAAAAAAAAAGAAACAAAGAAAAACTTCATAGGTTTTTAAAACCGATGTAAACCCTTCTCTCAGTTTAACATGGCTTAAACAGTTAACGTTACTTGAACGGTTACTTAGTACAAACGCGGTACTATAGAAAATCCTTTACTGACTTGACGTTACTCCGAATAAGTCGTTATTGGAAATTTTGCCTTGAATCTGTGCAGGGAAAGGCGTTTGACTGGTTGTCCTTCACTCCGAGATGTGATCAAAATGCAAAATCTCGTTACATTGGTCTTATGACAATTAAAAATATTGTCGAACATTAATACTATTTTTAATTAATTATTAATAAGTAATTGAATTAATAAGAGTAACATTAAAATCAATAACATTATACTTCTGAAATACACACAGCATCAGTAAATACGAGAATTATCTTCTAAACAACAAATTTAAAGAAATTAAATATTAAAAAATTCAATGCAATAATAAAACGACAACTTTACAGCTATTGCCCTGGTTTGATGTATAACTCTTTTTTCTTATATCGCTGGTTCTGCAAGCGCGTTAGGCGAGGAGAATCCTGAGTTCTGATTGGCTACTCGAGCGAGGAAGGTGGGTCAATCTTGCCTGTTCGGGATTTTCGACTTCGTCCCGCGAAACAAAACAAAGCAAAATGGCCATGTAAAAAATCATTTATTGCACAAGCTTGATCAGTCAAGATGGCTGTATTTTGGCCTTGTTCTTTTTAGCGTATTAATTGATCTCGACTACGTCACGGTCAATAAAAGCGAAGAAGGAACTCCACCAATACACAGCCATTATTTGTCTCACGCTTAGGCCCCGTGCACACGTATCCGTTTTCAATTGAAAACGCTACTTTTTCTTTACAGCTTCCGTCCACGCGTATCCCACTGAAAACGGAACTTTCTAGAGCTCTCTAGAATGGAACTTCTTGAAAACGACCTTCTCGCGTATACTTGTGGACGCACGAAAACGGAACTTTATGAAAACGTTGACGTCACCCTGTCGCCTGAAGAAGACTAGCAGTTTAGCAGTCGAAACATCGCGACCACCACCCAAGTGATCACGTGGTGAGACCATAGAACTGATTTATATTATTATATCTCTCAGTTAGTACGCGCGCTGTGATTGGTCAATTTAGCGGGCCGTACTTCACTGTACGGCCCGGTAAATTCAAAAGTTTGTTTTGAGATATAATAAATATCTTACAAACCTCGTTTTCTCGGTCCGTAGTGTAAGTTACGGACCTCGTTTTGTCCGCTTGGATTTATGGCCCAAGCGCGAACCGAACGGAAAAACTCGGTCCGTAACTAACCGTACGGACCTCGAACTCGGCTACTAAGAGGTATTTATCACTGAAGTTACCACGATGAAAAGCAATCTTTTCCTTTACACGTCACACTATCAGTTCCAATCCATTCCGCGCAATATTATAAACTTATTCAAGATGTTGGACAGGCGCTTCAATTTCTTGTCTTTACGGCTTGGGCTTATTTGAAACCTAATTGTCTAGTTCTGAGCAAATTTATCCTTGCTATTTCTTCAAGCTAACTATTCCAGAAGGCGGCAGAATATTATCAGGTTATTTTCACCTCCGGTGTCAAGAGGCAAAAGGTCGAAAAGACTTGATGGTTGCCCACCAATACCTCGACGATTTCTGCTAAAAACGTCAGCACAGTATTATATAAACCCACACCAAAGAAAATCAAAGATGGCACCAATTCATTATTTTCCCTGCTCATAATAGCGAATACTCATGCGTCAAGCATGCGCAGTCAAGTTATCGTTTAAAAGTTATCGTTTTCAAATCGATTCATCGCCGTATACGTTTGGACGGACGAAAACGATGCGAAAACGCTATCTGGCTATGTGTGGACGCAAAGATTTTTGAAAACGGAGAAAACCGGTTTCGTTTTCAAAAGAATTTGGATACGTGTTGACGGGGCCTTAGGGACGGACCATTAGAAAAGTGATGGGGGGAGGGGGGGGGGGGGAAAACCAAAAAAAAATTCATGCAAGGCAAAATGCCAAAAAAAAAAATTCATGCAAGCTGAAAATTAGTCGGTAATGCACAAACACTGCCCATCACAAAGTGTCTTCACCAATACAATTTCACGAGAATGTCTCAGAATTCTAGGGCCTAACGAATCTAATGGCGTATTTAGTAGACAAAACCTGCTATCCACTTTGAACATAAATGATTCAGTTCCAATTTCTGTGCGTTTACATCAAAGAAACCCAGGTCTTCAAATTCCTCAAACCTTTTACTCCCAGGATCTAAGTGATAGTTCTCCAATGTGAAAGCCATTATCTTATATACCGGCTAGTTTAGGGAATTTAGTTTAGAATCGTTTCAATCCTTCAGCGACTTCAATTAGTCCACGATCGCAGACATTGTTTGGTAAGAATCTCATGCCAGGCAATGTGGCGTTTACCGCTCGCCGTTTCTATACAACTGCACGTTAGTACGAATTTTAAGAATTCTTGTGAGATTTTATGGCTGACAGAAAGGTTTTCCATTTCGCTTGGGTAAATCCTGTGTACATCTCCTTAATATCTGGTTGAAAAATGTTACACTTTTACAATTCTCCAAAAGCTCTTTGCTAGATTTGTACATCGACCTTGCCAACCAGAGCTATCAGCGACTTGTTGAAAAATCAGTATGTATTTACTGGAGTTGGTTTTACACAAGCTAACATGAAACTATGCATGAACAAACAGACCAGTTTTAAACGCTTTTAATATAAGCTTTGACGTGAGCGCACGCAGGTTGTTGCCGAGAAATAAATAGCACCGTTTGGCCTGGGAATGGACATCCGGTTTAAAGAAAATAGAAGAAATTAGATGCATGTGGCCACGTGGAGATACAGCATTTCTCTTTTGAATGCTGAAGTATATTTCACGAGTGAGCACAACGAAATATCTGTTACTATAAGGAACGAGATATGGTATCTCCAATAGTCCGTATAATTTTCTTTCCATCCAATAAAATCTACTCGTATACCGAGTGGTAGCAAATCGATAAAATCGCTATCTGGCCCTTGATATGGGCTCCTGATATCACACACATGTGATATCGATTGGTATCACATGTGTGATATCATTCGTAGCTACTAAATTTTGCTACCACGCGGCCAGGTACATCCTTAGATTTCAAAAAGCAAGTTTCCTTTTCGTTCTGACTGCATCAGAAATGACAACACATTCGGAGTCTTATACAGACCCACACACATTATCAGGCAGACCTTCCCCCCCCCCCTCCACTTCCAATCACTGTTCAAAGGATCATTGAGAAACGACATCTTACAGAAAATAACAGCTTGATACCTAAAAGCATAAACAAACATTTGGAAGCAAACCAATTACACTTAAATGTTTCTTTTGCCCCACAAGTTCGTTTCCATCTTCATTTCTCTGTCAGAAACAATCTTCAGTCCTAGTATGGTCAAAATAACGATTAGGGCCGCATATGTCCATATCTGCGAGGATAACTTTAGCTACCCACTCGTTTAAGGTATGTTTTGGTTTGCTTCTTGTGAAACATGGGCCAATAACCTAATGTCTGTATATCTTGACTCGAACATCAGAAGAAAGTCTGTGATAGCTATCTCACTAAAATAACTACACCAAAATCCAAGTTATTGTTCGAAAAATAATTTTAAGAACATCTGTTTCGTAGACACCAACAGAGACAGTCCCCTCTAGATCCATACAATTAAAACTCGGGCATATTGTTGCATAAACAGAACACTCATTAACTTTGCGTTTTTCACTTTAGATTTGTACTCGATCATTTCCTCTTGTGATGCAATGATTTTTTGTTATTCTGCGTAAATTAATTAAAACCAATGTAAAAATTTTAGGATAAGATTAAGAATCCTACCACAAAATTATAAACGGCTTCATGTTTGTAAATTAGATATTGGTCGCTGTTACGAATGCCCCCGAGGCATCTGATTAGGCTCTGTCGGTTTATCTCCTCCGCATCTAACTAATTTAAGAATTCCCTAAGGACAAAACTGTTTCACAAAATGAAAAGGCAAATAGGTGACAGGAGTTGCGACAAAAAGGCGATTTCAAACTGCCTTTAACAATTTGGCTTACACTGTGCGTATAAAGCAGCCTCTTCGAGCTGCTGGGTTGCATTGGACTGTTACAAAGCGACAGGAAAACCGGAGACTTAATAACATTCAGTGTAGACAGGTGATACAACATGCTATTTTCCGCAAAACAAGGATCACTCTGCAGTGATTAATCCGTAAGCAACGAAGCATCTTGATCAAAGGAAAAGGAAATGCTACGTATCTTCTTTTGTTGTACTACAATTTTCGTGATTTGCGCACAGGTGCATATAGAAACAAATTACAAGGAAGGAGATCTTGTTTTAGGAGGTATTTTCAGTGTGCACTTCAAAGGAAGGGAAGGCCAATGCGGCGATTTCTATTTGAGTGGATTAGGACGCGCTGAAGCCATGAGCTTCGCCATTGAGGAGATCAACAAGGATTCCAGTTTGCTCCCAAATGTCACTCTTGGTTATGACATGCGAGATTACTGCGAGAATGCCACACTTGCAATGCGAACAGCCATGGAGCTCATCACAGAGGAATGCACTGTGTCCAAGAACACATCGAGTAACAAGAAACCCATCGTAGCCCTTGTTGGTCCATACGACTCAAGCACAGCTCTCCTTGTTGGTGGTATTCTAGAAGTGTTTCATATACCAGGAATAAGCGGTACCACTACAAGCGCGGAGCTGAGTTCACCCATTTATGAGCATTTCTATCGAACTGCTCCATCGGACAGCTTGCAAGCCAAAGCTATGGCCGATATCATTGAGTACTTTGGATGGACATACGTTGCGGCCGTTGGACTTGATGACTCGTACGGCAGAAATGGGATCTGGTCTGTTCAAAAGGAGGCTGCATTAAGAAAGTCGTTTTGCGTTGCTTCCACGGAGTTTGTGCGTCAGAATGGTGAAGCCCAGAACATTCAAGACATCGTGTGGAAACTTAAACAACACGAAAACGTGAAGGTTATTGTCGTGTGGATATACGGTGGGTATGGAAGAAGGTTACTCGACGAAGCCAGCCGCCAAAATCTCACCGGTCGTGTTTGGATCTTGAGCGAAGGACTCACCTCAGAAGGGGACCTGTTCCTTGACAGAAATCTTCCCCTTCTGGACGGATCTATTGGGATACAACCACACGATTACCCCAATGGAGGGTTTAAGAATTATTTAAAGAGAATGTGCGATGGGACAAATGAACACCCGGTAACTAAATGGTGGAAAGAATTTTGGGCGTTCAGAAATTCCCATGACAACGCAAGAAACGGTTCATTTTCCCTGGAGTTTAGTAACTGTGAGAAGGTCATCGACCAAATGTACAGCTCATACACTCCATACATCATCGATGCGATTTACTCTGTAGCGCACGCTCTCAATGCCTTGGTCAACTGCGCGCATAATTCACAACTAAACTGCAAGGTTAACATAGGCAGCATAAGTGGAAGCCAAGTGGAACGAGAGCTTTCTAATGTGGCGTTTGATGGATTGACGGGAAAAGTAGAGTTTGATGAGCTAGGCGATCGCAGGGCTGCCGTATACGACATCGTCAGTTTCCAACTAACAAGTAACGAAGGCCAACAGCAGCTGAGGAAAGTGACTGTGGGAGAATGGCATAGGGACACAAATCCTGAACTGAGCCTTAAAGAAATGCTCTTTTGGAATGCCAAAGAAAACAGGTCAACACCTCCTACGTCGGACTGCGTTGACGAGTGTGCGGCTGGAACCAGAAAGTCCACTACTTCTCCGTGTTGCTGGCAATGCATTCCCTGCCTTCCTGGCACGATCAACCCAACACCCGGTTCATCAGTGTGCATGGAATGCCCAGCTGACAAACGCCCCAACGAGGAAAAAACGGCATGTGTAGATCTGCCTTCAGGCAATCTGGTTTACAACAGCTCAGGCGGCATTGCTTTCCTGGTATTGAGCGTCCTCGGTATTGTTGTCACGGCCTTTATGATTGGTTTGTTTTACAGATACTCTGATACTCCCATTATCAAAGCGTCCAATAGTAACCTGAGCATCGGTTTTCTTGTAGGCGTTGCTCTGCTGTTTAGCTTAGTTTTGATCACTTTGGCTAAACCCACAGACGCCCTGTGTAAAACGCGCTACATATGGCGTTACTTAACCTACAATTTGTGCATGTCCTTTCTGCTTGTGAAAATTTTGCGCATCGCAAATGCGTTTCGAGTGCAAGTGGTTCGATGGTCTCACATTCAGCTTCTCAGCGTCAGATCTCAGGTTCTTTTTCTCGTACTGACCCAAGTTTCACTATTTTTCATCATATCACCTTGGATAATCTTAGACCCGCCATTCAAGAAAAAGTTCATACATCCAGAAAAGCGAATTTTGATCGAGTGTGAAGCTTACAGCTCATTGATTGGAAGAGGTTTGTATTCTCTTAGTTCTTTCTATATATATCTTCAAACTTTACTCTGTGCTTTCTGTTCCTTCAAAGCCAGAAGGATCCCTGAAAATTTCAGTGAAACCAAACGTATATCTTTCTCAATGTATATATTTCTTCTTTCCTTATTGACCTACCACCCAGTCGAATTTTCATTGCATGGTTGGTATGTCACTGCTATAGACTGTGTTACCACACTGCTAAGTGGTTTTGGTTTCCTATTCTGCGTTTTCTTACCAAAAGTGTACATCATTCTCTTAAAGCCAGAGATGAACAGTTTGAAGACCATGCGTGCTGAGGTGTCTAAATATTCGTTTCGACCGAATGTGGTGTACCCCGAAACTCAACTGAGTAAAAGTGACTCTGCCCCGACTTCCATAAACAATTTGAAATGTTAAATCGCTATGAACTTGCTTCATGATTTAGTGATTACAGAGACGAATGAAGGATCACACCTCTTCATCTCTTGATCAAGTAGAAAAAACTGGACAGACATCGTGAGTCCTGCACTTTATAAGCCAATCACTAGCCTAGGTCCTTAATTAAGTTGACGCTGAAAGTACTATAAATATGCGTTACTGACAAAGCGTGGGATCAAAATGGCTGATATTGCCCAAGTTCTTTCATCAGAACGAGGCCAATATTCAGCCATCTTGACCAAACAAGCTTCGTCAATAGAGTATTTATAATATGGCCATTTTGTTTGTTACGTTTCGCGGGACAACGCGGGAATCCCGAACGCGCAAGATAGGCCCATCTTGCCCGCTCTGTTAGCCAATCAGAACTTGGGATTTGCCTCATCTTACCCGCTCGCGAGACCCGCCATACTTTTATAAGGCAGGCATTTTTCAAAGCAGATGGCAGCCGGTAAAAACAATTACTCTTACAAAAGATGCTTTTGTAAGACAGAAACGTTTGTAAAAAGATTGCTTGGAAAAGTTACTTAGATGACTTTGTAAAGCAGTTCACATTACAACATACCAGAGGGGAGTTTGAACAACCAGATAACAGATGAATCCACATATAACACTACATAAGTAACTGTAATCATACGGTTTCGAGTTCATTTTGGAATTAATTTGCATGAGTGAGTTTTTCAAAAAGCTATTTGAAAAACTCCCAAGTGCAAATTAATTCCAATATTGAACTAAAAAAACCTTACGATTACTTTTTAATAGTATAACCAGGAAAAAAGTGTCAGAGTAAACCTTTCTTGATTTAATGTGGCCATTTTTTCTAACCTGAAAAAACTTTTTTCAAAGTTTCCGGAGAAAATGTTCGTCATCATTTTACGTGATATCATTGGCTTAGAAATTTTCCTCTTGTCTTTCAGCCAATCATAATCCAGCATTTCGATGTGTAATTTGCAACGGTGTTTACACTTTTTGCAATGGTGTTACACTTGACCTGGGCTTCTCTCAGTCAATCAGAATACGCGAGTAATTTTTTCATTAACTGGGAAAATACGATAACTACAACAATTATTTCATTGATACTAATACCATAGAGCATTTTCATAAATGGCGGCCGATTTATTATTCTTTTGTATGTATGTTAATTAGATTCACTAGCCTCACTTTTGAACAAAAATTATATCGAATTTTGCACATACTAGCGAGGCCAGTAAGGCTTATTAACATGACACGTAAAAATCTGTTGTTTGGCCGCCATAAAGAAAGAGATCTGTTGTGTCTCTTAAACTTATAAAACGAAGAAACGAAATAGTCAAAGGATAAATATGCTTGCACATAATGCGTTACTTCACGAAATACCGTCACAGAATATTGCAGAGTCGATGTAATTTCTGGTTCATTACGTTTTAGAGTTCATTCATGCGATTACGTGTTCCCAGCGTTCAACAATGTACTGTAAATTTAGGAAATAGCTGTAATAAATTCGTATTTTGTAAACTAAATAACTATACATATACATTAAAACACTTTTAAGGGTTTCATAATGATGTTATTCATATCATGCAATACTCAGGTTTTTGGGAAACCTAATGTTTTTTAGACAAAAAAAATTAATATGGGAATATGTCTGTAGATCATTTGAATAGATTGTAGCACCATCTCTATTAAAACCTGGTAGACATTTTCGAGTCGAATCCTTAAGAGAGATGATGTTAAAAACGACGGAATAAAAGTGATACCAAATTCTAAAGATATATTAATTTGTTTGTCAACGTTTGTTTTTGGATACTTAAATGCATTTGACCTGTCACCTTCAGTTTCTTAATAAAGGCTCTTGATCCATTCATCGTTTTCTTCGATCTTTTCCTTACAACTTCCAATAAGCATTCACATAAACTGTCTCGCGGCGACGAGGAACTTTCATCAGTTACAACTTCGCAGGCCATCCAGATCGTTTTATACTAGCATTCTTGTTAGTGGAGAGAACGTAGTCTAGTCTTTTGACAAGTACTGCATTCCAGTACTGACTCTTGTTCCAAATGCTTGTCATGTTAACACTTTTACTCCCATAAAAGTGATCAACACAGAACTTCTCCTTTCCACAACACGTAACTATAAAGCAAACTGACTATGAGAGTTGAACAAAATGATCAACTCAAAGATAATGAACTGACGTAATACCTAAATCTCAAAATTTATTTGTAACAAAATGTATGGTTCTTAAGAGAATTGCTATTCAGTTGTATCATAAAACCTGATGAGCCACATATTCTCCTAAACGCAGAGGCTCCTTTGTTGCATTCACCACCCTAAAATTCGTTTTCGAAACAAATGCCTCGTCTTTTTATACTTTAAGACCAAATAAGTTTAACCATTGAGAGACTTAAAATAAACGTAAAAATTACAAGGTTTTCCGTTACGCACTTTTAGTTTTTACAAACACTTCATGACGCCAGCAATCAGAGTGCAAACAACAGAAAAGTGCCTCTGTAGTGGAGATCATGTGGTCACGTTTCTATATCCCGATTGGATGGTTTCCCTCGACGTATAAGTTCCTTTTCGCCCAAGATGCTGTCCTTTGGTACTTCAGTACGAGTGTGCCAAACATACACCTGCAAACAAATATTTAACACGTTGCAACCATACATGGAGTGTATATTTGGAATTACCTAATTTTAATCTTAAATTTAAAAAGAATTTTTTTAAAGTAAGTCATGGAACAGTTTGCCCTCTCAATTACGTCTTTCAAGTCATGCAAATGACTTCAATAGTAAATTGCAAGATTGTACCTGTTCTATAGTTTTCCTTTCATGTTTTTAGTTATAGTTTTTTGGTAGGTTTTGGCTTTCTATATTTTATGCTTTTATTGCTAAGTTCTTATATATTTATATATCATACATTCTTGAAATAGAATTATATTATGTTATACAGTAGAACCTCGCTATCTCGAGCTCGGTTATCTTGAACCCCTTCATTATCTGGAACTCAAACTCATTTTCCTTGGATTGTTTCTTCAGTCATTTACCTTTGTGATCTCGAATCCCCGGTATCTGGAACTATTTTTCGTTTCCTTTGAGAGTTCGACATAGCGAGGGTCGACTGTAGCTCTAATTACTATAGATATTATTTGTACACGTTCGTATTTGCAAGAGTTTCTTATCCCCTCGACGAAACGTGTTAAAATGAATGATTGATTGATTAATTGATTAATGAATATCTTAATCATGTCAATAGCAAAATGCTTGAATTGTTTTAGTATAAATACACAGGTGATTATTTCAAAAAAAGAAAAGAAAAAGCATTGTACATCACGGACCATCACGAAAAAATTTAATTTCATTAAAAGCGCGCAAACAACTGGCAGCCATTTTGTTCGTCGAGGTGATTATCGGCTAATAATCCGAGATAGTGAACCAACCAGAGGGCGTGATTTTGTATGATCAGCTGAGTGTTCATACTAACGTGTTTTAAACACAAAATAAAACAAACCTTGCTACAATTTGGTGTAACTGGTTCTAAATCCTTAACAGTTGTTATCTGGCTCAGTAGTGAAGACTCCAGCATTCCCGCTCTAGGTTCCGCCACAAACTTAGCTTTCGGAAACTCGAGGATCAACTTGTTAATGTTTATAGCAAATGCGGCCATATCGACTGGAAACGGTCGAAACAGACCCCACTTGGCATGAAATCCAATAACTTGTCCATTCCTACATAAGGGGCCTGCCCAACGGACTGCACCGGTGAATGCCACAGGCCACACACCAACGCCTCGGATCCAACGCATCTTGGGATATCACGTTGCACATAGAAATAGAAAAGGTATCAACAAATCGTTTGACCCAACCGCATTCAATAACAGCAACAATCCTTATTTGCATCCATACCCGAGAACATTTACGTTTCTGATGACAATAATTTACATAGACACTGGAATGTACAATTCAGAATTAGTTAAGTTATTATTATGGAGAGTTTATGTGTAAAATAAATAAGAGTCCTCGTACGCGTGCTAGTGTCCTGCTATTGACCGATCTCGTAACCTCCCACCTACAATCATGGACAAAAATGTTGAGACAATTTACCAAAACTCACGCTTTTGTAACTAACAACAGAATTTTGTATTTGAACGAAAACATCTTTTTCATCTGAAATCACCCCCCTCCCCCCCAAACAATGTTGCAAAACGCTTTGTGGATGTTCAGTTGTTTCCAACATTGAAAAAGGGGGGAAGGGAGGCTACCTTTCACGAGAGGAGAGGGAACAGAATTTACACTAAGGAAAATGGTTGGTAATTTTCATGTGTCTCAACAACTTGATTGTAGACGTTAAGGGACGGACCATTAGAAAAGTGATGGGGGGGGGGGAGGTGGGGAAAAAACAAAAAAAAATTCATGCTATGGAAAATGCCAAAAATTCATGCAAGGACGAAGGTAAAAAATTAAATTCGTGCAGAGGGGTTCACCTGAAAAAAAAATTCCTGCACAAGTAGTGAGCGAAAAAAAAAAATTCGTGCAAGCTGAAAATCCCCCACCCCACCCCCCATCACTTTTCTAATGGTCCGTCCCTAAGTTCTCAGGGGTTCGCCACAACACCTCAACAGCAGACAGTCACACATGCTAAAGAGAAGTTGATTAGATTGAAACATTACGCTTTTTTATTGTTGTTGCTGTTGTTTCCTTGAATATGACTTGATTTTGATTAGAGACAAAATAAGAAAGGAGCTGTAGCGTATTCTCGCGTTGTCAAAGAGAATCTGGTCACACAATCAGTGTAGACTTACAAAACGTTTTAGTGATTGTTTTTTGATAACTGTGCAGAACAATTCATAATAGCGTAGTTAGAAGCAAAATTCAGTCGGTCTGGGAAAGTAAGGGGTACAAGCAATTTGTGATCCATGATTTAAGGTGGTTTCAATACCTCTTATTAATCGAGTTCGAGGTCCATACTGTAAAATACGGACCGAGTTTTTTCCCGTCGATTTATGGCCTAAGCGCGAAGCGCGCGGGCCATAAATCGACGGGAAAAAACGAGGATCCGTATTTTACAGTACGGACCGAGAAAACGAGGTTAATAAGATATTTATTATATCTCTGGAGTCATTTTGGCGACCAAAACAAACTTTAGCGGGCCGTACAGTGAAGTACGGCCCGCTAAATTGACCAATCACAGCGCGCGTACTAACTGAGAGATATAATAAAGGAAAATAAACCCATCACTATTAACGCCAATTCCCTTATTCAAGTTATTCTGCCAACCACGCAATTCTTTAACTTTTGTTCGGGATCATTTGCGGTCCAGTATGGGGATCCTTTGCGGTCCTGGGATCCTTTGCGGTCCTGGGATCATTTGCGGACCCGTACATTAGTCACGAGTAATAAGTTAAAACAAAACACGGTAAAATGCATGCCAATATCAAAATGTTAGAGAATCAGCCTATTGATCTTTAGAAATAGCAAATCAAAAATAGAACTTCAGGGACTTACCTCATTAAAAATTCGACTGTCGTAAGTATTGTCATCATCAGCAAAATAAACCACACCCGGAGTCCTGTTGGGATTAATATTGTTCCTCAACCATTCTATCCCCATATTCCTCTGTGCCACTCCCCGGGGTTTTAACTTGCGATACTCGTGGCGCCTTCGCTGTAAATTCTCCGGAGTCCTTATGTTTAAATGCGTGTATTTTATACCCGAGTCGCTAAGAAAGTTCGTAACCAACTTTGTTTTAGTTTGAGAGTCTTCCACCACAATCCAATGGAGATTCTTAACCGGTTTGAGAGCTTGTGACACTCTTGTTAGCTCAGCCTTTTGAACAAAACGCTTAAACGTTGGTGTAATAACAAATATTGTTGGTAGAACTGTGTTCGCCGAACTGGGTTGATCTCTCTTTTTGCTGACCTGAACCTCGCGGGACAGCTGAATTAGCTTCCTTTTAAGATCTTCCTCGTGCTTCTTAGCATCGTGTAATTCTTGCAGCAGTGTTTCTTGCTTGCGTCTTAATAAATCGTTGATTTTGGCTTGCGCGTGGCCGTTGGCTTTTGAGTTGCCTCGTAATTTTTCGTCCAGTTTAGGTGGCTGTAGTGGCATTGTCTCTTGTTTGGATTCTGAGAAAACGTAGAGAAAGTAAATAGTGGCTGAGTCAGCAAACCGAAACTGTGACAGGAGTTGAAGTAATTGCTTTAATAATAATATACATGCAAAAATTTCAGCCTGCTCATTGGCTGAGAGCACGTCAATTAATCCCAAACAGTGCAGAAAATTGAAATTGAGTGCAAAAAGTTGAAATTGAGTGCAAAAAGTTGAAATTGAGTGCAAAAAGGTGAAATTGAGTGCAGAAAGTTGAAATTAAATTTTGACATGTATATTATTAACAAGTAATCACATGATTTGTCTCGTGCAATTTGGGGTAAATCAGCACTCGTAAATTTTTCAAAGACTACAAATTTGGTTAGCCTTTGAAAAATTTACTCGTGCTGATTTATCCCAAATTGCACTCGAAATCATGTGATTACCAAATCAGATGGTTCAGTTTGATTTGTATTCGGGATTTCGTTTGGAAAAAGATGATCACATACGAGTTACCATAAATTCAAATCGATGTATCTGTTTTTTTTATTATTCATACGTGGTAAAGGTAGATTAAGAGTAGGGTTAACACTTTGCTCAAATCACGCCCTGGTTAGGGACGGACCATTAGAAAAATGATGGGGGGGGGGGGTGGGTGGGGAATTTTCAGCTTGCACTAATTTTTTTTTTCGCTCACTGCTTGTGCAGGAATTTTTTTTTCAGGGGAACCCCTCTGCACGAATTTTTTTTACTACGTGTGAAAAAGTCACAATTGGACCTTCCTTCTGCATGAATTTTTTTTTACCTTCTTCCTTGCATGAATTTTTTTTTTTTGGCATTTTCCCTTGCATGAATTTTTTTTTGTTTTTTCCCCACCCCCCCCCCCCCCCATCACTTTTCTAATGGTCCGTCCCTTACAGACGGATCCGTCATCGGTAACTGAAATGAAAACGTTGTATCCATTTACATCTCAGCCGATATTTCCGAAAACTTTCGCAAACGGCGAACAACCGAAAGAGGTGGAGAGAAGTTAACAATTTTCGTTCTCATATGGCTGGCGTTTTTCCCGCTACAACGCTCCCATTTATTGGCTAGTTCATGGTCACGTGACATCTAACAATGAAATTGTTTACCGCCAAATACCACGAGCGTGCAAAACGATGACGTCAAACAGAAAACAGTTCACTGTTCCCCACGAAATGTTGACCGTGATAAGAGCGTTTTTGTTTTGCTGTAGAACAAATCACTTAATGACTGGTCCCTTTGAGAACAGTTAATTTTGTTTCCCTTGAATCTCAATGTTGCCCCCGCGACCAGTCATTAAAGCCTTGTTCACACTTGTGAGATAAGTACAAGCGTAATCTTAAGCATAAGCACAAGAAAACGCTAGTTTGTACCGAGGTGAAATAATCACAAGCATACGCACAAGAAAAACAAATATTTTTCTTTTTCTAGTGCTCGTGTTATGCTTATTTCACAAGTGGGAACTGGAGCGAAATAATCACAACTGTTATATACCTCGACTTTCACTTAACAAAACAAGCACTGTGATTGGTTGATTCTTGGTCACGTGTCCCTGATCAAATTAAAATGTATCCCGAACGGGATACTATTGCGCAGTTGTTGCCCGCGTGCCAGTTGTGCCGTCTTTGTTTGTTTGTTTGTTTTTGCTACATGATTGTTTAATTAAGGGAAAGTCTAAATATATAACAAAGAACTAAATGTATGGTCCCTCGGGAAACTAGTTAGTTTTTTTCCCTCAGCAGGAATCTCGGGAAAACAAAATGAACTGTCTCTCTCGGGACCATACATTAAGTGTATACCATAAGCGCAATTCCGCCATTTTGTTTCTCCACCAATGTGACTCGCACTGCGCACGCGTAAGTTGCAAGGGTAAACATCCTTGTCACAAATGTAAACTTGGTTTAAAAGTAAAATGCAATGGTGTGGGAAAACACCATCACCAATTTTAAGTCCGTCGTGAACGCTTTCCCTTCTGGCTACTTCTTTTTCATACATCTATACCGCATATGCTGCACTTTTTTCGAGGACCTAACTTGCTGAATCTGTTATCATGTGAAAAGCTCTTATTGAACTGTCCGTCCTCTCGAAAAACAATTAGTCTGTGACGTCATTTTTGGGTCCGTCCCTTAACAGATCACGAGGAGGCGACCAATCACAGCGCGTGTAACTTTCTTCTACTCCATTAAGGAAATTGCCGCTTTTCAGTGAAAAGCCAGCTAAGACAAAGCCAAGAGTGAAACAAAGAACTGAATCACAGTGCAAATTCTAGTGCCACAATAACAGCCTGAAATTCTCATAGAGGATTAACCCAAATATTATGATGCTAATGATGCTAAGGAATTCATACAGCGCTCTTGTCCATATGGATATGTTCAAAGGCGCTTTACATCAATTCTCCTTTAATTAATTACAATCAACCTTTTACAGATGTCGACCACAACACCGGGGTCTACGTCCCCTACTCTTTTCGAGCAGTGTTGTGGCATCTTTAACGTCCCATAAGAACAGTGCTGTGAGACGGGGCCTACGGTTTTTCGTCCTTATCCGAGAAGACTAGAATGTCTAACCATTTGCCGATGTCATAACAAAGGCAGCACATTCTCTTCAGTCATTTTAAGACCTTGAGTGTTGGTCCGGCCGAGGTTTGAACCAACGACCTCCCGCTCGACAGGCCGACGCTCTACCAACTGAGCTAACCGGGCGAATAAGACGAACCACACGAGACGAATAAAAATGTCTTCCACCTCGGTTGCCATCGAACTCACGACGTACGAACGAACATGTACGACGAACATTTCACCGGGTATTTTACAGTCTTGTGCTGTAAAAACGACGTACAGAGTCACAAAATATCATCTCGGTAAAACGCTAACTTATCACTTACAATCAATCGATATTTAATCATCCAATAAAATGTGGCCTGCACACTGCTGATTGAATCGATAAGAAATCGATACTCAATCGACACGGAAGAAGTTAGCTCACCTTCAAGTATGAGGTTATCAGGATGACTTCGTGGTTGGCGCCCTTGGCGACCGTTTAAGCCACAAAATGGCTGACCCTTGAGTGTAAAATAGGCCAACACGCCCAGGACTACAAAAAGAAACGCCCACCTCAAGCAGCCTTTTCTTTTCATGTTACCGACATCGGGCTTTCCTCAGATTTCACCGCATGTTGAAAAGCAGCCTCTAAGTAAGAAATGGTTGGTCAATTTGTTTGGTTTTTGTCACTTTTAGTTGTGCTGCGCTGTTAAGGGATAGTTCATTTTTTACAAGGGAGGGAAAGCTGGTGGAATTTAGGAGAGCCAAGCGAAAATAAAAAAGCTGCTTATGAGGGGAGCATCCCAAAAAAATTAGGGAAAGGAGAGATGACGTGAAATATTTTAACAATACTTTTTGTCATGTTTTAATCCGAAATTGACTTCTTTTTCCTTTGATTGGTGATCTCTGATAAACAGCTCTCTGTGTTATTAGAATTTGGGAGGCCCTCCCGAAAAAATTACAGCTTCAAGGGGGGTTATATGGTGCTCCCCGAATCACACCAGCCCTCAGCCCGTCCCCCGTAAAGATAATAATAATAATAATTATAATAATCGTGAGAAGTTGTAGAAAACACTGCTGAATAGTGCTCAATACACATTTGTGTAGAGCGGTATATAGAATTGGGTTACTAAATGAAAACACACATGATTCCTTGCAACTCTGAGTTTCGTGCTTACGCACTCATCAGGCAGATTAAATCTGCCTGATGAGTGCGTAAGCACGAAACTCAGAGTTGCAAGGAATCATGTGTGTTTTCATTTAGTAACCCAATTCTAATAATTATAATAATAATAATAATAACCTTTAATTGAGTGTTAACTATATCTAGCACTGACGTACTAATTGGGGACACTGTAAAGCACAGATTAAATCAAATAAATTCATATTAAATTATATTAAATCAATCAAATCAAATGTTGGTTTTGTGAAGAGGGGAAAACCGGAGTACCCGGATAAAAACCTCTTGGAGCAGAGTAGAGAACCAACAAACTCAGTCCACATATGACGCCGGGGCCGGGAATCGAACGCGGGACACTTTGGTGGAAGGCGAGCGCTCTCACCACTGCGCCAACCTTGCTCCCCGAAAAAGAAAAAGAACGGTCCCTAAGGAAAATCGCATTGTAGGGTGTTTACACCAAACTGAACTTCAAACTGTCGAGGGAGAGCAAATAAAACAGATTGCGAAAAGATGATAGGTAGGATCTCAAACGCTGATTTGATATCTCGCAAAGATTTTTGAAAAATAAAATGCAATTTTTTCTGGATTATCAAATCGGTTCCATATTAAACTCTCATCGTAAACTTTGCTAATCTGTCCTAACACTTCACTTATAAACGAATCACGGCCTTGTATGTATAATGACAACTTCTGACACTTAGCAAAAACATGTTTCAGAAAAACATCCAATAGGAAACGCATGAGACCTCAGTTTCTGAGTTACAAGAAAATGTTTGCATTTCTAAGACGACATTTTGTTGAGGTAAATTCCACAGACAGAAGTATATTAAGAGGCTACTACACGTGGGTGCTTGATCAAGCGGTGGCAGAATTCACTTAGTCCATAGAGAGGTTGTCATATTTATTCGTTAAGTTTACACACGAAACCAATACACGGTAGACGAGGAAAAAGAACATTTCAAAACAAAACACAAAACAACGAATGATAGGAAGAGAATATTGCTGACTTACTGTTCGTTGTTTGATTGTTGACTTGAAACACCAGTTTCACTAAAGAAAAAGAAAAATATCTCGAGTTTTATCAAAATCTTGATACAGTCGATAGTCTTAAGGTGAAGCAGTGGGCAACTATTTCTTACCCAGTAGAAAGAATCAATTCCCTTGGTTCCATATAACAGCGTCTTTCTAAAGGATAGATTCTTTGTTTGGACAACAGGAACCACGCGGCATTCAATAAGTCACCCGTCCATTGTGTCAAATGAAGTATGGTGTGGGCAGGTGATCAGTCCCTCTAAAACGAGCATTCTCTTCCCAGAGGCCGCGATCCTTTTGGTCAGCGTCAAAAATCACGACAATAAAATGAATTGTGATTAACAGTAGTTTCCAGGTTCCTCGGGCAGAAGAACTAAAATGATTGAGAGGCAATTGTGTTGTTAGTGCTCAAGAGCAATTTAGATAAATTTCGGTGGAAGGAGTTATTTTTTAATTTAAGGGGGTCTGAGTGATTAGGGACGGACCATTAGAAAAGTGATGGGGGGGGGGGGGAATTTTCAGCTTGCACGAATTTTTTTTTCGCTCACTTCTTGTGCAGGAATTTTTTTTTCAGGTGAACCCCTCTGCACGAATTTTTTTTACTACGTGTGAAAAAGTTACAATTGGACCTTCCTTCTGCATGATTTTTTTTTACCTTCTTTGCATGAAATTTTTTTTTGGCATTTTCCCATGCATGAATTTTTTTTTGGTTTTATCCCCACCCCCACCCCCAACACTTTTCTAATGGTCCGTCCCTTAGAAAAATTCCAACAAACAGATCCAGCGGGGCCGGGTTTTTCGAAGCAGGGTTAACGTAACCCAGGGTTAGTGCGAAATTTAAATGCAGATATGAGAGCTTAAAAAGCACATTCAGTATAATTCTTTTGGAATTCAATTTGATGATTGTGTGCTCTGAATAAAATAGAGAAAGTTATCGAAGAAAATGCTTTTTAAAAAGAGGAAAAGAAACCCGGGTTAAAATTTAACCCTGGGTTAGCGCTAATCGGCCTTCGAAGAACCGGCCCCAGAAAGATAAAAGCATTACATCCACACGTAAAAATTACAAACAAAGTCGAGCACATTGGTATACATGGAAAACTCTTTTTCACGCCAAATAAACCAACCTTCCCCCATTCAAAATCAGAAAGGCCACCCGTCATATCTTTCGATTTTTTGGCAGCCATGCATATTGAAATACTTCATTAGCGAGTGAAATCTGAGGATTTCACACTTTTACTTGCCAATCCAAACAAACGAGTGTACAGCGAAAATAGATGATTGGTTTAGTAAGCATCAATCAATGAGAGAAACAAACATTTGAACCCTCTGATTGGACGTCATAACAAAGGTATTGCACTGCTCCGCTCAAAATTCTGCCAACGTACGGTTAATTTAAATGGATTCTTATACACTTGTAGACATCAAAGCGGAAAACTCAAATTCTATCGAGTTTCTCCGCGTCTCACCGAATTAAATTCTTCTTTTCTCGAAGTGCGGCTGTTCCGTTCGTGTTGGTTTATATAAATAGATGAACAATAAACGCATGGTGCAATGAATCTTTTATTTCACTTGAAATAGATAATGATTCATTGATATTTATTTTGATATGGTACTCTAACGCTTGGGGCTAAATCTATTCTTTTAGGGTGATTTTTTTTTTAGAAACGTGTTTCTTAAAGGCCGTCCTACTCAAAGGATGTTTTGGATTCGGTTATCAAAAAAGCGAAAGCGGATATAATAGATAAACGGGTACCGGGATAGCCAGTGATTCGCCACTGGTAATCTTATGTAACTTTAATCAACTCTTCCATTAAGGCTGACTACCCATGTGTTCTTAGAGATGGAACGTGGGACTAATCCCTTGTCAGGACGAAGTAAGAGAGAAGGCCAGCCAGCAGATGCTTCTGTTATAAAAAAAAAATGACAGGAGCAACACAAAGATATCCGTGCTTTCGTTGTAACAGCCACCGACAGTCCGCTTTTCGTTGAAAGTATCAATCCTCCGCTAAAAAAAGACAATCTGACCGCACAAAGGAATCAAACGACTTAATCACTTCGGATCGAGTCAAATACGGACAGTTATTGCACGAGACTGCGGTAAATATAAGCTGATAGCTTACGGTATCGAAGACCGATAGCATGGTGAGTAGGAAGTATGGTAAGCGGTGAGTTATTATCATAGCCACGCTTTGTTTAAAATAATCTCGCCAATGGGGTAAAAAGAAACAAATTACATAGATTAACCACTTTCAAATTAATTTGAAACAACAAAAACATTGCGTTAAAGTAACGAAGTTTAAATAGTTTTGTTTTTCTTAGGGTTTGTTTGTGATTGTGTACGAATTGCAAGTATCAGTTTGCCAATTGATTTTATTCACGTGCTTTCCATGCTTTGATTTCTTTCTTAAATCACGGTAACAATTCTGAGATACAGCTAGGCCTACAGTTCGGCTACGCGTTTTGAAAATTCTGCTCTCTTCAAGATTATTTTCATCTCTCCTGTTGAGAACCTTTCTTGAAAGTTTCTTTCCTTTTGGTTGCTCGTTATTGAAAGACCCTTCCCCTCTCTGTGACCACACACATTGTCGAATAATATTGACAGTAAAACATTCATTTACATCTGCATTTGAATGTGTTGTTAGATCGTTCGATGTGATACCAACTGTAAAAGAACTTTCACAACAAATATCTATGGGTTATTGACTAAGCGTGAGGTCAATATGGCTGGATATCTGCTGAGGTTTTTTATGTAGGTGGAAGTGAGAAGCTACTGAGCAGAACTTCTTTGAAGCCCGACTTGCTTGGGCTTGATCTTTTATTATCTCCGTTCTGCAGGGTACATTCGATTGAAAAATCAGGATTTAGATTTTGCAAAATCCAAACCCAGGTTTTGCAATCGAACACAAAATCCGACAACGGATTTCACCTCACCGAAATCCGTTTTGGACATGGATTTCAATTAAGAAATCTAAAATTGGTTTTCACAGATTTGTACTTTTTTGGGGGGAAAATGAGAAAACGGATTCGCAAAACGATTATGGTGAGCAGCGGTCCCATGCGCGCGCACTTTCAGTAGATGCGAGACCGATGCTCACAAGAACCGTTTTACGAATCGTTTACGGATCTCCCAACTAACGCACTTGTGGCAAATCTATTAAAGGACTTAATTCGTTTTCGGATTTTGTGTTCGATTAACAAATCCGAGTTTGGATTTTGAAAATCTAAATCCTGATTTTCCAATTGAATGCACCCTTATAAAATTATATTCTGGTTAATTGCGCACTTTGTCACGCAGATGGTTCGAGGTATTATCAAGTACGCGGTCTTTTTCGGGATCATCATTGGACTAGGCATCATTACAAAAATTCTAGAAGAAGTTCTGGAGAATGCGAGTATTAAAGGTAGGAAGGAACATTTACACGAGACTTAAAAACACGACTCGAATAAGACATGGTTCAAGTTGCCCGAGTTAGAACAACTTGTTAAGACTTGTCAAGATTTTAAGTTGTTGAGATATCAGTGTGTCGAATTTTCAACAAACTGTACACACCATCGAGTGCTGAGATGTGCGAATTGTCGAGGAGTTTGGGAGGGAACGCTGTACTTAAATAGTGGCGTGCTCAAGTCTGGGATAACTTGCGCATGTGCGTAATATATTTGTGCCAATATGTGGGACACAAGTTTATCACATGTAAGTAAATGCCGTCTCTTTTTACGCGCCAAAAACATTACCTTAACAACAAAGCTCCACTGGAGCGTGGTCTAGCAACAAATAAAGCCCAAGGATTAAAACGTGTCTGAGAAATGAGTAATTGCCGGAGAAACAAAATTTCGAAGGCGATTACGGTATTTTGTCGGAGATTTCGATTTCGGGGGCGATAACTCACTCCATATTTTTGTTCATGATTAGTTTGAAAAAGGCCTTTATAGAATTTTATGCTGCAGATTTTTCTTTTTCGTTGTTGTAGTAACTCAACGTTTCTGACGGCTCTCGGCATTGTCTACTTTCTTTTAAAATTTTTGCCAGGCGTTATCTGATGATTACATATAAGCGACACCAATATACAGCCACGTCTGCAATATTAGCTTTTCGGACCCGAGTTTTTTTTCGAGAGTTTTTAGGAACACACAAGATCCCAGTGTCTAAATAGATGATATTAAATAGATAATATAGTAAATAGTATGATAGTAAATAGATAATATTACACGGCAGCTCTAAGAGTTGGATTTTATTTTTGAGTTACCTTGGCCATGACGTCATCGATATCTTCACGTGTGACGATATGGAAAATCCGTCACTCAGTTCCCGGATGTAGTTTCGTATGAATCGTACAAGTTGTGTATTTTCCAGTAAAACAGTCATGTCTACATAATAAATCTGTGTATGGCTTATATGTTGTATAGAAGTACCTGACTTTATGTTCTGTTCAATTGTGTAGCGCTGTACTTCAATTCGTACGATGGTC
>OX453276.1:25952345-26069845 GCA_949710005.1 Ricordea florida | reverse complement strand
CAGATGCGGAATATAAAGACCGTTGGAATATGGCCTGTGGCTTTCACTGGCGCAGCAAGATGGGCAGGTCCCATCTGCAAACACGGTCACGTGATCGGTTTCCATACCAACTGGAAACCATTTAGATCCTTTCCAGTAGACATGGCGGCATTCGCTGTCAATCTTAGGAGACTGATAGAAGAAAGGTCGGAAGCTCGGTTTGATCCCGATGTTAAGCCTGGCTTTCTGGAAACCTCATTTCTGGAACAAATCACGACCATCGAGGAGCTAGAACCAAAAGCGGATAACTGTATGAAGGTGAGAGTAAATCTGTAAAAGGAGCACTGGGATTGCAGTCAATAAAAAACTGAGGAGGGGTAGAGTTAGGACAAATATCTTAACACGAGAAAATGAGCAAAGAGAACATAACCCCGTCTGATATGATAAGAGAAAAGGAGGAAAGAGAACATAACCCCGTCTGATATGATAAGAGAAAATGAGGAAAGAGAACATAATCCTGTCTGATATGATAAGAGAACATGAGGAAAGAGAACATAACCCCGTCTGATGTGATAAGAGAAAATGAGGAAAGAGAACATAACCCCGTCTGATATGATAAGAGAACATGAGGAAAGAGAACATAACCCCGTCTGATGTGATAAGAGAAAATGAGGAAAGAAAACATAACCCTGTCTGATATGATAAGAGAAAATGAGGAAAGAGAACATAACCCCGTCTGATATGATAAGAGAAAATGAGGAAAGAGAACATAACCCCGTCTGATATGATAAGAGAAAATGAGGAAAGAGAACATAACCCCGTCTGATGTGATAAGAGAAAATGAGGAAAGAGAACATAACCCCGTCTGATATGATAAGAGAACATGAGGAAAGAGAACATAACCCCGTCTGATGTGATAAGAGAAAATGAGGAAAGAGAACATAACCCCGTCTGATATGATAAGAGAAAATGAGGAAAGAGAACATAACCCCGTCTGATATGACAAGAGAAAATGAGAAAAGAAAACATAACCCCGTGTGATATGATAAGAGAAAATGAGGAAAGAGAACATAACCCCGTCTGATGTGATAAGAGAAAATAAGGAAAGAGAATATAACTCCGTCTGATATGATAAGAGAAAATAAGGAAAGAGAACATAACCCTGTCTGATATGATAAGAGAAAATGAGGAAAGAGAACATAACCCCGTCTGATATGATAAGAGAAAATGAGGAAAGAGAACATAACCCTGTCTGATGTGATAAGAGAAAATGAGGAAAGAGAACATAACCCTGTCTGATATGATAAGAGAACATGAGGAAAGAGAACATAACCCCGTCTGATGTGATAAGAGAAAATGAGGAAAGAGAACATAACCCCGTCTGATATGATAAGAGAACATGAGGAAAGAGAACATAACCCTGTCTGATGTGATAAGAGAAAATAAGGAAAGAGAACATAACTCCGTCTGATATGATAAGAGAAAATAAGGAAAGAGAACATAACCCCGTCTGATATGATAAGAGAAAATGAGGAAAGAGAACATAACCCTGTCTGATATGATAAGAGAAAATGAGGAAAGAGAACATAACCCTGTCTGATATGATAAGAGAAAATGAGGAAAGAGAACATAACCCCGTGTGATATGATAAGAGAAAATGAGGAAAGAGAACATAACCCCGTCTGATATGATAAGGGGAAAGAATCTATTTTTAGCGCGGCATCTATTTATATCTCGTTTCATGGCTGCGCGGTTTCCCAATACCTCAAGTGTAAAGTCGAGGTCAAACGAAACAAGATCCCCATGGCGCATTGAAATTACAATCACGTGATGATAAGGACATCAGCCATTGGTCAGTTAAAATAGTTTCCGGATCTAAAATAAGATCCTGTCTCCTTATCAAAGTGAGAGAACCCAGTATGGAAGATGCGTTCTCTTATCTCAATTTCTCCTGATCTTATTTAACAAGCGACGCGCTCGAAACTCTGAAAAATAAAAACAACAGCTCGCACTCTCTTACGAATCCTACAATCTGATTGGCTAACGAACCCACCACCTATTTAAACAATAGAGTTTTTCTGTCGGGGAACTCTCAGCTGATAGCTGTCCCGCGGAAATTTGATGTTCCAAAAACAAATATTTGCCTGAGAAGCGAAGAATAACAGACTGACAGAGTACTGTTCGTTTCGGGGGTTCGCTTACAAAACCACTATTCAGTGTCATCCGTTGGAGGGCGCTTCAACTTAGCATTTCGTTTTGGAAATTACTCACCGCTCGGAGCACCAATCAAAATGTCTCCGGCATTGGGGCCCAAAAACTCAACAGGACCGAAGCTCCATTTTCAAGTCGGAGCCGATCGAATGTTCGTGTAGTTCTTGAAAAATGAGCCAGCTCAACGTGCAAGCTAACTCAGAATTGTCTGACTCTAAGTTAAAATCCAGCAAAACTGTAATTCTCATTGCAAATATTAATGTAAAATAGCTTTGCGGGCCCGGTTAGTTGGCGGGTCTTTCGAGAAACGAGCCTTATTCCAAAATGGCCGCCTTGTCTACATTCTTTTCTATTTTTTTAAGTAATGGTCCGGCTAAAAGGTAGGCAGGTGTACGGCAAAACGCATTAAAAAGGTGCCAACAGTTAATTGTTAATTACATTTAAATCGCCTCATCTCATTGGCTAATACCAAAAAAATCTCGAAAAAACAATGATAAAATTCAAAAAAACGTAATTTTTAGACCTTGTCTTTTTCATATCCTTATTTTCTCTCTCTCGACCAAATTTGGCTCTTGTTCTATGCGCCAATTAGCACCACAAAATTAACTGACATATTGCCGAGCCCTATTGTTTTTCTGCCTGCTTCTTAGCCGGACCATTACTTAAATTAGACCTTGATGCCTAGTTCAAGGTAAAATATTTTTTTGAATTTTAGCTTAAGAACGAGGCATCAAGGGATAATTTCAATAAAAACAAACGAATATTTAAATGGCGCCCATTTTGGAGTAAGTTGCATATCTTAGGGTCACATGAACAGAACATCTTTGAAAAAGTAATCACTAATTAATAGCTTTGTATTTTCTACTCTCTTTTTGTCTACAGATTTATGTATGGCACACAAGAACAGAGACTCCAATTATTAACATTAATGGCGAAAAACAGTTAATCAAGCGCGGGAAACCTTCGAACCCGGAAGTGGAAACATAGCCTTCCCTCCTCCTTTCGAACAATGTACAAATTCTCTTATAGAGTCTCCGTACATTTCATACGGTACAAGTAGGGAGAATTTGTATAGGTAATCAAATGATTTCGAGTACAATTTGAAATGAATGAAGACAAGTGAATTTTTTTAAAGACTGAAAAAAATTGCACGAGCCCACAGGGCGAGTGCAATTTGTTGTCTTTCAAAAAATTTACAAGTGCTTATTTCTACAAAATTGTACTGAAAAGCATTTGATTACTTGCAGTGATACGCTCCTGTCACTTGTTAATAATAATAATAATAATAATAATAATTTAATTTCAAATTTTTGCACTCTATATGTCAACTTTCTGCACTGTTTGGAATTAATTGACGAGCTCTCAGCCAATAAGTGCGTTTAAATTTTGCATGCAAATTATTAATCAGAATATCGACACTGTTCCTCTTTGATGAGGATCAATGTCAGTATCTGAACAACTGTGCACCTACCCCTCCCCTGACCCAGCAAGTTAAAATAAGTTAAAAAGTTAGGATTAATGTTGGGTTAGGGGAGGAGTAGGTGCACAGTTGCTTAGCCGCCCGTTGATGGTCAGTTCCTTAATGTCTTATCACCTGTATTCATTACAATGTACTGGGATAAATTAGATGGTGATGACTATTTGAACTTTAAAAAGAGTTGGTAATTCGACTAGGAGTTTGAAATTTCTTTGAGTTTGAGTCAATAACATGGAGTTGATTTTCTCACTCCAAAAAAATTAACGGACTAGTATTCATTTGAACGAATAGAAACTGAGTAGCATAGTACCGTCAAGTTTTTACCAAACTTTTCTTGATTTTTATTCTACAAAGTACGTTGCTTTATTCAAGGCACTTCTTTTTAATAAGGTCAATGACATTTATCACCAAATAGATAGGGTACGTTGGTCAATCAAATTGCAGGATTCCTGTGCGCTAATGTCGATGCCAGTTGGCGCAAAGCCGTCGTAATTACACCTGAAGAGCCCTGTGAATCTGTGAACTTTTACAACTGAACATTTTTCCACTGCAAGTTGCCTCTTTAGAACCAGGACATGAGATAAAGAGCCTTAAAAGTTCATTTTATATAAGAAATTTACGAATTGTTTAGTTTTCAGGACAAACGACTTCTTTCTTGATCGAGCAAAGTAATTTTGGAGATAACTTTTAGGATTGATGGGTGAATTGATGTTTTTGTTTATGCTTACCTGTTGAAACGTTTCTGTGATGGAAATTTTTCTAAATAAATTAAGGAAAACATGAATTTGATCTCGGTTATTTAAGCTGAGAAATGACTCTTTTTAATCGAATTCTGATGATGTAAAGATTTGGGCAATCAAACAGAACCTGATAAAAGTGAAACCAATCTTTGGGCCCCAGTTTTTGCTCTGGCAAATCAGAAGCAGGCATTCCAAACGCTTCTCGAACCAGTTAGATAGGATAAATTACCCAGTTCTTTAAACAATTTTTTTGCCCCGGAAATCCCTTCGTTCATTCTTACTGTCCATTAAGTTTTCAAGGCCCAATAGAGCGCAGAAAATAAAGGTGAATAAAACCTATGAAAAGAGAAATACATTCCAAAAATAAAAATATAGCAACAAGTTCAAAGTTAAAAGGTTTCCCATAAAACTGAAACAGGCCCAAACGATATGGTCTTTGCACAGAATCTGGCCAAAAAAAAAAGAATTTGTATAGGTAATGAAATGGTTTCGAGTGCAGTTTGGAATAAAGGAGCACACGTAAATTCTTCAAAGACGAAAAAAATTGCACGAACCTGAAGTGCGAGAGCAATTTGTTGTCTCTGAAACATTTTCCGAGTGCTTATTTATACAAAATTGCACTCGAAATCATTTGATTACTAGCTAATAATATACACGCAAATAATTTAATTTCACATTTCTACCCTCAATTTCAACTTTCTGCACTGTTTGGGATTGATTAACGTGCTCTCAGCCAATGAGCACCTTGACATTTTCGCATGTATGTTATTACTTTCATAATCGTCGTTTGAATTTCCATTCTTCAACTCCACGTCAAAAGTAAATCAGAAACGTTATTTATCACTTAAGTCATTTCGGTAACGCGTTCTTCTGCTCTCGTTAAAAAATTCAGTTATATATAAAAAAAAATTCTACATAAATTTGCGTTTACAGTAGCTAGCGCCGCCCAAGACTCGTCCTTTGAAGTAGTGAAGTATATCTCTCAGTTAATACGCGCGCTGTGATTGGTCAATTTAGCGGGCCGTCCTTCACTGTACCGCCCGCTAAATTTCATTTTTTTTTGAGATACAATAAATACCTTACAAACCTCGTTTTCTCGGTCCGTACTGTAAGTTACGGATCCTCGTTTTTTCCGCTTGGATTTATGGCCCGCGCGCTTCGCGCTTGGGCCATAAATCCGAGCGGAAAACTCGGTCCGTAACTTACACTACGGACCTCAAACTCGGTTAGTAAGAGGTATAGATTTGTGATGCGCCGCAAAATGGAATAATTTTCTCAAGGCGACTTGCAGAAACATCATAACCATCACCATTATTACAATTTTGATTATTTTTATTATCATTATTACAATTACAAAAAATGTATTTAAAATGTCAGTTACACTATTAATTTCTCAAAGCCTTTGCTCCTTTCGACTAAAACGTTAAAATCCCTTAATTCTATACTTACAAAATTAATTCAAAAAGCACTATTTCCAGCTTTGACAACAATTCTGTTGATAAAAATTCGTTAGCAATGGTATAAGTCAGTTCTTTTTCATAACTGTATATTGCTATTTTCTCTTTTAAACCTACCTCTCTCTTGTATTGGTATTGAATCGATTTATACCGAAGTTACACGATCCCTTTCCGAACAACTTCGCAAGGAGCGGTCGTTCATTCGTGTTCAAGTACGGGCAGATACGACAACTAACACGTCCAGACGATCTATATCGGTAGGCCGTGTTAACGACTTTACTGTAGATCATTATGATCATATATTATAATACTAATTATAACTATATGTTATAGTTACAAACTATAAACTTAATTATAATTTATTGTGATAATTAAAATAGACGCCTTACAGAATGATACGCGCGTCTACTTTAAGCCTTTATACTTAAGGAATCATTCTTCTTGACAGATAATTCCTTGTGATATAAATCAAGCTAATAACGGCTCATACCATACTTAAGAACTATATAAGCCTAGTGTACCCATCCCACCCATACCCTTTAAACAAGCACGACCCAATTGTTACACTCACAAAATGGGTCTTTACGAACCAGTTGACTATTTAAGATAATAGGATAAGCTAATAGAATATTATTATATCTCTCAGTTACTACGCACGCTGTGATTGGTCAATTTAGCGGGCCGTACTTCACTGTACGGCCCGCTAAATTCAAAAGTTTGTTTTGAGACATAATAAATATCTTACAACCTCGTTTTCTCGGTCCGAAATGCAAGTTACGGATCCTTCTTTTTTCCGTTCTATGTTAGAGTACGGACCTCGAACGCGGTTAGTAAGAGGTATATCATGGAATGATTATTTAAGATAATAGAATAAGCAGGATAAGCAGAATAAGTTGATAATGTGCTACCACGTGCTACCACAACATGAAAAAGAAGCTGGGGGAGCAGGGTTGGCGCAGTGGTGAGAGCGCTCGCCTTCCACCAATGTGTCCCGGGTTCAATTCCCGGCCCCGGCCTCACATGTGGGCTGAGTTTGTTGGTTCCGTACTCTGCTCCGAGAGGTTTTTCTCCGGGTACTCCGGTTTTTCCTCTCTCCACAAAAACCAACATTTGATTTAATTTGATTTGGTTTAATTTAATATGATTTGATTCGATTTCATTTGTGCTTTACCAGACTATCCACATATAAGATCATTTTTAGGGTGGGAAACAAGCAATCAAGAACAAATTACTGCTGATGCATCGTAACGTAGCTTTACTTTCATGGCACCTTTAACTTATTTATAAACATCATTTTTAGTAATTTTGAATTCTTGTGTACTTGCGTGACACTTGCGTGACAGGATGAACTACGCTCTAAAACAAATCCAATTTAACGTCCTTCCCAGGCTTGTTGAGTTCAATGTAGCTAGCGATGTCGTCCACGGTCATAGAATCAACACTTTCTGTTGTAACACTTTGCTTAAAGAGTTCATCGTCATCTTCTGTGGAGGCGAAGGCAGCTTGCGATGGTGCCTTGAAAATATCGTCCAGAGTCTCCTCTTCATGCCGCGGTTTTCTGCAAAAAAAATTATTACTAACCAATTAAAGACAAGGATATATAAGTGCGACATGGCAAACCCAGGGGGATTTACCGAGTCATACGATATCCGAACATTCCCAGTAACCCGGGAGGGGTTTCTCTCGTAATCCCGACCGGCTCTAAAAGAAGTCCCGACCCTAGGGAATCCCGAGTACCGAACTTGACTTCCCGGTCCCTGAGACCCGTGCTAACCTAACCTAAAGCAAAAGGGTAGCGGGCCATTCAAAGCGCGCAAATGTCGATTTTATTTCACAATATAATATCAATGATTGATGCGATGCTCCAAAACTGAGTTGGGTTAATTATTTGCTTACAGAAGTTGTTTGAATTTTATAATACACAAGGATAGTTACAAACAGTAAAAAATATCTTTGTTAATAACAACAGCGGTTAGCTGGTAACATTTAGACCAATGTTGTGTGAAAAATTTGAATTTAATCATTATGAAAGAAGTTCAATTTTGCTGAAGTTGTTCGAATTTTATTTGGGGGTGTTTAATACTTGAAGTACAGATCAAATCAGACAATTCCTAAAGACAGCCAACTTACGGTTCTGTCCTCGTATACCAGTATACGAGGGAATAACCGTTGTATTAGTCATTGTTTAGCTCTAATGTACTGTTTGGTCTTTTGTATCGGCTCCTGTGTACCGGTACAAGAGGGCACAACCCAACCTACAACAAATTTACGCCAAATTGCTTCAACTGAAGCAAGTCAAAACAAGAATAAAAAAGCATGTTAAAACAACAATATGATTAATGTTGGGCAGATTATCACCGTTCATCTTCGTTTTTAAATTTCTCGTGCGTCACCATGTTGACTTTTGCGACATTAGATGGTTGCCGCCTGATGTTCACCGGGAATTACGTTCACAGGACACATAATGTTCGTATAACAGTTATGACTGAAAAAATGTCCGCTGAATACCCCTATACTCCACACAAGCAAAAAGTTTTTCCTGTCATTAAGAAGAAGTCCTTTCGTATGAAATAGTTGCACAACCGTATGGTGCCATTAGATCCAAGATGGCCGCCATGTAGAGAAAATTCCACCGCGAAAAAAGGTATGCTTTAGCTTCCAGTGTTACGAACCGATGTTAACGGATTGAAGTCAGTTCACCTCGAGTAAACGATTCCTTTTATAAACAGTATTATTCTATGGCTAGCTCAGTGGGCGGCTAAGACGAGGTGAATTCTGAGTACCGATTGGCTATCCCAGTGGGATGGATAAGCCTACAGTACCTTGCCCGATCGGGACTGCTGCTTGGTACCGGAAAACCAAAGAAAACAAAATGCTAAATGGAGTCGTATTTTGGCCGTATAATAAATCCTTTTCTGACCTCACGCTCGGTCGATAACGGATACAACCGAGGCTCTCGTAAGCAACTTCCTCGGGAATTTGAAAAGGTGATCGTGATTAGAACTGGTCGCTAATAAGATCGCGCTCTCATAAACGACCACTGCATGATACAATAGGGACTAGTCTCTTACGAGAGCTATAACCTAATTAGCATAAAGTTTGGACATTATAAAAACATGCAGCTGTTTTAAAACAGCCTGGTAGCTGTAATATCAAAGAGCCACAACGATCAACAATACAGCTAACCCATCCACAGAGATTGTAAACTAATGTTATGGAAAAGATTGTTATTCATCGTGGTAAGTTCAATGATAATATAAAATAGTTCTATGGTCAAAGCAGACAAACTTGATATATAATGCTACACCGGGAACAGTCGACCCCATCGCCTGAAGAAGACTAGCAGTAAGCAGTCGAAACGTTGCGACCACCACCCAAGTGACTCCGTCGTGAGACCATAGAATTAATTTATACTATTAGATTAAAAACTTGTCTAAAGTATCGAGCTATGCGAATCGTCTCTCCGAGTGGTCGCTTACAAGAAGTTAAAATCAAAGGAAAAGACCAGTTGGTAATTCTCAAAAGTGGTCGCACTCGCTTCCGAGAACTTTTCATAACAGAGTTTAAGCGACGGGAATTTCACAAAGGTTGTCGTAAGTAGAGCCGGTCGCTTACGAGAGTGGTCTTCAAGGAGAGCTTCGACTGTGTTTCAAACCTGAAAGACTGCTTCCGTGCTTGGACAAACAAGTCCTGTTCCTCAGTCTTGCCCTCCGCCTTTTTCGCCGCGGGACTTGCATCCTTTTGTTTCGGAGGTGTGCGACCAAACAGTTCCTCTTCCTCCGCAGCCGCGTCCTCAAATTTTGGCTTGAGAGCAGGTTTGGGCTTTAAGTCCGGCTTAGGTTTGAGCCGAGGCTTAGAAACCGGTTTCGCTGGTTTGGCAGGCTTGCCTTTAGGCGCCAAAAGTTTGTCTAAATCATCCTCAATGCTGTCATACAAAAAAACGGACGCGTAATAGTTAAAACGAGTTTTAAAACAACATTTATCAAATAAAACACATGTGCTGAGTTTGCACAGGCTTATAAAAAAACGTACGTTTGGGAGAATCCGGTCTCGTGTCCCGGGGGGGGGGGGGGGTGGTACTTTAGGAATTTCTGGGTGGGATCGATGTGCCGCTGGAACCCTGGAACCCTTAGTCTATACCAGAGCTGGTTCAGCTGAATTTAGCTACCCTATACTAGAGTAACCCCCCCCCCCCCTAAATCATCCTCAATGCCGTCATACAAAAAATCGGATGCGTAACAATTAAAACGAGTTTTAAAACAACATTTATCAAATAAAACACATGTGCTGAGTTTGTACAGACTTATAAAAAAATGTGCGTTTGGGAGAATCCGGTCTCGTGTCCCGTGTACTTAAGGAATTTCTTGTTGGGGATGTGCCGTTGGAACCCTGGAACCCTAAGCCTATACCAGAGCTGGTTCAGCTGAATTTTGCTACCCTATACTAGAGTAAACCCCCAAATCACTCCTATCCTAGAGTAGCTGTTTTCTAGAAACTGAGGTCACTAGGACAGTCTAGCCAAAACAAAACCTTACACCACAATCGTTTCTCTCTCCAAAAATGATTTATTTATACTTGGTCAGTCTCGCAAAAAATGATACCCTATTCTTGACTCAAACTCTCCGATTTATATACCCTATGTTAGAGTAAACTGCTTGAAAACCACACCCTTCACAGCGGCACATACCTATATAGCCCATATATGGCAGTGCCCCCCCCCCCCGTCTCGTGTTTGTAACTACTCATAAATTCTCTCTAAGGCACCTCGGGCTCCATAACCCTGTACAAACACAGTAAATAAGTCTTATTTCTTTCATAAAATAAAAAAACTGTTTACTACCGCGTGTATTACCGCGTGAGATTCGTTCTATTACAGATCTAGGGATTTTTAAGTGCCATCTGAAAACGCACCTCTTTAGGGAAGCTTTTTATTAATTTATTAATTTTAAATTTTTATCACGATAATTACTAGTATCATATGTACGTGTTGTATATTTTAATTTTATCATACTATATTTTAAATAATTAGTAGTTAGATACCCTGTATTCAAAATTATTATAGATAGAAATCATGTAATGCGTACTGTTTGATCATTTCATGGAAAGCGCGTAATATAAAAATTAAATTATTATTATATTATTATTAACTGAAGAATATCGCGGTACAACTGCATCTCGGATCGTTACTTTCAAAAACAGACTTAAGGACTTGAGACACGACTGATAAAAATATACAAACAAAAGAGTACAGTTTACTTGAGTAGCTGTGAATTGTCCTCTATGTCAAGTGAAAGCTTCGGTTTTTCTTGCGCCCCAGTAGGAATAAACAGATTAGCAATGTCTTCATCATTATCATTGCCTCTGTGTAATGGTCCAAATACAGAAAATCCCTTGGCAGTTGATAACGACGACGATGAAGATGACGCAGTGGATTTTTCAGCAGAATTGAAGTCTTCATCAATCTCTTCCTTAGTTCGTCCATCCTCGTTGTCTCCACTAGCAAATAGATCAACATCTTCAGAAAACTCTTCTTTTATGTTCTCTTCTTTATTGTTGGTATTTGCCTGAAAAAAAAAAAACCACCGTCAGTTGTAGCAGCAAGAGGTGGACACGAGCCTTGAAGCCCACATGGCCAGTTTCAGTAGCATAAAGTACTTGGTGCAAGTATTGTTACTCCCCCCTGGATGGGATCGTTTTTGCCAGTGGTTACCCCCCCCCCCCAGCGTCACATCGCTGGTACCCATTACTGTTTATGTTGTGGTTCAATTATTACCTTGATTCAAATTGGCTTTCTTTTGTTTTGGTTATGGCAATTTGATGATAATGAGTTTGAAACAAAGGAAAATAAAATTCAAACCAAGGATAAAACTGAACCACAACATATACACCTGGGTGGAGAGAGACAGTGTGGAGTTAAGTTTCTTGTCTATGGGAAACAACACAGTGCCATCACCAAGGCTCAAACTTCTGACCTCCTGCTTGGAAGTCCGACAAGCTAACCAGAACAGAGGCAATTTGAAATGAGAAAGTTATGTGAGGTATTTTTTAACTGTTACGGCGAATGTTTCACTGTTAAAAGCTTAATGCTAAGTCATAAAAAGAAGTTTAAACATTTTGGAGAGGTCATGATATGCTATATCTCACTTTTCTACAGTAAGCTCTCAATAAAAGAGCTGCGTCGTGTATTGAGAAAAAAAAATATTACATGTTTACAACAGTAACAGCAGAAATGACCTTCCTCAATAGATCATTAATCATTATAATGAATTATCATCACCATTGTACTATTGTCATCATTATAATAATTACAATGATACAATATCATTATTGTCATTATCTTTACCATTAGTCTTACTATACAGCTCTACCTTGTGTGTGCCTTCAAGTCGGTTTATCTCCTTATGGCCTCGCCTGGCTCTCAGGAATTCAAGAACCAAAGAACTGCAGGCAAGTTTGGGAGTCTTGGCAACCAGTGTTAACACCGTCTCCATGTGCCGCCTGCGCTCACTAACAACAGAGTCATTCAAGATCAAAGTTTTCTTCGGAGCTGAAGGGAGAACAACACTAGGGAATTTCTGGGACAATTTCTGGCATAATTCTTCAAAAACTTCATACTTCTCAGGAATCTGGATTACATGAAATGAGAAAGGACAAGGCAAGTTTGTCTACAGCTCAAATCTGACCAATACTGTCTGTAGACAGTGCTTTTTGTATTCACCCTCTAACAGTAACGCATTGCCACTAGATTTTTAGTAATAATCACACTATATCTGGTTTGATACAGAGATAAAAAAAGTGAGACCCAGACTGTATAGTAAATTTAACAAACAGTATCTGAGTACAGTGCTGTTAGATCCACAGATGAAAATGTCAGAAAATGTCAGAAATGTTTAGAAACACTATTAAAGAAACGTAAACAGTAAAGATGGTTCATTAGCTTTCCAACCAATGGTCAAACTGAATGGCCACACATCGTAGCTTTATCCAAGTGAATGAATGAATGAATGAAACTTTATTTAACCACGGGCAAATTCATCAGCTATTTACAAAGGTATAAAAATTATAACTGCTCAACTAAAAGCTATAAACTAAAATATATTAAAAAGCTGCTTTCCGTGAATGCCGTGCCTTATAGAGCTTTACTGATATCTCGTTTGAACGACCTTAAGGACTCCGCGCACCTAACCTCATAAGGAAGGCGATTCCAAAGTGTGGCGCCACTATAGCTAAAACTATTTTTAAAATAATTTGTGCGTGGCAACCTAACATTAAGTTTGTTCTCGGAGTCCCTCAAGTTGTAGCTTATATTTCGATCAGAAAATTTCGATATTAAATAGTCCGGAGCTAACCCATGCAGGCATTTGAATACCATGATAGCCCTTTGTATGTTTCGCTGGCGGTCGAGATTTTTCCACCCCAAAATTTCCAGCAATTGGCCAGCATGAACGTCATAATTAGAGAAAGTTAAAACACGGGCTGCTCTATTCTGCAATTTTTGCAGCTTGTCTTTTAAAGTAACCCCACAGGTTCCCCAAACAGAACTACAGTAGTCAAAGTGAGGTTGTATTAAAGCTTGGTATATAAGATGTAAGGTCGCCGTAGGAACCAGGTGCCTAACACGTTTCATGGCACCGATTCCAGAAGCGATCTTTTTAGTTAGTTTTTCAATGTGGTTATTCCAGCTGAGTTTGTCATCAATTGTTATTCCAAGTGATTTCGTACTTGCAACCTGTTTCACCCGAGTACCGTTCATTAAGAGTGAGGGGGAAACAGCAATGGTATTTAGCCTTTGGCCAGATCCTATCAGCATGAATTCTGTTTTGGTCATATTTAGAGTAAGTTTGTTCGCGTTTAACCAAGTATGCACGTTCAATAGGTCCTCACTAAGACATGATTCAATGCTACCTACATTATTATCTGCATATGTCAAATGCGTATCATCGGCGTACATCCTCGGTTCACAATGTGACAAACAATTTGGAAGGTCATTTATATATAATAAGAATAAGAGTGGACCGAGGATGGTCCCCTGAGGGACACCACACGTCAATAAACGGCTGTCAGATAAGGACCCACCAACTGAGCATTGTTGCATACGATTCTCCAAATACGACTGAAACCATTTCAATGAATTCCCAGATATACCATAAGAATCAAGCTTAGACAAAAGAATCTCGTGGTCAACGGTATCGAAAGCTTTCTTTAGATCTAGGAAAATAACCGCGTTGATTTTCCCAATATCTATATTATATGCCCAGGAGTCAGTTGCCTCAAGCAAAGCTGTAACAGTTGAGTGAATCGCACGAAAACCCGACTGATGTTTACATAGTATATCGTGCTCCTCTAAATAGGCATATAATTGTTCGTAAACGATTCTCTCCAAGACCTTAACCACAACTGGGATAACCGAGATCGGACGATAGTTGTTTACGTCGTGTCGATCGCCTTGCTTGAAAAGGGGTGTGACTCTAGCCGATTTCCAGTCTTCTGGGAGTTTACCTTGACTAAAAGATTTGTTAAAAATATCGCATATAGGCACACAAATGAGATCGGCACACTCTCGAATAAGCCTCGCAGATATTCTGTCCAGGCCAGTTGCCTTAGACTTGTTTAGTTTGTTCATGAGTGAAAACACTTTGTTTGCATCAGTTGGATGGAGATAGAACCGTTTATCTGAGCGAGTGAGATACCTTTGGTAGTCTCCGCTATCGGAGTCAATCTCACTGGCAAGTTTTGGACCAATAGTGGAGAAATGGTTATTAAACTCGTTTGATATCTCTCGTGTATAGTCACAAAGGTATAGCCACCCACATGATAAATATGTCAAAATTACAAGTTGAACTTTGCCAAGGGGATTTTTTTGGCAGAAATGTCCATGACCATGACCCTCTTTTGCCATTGCAGGGAGGCTACAATCCACACTTTTCTGTTGACTGAAAGTCATCAGTGCAAGGCCATTAATATGACCTGACATCAAATCCTCCAAGTCTAAACATCATGTTTGGGAAGCAAGGTTGGTGCAATTGTGAGGGCAAATGCCTCCCACCTCTGTAACCTGGGTTCAAATCCTGTCATCAAATGTGGGTCATGTTTGTTGTTGGTTCTCTCATTATTCTGCAAGTTCTTTGGCTTCCCTACCTTGATAAAAACTAACACATCCAAATAACTCTTCAATATGGATAACTGAACTCAAAATACAGTGTACCTAGTGAGGGAACTCTTGCCTGGTGCCAGGTACCTTGTATTGAAGACTCAAATAAAGAAATAAATAACCTTTTCATTTAAAGAGGGTTAGTATAAATACTCAGGTAATTATACAAAATTGTGCGCTCTGATTGGTTTGCTATCTCTGATTATCAGCCGATAATAACCTCGGCAAACAAAATGGCTGCCAGTCGTTGGTGTGCTTTTGATGAAATAAAATGTTTTTCGTGCTGTACAATGAATTTCTTTTCTTTTTAGAAATAACCACCTGTGTATTTATGCTTAAACAATTATTCGCCTCAGGCTCAGTGATTATTGGTGAACATCCACCGATAATCACTTTGCCTTCTGCGGGTAATTGTTACTTAATCACTGTCATTAATAGTGACCTTGGAAATAAAAGGTTTAAAAAACACCTCATTGGCTCAACACTTACCATGAACTGGACAACATCAGATTCTCTGTGTTTACCCGGGGTTTTAAAGTAAAACAGTTCAGTCACAACAATCACATGGTACACATATGATCCCCCAAATGGTCCCGGGATGTGCTCATATTGAGGTACGCACATATCAATACCTGTAGCTTTGTTCTTTAGCTCGCTGAATAAAGCAAAATTGATGAGAATATTCTCAGTAAATAATGAATGACAGTCATATAGAACACACTGACACCTAACAAAGTTAATCAAGTTTAAACAGGCATGATCATTGTAGGCTATGTATCTTTTTAGGTTACCGGTAGTTAGGATTTAGGTCATTTCTCAAAGATTTTACAGGGCAGCCTGTGACACTTAGATATGCCAGGGAATATTAAGGGGAAAAATATGAAATGAATAGCTGAGTAGATTATCTTTTTCTATTGTATGTACTTCATGGCCTTTTTGCCTTTCCCACAAAATATTGCAGATGCTTTTAAAAACGGCACACAAAATAGGCCAACAAGCCATCAAGTCATGAAAAATTAACTTAAAATAGACAGTTAAGACTGGTATATCCTCAAAAAAATTAATAAACTTAATACTTAATAAGTTCATGAGAAAATAAAAGAGGATGTTACATGGCCACATGAAGATACGAAATTTCTATTTGAGTGTTGGAAAATGTTTCACACGTATGATGAGTAGCAGACAAGTAAAATATTTTTCAACATAAGAAGAGAAATTTCCTATTACCAATCAACCACCTAATTTTCTTTTATCAATTAAGATTTAGTGGTGTACTTCAGGTGCGTTCCTTTGGTATAATCCGGATTTGGATTTGTGATCCGAAATCACTCAGATCATGGAGCATCAAAGGAACCAATGAATCCTTGTTTAGAGTGGATTCATCGGTTCCTTTGATGTGCCATGATCCATGTGATCTCAGATCATGAATCCAGATCATACCAAAGGAATGCAGCTTTAGTACCAAGAGGAAGTAAATCAATATAAACAGTACTTTGCTAGTAATAAGACACTTGTGCTGATACTCATTTATATTCTCGCACGTGTGAATATGCGATGTGTGATTATCAATTTGCTGGAACTCGGTATACATACCGTTCGATTTATATAGTAAATATTAATACTAAATATATGAATGAATAAATGATAGAACATTGAACGTCTTCAGATTCTTATTGGTTGATACATCAAATACAAAGAAAATAATTAGTCCACAAAAGCGTTTCAATGTACCAACATAATCAAACAAGAAGGAAACAGCAAAGGAGGAAGCAAACACAATTGCTATGTTTAATTAATCCTTTTATAAATGATTCGTTCACAACGAAACCCCACGCAGTCAAAACAAGAGAACACACGTTTTAAATTAACTGTATTATTTACGAGGAAACTGGAAAGAGACGAGATTCGCAAGTATGCAACCTTGTGTTAAGCACCAGAGTTTCCTACAAGGGAACTATCACATAAACATGCAGACGAAAGCCATAAAGCTCCGTGCACTGCACGTATTCTTTATCTGACAATCTGTTGACCACTACACACTATTTATCAGGTGTCCTCTGCTTACTGATAGTGAACTCTAACTACTTACCGATTAGTTATTGTTACAGCAGTCATTATGTTGGCAGACAGGGCAATGAAAGCCACTTTTTAAAATCCTTCTACATAATGGACACCGTTAGGTGTTGCGTGACATACAGAGGATTGCTGCCTCTCTCAATCCAGGTCTCACTCAGACAGCTTGTCACTCAACTCGTGTAACGCCTGATGCACTTATTCGAATTCACTGCCTCCTCCAAATGTTAATGTACACTTAATGTATGGTCCCGAGGGAAACATTAGTTTTGTTTTCCCGAGAGTCCTGATTTTTTTTTCAGGTGAACCCCTCTGCACGAATTTTTTTTACTACGTGTGAAAAAGTCACAATTGGACCTTCCTTCTGCATGAATTTTTTTTACCTTCTTCTTTGCATGAATTTTTTTTTTGGCATTTTCCCTTGCATGAATTTTTTTTTGTTTTTTTCCCCACCCCCCCCCCCATCACTTTTCTAATGGTCCGTCCTTAAGATAAGATTCTCCCATACAGACCTCCTGCTCGGTTGATTAGAGCTAAGTAATGAATTCATGATATGGCCCGCTAGAGTAAGATTTGAAGCAGCAGCCACTTTTTAATAAAGGATATACGAAAGGGGTAAACTACTGCCACCTGAAGAGGACCCTCTCCCGTGAACTCCCAAAATTTGGTGCCAACGGGGACCGCGTTCCCGGGACTGCCTCGGGGGTATTCGTGGAAATTCAATGAGGAAGAGGTGTAACACTGAGGCTCGACCATTTTCAGATGCATTTTTGTCACTCTCCAATAATGATTTCTAAACAATAAATACTCTTTCTCATATGGCTGGTCCCGCGAGCGGGCAAGATGAGTTCTGATTGACTACAAATAGACCAATCTTACCCGCTCGAGATTTCCCGCGTTGTCCCTCGAAACAAAACAAAGCAAAATGGCCAAAAATAGATCCTTTATCGACCAAGCTTGTTCAATCATGATGGCTGCATGTTACCCTCGTTATTTTTATCGATCTCGACTACAACTCGGTCACTGAAAACGCGAAAAAGAACTCGAGCTATGAGCAGCCATATTTTTAGATCCGGAAACTATTTTAACTGACCAATGGCTGATGTTCTTCTCATCACGTGGTTGTAATTTCAATGCGCCATAGGGATCTTATTTCGCTTGACCTCGACTTACACTTGAGGTACTGGGAAACCGCGCAGCCATGGAACGAGATAGAAATAGATTCCGCGCTAAAAACAGATTCTGTCCCCATATGATATCAGACGAGCTTATGTTCTCTTTCCTTATTTTCTCTTGCGCATACATTTTTTAAGAGGAAATTGCTGCGGTTAAATTCACCGTCGATAAAAACATTAAATTAATACCAATATTATGAAAATTGCCTTCTTCTTTCATTGCTACGATTGGTGATTGGCTAAAGAATCTCGCTCCATTTCCTCAAGCAATCAAAACAAATCGTGACCAGCTCCGCGCTTGCTACCGCTGGCATGTATTTGCTTTGAGCTCGAATCGCTTCGCTGGAATGAACACACCTCTGATTGGCTAGACCAATTACTATCGTAAATGTGTGAGGGCAAGGGGTATAAGAGATGGACGCTCTTGCAGTAAAACACGAAACAATGCTTTCTTGACAATCTAGATTCAAACTGTTCCAGTATAACTTTACTATTTCGCAGTATCTAATTTTGCGCTACTATTGCTCAATATCCATTCAATCTTAGAGCCCACTACCCCATAACATCCCACCGTAACTTTTTCCATTTTACTAGCGTGACGCCGACTGCAGTCACACAACAATGTCACGCCATTCTACAGCAACAGTATACAGGTGCAAGACGATTGTGAACTCAGCGGCCAATAAAAAGACAGGTGGATTGAGATTAGGACCCTCCTTTTTCCATTTTTTCTTGTTGCTCTTGCCACTTGCGGCTTTCTTCGAGTACCTGTGCCTGAAGTTCCGCATACTCCCTAAAACAAGTCAGGAATTGTTCATAATGAGACGAAAACATACAGCGCGAATGATAGCGAAATAGGACGAGCTAACTGTGCTATAGACATAGGCTAACTCTATTTTTTGCAAGCTTTCGGACCGAGTCGAAAAGTGCGGTCCACAAACCTGCAACAAATGAACGAGGCGAATATTTTTCCAGCGTGGGAAGTGTTTATTGTCGTTGCTTCCTTTCAAACTTTTGTTTTGTGTTTCCGTTGAGCGACCACTTAAAATCCTTGCGTTACTCAGAAGTCACGAAGTTCAGTTTTTGTGGCTGCGAGTCAGAAGACTGGTAGCCACTATGTCATCAGGATGTTAAGTGAGAGGGACAACTTGACGCGCGAGGGATGCTGGGATTTCCAGTGTTCGGACCAGGTTTATTATGCACGCACACCAGACCAAATTAGCTCAGAGACCAAATTTAAATCTTAGCTACAATGACTTTTCAAGTCAATGTTACAAATTGAAAAACGTGGTGCATTATGACTTGACAAATCTTACTGTAAAATAAAGTGCACAGCATAGAAATTACTAAATTGCAGTAGCCACATGTAGTCCTAGACTGCCTATTTCTATGATAGTGCTGACAGATATTTGATAAAACTGAAAGAGTTCTGCTAGACCACGGTCACCTGGCAGTAAAAATTGAGCATTGTATGATAGGAATTCCTGAAGCTTCCAATACATTGAAGCTTCCAATAGTTCCACTAAGCCACGGAATAAGACCAAAAATTGTACTTGTTTTTTCTCAAAACAGCTTTGTATATTTGCTTTATTTTAATTGATAAGGTAATAAATAGCATTAGTATAAATACTCAGGTGATTATACAAAATCGCGCGCTCTGATTGGTTCGTTATCTCGGATTATCAGCCGATAATCACCTCGACGAACAAAATGGCTGCCAGTCATTCGCGTGCTTTAGATGAAATAAAAATTTTTTCGTGTTGTAAAATGCTTTTCTTTTCTTTTTTGAAATAATCACCTGTGTATTTATACTAAAACAATTATTCGCCTCAGGCTCAGTGGTTCTCGATGAATATTCACCTCGACTTCGTCTCGGTGAATATTCACCAAGAATCACTTCGCCTTCGGCAAATAATTGTTAAATAACCAGTAGATCCACGCAGGTGTTGGTTTATCTTCTTTACTATTCTATTAAGCGGCCACTTTTTCTTGCAACAGAGATGGTCGTTTAAGAGTTAGATGCCTTTATTGGTAACAGCAAACTTTTTTTGTCCATACCTGCGTAAGGAAATTGCTTTGGTCTTGAGCTCTGTGTTGATGTTCTGTATTCTACGCACCTCCTCCCAGAGAATTTCCTCGTTCTTATTCGATTCCCTCCATTTAAGAAACAAACGCGGCCATAACACCTTCAACATGAACGAGAAACTGTTTTTTTTTATTTTATCAACTTAAGTGGTTTACCGATGAGTAGCAAAATCCGGCCATAAAAAAAAAATAGATCACATGAGTGAATATAAATGATACCACAAATGTGTGATAGAGTAGAATTTTCACTCGGCACTTGGTACAATTTTATATAAATTTAAAAAGAAAATTACACAAGAGCTTTGAGAAACCAAATTTCTCTCTTGTGTTAAAAAAAATTCACTCGTTTGATGTCCTCAATAGCGGCATATTGTTATGGAATATACTGTTAGTCATAGCGGATGACGTAGTCCTTGTATAAACGCTTTCATTTGTCTCACGACGTTGTCACTTAGCTGTGGTCGTGACGTGACATATTTTTGTGTGGCTTACACGAAGTGTGTAGCCACCTTATGGCTCGATCGGATTTATTAATTTGTCCTCGAGAGTCCAGTGCCTGTCACGTGGACTAGTAAGCGACACATTTGCGCATTGCGAACTAATTTTTCAGCACAAGAAGGGAAATTTTGTGTCTCGCGGCCACGTAATATCCTCCATTTAAGAAATAGAAAACATTTTCCGTGTTTCTACCGATTTTTAGTATAAATCTACTAGTGTTCTACCACAAATGCCGCGCTCTGATTGGCTACGCTACCCACCATCTATTCTGTGATAGATAGTGAGTAGCGTAATGGCGGGCCGCTTCTTCACGTTTTCGAAGTATCCGTGAAGAAGATTTAGACAGTTTACTGGTCGAGGCTGCTCCAGAAAAGACAAAGTTTTGAACGACTAGTAGATTTATACTAAAACAATTAGATTATTCGCTCTCGATTTCTATGCGTGATAGTTGACGAGGGCGCAGCCCGAGTCAACTATCACGCGATAGAAATCTCGAGCTCATAATCTAATTGTTTAATAGAAACACGAGTGGAAGTTTGGGAGAACGAGAAATGCTAAGGGAACACGAGCCGCAGGCGAGTGTTTCCACAGCTTTTTCGAGTTCTCCCAAACTTTCACGAGTGTTTCTATAACTCAATAGAAACACGAGGAACATGTTTTCTATTTCTTTTAGAATGACCAAAATGTAAATTCTCTTTAGTCGCGCCATTATTACGTCAACAGCTCGTGCTAGTTCTGTGTTTTTATCGAGTTATAGAAACACGAATTGTAACCAATCAGCGTCCCTGTGACTAGTCCCACGAATTGAAACTGGATTGAATTTTTGGGACAAGTCCCTGCGACTTGTTCCTCAAAACGCTTCGTGTGAACTGTTCGTGGGACAAGTCCCTTTCGACCAAATTAAAAAAAAACCTATCACAGACCGGTATCACGAGCTCAAACAATTCCTTCCGAGCTCTGCTTGAAATAATTTACACGAGTATTGGACATCTTAATCGAATTTTTGCCCGTTTTGTTTCTGTATTGCCAACATCTAATCGGTAAGAAAGCGTTATTTTCTGCTTATATCCGAACTGCAGCAGAAAAAATTCACGCACTAAATAATTTCACTGAGCAGTCTGCGGTTTGCACTGAGCTGAATTATTTCAATGCTACATTGCTATTTTAATAATTTTGGTTTCTTAAAAAAGCTGCAGATTAAAAGAATGATACCGTTTGCCACCAGCTACTTTCCTGGGCAATTGGTCCCCGCGTGTGAACACTACTAGGGACAAGTTCCTATGACCAGTCGCCTTCGTGTAAACTCTTCAGGGGGTTGGTTGCAGGGACTAGTCGCAGGCACCAGTCCCCTCGTGTGTGCGAGCAATCGGCCGTACCATTGTTGCCACAATTCTTCCGCGCGGACGTTGGAGGAATAATTACGCAAGAATAGAAAAAACGAGTAGGGAATGGGGAGAGAAAGGAAACCGCGCCCGTGATTCTCGCGCCTTGCAGCTTTACCAATCACACCATGGTTTCGTGCATCGCTCTCGCAAACAAAAGAGTCAAGAAAAAAATGGAGTGTTCGCAGTCTAATTATAATATCGTTGTCCTAAAACGTACCAGACTCTGTGACGCCACAGACGGCCAGAGAACGGAGCTGTTTGGTTCGTACATAGGATTTAACAACGGCTTCAAAACGTCTGGTTCATTGAGATACGACCTGGAATGATAACAAGAAAACGCCACGCGACAATAGTAAGGCACTGGGAATATAGGCATTTAGTATAAATACTCAGGTGATTAGAGAGGAAGTTGAATATGGAGAAGAAAAAGGGAAAGCTATGATTTTCATCATGTACAGGGTTTTCAATAAGAATTGTAGCAGCAGGAGAATTTTTGTAAAGTAACAGGAGAATATTCTGAAAGCGCTCTATGTCTGAATTTAAAAGTAGCTCAGGCCATCTAAATTTGACCGGAGAATTCTTCATAGTAGCCGGAGAATTCTAATGGCCCACCAAATCTTTCCTCCACACAGAGCTATCAATTTGTTCTAGTGGTTCCCATCTCTTCGGCCTCAAATTTTGAAAGAGAATCTGTTAGGCTACGATTTGCAGTTCCATTTACCAATTTCCATTTAGAACCAGCAGATACCCAATAAGAGTACAGAAAAAAAACTCGATTCAATGCTTCACTCACCATAACGAAATTGTCCTTTTATTCACTTTCGCCGCCACTCGCTCGCCTTCATTGTTGCAAAGGAATGTTCCTGTAACAGTACACGACATATATATGAAGCCATACCCAAACAAGAATTAACATGTAAACAGCACTGTTCACAGCATACACCTTACTCCAAAATGGCCTCCATTTAAATATTCTTTTGTTTTTATTCAAATTATCCCTTGATGCCTCGTTCTTAAGCTAAAATTCAAAAGAATGTTTTACCTTGAACGAGGCATCAGGGTCTAATTTAAATAAGAACAAATGGATATATAAAAGGCGGCCATTTTGGAATAAGGTATATTTCTGTGAGGCTCTACCCAAACAAGAGTGATCGCCCAAAAGTAGTCAATGGAAACAGTGTAAACATCAATGGCAGGGACCATTCTAATGGTTTGGACAGAATGCAGTTAGAAAAAAAAAATGGCTTTCGTAGATTTCCTCTCAAAAAACTGTCGGCAGTACCCTCCCATAAGCGCTGCTGTCGAGGAGACCATTACTAAACAACTTTATTATCTCTCAGTTAGTACGCGCGCTGTGATTGGTCAATTTAGCGTACTTTTACTGTACGGCCCGCGAAATTCAAAAGTTTGTTTTGAGATATAATAAATATCTTACAAACTTCGTTTCCTCGGTCCGTACTGTAAGTTACGGATACTCGTTTTGTCCGCTTGGAAAAACTCGGTCCGTAACTTACAGTACGGACCTCGAACTCGGTTAGTAAGAGGTATATGCTCACCAAATTGCGAGGAGTACGCGTGCTCAAACAAAGTAGCGAGGAAACGATCGTTGAACTCAAAAGAGCATGGAAACTGCTGGTAAATCTGAAAATCACAAATACATGATAAGGAAAACCGAAAAACATTTTCAAAATACCCCCGCATAAGGTCCATACGCGAGGGCGCGAGCAGAGCCTGCGCATAGCCCCACAAGATGCAAAAAAAAAAAAAACAGAAAGCGGCGATCAGATGGTAAAATGCTTATTTACTGAGTTAGGTCGGGCTCAACGGGAAAATAATCGGCCTTAGATCATAACGTACGGACCGAACCCAGCGAGGTCATTGCATCATGTCTTTGAGCCAAATATTTTCCCATCCGACCTGCCCACAAGTCGATAAGTTCGCATTAGAGAGCGCCTTATTAAGGTACATGAAACAAGTTATATGACGACTTCACTTGAGATTCATGATTGGGGAAAGGCTGCTTGGAGATTCTAAAACGCACCCAAACGTTGGCATGATGAATGGCAAACCTCCTGGACACAGTTCAGAATGCTTGTACGCTTTGAAAAGCGCTTATACCCTGGCAATGCGTGAAAAACTTGATCAACGCACAAATTTGCCTGATGACCAACCTGCCAGACACAGTCCAAGAAGAGCAAGAATACCGCCCCCTGCCCCTTGTACCGTACGGGGGACACGCCCACTTTGATGCACCGTTCCGCAAATGGATGGCCGCCCCGCAACCATTCCCTGTCAATCAGCCCTTGAAATCTGCAAGAAACATTTAACAAGTCGGCCTTTTACAGAGGTTTTCAACTGACAGACCGAAAAACCAAAGTATCTGCTCTGGTACGTTATGACGAATGCGCACAAAACAATAAATCAACCAGGCGTCACCGGAAATATGTGCAGTCAGCATCAAGCGCAGGGAAACACGTTCAAACTAGTCAAGATTGGTTTTAGTTTACTCCTGATTTTTTGAGAGTGTGGTGCTAGATTTATGAGCCAACAACTATCATAGCATTGGTCGTTTAAGACGTGATGTTATTGGCTGTTCATCAATGAGCTTATGTTGTTATTAGCTGTGGAGGCTTAGCAGTTGTTATTGCGGATTTCTTTATCTATCTGTTCATTAAACTATTTTTGCATATGTCTTTTGTTTTATTTTGAGACGTACAGTGATAAAAGAGCTAGAGAACATCGGGAAGACATGGGGTGAGGCCGAAAAGATTGCGAAGAACAGGATACGACCGAGTGCTATTATAGAAGCAATAATATACTAAATAATAATAACTTTATTTCCCAAATCTTCGGCATTAGAACTACGATATGCTAGGTTTTCGTTTGAGGCCGGAGGCCTGACGTTTCGTCCGGTCGTTTCCCACTCCATGTCCGGTACTTTAAGACCAATATTTGAGGGTTTTTCGCTGCTCGCAAGGCGCCTTGCGACGCCAAAAACTGTCACGTCCGGTGCTTTCAGAAATATATCCGCTGCTTTATAAAACTGTTGAAAACCCTGGATATGCATTACAAAGATGATTTATTTATTTATTTATATACAAGAGTAAATAAGATAATATAAAAAGTGCCAGTAATATCAGCTGTTCAGTTGGGCAATTGCTCTGGGTATAAACGAGTTTTTGTGTCTTTTGGTCCCTGATTATATCTTTCGACCTTAAGCTTTCCTCAATCTGCAGCATTGGTTAGCAGGCTCAGGTGTGAACTTTGAGCATGGGTGAGTACCATCAGACATAATACGGACCAGTTCGCGAAGGGCGATATGCCTCAAGAGGGGAAAGACGATTAACAAACTACCTTTCATTGTTGTGTGGCTTGCACGAAGTGTGTAGCCACATTATGGCACAATCGGATTTATTTATTTATTTGTCGACGAGAGTGGAACGCCTTTTACGAAGTCAAATAAGCCACACATACATACATACATACATACATACAGTACTTTATTTACCCTCGGATTTTAGAGTAGCTTTATGCAGCTAATATCTCCGAGCATTTGACCATCAGATAAGAGATAGACCACAACACCGGGAACTACGTCCCCTACTCTTTTCGAACAGTGTGTAGGTTCTTTTACGTCCCACGGAATCAATTATGAGGAGTTGTGAGACGGGGCCTACGGTTTACCGTCCTTATCCGAGAAGACTAGAAAGTCTAACCATTTGCAGATGTCATTACAAAGGCAGCACTTTCTCCTCAAATATTTCAAGACCCTGAGTGTTGGTCCGGCCGGGGTTTGAACCCACGACCTACCGCACGCTAGTCCGACGCTCTACCACTGAGCTAAACGGTCGGTGTCACATGTACGCATGCGGACCTATTTTTTGTTTACCGTTACCAGTAACAGCTTGCAGTGGCGTGAAATTCAACTAGGCCTCACCCTGTTGTCGTCCGACAGTTTGGGTCCAACAGCACTTGAGCTAAGGACGTAACTTGAAGGGTGGCATCGGTTCCAGCGTCGCCATGAACCAGCACAGGGGTACCTACCACCACAACAAACAGGTCATACATGAAAAAGATGAAAATGTTAGAACCACAGTACCGTACTATAGAGTAGCTTGGATGGACACACTGCATGGCTTGGTACACAGATGAAAAAGTTAGAACCACACTGTATAGTAAAACAAGCAGTACCACAGTACAGTACTGTTCAGTAGCTTTACATAGAATGGTCACACTGCATGGTTTGATCCACAGATGAAAAAGTTAGAACCACACTGTATAGTAAAACAAGCAGTACCACAGTACAGTACTGTTCAGTAGCTTTGCAAAGAATGGTCACATTGCATGGTTTGATCCACAGATGAAAAAGTTAGAACCACACTGTATAGTAAAACAAACAGTATCACAGTACAGTACTGTTCATAAGCTGTACAAAGAATGGTCACACCGCGTGGTTTGATCCAGAGATCAAAAAGTTACAACCACACTGTATAGTAGCACAAACAGTAACACAGTACAGTACTGTTCAGTAGCTTTACAAAGAATGGTCACACTGCATGGTTTGATCCACAGATGAAAAAGTTACAACCACACTGTATAGTAAAACAAACAGTACCACAGTACAGTACTGTTCAGTAGCTTTACAAAGAATGGTCACACTGCATGGTTTGATCCACAGATGAAAAAGTTAGAACCACACTGTATAGTAAAACAAACAGTACCACAGTACAGTACTGTTCAGCAGCTTTACAAAGAATGGTCACACTGCATGGTTTGATCCACAGATGAAAAAGTTACAACCACACTGTATAGTAAAACAAACAGTACCACAGTACAGTACTGTTCAGTAGCTTTCCAAAGAATGGTTACATTGCATGGTTTGATCCACAGATGAAAAAGTTAGAACCACACTGTATAGTAAAACAAACAGTACCACAGTACAGTACTCTTCACTAGCAGAATGGTCACACTACATGGTTTGATCCACAGATGAAAAAGGTAGAACCACACTGTATGGTAAAACAAACAGTACCACAGTACAGTACTGTTTAGTAGCTTTCCAAAGAATGGTTACATTGCATGGTTTGCTCCATAGATGAAAAAGTTAGAACCACACTGTATAGTACAACAAACAGTACCACAGTACAGTACTGTTCAGCAGCTTTCTAAAGAATGGTCACACTGCATGGTTTGATCCACAGATGAAAAAGTTAGAACCACACTGTATAGTAAAACAAACAGTAGTACAGTACTGTTCAGTAGCTTTCTAAAGAATGGTCACATTGCATGGTTTGATCCACAGATGAAAAAGTTAGAACCACACTGTATAGTAAAACAAACAGTACCACAGTACAGTACTGTTCAGCAGCTTTCTAAAGAATGGTCACATTGCATGGTTTGATCCACAGATGAAAAAGTTAGAACCACACTGTATAGTAAAACAAACAGTACCGCAGTACAGTACTGTTCAGTAGCTTTACAAAGAATGGTCACATTGCATGGTTTGATCCACAGATGAAAAAGTTAGAACCACACTGTATAGTAAAACAAGCAGTACCACAGTACAGTACTGTTCAGTAGCTTTGCAAAGAATGGTCACATTGCATGGTTTGACTCACAGATGAAAAAGTTAGAACCACACTGTATAGTAAAACAAACAGTACCGCAGTACAGTACTGTTCAGTAGCTTTACAAAGAATGGTCACATTGCATGGTTTGATCCACAGATGAAAAAGTTAGAACCACACTGTATAGTAAAACAAGCAGTACCACAGTACAGTACTGTTCAGTAGCTTTGCAAAGAATGGTCACATTGCATGGTTTGACTCACAGATGAAAAAGTTAGAACCACACTGTATAGGAAAACAAACCGTGCGCAGTACATTACAACTTTCCAATTAATGGTCACATTGCATGGATGCGTCCACAGATAACGTTGGGACCACGCAGTAAACTAAAACAAACACTACTCTCCACCAGGAACATACCAAGAAACTGCAACAATGCCATTTGAAACAGCTCTCAACTTTAAGAATATTTTATTTTATCTGAAGTGTTCTTTTTTGTCTTTATTTATTTATTTATTTTTTTGTATTTACTTGATAATGTAACTAGTGTAATCGGTGTAATAATAATAAAACATTGCCATTTGTCAAAGTAGCAAAAATTAAACGCATATTGCATTCATGACTCGGGATCAATCTTTAGAAGAAAAATGGTCAAGATATCCTTGAATGAGAGGAAACAATAGGACACGTTCCCATTGTCCAAGGAGGCCAATAAATATTCCATATTATTAAATAGACTTGAGTGTTTTACTGGGAATTACACCACTCGTAAAATTCATACCACACCACATCCGGGACCTAGTGGCGTATTTTCCATAGCCTCAGCAGGGTTTTCAATAAGAATTGTACATGCTGAGACAAAAGTGGCAATGGTCTTAAAACTTAAGACTAAATGGTCTTAAAATTTTCCCCACCCACTGTAAAGTACGGGTAGTAGAAAAGTACAAAGTTCTATTGATTTGTAAAAGTATGGATCTATTGGCCCTCACAAGTAAGGATATCTATGACACCATTTCCCGCCTTGCGCGATTCAGTTTGTGTACAAAGCTGCCAAATGAAAGCCTTAATGTGTTACACGTTAGCTGAAGATATGAATTTTACGTAAGAGTCGCAAGAACAATATATTGTTCTTGCGACTGTGCCACCGTGTAATATCCTCTATTTATTTCTTTTCTCAAGCATCTGAGCGGGCCGGAATCCTAAATCCTCGAATTTGATTGGCTAATCACGCACACATGACCGGTCCAACTCTTTACGATACGGCCCACGGGCCGGATTTTTTCCCCGCTGTAGCAATTTACTAAGAAGACATTTAAAAAAATGAATAAGTTATTTACCAGGCTAGGTCGGGCCGTACTCAAGACCTCAGGCACAGTTTTTTCCCATACGGACATTGCACCCGGTAAATAACATATATTTATCACACAGTATACTGAATGGTAAGAAATCGATAAAAATGATATGAAACAAGCGTGATATCACCGGCGAGTTTGCGTTTTTATGGATTTGCTACCATTCGGTACACCGCTAAACTTTATATAAAATTAAGATTACATGACTGCGCGGAGATGCGAAATTACTCCTTTCGTGTTGAAAAATATTTCACTCCTTCGCTGCGCTCAATTGTCACTCGACGAGAAATTTCGGGTGCGTTTTTTGGCATGATCTGGATTTGGAAAATTTGTGATTCGAGATCACACGGATCACGGCACATCAAAGGAACCGATTCGTCGGTCCCTTTGATGCGCAATGATTCGTGTGATCTCAGATCACAAATCCAAATCACGGCACGGATCACAGCAAATCAAAGGAACCGATTCGTCGGTGCCTTTGATGTGCAATGATTGGCGTGATCTCAGATAACAAATCCAAATCCGGATCATACCAAAAAAACGCACCCTTCGGACTTCAGGTTGGCCATTTTATCCTCTATAAAGTACCTTGTACTTCCAAACATTGCGCTATAAAACAAGCTGTAGACAGTACGCTCTGGACATAGTCTAACCAACAGCTGGATTCTAGTTTGGACAGCCAGGAGTTCATGCTCAGGTTTGGATCCAAACTCGCTGAAAACAAAGAGCGTCCATTTTAATTTCAGAGCAAAAATGGGTTGAAATTACATTCACGATCTACAATGAGCTAGAGTGGGTTGAAATTACATTCACGATCTACAACGAGCTACAATGGGTTGAAATTACATTCACGATCTACAATGAGCTAGAGTGGGTTGAAATTACATTCACGATCTACAATAAGCTAGAGTGGGTTGAAATTAAATTCACGATCTACAGTGAGCTAGAGTGGGTTGAAATTACATTCACGATCTACAACGAGCTACAATGGGTTGAAATTACATTCACGATCTACAATGAGCTAGAGTGGGTTGAAATTACATTCACGATCTACAATAAGCTAGAGTGGGTTGAAATTACATTCACGATCTACAATAAGCTAGAGTGGGTTGAAATTACATTCACGATCTACAGTGAGCTAGAGTGGGTTGAAATTACATTCACGATCTTCAGAAATCACAGCTTTTGCTAGCGACTCTAAAATTCATGCAAACAGACAGTTCACTTGCGGAAAAACAAACTATGGCCAGTTCAAAGCAATTTTTTGAGGGTTGCACTTGTAGAAGAAGGCTTCTATGATTGAAATATGTTTTGGGGTTACTACAGCATTACCTCATTCGCTTTAACAAACGGCTAACGCTCGAAACGTCAGCACCTCCCTTTTACCTTACGGTTGTATAACTTACTTTATCAATTCGTTTGATTATCCCAATTTCTTACCTTCAGTGAGTTTATTGATGCTGTCATTTAAAGCAGGAAATCTCTCAATGCTCTGATTCAGTCTTCTCCACAGGGGGTAATTGGACTCAGGCTCCACTCCGCCACCTGTGTGAAACAACACCACTGACCAGTAAGACAACGACAAGAATTACTGGCCTTGTTCCCAGGGTTCCGGTTTATGCCCTCATACACCTGCATATTATTTTCCAATCCTTGGCCAGAATTCATCAACATACACTTACTGTATGGTCCCGAGGGAAACAGTTAGTTTAGTATTCCCGAGAGTCCTGATGTTTCCCGAGACGAAGTCGAGGGAAACATCAGAACTCGAGGGAAAACACAACTAACTAGTTTCCTGAGGGACCATACGTTAACTGTTATATATTTAGACTTTCCCTTACACAAAATATAGCAAAAACAAACAAACAAACATAGACGGCACAACTGGCGCGCGGGCAACAACTGCGCAATTGTATCCCGGTCGGGATACATTTAAATTTAATCGGGGGCAAGTGACCAAGAATCAACCAATTACAGTGCTCGTTTTGTTCAGTGAAAGTCTAGGTATATAACAATAGCTCTTTGCTGACGTAAATATTTAAACTCTCTCATTGGCATACATTTTTTCTTACAAAAGTATGATACCATGGACAGTCTGGATCCGAAAGTCCACAAACATGTAAAATCTGACAGTTAGAGAAATTCTTCTACCATAGCACAGATCACTGGAAGTAAAATGCACTACAAAGACTGAGAAATTTAGGCTAGCACAGGCTCTAAAAAGTCATTAGATTCTTAACAATATTATGAATCTCAATCTACAGTGCTGGAGGTGACCCTGCGATGAACTAGCGGGAGTAATAATACTCTCAGGTGCTTCATGCTATTGAAACCGGGATAAGCTCTGGCCGTGTGGGCCTCCTGTGGCTCGTGTGCGCCTTTACCTTACCTTACCTTACAAGAGTTTTTACGCCTGCCTCGCAAAGCCCACTCCTACTTAAAATATTGCAGTCCTACTTTATAATACTGCACCTTTACTTCGGCTATTCATTGCTGCTGTCTGTGATCTAGTGTCAACAATATTGCCTTTGGAACCGCCTTTGGAACTAATTCCAAGCGTAGCGTTCACAAGTTTCTCATCCTCTCTACTTCGTCTGTTTGCTATGGCTGTCAATGGCTGGCCACATCGTAACAGGGCAACCTGTGAAGGGATGGGAGACACAATATAACTCCTGCAGCGCCCTGTATTCTTAAACCCCTCTCCTACCCCTCCCTCACAATCACCACTAGTCACCGGCAGCTTAGTGTTAACGTATTTGCGTTCACTTTATGGGTGACTCTGCAAGGTACTTCTTGCAGTTAGTATTGGAATTAGAACAGCTAACCAATTGTAGACTTAAAAACTCTTAGGGACGATCATTTAAGCGAAGCCTAAGTTAACCATTGACGTAGAACAAAGAAAACAAAGGAGACAAAACAATAGAGACTAGGGAAATAATTGTCAACAAACAAGGAAAAACTTAACAGGTTTTTACACCGAGGTAAACCCAGATTTCCAGATAGTGGTTGTGCCTATGCAACATGGCTTCTAAACCCAGTTGCACAACAAATTTCAGCGCACTTTTGTTGGCCAGATTGGGTAGAGACTTTCCGGAGGTGGAAAGCAAAGGCTGTGACCGTAAAACGTAGGCAAGAAAGGCAAAGGCATGGTAGGAAATTTGAAATAAATTTAACTTTAAAAATCCCAATGGTATCAAACGCGACCTCAGCCATCTTCGAGAATGATGGAGGCGGTTGAAAGTCCAGTCGAAAAAGGAGCATGACTTACATCGTTGTGAAGGAAGAAAAACTGTTGGAGGCGAAGCGCCTGCCTCCCCAAGTGAAGTAAGCAAATTAGTGGCGGATGCAATCTCAGCCTCAGTTGATCCTCTAGAGCAGGAATTTGATGATGACGCAGGAGAAGAACTTGATTTAAGGCGGGACAAAGATAAGAGGGAAGTTTTTACACAGGAAGTGGGGCAAAACCTACTTGTTAACGTTGAAGCTCTTAGCAGAAAAGGAGCGGCAAAAGTCGCGAAAAAGGAGGATAGTCAGAAGTACAGTAATTTCAATCACTTCTAATTTTTTTATTGTTTATGATAATTTGTTACATAATTCACAGACTTTATTGATCATCAGATGACATTACATTAACAGGCGCAAACGCATAAGACCAGATTCCCTTCAGGAGGAGGACCCATTCTTGTCCATGGCGAGGGAAGAATCCAATTGAAAATGAAGGTCCTAAAGCTTAAAAGAATGCAAGACAATGCACTAAAGGTCCGGTAATACGAGCAACATTTTCTTTCAACTTGTCGCGCGACGTTGCTGCATTGCAAGTTGAAAGGCGCTACTCCCGTATTACCACCTGCGTGTCAAGCTGTGGCGTGAGTAGTAATATGAGCAACAAAACTTAAAATTTGGTGCAGAAAGTAGAATTCAAGTCTACTTTGCAACATGTTGCTGTAACCTGCAACCCTGGTTTTGTTGTATGACAAGTTGCTGACGTGGGTGGTAATACGGGCAACAACGTCCTTCAACTTGCAATGCGACAACATTGCACGACAAGTTGACAGAAAATGTTGCTCGTATTACAGAACCTTAACGCAGCAACATGGGAATAGGTTTGCTACCTGCATACGACGCTGAAAAATTCGTAAACTAACTTGTAGTTTGAACTTTGAAATGTTCATGTAATGAAATGTATCTATCATAAATTCAAAACAAAAGTTAATGATTAATTAATTGCGTTGAATGTTCTCTTTTGTTTCCTATTTTGTTGTCAACGAATCTTACATGCAATTTGATTAAATCATTAATCTTATTAAGCAAAGTATCGTGAAATAATGAGCTAGCGTTTGGCATTCCCATTTGCGCGCGCCTTCTGCAGCAACAATGTCAAATTCAACATCTTCATATTCAATGTCTTCATCAAAGTCTTGCTTTCGAGGCATAAGGGCGAAATTATGCAACACTGCCACGGCCACAATATTACAAGGCTATTCGACAAGGAGGCGCGCAGCCCCAAGTGCAGACAAGGAACACGTCGCTTTAACAATCCAAAGCATCTCTCAATAACACACCTAGTATGCCTACGTGCGGTATTTCAGTGCACTTCTCCAACATTCTTTGGCTTGAGAATTGGTGTCATTAAATATGCTCCACAAGCGTATCTGTTGTGGTTCAATTTTATCCTTGGTTCAAATTTTATTTTCCTTTGTTTCAAACTCATTATCATCAAATTACCATAACCAAAACAAAAGGGATCAATGTAAGTATCTGGGCAACTGTGCACCTACCCCTCCCCTATCCAAACATTAACGCTAACTTTTTAACTTATCATAACTTGTTGGGTTAGGGGAGGGGTAGGTGCACAGTTACCCAGATACTTCCATTGATCCAGCAACAAAAGAAAACTAAATTTGAACCAAGGTAGAAATTGAACCCCAACACATCCATTGTCAGGCACAAGAATGCCATCAAGAGCACCATCCCTCAACTTGTCTGCAATCTTGCTGTTCTTAAAAATGCGTGCGTCGAGAGTCGATCCAGGTTAGCTGGCTACGATGTTAGTAATAAAGGCGTCGCTGTCACAAACGGCTTGGACGTTGATAGAGTAAAACGGTTTTCTGTTAACAAATGCCAGAGCATTTTCTTTGTTTGGATATACGATCCTGATGTGGGTACAATCGATGGCCCCGATCAGACCTGGGAAGTGCGCAACATCATCAAACTTTCTCTTGGTATCAGCCAGGCTCTCTTTTTGTTTCAAAATAGACATTATTCGCTTCTACATTTTGTTTTTCCATTACAGATCATGTGATGATACTCAGGAGATTTGATCCTTTGTCTTGTTCATTAAAAAGAGTGCATGCAAGCATGAATATGTCTGCCTGCACTCTTTTTAAGGAACAACACAGAGGACCAAATCTCCTGCGTATCATCACATGATCTGCAGTGGGAAAACAAAAAGCAAAAGCGAGAAAGGTCTGTTAAGTACAGGAATGATATCCTTTAACCCAGATATATTATGAAGTGGCATCATTATTTTCATTTTCTCTTCATGTAAAAGCGAATAAGGTATATAGCTCTCGAAACCCTGTGAATGACTGCGCATGCAGCGAACGCAGAAATACCAAATAAATCGCCAATAACCCTCTGGAACGTTCCTGTCGCATAGAACCTCAAAGCAATCAGCACTTGCTGCATTAGTGTAAGCGGCAGACCTCTCCTTGTTTGATGTTGAGGATCTTTATCCAAACTGACCGAGTCCATTTTAAGGCGATCATGTCTTTGTCGTCATATGCCTCTAATGGGTTTAATCTATCTCTAAGGTGCCGAATTTGTCGAACATGTATACAGTGGAACCCCACTATAACGAAGTGCCGCGGTACCGAAAAAAATGTTCGTTATAGCGGGGTCTTCGTTATAGCGAAGACCCCGCTATAACGAATTATCTGGTTAGCAGCAAAAATATTCGTTATAGCGGGGTAACTTGATAAACAACAACTACCCAATAATTCAATGCTGTACATGTACTTAGAAAACACTGATTTTTATTCATTTGATACTGTAAACTGTGAGTGTAAGACGCTGACCATGAAGACATCAAATTCAAAAACAATTTCAATAAACTTTAAAATTCAGAAGTAACAGTAACACCTCTGAGAAATCGATTCCCTATTTGTTTCTACACAAAAAATGTTCCGCGTGTCACTAGTCGTACTGCGGCATTCGCCTCGGAAGCATTTCATTTATTCCTCAAACATGGAGGAAAAATCTCAGTCGACGTCACAGGGAAAAGAAGAAACAAAGGCATCGGCTTGGAAATTCCAGCCACCTAGAAATTTGAGCACAAGAAGCCGTCCAAAGTGTCAAAGCTTGTGTCCTTAATTGACGATATGGAAGACGTGTCAGCACGCTGAAGGATACATTCAAGACTACAAGTACACGTACCGTATTTGTTGAAACGGGAATAAAGCAAGATGTGTTTTCTACTCAAATCTGTCGTCTTTACTGACTGCTGCGAGCGATCGGACAAAATGTTCGTTATAGCGGGGTAAATTGTGCGTTGGGACCATCAAAATCTGTTCGTTATAGTGGGAATTTCGTTATTGCGGGGTTCGTTAGAGCGGGGTTCGTATCCACATATTTTACTGTAATTCTGCCGGGCTTTCAGATTTTTTCGTTATAACGGGGTCTTCGTTATAGCGAGGTTCGTTATAGCGAGGTTCGTTATAGCGGGGTTCCACTGTATTACGTCTATTGGCGAAGTTTCTTAACTGTCTGTAGCGCAGAGGTTCCACCATTTCAAAATGGCTGACCATGAAAATATTGTTAAACAGCGTTTGAACCGCCTTTGAGCAGGTCTAATGTACTATTGTTCTTTAGTCGGTGTTTAGACACTGTCTATACTTTGTTATGGAAAAACAACGTTTAAATAATCGGTACTCATTGTTTAAGCATGGTTTAGAAGATGACTTTCACTAATGTTGTCTAAACCTCGTTTAAATAATCGGTCCTTAGGGTTCTTCTTCTTATGATCGGTTGCATATTTCTGCTTCTTGCACAAATAGTCTTTGTAACTGTGATTCAAGTATTTGAGTATAATATTATATGAAGTAGATCATATATTTGCACTTCGGTTAGAAACGTGATATAGCCAGTTCCCGCTAATTCGAAACCCATGCTAACCCGAACCAAAATCGATTTTTCCTGGATTTCCGTTTAACTGTAATTTTGCTCAGGATAACTTGAACCCTCAATAAAGTAAAAACCCGCGTGTAGGAACCTACATTTTTCCAAGTTTGGCAGAACAGGCTCTTATATTTGGGGGTAGTTATTGGCAATTTAGGCTAAAGTAGGTTCATAATTAGGTTCTTAAGTTTTCAGTAGAAACCATTCCTGTACAAGCAGAAAAATAGGCTTGGATATATTTATATTTCTTGTCATGAGCCTTGTGCAAGACTAACTAAACAATTATATACACTATAGACAAAGCATGTTTTCAGAAATATTTGCATACAAAATAAAATGCTTATGAAAATATCCCATAACTAACACATAACAACCTAATAAATTTTGCTTGGCTAAACAGGTTCTTATATTTTGAGGTAGAAAAATGGGAAATTTCTGCCAGCAGGTTCGTAAATCACTAAGCTCTTACACGCGGGTTTTTTCTGTAACTCAATTACTCATTTTGGCGATGCATCTGGGATCCACGACAAGGCACAACGTGGTCCGAAAGGAATCGATAGCGGAACTGATGAGGGGAGTGCAAGTATTATGGGGATAGCTTCTAAAGAAACTGGTGCTGCGTCGGTGGGAAGTTGAAACACAAGAAAATGGGTAAATCAAACGAGTTGATTAAGTAAGTTATACCACCGTAAGGTGAAAGGGAGGTGCTGACGTTTCGAGCGTTGGCTAACGCTCCGACGAAGAGCTAACGCTCGAAACGTCAGCACCTCCTTTTTACCTTACGGTGGTATAACTTACTTAATCAACTCGTTTGATTTACCCATTTTCTTGATGAGGGGAGTGGTTTACCTTGTTTGCCTTGTGATAATAACTCAAAACTGGAAACCGTCCACCATGTCTGAACTGTGCTGAGGCTCTGAGTGTTTCATCAGGTATTGCACTCGGGACAATAACACTGGCTGGGTAACTAGGACATAACTGAAGACATAAACATACTTTACACAGTATTCATAATCACGACCTTTCATTACAAACAAAAACTAAATGTATCATATGACTTGATACTGTAAGTTGTTAAATGGCTGGCGTTTTTCCAGCTACAGTGCACCCATTCATTGGTTAGTTCATGGTCACATGACATCTAACAATGAAACTGTTTACCGCCAAATGCCATGAGCAGGCAACATTGTGAAAACTATGATGTCAAACGGAAAACAATTCACTGTTACGGTCCGCGAAATGTTGACCGCTGTTGCACATGATGAGAGCGTTTTTGTTCTGCTATATAACAAATCACTTAAAGACTTTTTTTTTCTACAGTCACCTGAGGAGCGCAGGATTGCCGAAACGTCGTGACACAAGACCAAGAACTTAGGAACACAAGCACAAGTGGAAAAGAAGATGCCGAGAAGAATTTTGATGCAATTAAAGACTGGTCCATGGGGGAACAGTGAATATTGTTTCCCTCAAATCACAATGTTCACTGTTCAAACAAAATTCACTGTTCACCTCGGGACCAGTCATCAAGTGCTAACTGTACCACCCTAACACAAAAGGGAACCTGACATTTTGGGTGCAAGTGAATTGTAGGATTGTGGTTTGGACATTGGCAGAGCGATGCCAACATGTAGTTCACCTCCATTTACACATTGCTCAGGCTTCATCAATAGTACGACTCCAAAATTTCCTATATTAACTGCAGTCAAACCACAGTCCCACCCTTTTCTCTGACCAAGTGCCAATGCTCAAACATCAGCTCCCTGTTTCAACAACCTGGATGGAAGTCACCATGTTTTGGCATATTATCTCTAATCAGCCCCTGGGAGCCTCCTCATATAGGCATGGTTTCTGGGAGCCTCCCAGCCTAATTACTTTATGATTATTTTAATGTTTTCTAATTTTTTGGTATATAGCTGTACTCCCCTAGTCACGCGCACTCCACCCGTTCTAGCAAAAGCCGGCTCTATCATGACTACATTGCCAAAGTCATCAACGACGCTCCACCGACCGTGAGTGAGATAGTGGCCGCAGCACAGGACGGTCACCATGTGTACTGAATGGTGCACTCCATTCGCTCTGAACTCCACCCACTCCAATGAAGGGCTAACGCTCGAAATGACAGCACCTCCCTTTTTCCTTACAGTGGTATAACTTACTTTATCGATTTGTTTGATTATCCCAGTTTCTTGTGAAACAACTACTGAGACTCCTGATCTTAAACCATTAACAGTAACACCACCTAAAGTCAGTTCATACCCTGTAATCACTGTTGACATGACTGATTCTCCAGGTCTGTGTCACAGCACATAGCTTTGAGAACTCCATTTCTGTACTGAATAAATCCCAGCCATCTACGTCAATAGTTCTTAGATGCCGATAAAAGAAGGGGTACTTTAAGTGTGTATCCTCTGGAAAAAAAAATAGACACCATGGTTAGTTTTGAAAAGGCCTCAGCAAAGTTCTAATAAAAGACGAAATGGCAACATCTGCAAGAGGAAGTTTCATTGCAAGCAGAGGTCAGAGGCTCTGACGTCTCCTTCCTACAATTTTTCTCTCGCCGTGAGAGACCTCTGCTAGTAGGGATAAAGAAAAAGGCAATAGCTAGCCAAGGTCAGTCAGGAGAGTAACATCATAGATCTGGGGTGATAGGTTCACTAAACTTCCCAAGATCAAAGAACAGCCATGCTACTTCATTCTATTCTCAATCTTAGGACTACCTCCCACATAATTGAGGATTTGACCCCAAAAATTGCACCCAATGAATGTTAGCAGCCCAATTGATCTTCATCTATTGACAGCTGGTGGAGTATCACTTTGTTAACACTAAGGACTTTATAATTAGTGTAAGTTGTAATGGGGTTAATTACGCGGGATGACGTAGTCAGCCAGCGTATAAAATTCGTTAGCGCATTCCTTTCGTTGTCTTGGGAGTCAAAAATTGCCTTGTTTTTTTAACTTTCCCGTATCCCGAGCCCGTCCCGAAAAAATTGTGTGATTTTTATTGGCTGTAACTCCGAATCATGTGCAAGTTAGGTTGGATTGCACCATGGATATCCATGATCGCACAATCAGCCAAAAAACATACTGCATCAGCAATTTTAAACCAACACATCCCGCGTAAACGCCTTCAGGCGTCTTCTTGTTTCTAAAAAAAACTGGTGCTACATTGGTGGCATATTAACCCTTTCACTCTCACGATCTGAGTAGCAATTCTCAAGTGAGACACCATAGTACATTTTGTTACAAATGCAGTTTGAGAATTTGGCATTAGGTCTACTCATTGCCTTTTAGTTGATTGTTTTGTGCAGTTCTCATAGTCAGTGTTATGGAAAGGAGAAGTTCTGTGTTGATCACTTCTGGGAGTGAAATGGTTAATTAAGACAAAGAATAGGTTTACCATAACAAAGACTTGAAAAGAGTAAGTTGTACCATTGTGAGATAAAAGAGAAGCTGATGTTTCAACCATTGGCACTCTGTCAATCAATTCCCAGGATGCAAGGCGAATGCTCAAAAAGTCAGCTTCCGCTTTGCCTTAAGGTGGCGAAAACTTTGGGCGCTCACCAAAAGTCAGAACTGACCAGCCAAGCAGGTCAAATTGAGAAACTAAATGAGGCTTCTTTTGAGAGTTTTCGCTAAAAACCTGTCACTGCTATACCTGCTATGTAGAAATAAACTGATCTGGCTGGACAGTTCTGATTGATAGTGGAATTCTCTTTACGAATGGACTGGTCTGACCGGCCAGTTCTGGCTAATGGTAAGCGTCCTTACATTTACATGTATCAAGGCATGTAATAATCTATTGGTTTGCTTCTAAATACTATGTCGAGGATGGCCTCACTTGAGTCAGAAAGGAAATTAACATGTTGTACTGTGTGTCAAATTACGTCATGCCATGTGCTCCCATCGGGCCTCGGGAGCTTGAGACGGAACTGGAGCTATCCGCCATACTATTCACTCGTGTTGTCATGTTTTCAGCCGTTGTGTTATTAAATAAAGAACTTGTAAGACAATATTGTGACACTGTGAGCACAACTTACCTATCATAGACAAAACTTCAATGGATGAGACAACATTTGATGCATGTTCAATACTATGGATCTTTAGCTTTATTAAATCAAAGTTCTTTGCACAAATGGTTAACATTGCTCCTTGGCTGATGATCTTCTTTTCCACGTGCTCCACTGCTGAGTGCAAAAGCTGACAATGAAAGAAAAAAAAGGACAAACTTCAGCTCAAAGCCATGTACACCGATTAACCCATCCAGAAGCTAGCTCAGGGTGAGACGAAAATGAAAAGATCAGGTTGCCCCTCGGGCAAGCTGTTACTTGAGGTTACTAGCCTGAATCTCTGAGGAGCTAGCCCGAAATTAAATTGTTTATAAAGAATAATCAGATATATTTAATTACGCAAAATACAAGTACTGATACCAAGCATAGATATAAACTAATTCTTCGTAGTATTTTACATTTTACAGCCATTGGCAGTCAAAAATATTATAAATTTATGGAAATCACAACACAGTTATTTCTGTGAATGTCATGAACGTTGCGATTGGTCAATTAAAACTAGCACTGTAATCTGAAGTCTGTCGACATTCAATGAAGTAAATTCTCTTCAAAGCTCGTCAAGCTGACAAACTCTATTGCGGCAACTAAAATGCGGCGCAAAACGTTGTCACATTACTATAATTTGGTCTCAAAAGGTTATTATTTTCTCTCAGGAGCTTTCTGCTATGTTTACTTTTTGGTATAAAAGCTCAATTTATCGTCAGAAAAGAGGAACCAATGGTGCTTGCCTGTTGGGCAAGCTACGATAAGAAAACGCTAGCCCAACAAGTCATTACACTAGCCCCGGGCTATCAGATGGCACTTTCGTCGCGCCCTGTAGCTGACAAATTCCCACATGCATGCTTAAGTCATTGCCATTTTTAGAATCCAAGCAGACACCAAAGAGACTATTAGATGTAAAGATTAGAAAGTCAGTTTTTCTCCATTCTATTTGCAATATTTACACATGGTTTTATGTTGCTGCAGTTATCTTATAATGTAATACGTAATATATTCCTCGTCTCTTTTGTTTTAGGTCCAAACTCTGTTCATGATCCCAGTCTGGAAATGGCTATGTACGTCGCTGAATGAAAACAGGCATAACTTGATAGCCAATGATGATAACTGAACTTATTATATCTCTCGGGATTGGTCAATTTAGCGGACTGTACTTCACTGTACCACCACTATTTCTGGGGTTGTTTTCTAAAAGCTGATCTAAAGCCTACTGAATTAGCCAAGGGTTCATTGAATTGAAAGTTTACAGGTGAAAATTAAAGGTGTTCTATTTTAAACACAAAAAATCTTACTTCAGGTTTCAATTCGCATGCAGGGTAGCTTTTAGACTCACTGAGCTTACACGAAAGCTAAGCTCCTTAAAATGATACATACCATTGCTTATCATATTATAATAATTATGTGCGCCATGTTTAATTGTTTTACAGGTGCATATAAAATGATTAGTTACATATTTACACGTCATTAAAGGAACACTTGACAACACACTTCACACATAAATCTGTCTGACATCCTGTCGCAAGATTACAGGCACAACAAATAAACATAATTGAAGTGATTTATTATCTATACTCACTATTAGCTCGTCTTTTTGCTTGTCTTGTCTGGAGGAAAAGATCAAATGATGTCCAGTGACACACAAGGTTCCCTCCACGTACGGTTGGCCTCTACGCCTCAATAAAACGTTATCAACGCTGGGAGATTTGATATACTCCACAAACTCCATACCAAACGAGACGAAAGGACAAATAAGGGCTTCTTTAAGAAAAAAACTACATAATGAATTTAATTTGGTACAATATATTTCGCTGAGTATTTTTACGAACGACTAAGTCAATAATGAGTAACCACGCTTTATGAGCCTTCCGTCCACAACCCAAAACAGCGGTGTTGATGCTCATTTCCAATATGGCGTCCAGGAGGGCTCTTGCTCCAAAACTTTACAAGCGATTTTTACAGGTCTGTGAGCAGTGGCCAGTAGATCCCAATAGACTAGGAAGAGATCTTGGCGAGCACCTTAAGGGAAGCCTTGTTCCTCGTATAAAAAACTCACAGATTGACGTGAGTATTGAAAACTTATTTCATGTTTTAGACTTAGACCATGCATTATGTTTGGTGTTACGGAAGCTTGATTTTGACCGCTGTATGGCTTGGGAAGATTTCCGTACAGGTCCCTACTTCATTATGCATGCTAAAGCTGTCTTGTCTGGTGTAATGCACGTGCAAATATTTCTTGTGTTCGAAGAACGAAATATTATAGTTACAGAATGCATAATGAAGTAGGGACCTGTGCGGAAATCATTCCCTGTGCTGTCTCGTTCTTCAAAAACAAAACATGTTATATATTTTCAGAGCGATTTCAGAATACTGGGCTCACTCAAGTACATGTTTCAGTGGCTTTTGGAGAACAAGGCACATAACACTGGACTCTATTGTTATTTACCAGTATGTAAATGAGTAACAAGAAAATGGGTAAATCAAACGAGTTGATTAAGTAAGTTATACCACCGTAAGGTAAAAAGGAGGTGCTGACGTTTCGAGCGTTAGCCCTTCGTCGGAGCGAATGAGAGGATTGTGGGTTACGTTCAATTTATATAGAGAAGTTTGGAGCCATGCTATTGGTGGAACCATAGCATTGTGCGAATGGAAGTGAATAAATTAGATGAATGATTAAATGAATGAGAAACGTTCGTTGATACCTTGGGGATTAAGAGAACCGAGTTGGAAGATGAACTTCTGTTCTAGGTTTTTACGGCTTTCCGTATTGCCCTGATGCATGGAAAGTCCACATACCGCCATGTTGTGAGTTGAGTGGTTAGGTAGATTAAAGTGTCGCGCTACAGGTTTCGATGCATCTTTGTCATTTCGTTTGACGTCACGCAGATGTTCGCGGAAACGGTCACCTAATCTTCTTCCGGTCTCGCCGATGTATATCTTCTTGCATAAGGTGCATTTTATGCAATAGATAACATTGACGGAAGTGCATGTGAAACGGTCGGTGATTTTAAACGATCGTTTAGGTCCTGCTATTTTGTTTGTGTTATGGACGAAAGGGCAAGTTTTGCATCTCTTGCGTGTGCAGTTGAAAGTGCCGGGTGATTCGTCTGATTTTAGTGTACTTCTAACTAAAAAATCGCTTACGTTTTTGTTACGTTTGAATGAAATGAGTGGTGGTAGTGAGAAGATGCTGCCTGTTTCGTTGTCATTCTGAAGTAACTTGAAGTTCTTCAGAATGATGTTCTTGACAGGTAGGTTGAGTGGGTGAAAAGTGAGTGTGAACGGTATTCTCTGGTTCTCTTCCTTTTGTGACGTTTGTGGTGCTGAGCGTTGGTCAGTTGTTTGAGCGCGTTGTTGAGCTGTCTTCACAACTGAGTCAGGGTAGCCACGGTTCTTGAAGAACTGAAGCATTTCTTCTGATTTGCTGGAGAAGTCCAACTCATCACTACATAAACGTCGAAGTCTGAGGAATTGAGAATATGGAATGGAATTTTTAACATGGGTGGGGTGAGAAGACGAGTGCAATAAATAACTATGGGAGTCTGTAGGTTTGTAGTACACACCAGTTGATAGGCCGTTGTTGTGGATTGAGACGTTGATATCGAGAAAAGCTATTAAGGTTTCTGAAATTTGCCAAGTATATTTCAATGCTGGGTGGAACGAATTGACAGAATTAATGAAGTGCTCAAGTTCTTCCCTGGTGGATGAAGTTGCACCAACGCAGTCGTCAATGTAGCGGCGATAAAGGAAGAGAACCAGAGAATACCGTTCACACTCACTTTTCACCCACTCAACCTACCTGTCAAGAACATCATTCTGAAGAACTTCAAGTTACTTCAGAATGACAACGAAACAGGCAGCATCTTCTCACTACCACCACTCATTTCATTCAAACGTAACAAAAACGTAAGCGATTTTTTAGTTAGAAGTACACTAAAATCAGACGAATCACCCGGCACTTTCAACTGCACACGCAAAAGATGCAAAACTTGCCCTTTCGTCCATAACACAAACAAAATAGCAGGACCTAAACGATCGTTTAAAATCACCGACCGTTTCACATGCACTTCCGTCAATGTTATCTATTGCATAAAATGCACCTTATGCAAGAAGATATACATCGGCGAGACCGGAAGAAGATTAGGTGACCGTTTCCGCGAACATCTGCGTGACGTCAAACGAAATGACAAAGATGCATCGAAACCTGTAGCGCGACACTTTAATCTACCTAACCACTCAACTCACAACATGGCGGTATGTGGACTTTCCATGCATCAGGGCAATACGGAAAGCCGTAAAAACCTAGAACAGAAGTTCATCTTCCAACTCGGTTCTCTTAATCCCCAAGGTATCAACGAACGTTTCTCATTCATTTAATCATTCATCTAATTTATTCACTTCCATTCGCACAATGCTATGGTTCCACCAATAGCATGGCTCCAAACTTCTCTATATAAATTGAACGTAACCCACAATCCTCTCATTCGCTCCGACGAAGGGCTAACGCTCGAAACGTCAGCACCTCCTTTTTACCTTACGGTGGTATAACTTACTTAATCAACTCGTTTGATTTACCCATTTTCTTGTGTTTCAACTTCCCACCGACGCAGCACCAGTTTCTTTAGAAACTATCCCCACAATACTTGTAAATGAGTAAGCCGAGTATTCTGCAATCTCACCATACTTTCTTATTTATCTTATAACGTAGTCACCGTGGTGTGGGTCTAAAGAAAAAATATATATAGATTTTACATGGCCACGCAGGGATATGAATTTTATCTTTGAGTGCTGAAAGTATCTCTCATGAGTGAGCATCTACAGGTACAGCGTATCTTATGAAGCATAAGGTGATACTGAATTTTGTTTACAAATAAAAACCACTTTTACAGTGAATTTCAGATTTATTCTCCTCCTAATACTTAGGCCTCTCAGTCCATCTCCCTCCTTTCTACTATTACAAAAATATTTTTTCTTGTCTTGTTAGCCTGCAGAAGCTGAAAAAATGCTTGACAGCCTGCTGAAGATTAGTTCTAACTACTACAGGAACAAGGTTAGTATTTCAAGGTAAAAAATAGTAGTAATGAAAAAAAGCAAACATGGAAAACAATATTAAACCATGTACTTGTGACTCTCATCATTAAAGATGTTTTACATGTAGTACAGCCATTTGCCCAAGAACTACTTATCAAGTTAAGGTTTACTGTGGGCTTACTGCACAAGTATAAATTGTAATCATCATAGTGCCGTGCACAATTGTATGATTTTACTTGTTATGACTCTATAATTTGGTCACAACCAGTAAGCTCCCATTTCATATAAATTGCAGTAATTATTTTAATTATTTTATCTTTGTTTATAACTTTTCATAATTAATTCATGATTTATATTATTGTAATGTGAAGTTGCAAGTCAGTTTCTTGTGGAACGGAAAAGGTTTAACATGCCACTAATTGAATTTTGAGCCCTATCTCTTCAAGTATTATCGTTTTAAATGGTGTCAATGATAGTTAGAAATCATCCCTGTGCTAATGGCTGTTTGTTTAAATTGTCAACATGTTGCTAGTATCCACGTAAGGCAGAGACAGCATTCACTGGAGACTTGAAAACCCTCAAAGAAGCTGCAGCGTATTACTTGTCATCAGGTCAGCCACCATACTTCTTTTTCAAGCCCCAATAACAACTAGATAGAAATTCTGCTTATTGCCACCATACATTTCATACAGCACGGTAGGAGAAAGAATCTGTTGAAGGATCACAAGAGTCCATTATTGAAGATCTGACCCACACAGTATATGCAAATTTTTTAAAACAAACAGGCAAGAATGGGATTTGGACTGATGATTTAGCTGCTACTTAGTATTAGTTTATGTGGTCCTAAGTTTGCAATAATTATTGCTCAAATTGTGTAAATACTGCAAGAGTTGAATTATCAGCTGTTACCTATAAGGTTTTGGTCTCCAATACAAGTACATGTATATGATATTGTTTCGTATATTCATTTTCCTATATTCATGTTACAGTGAGTATATTCTTTGCCTTGTATATGTTGCAGTTAATTTTTGTTTTCAGTTAATTTTTATTTGAACTAGATAATTTTTTTCTTCCTAGTTAGTTTTATTTTTAGCTAGGTGATATTTTTTTAACTAGGTGACATTTTTTTAACTAGGTGATATTTTTTTTAACTAGGTGATATTTTTTTAACTAGGTGATATTTTTTTAAAAAAATACAGGTCACAGGTCATTGTTTTACCAATACAGAAATTATCCTAAACATTCATTAAAGCCAACCTTGGGACTTATCAGACCTAACGTTAGCTTTAATGAATGTTTAGGATAATTTCTGTATTGGTAAAACAATGACCTGTGACCTGTATTTTTTTAAAAAAATATCACCTAGTTAAAAAAATGTCACCTAGTTAAAAAAATGTCACCTAGTTAAAAAAATATCACCTAGTTTAAAAAAAAATATCACCTAGTTAAAAAAAATATCACCTAGTTAAAAAAAATATCACCTAGTTAAAAAAATATCACCTAGTTAAAAAAAACTATCTAGTTCAAAATAAAAATTAACTGAAAACAAAAATTAACTGCAACATATATATCACTTTGAGAAACCAAAGGGGGGGGGCTAAAGAGCAGTCTTAATACTGCAAGACAGCACTGACAATAGTAAAAATGTCACATTATTGGGTCAAAATTTACCAAAATACCGAAACCACTTGGTTTTGCAAAAATGTGCTTTCATATTCAAGATTCTTGCAATGCCACATTACCACAAACCCTTATGTTCCTCTTTAACCTTAAGTCCCAGTAGTGACCAGCATCCAATTTCTCATTACAATGTTGACTGTTCATCAACCATTCATGTTATGAGAATAACAAAAGTGGTCCATAAAATGAATTGTATTGATATTTAAACAAATTCTCCTCACTAGTACTATGAGAAACATATGAGAACAGTAAGGAGAAAACGAATTTTGATATTGGGGCTTAAAGGGTTAAAACCAAAGCCAAGTAACTTGGACTTAATCCCAACAACTTCATCAGCTAACAATTAAGTCCTACCCTAGTATTTAACCCTTTCACTCCCAAGAATGACTTTATAGATTTTACTCTGCCTAACGCCAGACGATTTTACTCGTCAAATGGAGACCCCTTGGGAGTGAAAGGGTAATAAGTACTTGATTGTTAAGTCCAAAATGATTTCTCTGTTTTGTCATTCGTACTTTCAAGATAATTCATTAATGTAATAAATAATAATATTTATTATTATATGACTAGCTCCATGAGCGGGCAAGATGAACCGAATCTCGCGCTGTAATTGGTTACCCGAGCGGGCAATATGGAGCTATCTTGCCTGCTCGGGATAAGGGCTTTGTCCCGCAAGGCAAATTCATCCCAGGCGAAAGCCGGTTTACCAAAATTTTCTCTCTTAGTTTTTCCCTGAAAAATCTTTTCCGTGACAGTTAAAGATTTCCCGTGGTTTGTGTATCGATAGAGCTGGAAAACACGAAAACTTGATTTTATCATGTAACGGGCTTCCTTTTCAGTACTTGAAAATAAACACGTACACGGATCATTTTTTGGTGTTTTATCCCATATAATAAATCCTTTATTGACCAAGCTTGTTCGGTCAAGATGGCTGGATATTGGCCTCGTTCTTTTTTTGCGTGTTTATGGACCTCGACTTCGTCTCGGTCCATAAAAACGCAAAAAAAAGAACTTAGCCAATATCCAGCCATCTTGACCTCACGCTTGGTCAATAACCCATATTTATTTCTCACCAGACATGCAGAAGAAGTCAAAGGAACAAAGCTGGTGGGCAAAGCTAATTCGCAAGAAGAGTATTTATACAAATTAACACCCTGCTGATTGATAGAGTGGGCTATTAAAAATGTTGAAAATCATTCAAACCTTGAGCAACCTTTCGACTCCTGTACAGCTCAAGGCATCAAATATCTGACCAAGTCAGGAGTGGTTGTAGATACAGTACAGCTTTTGGCCTTTTTGAATGAATCTTGTGTATGGTACTTTGGTACAACAACATTATGGTATATACATTTTCTTTATTCCTCAGGAAAATTATTACCAAGAAATTAAAATAAAAAACAAAAACTTATGATGCTTCCAAATAGTATGCATGTTTGCTGTAATGGACACAGACACTTGTATATTGTAAGGAGCTATTAATAAGACAATTGTTTCTCGTACAGATTGCACTGAACAAATTAACTATAATGAAACTTTGACCTGTGTCAGTACTTAAGCAGGGTTGTGACAATAAGCCGGCAACCGGCGCATTTCACCGGCTATTCCAAATACTGCGCCGGTTACTCCGACTGTTGGTTTGTTCTGGGCATGGTATTGCGGAAAATCATACCCACCCTGAACGATGCGCATGAATTACGGCAGCCGCCTACTTTATAGACAGAAACTACTTCTCAGAAACCTACTGACAACCCTGCTTAAGTGTACTTAAAATCTTTGGGTAACCTCAAAATTAAAAAAAAAGAACTTTTGCGTGTCAAATAAAGTCCATTTTTGCATATCATGTCTCCTTCTCTCTACTGAAAGAGAATATTTTAGAAAAGTGAGCATCCCTTTACCAGCTGACCACTCCTCTATCCCCTACAGTACTCCCTCACTGTCAACCCTACCAGATAATCTGCAAGACTCCAGATTTTGGACCGCATCTCCCAATGTCCAGATTGGAGACTCAAATCTCCCAGATAACGACCAAAGTTCGCTGTTTCTTGTGAGACCCAACTTTCACAACGATACAATTTTAAACATTTTGAGTTGTTTGACTTTTTATACTGTTAATCTGGGTAACAAAATTAAAACCTTTCCTCATAAGCGCTAACAAACTGTCATTCTCCCAAGCGTTACTACTGTAATATAAGCAATAAAGTGATTGGTTGGAAATAAACCAAATAGACTAAATGTTACCATGCTAATTATGATGTCATGCCGTTATGACATCATTTATCATCCTTTCCCTATCAATTCTCAATATTTGAAGACTTGGGGGGTTGACTGCATACTGTTCCAGCCATTATTCACCCTGACCCCCCTATCACCGATGAGTATAAATCTACTAGTGTGTTATATAAAATGCTGCCCTCTTATTGACTGTACTATTCACTATTCATTGTGCAAGATACTTAGTGAGTAGCCAAACAGGGATCAATATCAGTTTCTGGGCAACCGTGCACCTACCCCTCCCCTAAACCAACATTAACGCTAACTTTTTAACTCTTTATAACTTGTTGGATTAGGGGAGGGGTAGGTGCACAGTTGTCCAGAAACTGATATCATCCCCAAACAGCGTGTGGTTAATTGTCAACAAAATGGGGCTGGTTCTTTGCCTAAATCCATGGTAAAATAATAGAGTTACAATTAGATCATTCACTCTTGATTCGCATGCGTAATAAAAACGTTGAGCTCATAATCTATTTGTTAGGTAAAAATAAACTGTATATCCCATGCAGAAACCATGCATTATGGATGGCTGTGCTCGCTCGAGCTAAACGAGTTCCTGCAGTAATAGGATGTCAGCGGTCATTAGTTGTTTGTACGCCATCATGCCGGACCGATCACCTGAGAGAAGCAGTAGAAAAACAGACAAAAAGCGGATCAGCTCCGCCGTTGTTGTATCGAAAACCTTTCAGAAAGTAGAGCAAAGGAGGTGGGTTAACTCAGAATACTTTTTATTACTCTAATCGCATATGCGACTCTTAGAGGAGAGTTCACAATCATAGCTGTTTTGAAACAATTCACGTCTTCGATTGGATTTCGTTGAGTCGCTTTATAACTCTTTCTTGTTACCTCGCATGTACTGACTAATTGTGATGCGCCCTCAGTGGGCAAAAGATTGCCATGTACCAGCGTAAAAGAAAGTTGCTCGATTGTTGTTAAATTAATTGATGTCCCGTCCTTCGATTACCGTATATACTGTAAGGGACTCGAAATACATGTAATTTGCTCAAACTTGATTCCAATACAACAAAGCGCAAAATCATCTTCTTGCCTTCAAGCAAGACTTATAGCTTCTGTAAGGCAAATGAACAGACGTTCAATATGCCAGAGTAACCCAATAAGGTGCCACATATAATGGAACCTGCCAGATTTCCATATCACCCCATGCTTCAATACTTCACAATGATTATGCATGCTGTAGCTGTCCTGTTTCGTGCTTTAAGAACAAGAAATGTTTACATGTGCATTACCCTAAGCCAGTCAGTCAGTCATGCAAATTGAAGTGTGATTTTCTCTGACTGGAAATCAAGCAGGAGAACCTTCAAAATAATTTGTTATCTTTGGTGTATGCTTTGTTGTCTTTTAGGGAACGCTCCCGTGACAGGAAGGAACGACGGCATCGGGAAAGATCCCCTGAGAATGAAAATGAACGTAGAGTTGGGCCAAGGATGCAGATGGACAGCGAAATTGGGGGCAGGGAACATCGGAGGCAGAGAATAACTGATAGGCTGGGGCCACGTCGCAGGAGGAGTGAGGAAAAAGACGATCATAATGATGGTTCTAGAACCGCAGAGAGGGATAAAAAAGAGCAAAGCAGTGAGCTAATAATAAATAGACATTTTTGGGTAGATTCCCTTGTTACTCCGAAGGCCATTATGCTTGCTGTAGCTCTGATTGTTGAGAATCACGCCTGTACAGGTATTTTTTGCTTTGAAGAACATGAACAGTACAGCTACAGCGTGTATGATGAAGTAAGGAGTGACATAGAAATCTAGCCACATATCTTTACTTAGCGACAGAGTAACAGGATCCGGCAATAAGGTGAAACAAATAGTTTCAGTGAAACATGACAAGATTAAGAATCCCAAGTGGCTGGAGTCAATCCAGTCTGTAATTAACAAACATTATTGAGGGAGAGACTTGGATGTGAGTCTTCCCAATTGCAACTCCAGTGGTTTATCTGTTCCTTACCTTGTACTCCTTTGCAGTAACATGACCAGCTGTTATGTTAAATTTTGAAAATTTGTTATAAGATTTTCTGACCTGTATAGATAGTTTTAGACTGTTTTGGTGCCCTTTTCTTGGTAATGGGTTGTTGTGTATAACATGTTCCAAAAGTCATTGCAGAGGTCATTCAGCTTAGAAGTATAAATTTGTTTTCTATTTCCATCACTTTCTTTTCAGGAAATAACATCAGCAAAGAAAAAAAGGGACCTTCAATTAATGGATCTATGCAAAATACACCTTTTGTTAATGTTAAGCCAAAGCAACTTCTTGTTCACTGTGAATAGTGAATCCAGTAATCAAGACTTGGTGATGGTGATAAATAAATCTAATACTACATTCTCTTAATCAACATACAGTATTGTGCAAAAGTAATGCAAACGAAATTCGTCAAAGGTCGTCCTTTGTTCTCGCGAATTTTCCACGAAAAAGCGTCGAATTTTTGTAAGATGTTTCGTAGCGTTCTGAGCGAAAAATTCACGATCTTTCTTGAAAATTCCAGGTAGCGAAATTCAAAGTAGCGAAATTTCGAGGTAACCAAACGAAAATTTGAGATAGCGAAATTCGAAGCAACGAATTTGCGTGACATGAGCCGCTGTGAACAGCATCGCTGAACAAGCGTATGTAAATAAACTAAACTGATATCGGAAAGAGATTCAATGAAACGACAGTTTAATTGGCTATTTGCAATGATTGCCTCACAAGCACTTCCCCAAACACAGACTCGCAAACCTTGTTTTTTAGAAACTTTGATTTTCAAGCCCGCTTATCGATCAGTAGAAAAGGGCGTGCGCTAGTTTACTTACGGGCCAAGTCTCTCGACAATGTTTACGGAAGCCCGCTAATCCCAAAACAAACAACGCAGAGATAAGAAAGAACTTTTGTAGAGAAATGTTTTATTTTATTAAACACTACATTTCGTTTTGGAACCCGAACATGAAAGCTCTCAAATTTATTTAGTGCATGTCTCAAACGGCTCCAGAGTTGAATCGTGCAAAACAGTTTTCGGACATCTTACTTTGTAAACTGAATTCTTGCCTCAAAAGGAAAAAGCTTATTTCAAGTATTTTCTGCTTCCCTCTCCGTTTGCCTCTAAAGATAGCTTGGTGCGTCTTCCAGAATGTGGTAGATTTGCCACAGAGCCGGTGAGTTGAAGCTTTTTGATAATTCTAGTTACACTGGCAAAGCTGACAAATAACCGTTCCCCTTTTAACAATTTAAATATCTTGGCTGGGTGGAAACCATGCTTGTCAAGAAGCTCAATTCGTGTTCGCGTGTAATTGGTAACTTTTGGCATGATTACTACAAGAGAGTTTCAACAGGAATGATTGTGGAATGCGTGCCAGCACTATTGAACGCAAGTGGTTGCTATGGTGATATACAAGAACATGGCGTGTGGCCTTTGTGGCCTCTAAACATGAGCCAAAATACGACAGACGAATAATTGTGTAAGGGCTTCGATGCTTTTAACGTGAACTTAACAGTATCAGGAACCTTTGAAGTATATCCGGGTAAGTCTTGTAGAAGTGTTATGAAAACGGTCAAGCGTTGGTAGTAAAGCTTACGCATTGTACGGGTGGGCAAACAAATGAAATGACAGCAAAAAAAATCATCGCAGCAAATTCGAACTTGGCAAATTATCGTGCAGAAAATGCTCGGGAATGTTCAAGCAGAGAGAAATGAAGAATGAAATTTCACGCAAGTGTTCGAAGTCATTTATTGAACATAGTGAATTTTCGCTCGAAAATTCGAAGTCAATTATCGAAGTCAAGTCGAATTATCGTTTGGAAATTCGTGTAGTTGGAAACAATAGGCGTCGCGAATTATCGTGACTTTTCGTCTAAAATTCGCTTCCATCAAAAATTCGATAATTTTTCGTCGAAAAGCCAGGAAAAGCTTCGAATTTCGGAGAAAGACGTTTGCATTACTTTTGCACAATACTGTACAAGGAAGCATATGGCACTGATCTTGGGAGAAGCAAAGCTCAACCTAACAGTTCTTCCTCTCCTTCTTCAGGTCGACGTACAAGGCGTTTGTCTCCTGATTCAAACCAACAGAGGCAGACTGTGTTTGATAGACTGGATCCAGGACCAATGAGAGATCGTGGATTTGGTAGAAATGTACAGGGAGGACTAGGAAGAGACCAGAGGATGGTGGAAATTGACATCAATCCACAAGATGTCCCACGAGGAAAACGCTATTTCCTGGTAAAGTTAATGATACAGCGTTAACAAACTGCAAGATCCGGAGAGAGAAAAATGCAGCTGGAGAGCAAACTTTCTTTTTTGAGAATGGAAATTTCTTGGCATATAGTCCCTTAATTCATCAAGTATTGCACTGTGTTTCACTGTCCCCTAATGCCTTTGTTAGTTCTAAGTGTAAGTGCGTGGGACTTAAGATTTTTTTTCCATTTGACAAAAATATTGTCATAGCTCTGCATCTTGGAGGAGTTGTTGTGTTGGTTTCCTTTTTTGTGGTGAAAGACTGGGGACAGCTACATTTCAGTTGGTTAAATCAAGGCTTGACAGGTCTGGCAAGAGCTACATGTAATAGCAAACAGCCCCACCTACCAATGCAAGTTGCTCGCTTATGTGGCCATCCTGAGAGGTTGTGGTATGGTCACTTTGGTTTGCACATCTTTCTGATCCCATATGGTTTTAGGAATGTTTTGTTTATACACGTCACTCACTAACAAATGGTCAGTGACACATATTGATTCTCTATTTCATTGGCGCAAAACAAGCAAGCCTCTCACGTGCATCACCTTACAGCAGTCTACTTTTTCATCCATGCTGTTTAATAAGGAGATAAATACATATGACTGTATTGCAGCCTATGATGGTTCCTGCTAATCGTTAAGATGCTATGTTTGTCTCAATTTAAGCATGATGACAGAGAGCTCCCTCGTCGGCAACAGTCAGACCGATCAAGGGCTCGTTCCAGAAGTCCTTTGTGGGTCCACGACAAGTTTGAAGTCCTTGAGGATGAAGAACAAGACCAGGTTAGTGGGACTATAAGTGGGGAGGTTTAATAAGGACTGTCATTTACCAATACTAAGGCTGTGCAGAAGGCTCACACATTTCTAATGAAATGGGAACAAATGAAACAAATCTACGGACAATGCACATAGGACTGAACAGTTTTATGCTTTCTCCGGTGCCATCCTCAGCATTATTGTGGTGGTTGCTTAAGCTCCCTAATGACCACAAAGAAGTGGCGCAAACCTAACAACAGGAGAACTGCAGAGTAGCATCACCAGTTAAAATCGTAGGTTTTAACCCGTTCACTCCAAAGATCTTAGCAGCAATACTCTTGAACAAGTCAGGGGTTTCAATAAGTTCTGAAGTAGGCGGCTGACCATATTAAAGTAGGCGGCTGTAACAGGTGAGAAATTCTTTGACTCAAGAAACTCAAGGGACCAAAAAGAAATTTAATGTTAGAAAGTAGGCGGCGACGATTTGGGAAGTAGGTGGCGAAATTCGCCGGTTGCCGGCTTCTATTGAAACCCCTGCAAGTGCCATTCACTTTCTTTTTTACCAGTTGTTAAATCAACTCAGTATCCTCGGGTTGATCGCTTTTTTTAATTGTCATCAACAGTTTTCTTGATAGTGTATTGATATTGAAAGGAGAAGTTGTGTGTTGATCATAATAAAAGGGGTAAAGACCTTTGTGACTGTGTGAGATCAGTTATGGGTTTCGACGATTCTCAGTTGCACGCTCTTTGGTTACTTTTACTAAACAATTTCAGGCGATAGCAACATTCCACAGTAGTCCCAGCCATTTAACATTATAAGCAAAGTTCAAGGTATCAAGGGTAAAATGTCAGTTTGCTCTAGCCCCCTATGCACACATTCTCTGGGCACCTCATCACACATTCTTCCCCTGTGGGAAAGGAATGGGAGGCTTAATTCCCTCTGCGTCTGCATCTGGAAGGGTTTTAGTAATAGCAGGTAATGTTAGTGTAAATGTATGAGGGAAAACCACAGGAAAGCAACTTTGGTTCAAGTTTCTGCATTTCTTTTTGGGAGTCTACTGTATTACATTTTTTTTCTTGGCTTATTTTCTAATTTTTCCTGTTCCTTGTTTTCTTGTGATCCTTTAGTCAATTTTTATTTTTTTCTGTTAAAGGACATGGACGAAGCAGGCAACAATTTACTTGGTCAACCGAAAGGAAAGGAAAAAGAGCGTGAAGAAAAACAAAGCTACAGGGATAGAAACTCAGGAACTCGCTATAAAAATACTGACTTGCACACTTAAAGATTCTGGCAATTCCCGTGGATTTAACTAAGCAGTTTAACATGTATTGATGTGCTAAAATCACTGCATTCTACTTTCTAATAATTGAACACCAATAAAGGATACTTCCATCACTGAGATAAAGGTGTTTGTGGTGATATATCAGGCACAAGTTATAAATATGTACAGTGTCTCATCACAAATCAAAACACCAAGAAAACAATTGAAAATATGATGTGGAGCAGAGAGGTTTTGACAGAGTTTGAGGTGTTTGATATATGATAAAACACATGTATCAAGTGTTTGATATAGCTTGTTAAGGAAAAATACCTTTAGAAGGAATAATTGGCGATGCAAAAACATGCCGTGCCTCATCAGATGTCCAAACACCTGACAGTTCTTGATTTCCTTTGGCTTTCTCTTATGCATTGTTGATGGTTTGAAAAGTAAATTTCAAGTTCATTGCACCAATTTTCGAGTTGACTTTTCTCTTACCCAAATTAAAAATACTTGAACTTTAAAGTTTTAAAACTTAGTTGCATAAAGGGTGTGAAGAGGAAAAGTAAAATGCATGTTTCTAAAATTGATGATACTCAGCACAAAGACAACAGTTGTACAAAGTTACCCACTGTTGCAACTGGGAAAGTGCAAATAACGGGCAATAGAAAATACAGTCCACACAAATGGTGTGCGCTTAACTCTTTGCCTGTCTCCTTTTTAAATAGAAGTCCTTTGAAACCTCTTTGCCTTTTGTCTAAGTTTCTTTATCTATATGTATCATTTGCTTCTCTACTGATTGTCTGTACCTTGATTTGCCTCCCTTTTTAGTTTCTTTTGCTTTTTTCTTTAAGCTCCTAGAGGGGTACTAGTCCTAGCCTTGTGGTTCCCCTTGGGTTTGGGATATGTCACAACATTGCATAGTGTATTAAGACCTCCCTCTCCATCAAAAGTGTTGACCATGGAAAGTGTGGCCGATTTGTTGAATAGGTGATACACTGAGCAAGAAATCCCCAACCCCTCTCTGGCTTAAACATGGAACCTCTGTCTGCAGGTGCCCGGTTATAATTCATGTAATTATGTTTTTACAAGTGCAATAAGTTCATGTATGCCCTGTTACAATAAGTGATTGGTTAAAGAATCTCACTCCACCCTTTTGGAAAGCAAACGTAGAGCCTATTCATGACTTGCCCTCACGCCTGTGACTTCCTCCCGTGTTTGATACTGACAATGTGTATGTTATTGGACAGAAGCCCATGGGCTTGTGGTTCATGTTCTGATTGGTCCATTGAGCTGTGTGAAATTGTTGTGATTGACCAGATTACAAACTTTTGGTTTTGGTCTATGCTTAGATAAGCACCTAATTGGCAACCAAGATGAAATGCAGAGTGAGGCTGAAGCGGCATGAAGACCAGTATTGAGTAAGTGAAATTATGAATGAGTGAGTGAGATCGGATAGACATATCAGTGTGTAGACAAGGGGCATTAATTAAGCCACAGCTGATCAAAGTATGTATGGTACAAGACCGTAATAATTTTAATCCAATTATGCTCCAATATTATACTATTCCTGAATGATTAAATTATCTTAACAATTGCAGCTGATCCATGCTAAAACATCATCTGTATCTAATAGCCGTAAGTTTTATTTCTTTTCATGCATAAAATATTCCTAAAAGCCAAGTTGATGGGAAACTCCTCTTGCAACCTAAGAGTCCAACCTCTTTGCAATAGTACATAGACAACTCTAAAAAGTGGATAAAAGAGAGGCATGTAGTAAAGAGTTTAAAACAACTGTTAATGGCATGTAAACATTGGTGAAACAACAAACAAAAATCACTGTTGTGAAGAAATGGCCATTAATAGAGGTTTACAGTTGCAAAATTTCTAGTGCCCTTCCAGAGCATACTTATCTTCACACCAACACAATGCACCAAATAGCTAGAATAAAATTTATTCTAGCTATTTAATTGAACATTTAATGTTCTTTATACATTGAAAAATTAAACTTATTAAAATACAGCAGGTTTATAATCTAAAATCTTGTGCAGTCTCATCAATTACTATTCCAAACAACTAAGACTGTATTATCATATCTCTGTTAGTACATGTGCTGTGATTGGTCAATTTAGTGGGCCGTACTTCAATGTACCACCTGCTAAATTCAAAAGTTTGTTTTGGTTGTCAAAATATCTCCAGAGATATAATATACATCTTAGAAACCTTGTTTTCTCAGTCTGTACAGTAAGTTACGGATCCTTGTTTTTTTCCACTCGGATTTATGGCACACGCTTCAAGTACAGACCTCAAACTCGATTAGTAAGAGGTATGTAGTTTTCCAAACTTTGCTTTTTTGTACAATGAGAATTTTAAGTAACAAATCTTTCTAATAAATACACATCTTGGCAAAGTTTATCCTTTCATAAAGTGATTAATATGCAGCTTTTCTTTACGATATTGATGCAAAGCAAACGGAAGAGATAATGAAAATAATGATGCAACTTCATAATATATCTGGGTTAAAGGATATCATAACAGACCTTATTTGCTTGTACATTTTGTTTTCCCCAATACAGATCATGTGATGATACTCACGAGATCTGGTCCTCTGTCTATTTAATTAAAAAGAGTCCAGGCAGACATATTCATGGTTCCATGCACTCCTTTTAACGATAAAGACAATTAAAGGATCAAATATCCTGAGTATCATCACATGATCTGTACTGGGAAAACAAAATGTACAAGCAAATAAGGTCTATTCATCACCACATATGAGCAAATTCTCACTAGTAACATATAAGGAAGTTCTAGGCACTCACTAAGGAGAATTGAAACTCATATCAAGGGAATGGAAGTGCTAACATATTTGAACAAAGAATAACATTTGAAACTTATTATTACCAATTCCCATGATGCCATAAACTTTTCAGACAGCCTGAGAATTAGCTCACAAGATTAGCAAGCATTTGGCAAGCCAAAGAAATGTTACCGATTTACTGAACAAAATACTATTAGGCAATACCCTGCTGAGGCACCAACTACCCTAATGAATTTAAGAGGGAAGTAATAATAAAATACTGACCTGCTATAAAAGGTTGTAGCCTGCTCCCTGAGCTGCTCATGTTTGCTGGTAATTAATTTTGTTAGGAAAAAAGGTATAAAGAACTCTCCTGGGCTTAAAAAGATTAATTGGCAGCTAATTAAATTTGCAGCTTCTATAAAATATTACTTCAGTATCCACATTCAATAGCTAACATCATGAAAGTTAGAGGGTTGTCCATTACACCTGACCAGAATCAATTTGAATGTAGAGTAAGATAATTTGACTACATGAGGTAGATTCACAAAATATTGCAGACTCTGAGATAGTGGATGAGAGACTCAAATGGACATGCTCATGCTTGCAAATGCTTCAAGAATGAGGCAGGTTCATGCCATCCTTGATTCATACTTGTAATTTTTGTCACTCCATTTCCTGTTTTTCCTCTAACTCTAATTTGCGATTTGACTTCTGGTAGTCAAATTGTCATGGCCTTTAGCTGATTCAACTCAGGTTAAGTGAATTGGACATGTGTGAAAATTGAAACAGCCAATTAGGGGCATTATATGGCAACATTTTGCCAGAGATACGCAAAATACATTGAGCAAATTCTGCCCAATAATTGACTGGAACAGCCCCCTGGAATAAGGAAGGAATGAAAAACAAAAGATGGCTGAGGAGGAAAAGAGACTAGGGGAATGAGGGTGCAGTGTGATGGCAGGCTTTGATAATTATATTAAAAGAATCACAACTTCTCTTGGCTAAAATAATTAAGTAACACACTCCTAACCATTCCTGCTGACTTCCTGCCACTGGGGTGGCACTCTCAGCTTATGTTAGCCTAAGTTTATTGATCCAGGCTCGTTATAGAAACAAGCAATCAGCAATGATAGCTCAAAAGTACCTACATTTTTGTCTTAAGATGCAGGTGTCTTCAGATTGAGTTAGTACCTTTAAGACTCTGCACATGGCATTAATGAAGACTTATGAACTTTTCAACTGTCTTAGGCACAATACCAAAATATGAAAGTCCAAATTTCCTTACAGCTCTAGCAGCAATGCACTTCAACTGGAGTTTGCTTTTGACAAGAAGAATCCTGCAGGCTTCTTCGGTGCCTGCTATGTCCATTGCAGTCTTTCCATCATTGTTGACAAGATCTTCATGGACCTCGCCATCTAATAATGCCTCTAATACTTCTCTCAAGACCTGCAGTCCTCCAGTGCTTGGTTTAAAACTCACAGCCAGATGCAGAGGTGAATCACCTTTGTTGTTCACAGCGTTGATGTAAGCACCTGCTTTCAACAGCAACTTCATTGTCTTGGCACATGGAAATTTGCACACATCACGAACATAGTGCTCCTCAGTTGGCGTCTTAAACCACACACACAAATGAAGCATTGTGTTTCCATCCTGTGTGCGTGGGTTTAGACGAAGAAACTTCTGAATTAGATCCAGCACAGACAACTGTTCTGTGCTATCCAATTCCTTAAACTTAGCCAATATGGTTAAAAGATACAAAGCACGATACACCACATTTTCCAGCTCCTCATTGAGCAGTTTTGATTCGTGCTCACCTTTCAGTTTTTTGGAATATACCTTTTCAGTAAGTCGTTCATACTCACAAATTGCTCTAGCAAACACTTCCTCAATATACTCCTGTCTTGGAAGACAATTACGTTGTACCATGTGACAAAAGAAATCAGCAAATATCTTCAAATCATCTGTAATTGGCTGGTTACAGCGTTGACCAATTTCCATTGCATGTCCCCATAGGCGGATACACAGATCAAAGTTTCCAGAGTCTGCAAAGACTGCTCCACGGTAACGAATCGGAAAGCGCAGTTCTGTGTTATCACTTCCTAGTATCCTCTCTCTGATAATTAGACCCTCCATGTGAATGGCATGTTCACTTCCTTCTATTTTGGCAAGTTCCTCAAGAGTTTGACTTTCTTTCTTGTTCTGGTACACTTCCAGAGGTGAAATGTTATTCTTCAGTAAAGGACATTTTGAATCACTAAATCGTTCTTCCATACCATGCTTCATGTACTGAAAAGCTTTCTCAACATCATAAACATCAGGCTCGTTGGCAATGGTGGCACCAAGTAACTCAAGACCATCAATTCTCTGCTGTTTCGTACACTCCGGTCGTTTTAAAAAGTATTCTACCATGTCGATTTTACAGTCATTACTAGCTAACAGCAATGGAGTTAAATGCTGTATGTTTGGCAGCTGTGAAGCACCAAGTGACAAGAGTTCTTTAGCGATTTCAGAGTGGCCACGTTCGACGGCATAGTGAAGAACCGTGTTACCTTGTTTATCTTGAAGGTCCATATTGGCGCCATGTTCGATTAAATACGTTACTACTTCCATATGTCCATTATAACAAGCCACCATTAATGGAGTGTTCTCAAAGTTATTACGAGCGTTCACGTTGGCTTTGTTCTCGACCAAGCAGCTGACTATGTCCAGTCTTCCGTCGTAAGCCGCAGCCCTCAACGGGGTAGAGTTGGTCTTCGTTCTGCCATCAACATCGGCGTTTTGTTCTATCAGCAACCTCACAACTTCAAGATGGCCAGTAGCAGCAGCGGCCCAAAGTGGCGTACAGCCCTCGATGACTTGGTCGTCAACTTTTACCGTCCCTCGCGCCTCGATGTCCGCCTGGTATCGTAGAAGCATTTTCACCGAATGAAGATTGCCATTTCTAGAAGCTATAATCAAAGGAGTGGTGATTTGATCACCTTCTCGAGTTTTCGTTTCTAACGCCGCAGTTCTGTCTGCCAGGCTTAACTTCTGAAGTACATCGTTGAGTAGGATGACCTCGCCGTCCCGAGCGGCTTCGTATATTTTTGGCTTCGGATTAAGCATCTCTCTCCACGACTGAACTTCCATTTTGGAACAAAAACAACTTGAGGAAACACTGGACATAAAGCAAACGCACTTCCGCCTTCTAATATAACGTAATCTTCCCCATTAAACGATAAGTTTTTTAAACTGCGTTTTGTACAACACAATAAAAGCTGTGCCCAACCTACTCATACCGTGAAGTGGCAGGGTACTGGTGTTTTACATCACTGACGTTATACTTGAGGGACAAAAGAAACCACTGTTTTGTCCACCATTTTGTTTGGTTTGATGGCTTCTTGTTCCAGTCCCTTCCGCAGTTACGTCACATCTAAACTATGGCCTCCCGTCTCTTCTGCTTTCGCTCTGTTTATTGGCTAAAACGGGTGGCCAAACTAAGGAATTTAATGGCTTTTTTTCTTTTTTCTACTAACAGGTTAGCCAAAGCTCAGAATTCGCTCCATGGTAACACACAACGTTGCACGATTATACACAATGTACTTCTGCTCTGCTCCACTTTTTTGTACTTTTGTTACCATAAAAAAAAAGAAATTTATAATTACGAGATGTGTCTACGGTCCGTGCACGGTTCGTCCACTCATTCTTATTTTATATTCAACAACAATAAGTTTATATAAGTAATGACATTAATTGATCAACGCAGTTATGTACACAACTTAAGCAGCTGTGAAATTAAAGTCTGAAAAGAGGCTCAGGCCTGAACGGGACTCGAACTCATGACCTCTGCGATATCGGAGCAGTGCTCCGGTATCGCAACATGACCAGCTCTCAGTTGACTTGATAGCTCAGTTAGTAGAGCACTGCTCCGGTATCGCAGAGGTCGTGGGTTCGAATCCCGTTCAGGCCTGAGCCTTTTTTCAGGCTCCAATTTCACAGCTGCTTAAGTTGTGTACATAACTGCGATGATCAATTAATGTCATTACATATTACTCCGCAGTTCAAATATATGGTCTTTCATATATTCATTTGAATCAACAAAAAGTTTGTACATAAAACGAAAAACGATAAACGGAAGTTGAATTTCGTTTTTTTTTGCTTTCTTTTCTTAAGTTTAGGCATAAAACAATATAACGCAAGTCGATCTTTGTTTTTCGTTTTCTGTTTAAATAAAACGAATCAAAGTAGGACTATGGTGAACTCGTGGATATGTTTACAAAACAGAGAAAAAAGAAATAATTTAAAAATTAATGAGGTGTTTTTTCAGAGTTGTGATTGAATGAACTTGAAGATAATTTTAATAATCTATAATCACAACATAAAAGTGACCAGGGAGCTGAGTAGCTTTTTGAAATAAACATACAGTGAGTACATGACGCCAATCATTTGACTACACTAGGCATCAGTTATAAGGCAGGTGGCAAGCATACAGTTGTTAAAAAATTTGATAACTTAACATAAGGGTACAGGATTAAATGGCACCGAAACCAAATGTAGTTCTGGTATCCTGCTGCTCATTGTCTGTGTGTTCAAAGTAACAGGGTCCTTCTGAATAAGGTCCGAATTTTGTTGCCATGACATTGTCAATTTTATCATCATTATAGTTTTTGTTGTCTACAAGTCTATTCAATGTATGCAACAGAAATATCCACCTTGATTCTGCAGCTGATAATGAACAAAACCATGTAGGATAGCCCAGCTGACGTGATGATCTTAAAATCCTTAAGACTCTCAATCCTTTATCAAGTTGAATTAGTTTATTTACATTACCATCTCATTTTAGGTTATCAGTGGTATATATATTCAGTGTTGCACTTAAAAAAAACCACACTTGCCATCATTAATACAGCAATACATCTTTGTTTTTATCCTTATAACTTCTTGTTTTTACAATGTAAACATGATGAGTCACACAACAGTAAGCAAAACAGGTAAGCCTATTTTTCCAACATGTCTACTTCAACACAATCTAGTTCACTTCAAGGTAAATTCGGAAATCAATAGACAGAAAACGTTTCATTGTAACGGCTTGTGGTGTATTGTATATAATATAACGCTTAATACATTTTCTACATGACTTACTCTTTTCGAACCCTGGTTCTCCGTCACGGCATGCGCCTCTATATTTAATGGTAAGCGTTGACATACTTCTTGACCGTCCCAATACTTTTCCAACTCCATTCCTGTTAGTACTAACACTTAAATCAGTAGAAAAGTCCTCCATGCGATGTTTCTTATCCAGGTTGGCCGCAGAAGTTCTTCGGTTTCACATCATGGATTCGTCAATTTATTCTGTTTTCAGTAGTAGTTTCGTTCAATAACGAGTACTCATTTCGCTCAAATAAATTCTCATTCAAGTGCTAATTTCGCTCTATGAGTTCTCATCAAAGCTTACTACATTAGCAAGAGATTTTCTCATCTTCAGATCACTTTCGAGCCAACTGAAATTCATATACTGCTTGTAATCTTGGGGGCGGTCGATGGCGGTCGATGTCGGAAAAGCGAATAGTTATCATCTGTTCACGTTTAGCGCCTGGCCGAGTAAAAGGCTCACGAAATTCAGTCTCCAAGTTGGTCATTGTCCTAACTGGAAACATTTAAACTCCTTTTGATTTTAGTAAGACCGCTAATGAGGCCCTGTTAGTGAGGTTGTTTATGTCGCGCGTCTGAGTTTCAAACCTTTTCACGTCGCAATTTCGGAAGGTCGAAGGTCGCTGTCGTAATTTCCCGTGAGCGGCTCGTCGTTCGTCGCCATTTCAGGTCCTTTATGTCGCCGTTTCAAGGCCACGTCGCTTGTCGAAATTTACCCCTAACAGGGCCTCGCTAATCGTCCTCTTAAGCTACAAAATCATTACAAACTCTGGCAACGGTACGATACACTTTCAGCGTGAACTTTCATCAACAGACTTCCGTGACTTCGGTCACGACAATTGTCGTCTTCATATCGGTGCCCCCGAGTTCTATCCGACTAATTACGAAGATGTCTACACTGGAGTGAGTGAGTGAGTGAGTGAGTGAGTGAGTGAGTGAGTGAGTGACAATTTGCATATCGAAGTCCCCACAAAAACTCGCAAATACGCTTCGCGTATCCACGAGTTAAAAACGATAAAACGGAAGTTGATCGGGTTTTCCGTTTTTGGCTTTGGTTTGAACGTTAACAAAACCAATAAAACTGAAGCTGGCTTTGTTTTTGCCTTTTTGTCTCAGTTAAGAAGTAAAAGAGACGATTATTTTTGCAATTTTTGGATATTTTGACTTTTTCTTATGTACTTAATCAGGTCAAGTGGCTTTAATTCAAAATTCAATAAGACGGTGTGTTTCTGGTAAAATCATATTTTGTATTGTTATCATTTTAAATAAAAAATTGAAAATAAGAATGTACATATTTTTGTTTGTTGACTGGTTGAGTGTGATGAGTGGACGAAACTTGCACGCACCTCCTACACACTCTCTCCTTCCTCTTTTTAATAATTAAAAAGCTCTAGATTCAATCCCGACTACGACTACGGATAAAAGTTTTAATTAGCTGCTAGGTTTCTTTTTACGGAATACTAAAAATTTAAATTCCCCGAAAACTTCATTTACTCCAGTTTTAGACATCAAATTTCAGTATATCTAGTCTTCCCCTCGCCTGATTCGGGGCATGAAGTCCAGTGGATTTAACTGTGTAGTTACCTCCGCCAACTCGGGAGGTTATGTTTTCACGCCTGTCTGTTTGTGTTTTTGTCTGTCTGTTAATCGTTTTACGCAAAAACTAATCAACGGATTTGCACCAAATTTGGTGGAAAGGTCGCAGATATACCTAGAATCAATCGATTAAAATTTGGGATTTATCCGGATTAAACCCCGGAACTCATATCCAGATGAGTGTAATATTAGGTGTACATTTGACACAATACATGGTAGAGAGAAAGGTGGCGTACAAATGTTTTTGTTGTTGGAAAATAAACAGCCACCCATTTTAGCACTTTTGTAAGTTCCTCAATGATGCCACACATTTAAGGGTCAACATACAACACGTTTGGGACCATAATTGATAAAGAATCAAGCAAATATCCAAAATAGCTCTTATTTGTGGATCCAAACTCTTAAGACAACAATATGTGGCGGGGCGGAGGTAGGCGCTCTACCGAGTGCCCTTCTAGTTAAACATGTATTGATGTGCAAAAATCACTGTATTCTACTTTGTAAAAAAATTGAACGCCAATAAAGGATACTTCCATCACTACATTAAGGTAAGCAGCTTATTTTTATTAAGAAATTGGGCAAATCAAACGAGTTGATTAAGTAAGTTATACCACCGTAAGGTATACCGTAAGTTATATCGACCACCTTACGGTGGTATAACTTACTTAATCAACTCGTTTGATTCACCCAATTTCTTGTGTTTCTATTTCCCACCGACGCAGCACCAGTTTCTTTAGAAACTATCCCCACAATCACTTATTTTTATTAAGGTTGGGAAGAGGGGTGGGAAAGAGAAAAGCTCAACATTGAATCAAACATATACATGTATATAGGCACGAGGTATGTGTACAGTGTCTCATCACAAATCAAAACACTTAGAAAACAGTTGAAAATATGACGCAGAGGAGAGACGTTTTGACAGAGTTTGAGGTGTTTGATATATGATGTAACACATGCATCAAGTGCTTGATGTAGCTTGTCAAGAAAAAACACATTTAGAAGGAATAATTGGCCATGCAAAAACAAGTCTTGTCTCATCAGATATCCAAACACCTCACAGTTCTTGATTTCCTTTGACTTTCTCTTATGCATTATTGATGAGTTTGAAGAGTAAATTTCAATTTGATTGCACCAATTTTCGAGTCGACTTTTTCATTACCCAAATTAAAAATACTTGAACCTTAAACTTTTAAAACTTATTTGCATAAAGGGTGTGAAGAGGAAAAGTAAAATGCATGTTTCTAAAATTGATGATCCTCAGCACAAACAAAAACAACAGTTGTACAAAGTTACCCGCGCTGTTTTGCAACCGGAAAAGCGCAAATAAGGGGTTTCAAAACGGACAATAGAGAATACAGGTGGTGCTGCGTTCACACCAATTGCGTGCGCTTCACTGTTTGCCTGTCTCCTTTCTAAAGAAAAAAGGTCCTTTGAAACCTCTTTCCCTTTTGTCTAAGTTTCTTTCTCTATATGTAGTACCATTTACATTTTTTTTGCCCCTGTGACCTCTCACGAGATTTAACTCGAAATTTTGTCCATTCCAAACAACAAAGCACATGGTCTGTATTCGAGTCCAACCCGTATCTTGAAATCCGCCAGTAGTATCCTCTCTTATCTTTTAGCGAGCATATTTAACACGTCAATTGCACTGGGAAGTTTTCCTTCCATACTCAAACATGCAAAAGTAATTCCAATATACAAAGATGGTGACGAGACAGACTCTAATAGTTACAGACCTATCTCACTTTTTTCAAACTTTAATAGAATCTTTGAGAGATTGATGTATGTACGTCTAAAATCCTATTTAAGTAAAACAGATATACTTGTTGCATCTCAATATGGCTTTAGAGAGAAACACTCCACCCAGCAGGCAACTCTAGATATTATTAACACTATTTAAAATAACATGGATAATAAGTTGTATACCTGTGGCATCTTCATAGACCTTAAAAAATCATTCGATACGGTGGATCACGGAATACTGCTTCAGAAATTATATCACTATGGAATAAGAGGGACAGTCAATGACTGGTTTTCAGGCCTTAAATTGCGTTCACAGACAACTAATATCGGTTCCCACATTTCTGAAAAGGCTCTCACGGATTGTGGCGTTCCCCAAGGGTCTGTTCTAGGGCCCCTACTTTTTTTAATATATATATATATATATGATATCACGAATTGCTCAAATAAGTTTAAGTTTTATTTATTTGCTGATGACACCAGTATCTTGTACAGTAATAAAAAACTTAAAGCCCTCGAGTTAGAAGCAAATTTAATATTGAATTAAACAAACTCTGCGAATGGTTAACAGCGAACAAACTAACTCTAAATGCTAACAAATCTAATTATGTTATATTTCTAAGTTATAAAAAGAAGCTACCTTTTCAACCAATAATAAATATTCTCGATAATGATAAAATTTCATACTCACCACTAGAATGTAAAGACTATGTAAAATATCTTGGCATACTTATTGACAAGAACCTTGATTGGAAAGCCCATTTTGACCTAATTGCTCTAAAAATTAGCAAGACTATTGGCATGATAGCTAAACTGAGACACTTTGTACCCCTTTCTATCATTGTCAAGCTATATCAGTCTCTTATTTTTCCCTACCTGACCTATGGGTAGGTACGTGGTGTAAGCATCGTGTATGGCTATGGAGAGCAATGTATGCCATATATTCACTAACGGGGAACCACTATATGATGCTTACACCACGTACCTACCTGACCTATAGCATTGGCTCATGGGGTCAAGCGTCTCAGTCTATGGTGGATAAGCTTCTCCTTCTTCAAAAACGGGCCATACGCTTGATGAACTTTTCCCCCAAATGCAAACATGCTATAGTATTCCTTTCTTTGTTAGCCTAAATCTTCTACCTGTTCACTTCCTTTATGTCGAAGCTGTTTCTTGTCTTATGTACGATGTCCAGAACAAGCTGGCACCTGCTCGTATTCAAAATTTATTTATGCATGTTTCAGATATTCATTCTTATAATACCAGATCAGCCACTACCAACAAATTCTTTCTCTTGCCTTCTCGCCTTGAACAACTAAAGAACTTATTTTCTCGATTTGGAATACGTTTATGGAACGCTTTACCTGAAATTATTAAAAAGACTCCAAGTAGAAACTTATTCAAAATACAAATTCATGAAACACTAATTAAAATCTTCAAACAAGAGAATCTATACCTTCAACCCTAGAAATAATGAAAAATTTGTAAAAATAGAGTAATTCCTGTAACTTCGACTAACAATATTGACAGTGAACCAATTATTATTATTTTTTGCTATTTTTTATTTTATTTTGCTATTTCATAATCTTTTATTGCTCTTTATCTGAAATCCTTGTAAATAAAATCATGTATAGCGCCAAAAAACGTAATTGTAATAAGCTTAACTTAGTCATACCTACCTGCCTCGACTAGTTTTCAACTATTTGTGGGTAGGTATTATTTAGACTGTAAATGCCGGTTTTAATAAAGTGTTTGTTATTTACTTTGGTACTGATTGTCTGTACCTTGATTTGCCTCCCTTTTTTTGCTTCTTTCACTTTCTCCATTAATCTCCTAGAAGGGTACTAGTCCTAGCCTTGTGGTTCCCCTTGGGTTTGGGATATGTTACGACATTGTATAGCGTATAAAGTGTTGACCATGGAAGGTGTGGCCAATTTGTTGAACAGGTGATACACTGATCAAAAAATCCCCAACCCCTCTCTGGCTTAAACATGGAACCTCTGTCTGTAGGTGCCCAGTTATAATTCATGTAATTACGTTTTTACATATGCATTTATTCTGCCCTGTTTTGCAATAAGTGGTTGGTTAGAGAATCTCATTCCACCCTTTTGGAAAGCAAATGTAGAGCCTATTCATGACTTGCCCTCATGCTTTTCACTTCCTCCCGTGTTTGATACTGACAATGTGTATTTTATTGGACAAAAGCAGGAGCCCATTACCCGGAGCGTGCAACTGCTGCAGGTTCATGCAACGGCGTTTTCACAAGTAAGTTTATTTTTAGAGCGGCTTCTCCCGCGAAAAAAGTTGTCTCAAAATATCTCATCGGAGCTACTATTCTCTGTGTAAATACCTTGACTATCGTCAGAAATGCTGTCCGAACACTCCGATGAAGACTCGTGTATGTCGCCTATGTTCGCTGTCGCTACAGGCGGTTATCATGCTACACATCAATCATGCATTAGCTTGCGATTGGCTCTCCCGAACCAATTCGCGGGAAAGACGCTGATCAAAGTATGTATCATACAAGACCTCAATTGTTTTAATCTAATTATGTTCCAACATTATACTATTCCTGAATGACTAAATTATCTTAACAATTGCTGCTGATTCAAGCTAAAACATCATCTGTATCTAATAGCAGTAATATTTTTCTCTTTTCATGCATAAAATATTCCTTAAAGCCATCCCTAGATGGGAAATTCCTCTTGCAACCTAAGAGTCCAACCTCTTTGCAATAGTACATAGACAACTCTAAAAAGTGGCTATTGTAAAGAGTGGTCTGTAGTAAAGAGTTTAAAACAACCACTGGTAGAAACAACAAGTAAAAATCGCTGTTGTGAAGAAATTGCCATTAATAGAGGTTTAAAGTTCAGAAGTGAGTCTTTGTACACCTCCATTGCAGAATTTCTAGTGCCCTTTCATAGCATAGTTATCTCTTTACACCAACACAATGCATTAAATAGCTAGAATAAAATTTATTCTAGCTATTAATTTTAATAGAACATGTTCTTTATACATAGAAAAATAAAACTTATTATAAAAATACAGCAGTTTTATAAACTAAAATCTTGTACAGTCGCATCCATTATTGCTCCAAAGAACTAAGACGGTATTATTATTTCTCTCAGTTACGTAGTATGCTCGCTGTGATTGGTCAATTTAGCGGGCTGTACTTCACTGTATGCGGCCCGCTAACTTCAAAAGTCTGTTTTGGTCGCCAAAATGTCTCCAGAGATGCTTTTTTGTACAATGAGAAATTTAAGTAACAATAAATGTTTCTAATAAATACACATCTTCACGAAGTTTATCCTTTCACATCATAAAGAGAGATAGGGAAACGCCGAAGCTAGGACACAGAGATTTATCAAAGATTTATCAGAGATTTTATCAGAGATTTATCAGAGATTTATCATAGATTTATCAGAGATTTATCAGAGATTTTATCAGAGATTTTTCATAGATTTATCAGAGATTTATCAAAGATTTATCAGAGATTTATCAGAGATTTATAAGAGATTTATCAAAGATTTAACAGAGATTTACATGTTGATGGCAGGGCGGGGTGGGTGGGTATGGCTCTGTGAAAATGTTAAGTTTTTGATAAATTTATAAGAGGGTAGGAAGAGTGTTTGTATTGGTAATTTTCTGATTAATTTTTGAAAGAGTTTTTAAAATTAGATCAGAGATTTATCAGAGATTTATATAGTATTATTTCTATCACACAAGTAAAAAAAAAAAAATGATTTAAAGATTTGAAATAATTTATAAGATTAGAAATGGAACAATTAAATAATTTGAATAAAAAACAATTAAGCTCACTACTTTCATGGTATAAAATTCAAGATAGATCTAAAATGACTACTAAAGAAGATAAAATTCAAGCATTGAGTAATATACCTGAAATAATTAATAATACACAACAAATAGTAGATAATAAACGAGAAATTTTTGCGGCGATAGATAATACACCAAAGAGAAGAGCAAACCAACCACAACCACCCCTTCCAATTCCAAATAATACACCAAGAACGCCTCATGGTTCAACAACAAAACAAAAAATTAAATCGCCCCCTATAAAAAATATTCCAAAAAGAAAACTTTCACCTAATTTTATAAAACCACAAAAGCAAACAAACAAAACTTTTAATTGGGGAAATTATTCATTTAAGGTGATGGATAAAGATGAGTTTTATAAAAGGCTTGCGGATTTAACCAATGAAAATATCATAAAATTTACTAATAATAAAAAACCACAATTAAAAAGACGGGTAAATATATCTGATAGTGTAAGAGATGAATTGAATGAAGAAAAAGAAAAATATTTTAAAATAGAAGAAATGGAACCTGCATTAAATGGGTATCTGAAAAGTTATAGGATAAATGGTAATAGAGTGGATGATCCCACATCATATATGAATAAAATAAAACAAAAAGTTATAAATCATATTAATCAACAAAAGAAACCAATAAAAGTAAGATTTATATTAGCTTGTAGGTTAGTGAAACGTTCTTTACTTTTAAAAAAAGTTACTGAAGAAGAAGATAAATATTTTCACTCACACACAGAAACAATTACTGAGGGGGACGATGTAAATGAATTATTTGATGTTATGAGAAATCATCTGTTAACTGATTATGAAAGATTTTTATCAAACGGTTACAGATTTGAATTTAGCTATATTCAATTTTTTGATATATATATTGATCCATTCGAGCCTCTTGCTGCTAATTCTTATATTCCTACACCTGAAGAAATAGCAAATAGAAAGGCAACTATAAATCCCAAAAATTATTATGATCATGAATGTTTTAAGTGGGCAATAATGATATATATAATGGTATATATTCTTAAAAAAGATGTTCATCCAGAAAGAATAACAAAAGAAATGAGAGAATTATCTAAGGAATTAAACTGGGAAGGGATTGAGTTTCCATTTAAATTAAAAGATGTTGATAAGTTTGAAAAACAAAATCCTGATTATAAGATTAACATACATGGATATGGTAAAGTAAGAGATGAAATTTGGAGTAAAGAGGAGATTTATCCTCTAAACATAAGTAGGAAAGAAACCGGTACTTTAATTGAATTACTTTTAATATCTAATGAGAGAGGAACAAACCATTATATTTTGATAACTAATTTTGGGAGACTTGTAACATCACAAGTTAATAATCACCAACATAAGCGTTTTTATTGTCGTAGATGCTACAACTCATTTGATAAAGAAAAATCATTAAAAGAACATGAAGAATCTTGTAAAATAAATGATGAAGTTAAGATCATTATGCCTATAAATGAAGATAAGAGTCCAAAATTTATTTATTTCACTAATTATCAAAGACAAATGAAAGTACCATTTGTTATAACTGTTGACTTTGAAAGTTTTCTAAAACCAATTCCTCATACTTATCCAACTGATGAAAGTAAAAGTTACACTATTAAATATGAAAAGCATATTCCCTCAGGTTATAGTCGTTTTATAAAATGTTCTGATGATGAAATATTAGATGGCATAAAACTTGATGAAGAAATATTTATAAATAAAGTAAAAAATTATACAGCTAAATATGAAGATGAAGATGTTGGTAAAGTTTTTATTGAAGATATCATAAATGTCGTTAAAGTTATTTATAAAAATATTATTAAGCCTAAAGTTTATAAAAACAAAAATAAGAAGTTAAAAGATATGAGTAAAAATGATCAAAAAGATTATAATAATGCTACTGATTGTCATATATGTAAGGGTGAATTAGACGGAGACAAGGTAATGGATCACTGTCATCTTACAGGAAAATATAGAGGTGCAGCACACAATAGTTGTAACTTAAAATATGAAGTTCCAAAATTTATACCAGTTATTATTCACAATTTATCTGGATATGATTCGTATCTTTTTATTGAAGATCTTGCTGAAATAGATGGCTATGATGATTTTTATATAAATTGTATACCTATTAATGAACAAAAATATATTACTTTTTCAAAAAATATTGTAGTTGATGAATTCTATGATAAAAAGAAAAAAAAGATGACTCTGGTAAAACGTGAACTTAGATTTATTGATTCCGCTAGATTTATGAATACCAGCCTTAGCAGTTTGGTTGACAATCTTACAAAATGTGGAAATTGTAAAACGTGTAAACCTAGAGATTGTTTGAAGAGATATGAAAAAGATGGAGAAATCATTCAGTATAATGGTATTGGTAGATGTGGAAAGTGTGAGAATTGTATGCTAGTTGGGAAAAGATGTCTTTACCCAAAGGATGATAAATTAATAGAAACAAAAAAAGAATTTGGTGATAAAACATATTTAATGTTGAGGAAAGGTGTATATCCATATAGATATATTACTGACATTAGTAAACTTGATGAAACTAAACTCCCACCAATAGAAGCTTTTTATTCAAAACTAAATGGTGAAAATATATCACAAGATGATTATGAGCACGCACAAAATGTTTATAATACTTATAATATGAAATCAATGAGAGAATATCACGATCTATATAATAAATCGGACACTTTACTTTTAGTAGATGTTTTTGAGAATTTTAGAGATAATTGTATTAATATTTATGGTTTGGATCCAGCACAATATCTTACTGCTCCCGGGCTAGCTTTGGATGCAGCATTAAAGATTACAAATGTTAGATTAGAGTTGTTATCTGATCCTGATATGTTACTTATGTTTGAGAAAATGATTAGAGGGGGCGTATCACAAATATCAAATAGATATGCAAAAGCTAATAACCCATACATGGAAGAGGAATATGATCCTAACCAGGAAATAAATTATATTGCGGATTTTGATTCAAATAACTTATATGGTGGAGGAATGAGCGAACCACTCCCTACTCATGGTTTTGAATGGATGTCTGAGGAAGAATATGAAAACTGGAGAGATATCCCGTGCGTAGTTGAGGTTAATCTAGAATATCCAGAACATCTTCACGATTTACATAATGATTATCCTCTAGCTCCAGAGAGAATGAAAGTTAACAAGGTGGAAAAATTAATACCAAACCTAAATAATAAGGAAAAGTATGTAGTTCATCATAGAACCTTGAAACTTTATGAAAGTTTAGGATTAAAAATAACAAAGTTTCATAGAGGTATTAAATTTGCGGAGTCTGCATGGTTAAAACCATATATTGATTTGAATACTGAACTTAGAACTAAAGCAAATAATGACTTTGAAAAAGATTTATACAAGTTAATGAATAACTGTTTCTTTGGAAAGTCATGTGAGAATATTAGAAAACATGTTGATGTGAGATTAGTTACAAATTGGAAAGCGGCAAAAAAATTAATATCAAGACCAAACTATCTATATCGCACTATCTTTTCTGAAAATCTTGTTGCAATTCATATGAAGAAAACTGAATTAGTATTTAATAAACCCGTTTACTTAGGTGCATGTATTCTTGATGAAGCTAAAAGGATAATGTATAATTTTTATTATAATTATATGAAAGTAAAATGGGGAGAAAATGTAGAATTACTTATGACGGACACTGATAGTCTTGTTTGTAACATAAAAACACAAGATTTATACAAAGATATAAGTGCTGATGTTAAAGAATGGTTTGATACTAGTAATTATCCAAAAGATCATCCTTCAGGAATTGAGACTGGTATTAATAAGAAAGTAATTGGAATGTTTAAAGATGAGTTTGCTGGGGAAATAATAACTGAATTTGTTGGTCTACGTGCAAAGTTATACTCTATATTAACGATTAAAGATGAAGAAATAAAAAGGTGTAAAGGAATTAAGAAATTAGTAGTAAAAAAAGATATAACTCATAATGATTATAAGGATTGTTTATTCACTGGAAAAACTCAAATGAGAACACAGAATTTAATTAGAAACAAAGGACTTGATCTTTTTAGCGTATCAGTTTATAAAAAAGCATTATCTGCAGATGATGATAAAAGAATAATTAAAGAAGATAGAATACATACTTTAGCATATGGACATTATCTTTCCGAAACAAAATTAGATGATAATATGAACATTATCTTTCCAAAACAGAATCAGGAGGAAGTTTAGTATCATAGGGTATAACTTGTAATTCCTCTCTCACAAACCCCCGTCTTGGCCCATCCACTAAATAATATAAAACAGGCTGATTAGGTGAAATCACACTTTTAGAAATATAATAAATCTTTATACTCCAAATAGGATCTGTGGCTCTTCTTCGTTCTCCACCTTCAAGTTCTCCGGGAGATAATAAATATCTAACTCTAACGCTGGGAGGTAATCTAACCTCATCAAGTCCAACAACTCGCTTAGTTCCTCCCGGTAGTCGGTATTTTTTAGGTACAATATCAACCTCTTTCATTTTTATAGCATCATCAGGTTCTTTACCAGTTAGTCTAGTTGGTGTATTATTCAAAGTTTTTAAAATATCTGGTAATCGTTTCACCCAAACTCTCGACCTTTCATCACTAATCATTTCTTGCGCATATTGATGACTAAATAATCTTTCACCTAATATTCTGTTTGCGTTTTCTACAAATGCTTGAGCTCTATGATTTCCAGCTTCACTTCTCTGTATTTTCACATTATGGTAATTCATAAGTTTACCAACCTCACCCATAAATTCTCTTCCAGGATCAACCATCAATGTTTTGGGGTATTTCATTCTTCTTGAATATATTTTTTCAAAAGCATTTGAAATTTCTCGACTTTCTTTTGAGGTTAATGGTTCAGCATCTTTGTATCTCGAGGCAACATCAACCACAACTAATGCATATTTATATGTTTTTCTTCCAACTCTATCATGAGGTAAAAATAATAAATCTGCTTGGTGAATCTGATTAGGTTTTTCCACAACCCAGTGTGGCCTAGGAATATACTTTGGAGCTGGAAGATATATTTGCCATATTGCTTGTTTCTCTAACCATTGTTTTACCACATCTTCACTTACTTTTGCTTTACCTGCCAATTTAGAGATTGCAGAATATCCTTTCCAATATCCTTCAGTTGAATAATATATTTTCGATAAGTATGAACTCATTTAAAGATTAACCAAAGTATCTTATAAATCAAATATGACGTCTGAAAAAATTAACCCAAACAGAATTCCACGAGAGCCATTTGGTTTGAAAGCAGAATCAACAATGAACCGAATTACTCTCAATCCATCCTCAGCTAGTCCTGGTGAAACATTATATATAAATATTCCAAAACTTTCTGAGAATTTAGTGATTGTACCAGGGAGTGTATCTCTATTATTTGATTTGGATGTAGATGGGCACGCTAATAATACACTTGTAAATAATGTAGGTAGTAATCTTGTATCTAGACTTAGAGTTCTTTTTGGAGGTGAAACATTACAGGATACTCAAAGATATGATCTATTTCAAACATATCACGACTTATTCTTAACAGATGAGGAAAGAGAAGATAGATTAAAACAAGGTATTTCTTCTGAAAACATGAGGAAGCTCAGGACAAATGCAGGTGATAAGAAAACACAGGATGTTAAGGCAGTGGCCCTTGCATCAGTACATAACACAAAGTATCGTATACTACTAAACCATCCTATTCTAAACGATCATGGAGTTTTCTATCCAAAAGCATTAGATAATCATCTAATCTTTGAGATTACACTTGCTCCAGTTAATGATATTGTTGTTTATTCTGACACTACTAAGACCCCAACATATTCAATCAAAAACCTTGAGTTAGAATATTCTTCTATTTCAAGTGAATACTTAGCTCGTGAGGCTCAGGCAGCTTATCAAGTTGGTAAAGGATTCTTTTATGAAAATGTAACTCTCCACAAAACTTTTACCTTTTCCATAGGCGGTGATGGTGTTATAAATCAGCATATAAATTTACCAAGGAGGTCAATGACTGGTATATTATGTTTGTTTACATTACCAAACGCAGCAGGAGCACGTAACTCTGAGAATTTTTACAATCCAGGTATCACCTCGATTAATATAGATGTTGATGGTGTACCAAATCGTTTATACTCTAAGGGAATGATACCATCAGACCTATGGGAGTCGGTAAAGAAACGATTTGGTAGGTGGTTAGGTTCCTATTTTCCATCTGTAAAAGAAAAAGATTTTTATGCTGATAAGTTTGCTCTTTGGGTTGATATGAGAACTCACCCTGATAATAGTATCCATGGAGGGGGTCTAGCATTAAACAATACACAAGATGGTGTAAAACTAGAAATTAAAAGAAAACAAAGTGGATCTGGTACTATAACCTGCCATATGTTTGTTGTGGCTGATGCAATGATGGAGATTATGAATTCAGGTTTGCGATCCATTAAGTACTGACTTAAAAACCTTATGTTATGATACAAAAAATCATGGAAGAATTACGAGAAAGAATACCATTCCATTGTATTATAACCGGTCCAACAAATTGTGGAAAGACAAAGTATCTAATTAATCAGCTAAGAGGGCCATTCCTAAAAATTTTTGATTACATTGTTCTAATATGCCCAACTTATTCTAAAAATAAAACTTATCATAATTTTGCTCGAGGAGATAAACGTTTCTTTGTATTATCGCCAGATGCTAGTAACATTGATGAGATTAATGAGTTATTAACTGATTGTCAAACTTTATTCTCTGGTACAAATACATTAATAATTTTAGATGATTGTGCTGTATCTAATGATCTGAAGAAGCGATCAAACAAGTTTATAGATTTAGCATTCTCTGGAAGACATCATGGTTTATCAGTGTGGGTTCTCACTCAACAATTAACATCTATAGCAAAACCATTCCGTGAAAATGTAGCTTGTGTTGTTTCATTCCATAATCCATCACAGAAAGGTATGAAGATGCTTTTCGAAGATTATGGGGGTGATTTGGATTATAAATTATGTAAAAAATTTGTGAAATTATTGAAAACTGAAAAATATTCTAGACTTTGTTTATCTTTACGTCACCCATTTAATTGCTATTTGGAGATCCCTGAAGTTGTAATTTAAAGACCTGACTGTAGGGAAGAAAATTGTAAGATGACAGAAATTGAAGATTATATAGAAGAAAAGACTGTAGGAAAGACAGAGGTAAAAGATAATGATAATAATGAACTTGAAATAAAACAAGAATCACTAGCTATTCTCGCAGCTCTCGGAACCACAAAGGAATATTTAGGTGTTGATATGAGTCTAGGTGATATAAAAAAATTATCAGTGAAAGATGTTAATAAATATTATAATCGATACCAGGCAGTATTGGGTAAGAAAATTAACGGTGGGTTAGTAGATTCATCTCTTCAATTAATTTCTAAAGTTATTTCTTACATGGTTCCTGTAGATGATATAGAAGCTCTTTTTGATGATTTGAAGAATGATGATTTGGTTAATCGTGAACTAACAAACATTGTAGGTCTCTTAGCATTGAAAGCAGGAAGATTGGCAGCACTTGCTAGCGGACTATTCCAGGTTGCTAAGCATGTCAAAATAGGTAAAATCAGCGAAGCTGGGCCTGCTCTTCGAGCAGAAATTCAAGAAGTTTCAAGAACAATTACAGATAATTCTAAAACTCAACCATCTCCGATGGACACAACTGATCAGGATACTAAGCAAGATGCTGATGGGTATGATACTGTTTACTAAGCATACTATTATTTTATTTACATATCAATCCTAAGAGGTCTAAAGATTTCTTAATGATATGTAAAATAATGTCTAAAGAAGTAGAAGAACAAATTACTAGAGATCCATCAAAAGAGGAACAAAAAACATCAAGTAATGTTCCTAAAAAGAAAGATCCTAAAAAGGTTGCTGCTGGTAAAAAATTAGCTGAATATAATAAGAAGGCAAAGGAAGCATTAGCTAGGGAGCAAATGAGAGATGAATAACAAATGAAACGCGAAGAAGAGACTCAAAATGAAAATAAAAATACAGATAGCGAATCAAAAGCATGGCTTCCAGAGCTATCTTTTACAACCGTTTTATCCATTGTAGGAATAGGGTTTACAGCATTTGACATGTTTATGAGATACCGACAAATCCGTAGGACCAGCTCCGCTGAAAAGGAGGATGATAAAAATAGAATAGTAGATTTATCTCAAGTTCCAACTAATGTTCAAAAAATACCACCACAAAGATCTGTAGGGCCAGCTTCACTTAATATTCCCACCCAACCCTCACAACCACTAAAAATTGGAATGTTATAAGTAAGCGATTTAAAGGTTTCTTACTGATACAGTAAAAATTATGTCAACTGAAAACAAACTTGTGAAAACTGTTACTGATTCAGCCGTCATTATCGGATTAGCTGCTGGAGTTGGATATGTAGCAAAAAAAGCACTGAAAGAATCATTTATGAACGATCCATCCTCAAGTATTACAAATTATGCAAAATGGGTTGCTGTCCTTTCCGGTAGTATGTATCTAAAAACATATTTAGAGGATCAAAAGATTTTACCAAATTAAGTAAGAAACATGGCAACAATAGCAATGATGTTAGAAGGAGCTATATTGAATGCAACTGCATTCGTTGGTGGATCATATCTTGCAAAATATCTCTCAGGTAATAAAACAGATACAGAAAAAATACGACATGATAAAGCATTAGAAAAATATCAAAAAGATTATGCTGCATATCAGGAAAAAAGACAGAAATTAATCGATTGGAAAGTACAACAAAAAGATGCGAAATATCAGGCATCAAAAAATATTTCTAATACCGATGAAGCTTTTGAATTATATAGTCAAAGCCATGAGCTAAAATTTGCGGATTATTATAGACCTAGTGAAAATCAAAAGATGGGTGAAATGGTATATGTAGGTGGTGGTATGTTAGCATTAGGTTATATGGTTAGTAAATTCCTTTACTAAAGTGTGTGTTATCAATCTAAAGATTTCTTACTGATGAGTAAAAAATCATGGCAGAAGGAGGATATTTACCAGAAGATTTGGATCCAACCGAACTAAATGAATCAAAAGATGATGATGGTGAAGGCAACAATGATACAATTTATTTATCCCCAAAAACATCTACTTCCATTCCACCTTACCCTGATGATGAGATTGCTGAAACTTCATTTGGTGGTATTAATGAAAAACAGCCCTTGTTAGATGTTAGGATGAAAGATCAAGATGATGCTGAAAAAGAAATCAAAAAGTACTATCCACGTGCAGACACTTCAAAATTCATAACATTTTTCAAAGATATTGGGGACGGAATAAAAACAATAGTTGTTAATTTAAGAAGAGGAAATCCAAGTGATTATGTTCTTCTAGATGGTGAATTAAAATCATTAAAAAATAAAAGTAAAAAACTTCCCGATCAATTGAAAAATGTTTTAGGTCCCAGAGCAGAAGAAGTTGTTGAAGATAATGATCACGAGATCGCAAAGATAAAAGAATTACAAAACAAAAAGAAGGTGGAGAAAAAATTCCTTGTGGATAAACCACTTAAGACTCCGGAGGAAAGTAACCGAATAGATGCTTTAGTTAGAGAAATTGCTGAGGATGATGAAGAAATAGCAAACCGTGAGATAGAGAATGAGGGGATACAAAATAGAATGTCATTACGTGACCGTTTGAAGGCCATCTTCAAAAAGTATGGGTTTACAGTATTTGCTGTTGTGAGTGCTGTTGGTGTAATCATTGGTGTTATAGTTTCTAATCTTTCTAAAGGCCTATCAACATTAGGTAAAGGTGTTGGTAATGGTTTGAAAACTCTTGGTAAAAAACTGGGTGAAATATTACCAGGAATGGTTGGTGCGATAGTTAGCTTCCTATTCAAAACAGCCGGCGAGGTTATTGGATTTTTAGGTAAGAATGCTTGGCTGTTGATAATGGCTGTGGTTCTATATTTTGTGGACCAACTGAAAGGTGGAACACAATTTAAAAAGAAGAGAAAGTAGATCTAAAACAAAATACCGAAGGAACATGAATGATCGATGTAATGATGAAATAATAACTTTTTTATCCATAACAATGTTAACTACAGAAACAACAATTTATCTAGATCCACCATTATATAATGTAAAAGATATACAAATATTAGATTTTTCTAGTACTAATGCAACTTCTGAAAATCCTTTGTACTTAATGTGTGATCTTATTGAACCAAAGTCTTCATATTACAACCGCATCCCTGGTGGTGTAAATTTAGAACTCAATCCCTCTCAACTACTAGCTGTTATTCCTTCTAAAAAGTATCCTAGTTTAAGAATTACACAAACCAAAAATCCAGTGGACCACTTTACATTATGTATTCTAGATAAAAATGGAACAAAGTTAATTTCTAATACCTTACGTATTCGTATCAATTTAAAGATATCATGTTGAGTAGTAAAATATAATATGGATGACTACAATAGAATTTATCCTGGATTACCTAATAATTCAGATCCTGTTAATTTCAGACTACAAAAATCAAGTGAAGTATTACAAAATCTTGAGAAAGAAATTAAACATTATGAAGATGTAAGGAAAAAATACAATAGAGCAAGAGGAATATTTACAAAAATAAGTGTTTTCAGTGGCATGCTTTCAGTTATTCTATCTGCAAGCGGACTTGGAACTTCTCTTACCGGTTTTGGGGCTATTATTGGTGTTCCGCTGGGCGTTGTCGGTGGAATTTGTGGTGGAGTATCTGTTGGATTTGGTGCAGCATCAAAAAGACTTTCAAATAAAGTTAGCAAACATGAACAGACTGCTTCCATAGCGAAATCAAAATTAAACACCATTAACGACTTGGTTTCAAAGGCTTTGAAAGATAATGTTATATCTGATCAAGAATTTTCTATAATTTTAGCAGAGTTGGAAAAGTTTCAAAAACTAAAACTAGAAATACGACAAAAATTTAGGAGAGATACAGAAAAAAACTTAGACATGTCTCAGATAAGAAGAGAAGTTCGAGCAGATCTATTAAAAGAGTTAGTCAGAGAGCCCCAAAGAGGAACCACTCCCGCACATTAAAAATTTCATATGAGAGAACTGATGTAGGATGTAATTGTTTTGCAGGTATTAGAAAAGAGGTCATTTGAGCGTATCTGATCTAAAGACTTTTCATCTTATTCTAAAAGTAATAAAATGACACTATGGGTATATTTCAGAAAAAGGTATCCAAATGCTGATCTAAGTAAATTTACATTTATGAATGATTCATATGGAGGATATATTAAGTGGAAAGTTAATGGTATAACGGTAATGTCAAATGATGATCCCACCGGAAAAACATGGGCTGATGACCTATCACCCCGTTTCAAAAAGCTTTTATGGAAAGATTTAGGATTGGATGATGATGAATTGAGTTCATTCCCAAAGAGTTTAACTATGACAAATCGATCTTACCCAATACCTGCAATTGATTTTGATGACTTTACAAGTGATATAACAAAAATGCTAACTTTATTGGATATATACGTTTCAAATACGAAGAAATTCACAGCAAAAATGAGAAACATATTTGTCAATCAAGTTGTTACTTTCAAATTTGGAAAGCAGAGTAGAAAATGGTTGAACGGGCCTGATATGAACTATTGGCCTCAACAACTTAACTTTGCAGTTTGGTGTGCAACATCTGGTTGTGGGATTAGCCCTTTTGAAAGTCTAAATTACCATAAAGTAGTGAATAGCTTCATTAAGTTTCATATATATTTCACAATAAGACGGATATTATATGAATTAAGCCTTCCCTTACCTGATGAGCAACCCTTTGTAATAAACAATAATCCATATAATAAAGTAGCATATCATCTATTGTGTGCAGAATTTGGGGTTAGTAATAATTCGGATTTTAGATGGAAAGGTGGTAGAAACGAAGGATTAGGTGATATATTCCTTGATTATGGTGCAGGATATCATGGAAAAGGAGGGGGATATCAAAATGTACATATTATAAGGAATTATGATGTTGATGTGGATAAATACCCTGGTGAAGGTGGTAAATTTGCTGATGAAGGTGGTAAGAAAGAAATGGGTAATTTAATTTCATTCATACGTAATGATGACTTTGTTGATTTCAAATATGCTTGGTTTATCCCAACAAGTGGACATGGACTCACTAAAGCTGGGCTTGGTAGATTAAATCGATCAGCTGAAGCTTTTGTTTACTGTATATTAGGGGCACAAGTCAACACTAGAAACTCGATTTATGGTAATGGTGGTGGAGCTGTTGAAACTCAACAAGAATTCTTAGCTTTATTTGAAAATAGTGTAATTGAGAATGACATTTCTAGTTCAATTAAAAGATATCAATTAGCTGTACAGGAATCTAAATTACGACTTGATTTAGCTATTGCTCCTGGTGTATGGTTGATGCCAAGTAATATGATTATAAATACAGAAAGTGTGGTTGGTTATAATAACAAACTTATGAAAGCAACAAATGATATGAAATTTGGGGTAAATAATTCATTAAATACAGAATCAAAACCAGTTGGAATAAGTCATAACTTAGGATCTTCAAAAGTAAATTTACCACATATTCCAACTAAAGATGAGGGGAACCTAAAACAACAAAATAAAACAGACACAACACAAACAACTCTAATCAAAAATGAAAATAATATTGGCACAACAGAACATGAAAAGAATTTATTAACATTTATACTTATAGGAGGTTCAATAGCTTGGTATCTATTTCATTAATTTTATATATTTAGTTATGTAACACTTATGTTATATAACTTAATTTTACTAACAACCCTCTTTCAATAACTTAATATTCACCCCATAACTCTTTCAAAAACTTTAACCCCTCAACATCAACGCACCAATCTAAATATCTAGATGGATGCCATGCTACTTTCATTAATTCTTTATCTAAAGTTTTATAGAATTTCTCTTTATGTAATATTTTTAATCTATTTTCTAATAATGTAATTTTTAATGAAACAGGAATTATTTCACTAATATTATTAATTTTAAGTTCATCCGGGGAATGATAAATCCCTAACTCATAATTTTCCTCATATTTTACATTCGTCCACCAAATTACCTTTCCCCAAATATCATTAAAATCTAAGCTGTCTATAAAATCACCATTTTTAAATAAAATTCCTCTATCTAAATTTATAAAAGCAAAATCACCAAAATAATGAAGTTCTTTATCATCTTTAATTGTGTAATATTTAATTACAAAAATAATATGTGAAATATATTTCCCACATATAGGTGTATTATCATTTTCAACTTCTTTAATAAAACCTCTATTTTTTGAAACAAATGATAAAAACTCTTTATTAATTTCATTTAAAAAATCTTCAGTTAAAGGTTTTTCTTTATTATTATATTTAAATTCCATCTTTTTTTTTATTTTATGTTTTATATCTTTAAATCATAATTCATTTTTTTAAAAAAACTATAAATTCTTTACAACTTTACTTTTTTTTGTTATGTAACTTGTAATACTTTAATTAAAAAGTTATATAACATTATTTTTAAAAACTAGTATTTCCATCTCTTCAAACATATTTTTAACTTGTGGCGAGATTGAAAAGTATGAAGATATTCCATCCTTTACATGTTTTTTTATTTTTTTGAAAAACTTATTTTTATCTATAATTACTATATTTAAACTAATCTCAAATGAAATAATAAATATTTCTAAAGTACTTTTAATTTCTTTTTCATTACTAAACTTAATTGTATTTTCAAAATAATCTTTATCCAATTTAATATCTTCTTCAATTTTATGTGGTTTTACTCCCTTTGTAATAAATTCTCTAGCATAGAGCGACCCTTCCCTCATTACCAGCGGACTAATATCTCCCAATCGGTAACAAATTTTAAAACCAAAAAATGCTAAATTATTTGATGCAACAATATTTAAATTATCATTCTCTGAAACACAAATTGAAAAATCTTTATTTACTTCATTAAAGAAATTATTTGTACAATTTTTTTCTTTATTATCATATTTAATAGTTAATAATTTTATATTCATCTTTTTATTTTATATTTATATCTTTAAATCATAATTCATTTTTTTTTTTTAATTTTATTCTACATTCCTTACAAGAAGCTTTTTGTTTGCCATGCTCGCATATTTGTGATCCACCACACTCTTTACATTGTTGTTTTTGTTTATTATGTTCGCATATTTGTGATCCTCCACATTCTTTACAACGATACTTATATTTATTGTGTTTGCATACTTGCGATCCTCTACACTTTTTACAAGCATACTTAATTCTATCATGCTCGCATATTTGTGATCCACCGCATTCTTTACAAAAATATTTAAGTTTTCCATGAATACAAATATAAATGCTAGTAGTAGTAACTTTTTCAATTAAATTAATAATTTCCTCCTCTTTAAATTTTTTTAACTCATTAATAAAATCTTTTCTACTCATTTTTGATCTTCCTTTAATTTTTAACTCTCCCGCAATTCTTTTTAGTTCATAAAAATATAAATTATTTAATTGGTCCATTTCTAATTTGTAAACAATTTTTTTATCTTTAAATCATTTTTTTTTTAACTTTGTCTAAAAATAATACTATATAAATCTCTGATAAATCTCTGATCTAATTTTAAAAACTCTTTCAAAAATTAATCAGAAAATTACCAATACAAACACTCTTCCTACCCTCTTATAAATTTATCAAAAACTTAACATTTTCACAGAGCCATACCCACCCACCCCGCCCTGCCATCAACATGTAAATCTCTGTTAAATCTTTGATAAATCTCTTATAAATCTCTGATAAATCTCTGATAAATCTTTGATAAATCTCTGATAAATCTATGAAAAATCTCTGATAAAATCTCTGATAAATCTCTGATAAATCTATGATAAATCTCTGATAAATCTCTGATAAAATCTCTGATAAATCTTTGATAAATCTCTGTGTCCTAGCTTCGGCGTTTCCCTATCTCTTAAAGTGATCAACATGCAACTTCTCTTTATGATATTGACGGAAAGGAAACTGAAGAGATAATGACAATAATGATGCAACTTCATAATTTATCTAGGCTAAAGGATATCATACCTATACTTAACAGACCTTATTCGCTTGTACATTTTGTTTTCCCCAATACAGATCATGTGATGATACAGGAGATTTGGTCCTCTGTCTTGTTAATTAAAAAGATTGCAGGCAGACATATTCATGCTTGCATGCACTCGTTTTAGTGAACAAGACAAAGGATCAAATCTCCTGAGCATCACTACATGATCTGTATTGGGAAAACAAAATGTTAAAGCAAATAAGGTCTATTGATCACCACATAGGAACAAATTCTCACTAGTAACATATAAGGAACTTCAAGGCACTCACTAAGGAGAATTGACACTCATATCAAGGGAGTAGAAATGCTAACTTATTTGAATAAAAAAATTGAAGCTTATTTATAATTACTAAATCCCAAGATGGCATAAATTATTCAGACAACCTGGGAATTAGCTCACAAGATTAGCAAGCATTTGGCAAGCCAAAGAAATGATACCAATTTACGGAGCAAAATACTATTAGGCAATACCCTGCAGAGGCACCAACTACCATAATGAATTTAAGAGGGAAGTAATAATAAAATACTGTCCTGCTATAAAAGGTTGTAGCCTGGTCCCTCAGAGATGCTCATGTTTGCTGATAATTAATTGTGTTAGGAAAAAAGGTATATAAAGAACCCTTCTGGGCTTAAAAAGGTTAATTGGCAGCTAATTAAATCTGCAGCTTTGATAAAATGGACTTCAGTATCTACATTCAACAGCTAACATCATGAAAGTTAGAGGGTTGTCCAATACATCCGACTGGAGTCAATTTGAAGTAGAGTAAGAAGATTTCACTACATGAGGTAGATTCACAAAATATTACAGATACTAAGGTACTGGATGAAAGACTCAAATGGACATGTTCGTGCTTGGGACTGCTTTCAGAACGAGGCAGGTTCATGTTATCCTTGATTCATATTTGTAATTTTTGTCATTCCATTTCCTGTTTTGCCTTAATTTAACTCTATTTTGCAATTTGACTTCTGGAAGTCAAATTGTCACGGACTTTAGCTGATTCCACTCAGGTTAATTGTATTGGACATGTGTGAAAATTGAAACACCTAATTAGCGGCATTATACGCTGACATTTTGCCAGAGATTCGCATAATACAGTATAATTAAGTACCCCCACTCCCACCCAACTTATAGTGAAACAATACAATTGATCATGTAATGACTAGTTGTTGGTTATTTGCTAATAATTTATTGGTATTTTGCTAATAATTTGTTGGTATTTTGCTAGTAATTTGCTTGGAATTTGTTGAATTAGTGAATTAGCATAGTGAAGAGCGGTGTCACCTTGTTTATCCTGAAGGTCCATATTGGCGCCATGTTCGATTAAATACGTTACTACTTCCATATGTCCATTATAACAAGCCACCATTAATGGAGTGCTCTCGAAGTGATTACGAGCGTTCACGTTGGCTTTGTTCTCGACCAAGCAGCTGACTATGTCCAGTCTTCCGTCGTAAGCCGCAGCCCTCAACGGGGTAGAGTTGGTCTTCGTTCTGCCATCAACATCGGCGTTTTGTTCTATCAGCAACCTCACAACTTCAAGATGGCCAGTAGCAGCAGCGGCCCAAAGTGGCGTACAGCCTTCGATGACTTGGTCGTCAACTTTAACCGTCCCTCGCGCCTCGATGTCCGCCTGGTATCGTAGAAGCACTTTCACCGAATGAAGATTGCCATTTCTAGAAGCTATAATCAAAGGAGTGATGAATTCGTCACCTTCTCGAGTTTTCGTTTCTAACGTCGCAGTTCTGTCTGCCAGGCTCAGCCTCTGAAGTACATCGTTGAGTAGGATGACCTCGCCGTCCCGAGCGGCTTCGTATATTTTTGACTTCGAATTAAGCATCTCTCTCCACGACTGAACTTCCATTTTGGAACAAAAGCAACTTGCGTAAACACTGGACTTAAAGCAAACGCACTTCCGCCTTCTAATATAACGTAATCTACCCTATTAAACGATAAACGTTTTAAACTGCGTTTTCTACAACACAATGCAAGCTTTTCCTAACCTACTCATACCATGAAGTGGCAAGGTACCGGTGTTTTACATCACTGAGGTTGTTCTTGAGGGACAAAAGAGTTAAGTCTCTAGACGCAGAGCGAACTAGACCGACGCCATGTTGTGTGAAAACTACAGCAATCTTTATTGTCCTTCCCCTGATGCATTGCACACCGTAACATCTTCCTTTCTCTGTTTTTTTTTTTTTTTTTTTTTTTTTTTGCAGAGCAAAACGCACTTCCGCCTTCTAATATAACGTAATCTACCCTATTAAACGATAAACGTTTTAAACTGCGTTTTCTACAACACAATGCAAGCTTTTCCCAACCTACTCATACCATGAAGTGGCAAGGTACCGGTGTTTTACATCACTGAGGTTGTTCTTGAGGGACAAAAGAGTTAAGTCTCTAGACGCAGAGCGAACTAGACCGACGCCATGTTGTGTGAAAACTACAGCAATCTTTATTGTCCTTCCCCTGATGCATTGCACACCGTAACATCTTCCTTTCTCTGTTTTTTTTTTTTTTTTTTTTTTTTTTGCAGAGCACAACAATTACGGCTCCATAACAACAACAGTAATGAAATGTACTGCAAAGTGGGCTGGAGGTCCGAGTTGGCCCTCAACCAGAAAGCTAGTGTATACAACAATGTTCTTAGTCTAGCAGTACACAGGCCTAGTAGGCAACTGAGAAAGAAAAAAAAAATGAACTAAAAATTAATAAAGGCAAAATCAAAGAAAATTTTTTTTTTTTAACAATGTTGTGACTTTGTAATGTCATTATAGCATGTTGAGTTCAACATGGCTCTTTGGGGAAGAGACAGTTCACAAGTCCAGACGTGCCGCTGGTTTGGACACCCGACCTGATCTGGTCTTTGTCACAGTTCCTTCTTTTAACGGTAGGTGGGTGTTTGATCCAGTCCGAGGGTGTGACACCAACTCCAATGGGTTAGATTTACCCTGTGAAACATTTGAAGATGAAGTTGGCATTGGCGCAGAGGGTGTGTCAGTGGGACTTGGCTGAGTTGGCTTGGCAGGAGTGCTTGGTTTGGACCCTTTGAGTGTGGAAGATAGCGGAACAGGCTTGGTTTGTTCTGAGGGGTTGACAGCAGGTGGGGGTGTTTTGGCAGACAGTTGCTTCAACCATGACCGTGGAATTAGAGCCTCTGGGGGTGGAGGTGCAGCTGGTCGCAGGTGCCTGCGGTTCCTTCTGGTTAGTCCGGTGGGGGTCTCAATAATGTAGGACCGGGGAGCTGGTACTGCGGTGATGAGGCCATAGAGCCAAGGCCCTGACTTACGGTGTGGTGATGGCTTGGCGTAAACAAAATCTCCGATTGCCAATGGGGGTAGGGTGCTGCTTGCGGTTGCATCATAGTATTGTTTGGCCTTTGCACGCTTTGAGGCAATGCTTTCTTGTACTGCTAGTGCAGTGTTGTCACTTGGGAGTAGGAGCTCTCTAGATACTGGGAGTAGTCCACGAGTGCGGCGCCCCATACTCCGTTGTGCTGGGCTCAAGACGTGTCCTTCCTGGGGGGTGTTTCTATATGTGAGAAGTGCCTCTTGAAGATTGCATTTTCCCGACTTTTTGAGAATACGCTTGACAATTTTAACCGCGGCTTCTGCTTTCCCGTTACCTTTAGGCCAATATGGTGAGCTTGTGATGTGTTGAATTTGGTATTTTTCACAAAATGCTTTGAATTCAGAAGCGATGAATTGAGATCCATTGTCGGATAAGATGGCCTCAGGTACCCCATGACGAGCAATGTGAGCTTCTGTTTTGGCTACGATTGTGCTGGACAGAGTGTTTTCAACCTCGTCAACTTCAATAAAGTCAGAGTAATGATCTACGGTTATGAGATAGGTGTGCGACTCAAACATGCAGAGGTCTTGGCTGACAAATTGCCAGGGATATTGTGGGATGGGTTGGCTCTTCATGGGTTCCTTTGAGTTCTGTGCCTGAAACTGGGCGCATTTTCCACAGGATTGGCAGGCATTCCGAATGTCACTTTGCATACCAGGCCAAAATATGATATCCCTGCACAGCCGTGTGTTAGATTCGGGGCCAAAGTGTGCAACGTGGGCCTTCTGAAGCATATAGTTCCTTTTAGCCAAGGGGATGACCACTTGTTGTCCCTTATAGATGATCCCATCGTGAGAGGTGAGTTCGTCTCGATAGGTCCAGAATGGTTGTAGGCTCTTAGGTAGTTGGGACTTCTGTGAAGGCCACCCATTGATGATGATCTTGTTTAAAGTGCACATAGTCGGATCATTCGCTGTGGAGGCCTTGATGTCTGCGAGTGTTTGGGAGCTGATTCGTGGGTTTTCAGGATGGTTATCTATGTCAGTTCTGAAGACCTCGAAGTTGGTTTGCTTGGAGTCATTGGTTGTAGGCAGTGGGGCTCTGGAGAGTGTGTCGGCCAAAAGGAGTGATGTGCCTTTCTTGTAGCTGACTTTGATATGGTATCGCTGTAGGCGCATCATCATTTTCTGTAGGCGACGAGGAGCTGCGTGAAGTGGTTTTTTAAAGATAGTTTCCAAGGGCTGGTGGTCTGTGTGCACATTAACTTGGCGACCATAGATCCACAGGTCCCACTTATCACAGGCTGACACTATGGCCAGACATTCTTTCTCTATTTGAGCCCACATTTCTTCATTTGGTCGCATTTTGCAAGAGGTGTAGGCCACAGGTTGAAGATCACCGGAGTCATTTGGTTGCAAGAGAGCAGCTCCAAGGCCTCCTTGGGAAGCGTCCACTTGGAGGGTGATAGGCCTGGTGTGGTCGAAATAGGCTAGGCATGGAGCTCTCGCGATGAGCTGCTTTGCGGCAAGCAAAGCTGATTGGTGAGTTTCCGACCAAATGAATTCATGGTCTTTCTTTGTGAGTTCAAAGAGAGGGCTAATCGTCTGTGACAGGTGAGGGCAGAAGGTGTTCAAGTAGTTGACCATACCACAAAATCTCATTACCCCCTGCTTGTCGACTGGGGTAGGCATGTCATTTATGGCTTTCACCTTGCTGGGGTCTGGTTCCACACCCTGGTCAGAGATCACGTGGCCCATGAAGGTTATCTTTGGTAATTTAAACTGGATCTTCTGTGGGTTGAATTTGAGGTTCCTCTCCTGGGCACGTTTCATTAGGGCAAAGACATTGAGGTCGTGCTGTTTGTTTGCCTCCTCTCTTGTCTCTCCTTGGCCCACAACAAGAATGTCATCCGCTATGCAGTAAACATCTTGTAGTCCCTCAAGTGCCTCATGCATTCGCAGCTGGAATTCCTCGGGGGCACTGCTGATGCCGTAAGGGAGGCGCAGCCACCGATACCTGCCCCAAGGTGTGTGCATGGTAGTGAGTAGGCTGGATTCATCGGTCAGTGCTATTTGGGTGAACCCATCCAGTGCGTCAAAGATAGAGAAGGTCTTGTAGTTCTTGCCTGATAGTCTGGGCAGTATCTCCTGAAGGGTGGGGATTTGGTAGTGCGGTATGACAATGGCTTTGTTTAGTGTTTGGCTCGGATCCAAGCAGAGGCGCACTTTGGTGTTACCGTCTGGAAGGGCTTTCTCTCGGACTGTCATGTTGCTGCACCAGCTGGTAGGTTCATCTACTTTCGTGAGCTTTCCGCTTGTCACCATGTCATCCAGCTTTTCTTTTACTTTCTCAAGTTTGGCGACTGGTATTCTGTGGATCCCTGCGTGACGCGGGGTGACACTGGGGTCAAGGGTCAGGCTGACTGGCTGACCCACAGTTCCTAGGCCCGTAAAGTTGTCCTTGTACACTGATATCAGTTCGTCTTTCTGGAGGAGGCCTGGTTGCAAGTCTGCCGTAGGGAATGGCTGTTGGATATTCAGGTGACGTGAGGTAGCCATATGGACGTAGGTTTCCTTAGGCTTGATGTCCATTGTTGTGGAGGAGAATACCCTGTCTCTGTGGAATGTAATCAGACCTAGGCGTTCGCTGTCTTTTCCACTGATCAGTGCTGGTTTTCCAGGAATGTCCTTGGTGTCTATTACTTCGAATTCTAGTGTTTCAAAATGGGTTACGCCTTCACAGGCCAGGCTGACCCTGCCAACAGGGTGAATGGCTTTCCCAGAATAAGGGAAGATCTTTGCACGAGAAGGCTTCAACGGGGCGGCGTCTGATATTTTACTGTAGATGGATGATGGGAGAGTGTTACATGTGGCTGCTGAATCCACCTGCATTAACACTTTGACGCTCCTATTGGGACTGATGGACACAGGAAGCCAGGTGAAGTATTTGTCATCCTTCGGCAAGTCGCTATGATGGTGGTGAGCGAACACAGAGAAGGAATGCACGACGTAGTCGTCATCATCATCATCAGACAAGTAGGTGTCTGCTGTGAACTGGTGGACATCACTTCCACGCTTTGGGGGTGGGCGTCTGTTGGATTTCTTATGGCTTCTTTCAAATTCTGCTTTGAACTTGTCTTTGGGGGATCTGAAAACTTTTGCCAGGTGGTTTTCCATCATGTAACAATTGGTGCAAAAGTTGCCTGGCTTAGTGGCTGGACAGTCCTTGCGGGGATGTCTGGCGCCTCCACACCACCTACATTTTGCCTGCGGAAGTGAGGGTTTGTTAGTCAATCGATTGACCTGTTCTTCCACTTGAGAAGTAGCAGAATGCATGATGGTAATGTTGGTGTTGTGTGCTGCCTCCCAGGATTTTGCTCGGGCAAGCTGTTCTTCAAATGTGTAGGGAGTTTTCCCATCTTCTTTGTAGTGGTGAAGGAGGAGTTCTCTCAAATCCTTATTGTGGACACCGGTGCATAGACGATCACGCATTAGTTCTTGTAAAGGGTTGGTCATCTCTGCATATTTTGTCTTTCTTGCTGTACTTCTAATGCGAGTCTCAAAATCGGTTACGGACTCCGCTGGCTTTTGAGTGCAGTTAAAGAAAGCGAGGCGTTGTGGCATTACATCGTCCTGCCCCACAAAATGTTCCTCTAGGCGCAGTTGATACACCCATGGTTGATTCGTTTCTTCCTGAGTTAATTTCTCAAGGATTGTAGTGTGGAAGATGTTCAGCACATCGTCCGGGAGAGCTAAGTAGAATGCGGCGATTTCACATTGAGCTTTGTCCTTGACCCAATGTTCGGGGGAAGTCGGGTTCTTGCTTGGGTCCCGCCAGGACCGCTGGAGTAGGCACCAGGCGTTGAATTTCCGACGCCAGATTTGCACACTGGCCGCCTTGTCGTCACTGAGGGTGAGTTTTGGCGGTTTGCTGTCAGCCATGTGCTCGAAGGATGCGAGTGTGTTAATCGACTTAAGCGTGTTTAGTTCGCCTTAATTGCGTTTAGTTTAGTTTCAGACTTAGTTCGCCGAGGTCCTTCTGGTTTTTCGGGGTTGTTTTCATCCCACTCCTGACACCAAGTTAAGTCTCTAGACGCAGAGCGAACTAGACCGACGCCATGTTGTGTGAAAACTACAGCAATCTTTATTGTCCTTCCCCTGATGCATTGCACACCGTAACAAAAGAAACCACTGCTTTGTCCACCATTTTTAACTCGTGGATACGCGAAGCGTATTTGCGAGTTTTTGTGGGGACTCCGATATGCAAATTGTCACTCACTCACTCACTCACTCACTCGCTCACTCACTCACTCACTCACTCACTCCAGTGTAGACACACTTCATAATTAGTCGGATAGAACTCGGGGGCACCGATATGAAGACGACAATTGTCGTGACCGAAGTCACGGAAGTCTGTTGATGAAAGTTCACGCTGAAAGTGTATCGTACCGTTGCCAGAGTTTGTAATGATTTTGTAGCTTAAGAGGACGATTAGCGAGGCCCTGTTAGGGGGAAATTTCGACAAGCAACATGGCCTTGAAACGGCGACATAAAGGACCTGAAATGGCGACGAACGACGAGCCGCTCACGGGAAATTACGAAAGCGACCTTCGATGATGATATGAAAGGGGGGTTCTGGCACATTTTCATTACGATTTCATTACGATTTAATTTTAAGCGAGGTGCTAGCAAATTTGATGATTGGCACATTTTCATTACGATTTCATTTTAAGCGAGGTGCTAGCAAATTTGATGGTTAGTATACAAAAGCTTATGTGAAATTGCCAGCAGGCGGAGCGAGCTGCGCGAGCGGAGGGCGAATCTGCCCCTGAGGCAAAGTCTATGCAAAGTCTCGGTCAAGCGGACGGGTACCCCTTCGTGAAATTGTTAAGTTTCTGATAATGATACAAAGCCGTTACAAAAACTATTTTGAAATTGGCGATGGCCGGGATCTGACACATTTTATGAAACTGATACTAAGCCTATGTGAAACCCTCCCGTAAATTTGATGATGAGGATCTGGCACATTTGAAAAAATGATTTTCAAAAGAAAAAAATACCTATTTAAAAAGAAGAATCATTACACAAAATGGAACAAGAATTACGGAGATTAAATGTACCGCAACTAAAATCTTTAGTTAGATGGTATAATATTCAAGGGCGATCTGCGTTTAATAAAGCAGAACTTATTCGCGCATTGATTAATATACCCGAAATAACTAATAATATTCAAGAAATAGTTGGTAATATTGCTGGAATTGTTGGAGCGCTACGTAATACCCCAAAGAGACCAAGAGACCAACCAAATTTACCTCTTCCAATTCCAATACCCCCGAAAATAAGGCCAAATTTACCACCTTTAACTATTCCCCAACCAATGCCAGGGACCCCACCCGGCTCACCAGATATAATTAGGCCGGGAACTCCTCCGGGCCCACCCCCACCAAACCAACCCAGAATAAATATTAATAAATATATATCACCACCCAAACCAAAAACAAAACAAACCCCCTTTTTGGGAAATGTGTTAAATAAGTTTTGGAATTTTGTGAAACCATACATTCCAGAAAAAGCAAAAAATAAAACAGAAGAATTAGCTAAAAAATTTATAGAAAGATACAAAAAAGTAAATAAGCCCAAAGAAATAAAACCGCCAAAAAGAAAGGGAGCAAGACCAAAAACAAAAAGAAATGAGAATGTGGAAGATTTCACACCAAGAGAATATGAATCAGCCATTAATGGCAATTATATAAGCTATAGGATTGAAGGAAATGAAAATAATGATGAAAAGATATTCCTACATAAAATAAAACCAAAAGTTATGGATTTAATTAGAAAGAGAGTTGAATCACAAAAATCATTGAAGGTCAAATTTATATTTACATGTAGATTCAAAATAAAAATATTTAAAAATGAATTAGAAATATATGAATACTGTGATGCGAATTTTCCTTCTGAAAAATCAGAAATTGTTCTTGAGGCAACAGATTTATCAGAATTATTTGATAGATTAACAAATCAACAACTTGTATTATTTGAAAATTTTATGAATAATGGGTCTGGTTGGATATTCGAACGAGTACTATTTTTTGACATTTTCATTGATCGTTTTGTCCCACTTTTAGGCGGATCTTATATTCCATTACCAAAAGAATTGTTAAATAGGAATGCGATTATTAATCCACAGAATTATAATGATGATGAATGTTTCAAGTGGTGTGTAACACGAGCAGTTTATCCAACCAATAAAAATCCACAAAGAATAACTAAAGAATTGAAAGAACAATCTAAGAATTTTAATTGGGATGGAATTAATTTCCCGAGTACAATTCAAGATATTGTTAATTTTGAAAACCAAAATGATTATGATATTGCTATATATGGATATGATGTGAAAATAGGGGTTTATCCTATAAAAAGAAGCAGTAAACGAGGATTTAAATTGATCAGATTACTTTTATTAACAGAAGAAACTGAAGATGAAGAACCAAAGAAACACTTCGTTTTAATAAAGAATATTAGCGCACTTATATGCAGGCAAGTTACTAAACGTAAATGTAAGTTGTACTTTTGTGATAATTGTTTGAGTCCTTTTCACTTAAAAAGATCATTAGAAAAGCATGAAGGATATTGTTTTTTGTACAATGAAGTAAGGATTGATATGCTAAAAAATGAAGATGGCAGCCCATGTTTTCTTTCTTTTAGAAATTTTGTGAAAAAAATGAGAGTGCCTTTTGTGGCATTCGCCGACTTTGAGTGTGTTTTGAACAAAATAAAACAAATGGGTTTGCTTGATAAAAATAAGAGTTACACTAATAAATATCAAGCTCACAAACCGGTTGCATTCGGATGTTATATTAAGAGTTTTAATGAAAAAATATGCAAATCCCGATTTTATAGATATACTGCTGAATCACCCGAAGATGATGTTGCGCAGAAATTTGTGGAATATCTAGAGAAAGAATTTAAGGAAATTTATAAAAAATGCATTAGTTATAATGTAAAAAGATTCAAAAAGTTTAATAAGAAGAATATGACTGAAGATGAAAAAATAAACTATGAAAACGCAACTCATTGCCATATCTGTGAGAAAGAATTGGGCAAAGATAAGGTAATAGATCATTGCCATCTTACAGGAAATTACAGAGGTGCAGCACATAAGGAATGCAATTTAAATTATAAGATCCCGAAATTCTTCCCTGTTATAATTCACAATTTATCAGGGTATGATTCCCATTTATTTATTAATAATCTTGCAAAAACAGAAGGTAAAATAAAACTTATACCTAATAACGAGGAAAAGTATATTTCTTTCTCAAAAGAGATTGTGGTTGATACCTTCAAAGATAAAAAAAGCGGAGAGATGAAAGATGTTACCAGGGATATCAGGTTCATAGATTCATTAAAATTTATGTCATCCAGCCTTGATAATTTGTCCGGCAATCTTACTAAATGCGGGAAGTGCGGCGTTTGTAAAGGTGAAATAAAAGGGAGGTGTCTTAATCCGACAGATAAAAACCTACATGAAACTACAAAGTATTTTGAAGGCGAAGAATTAAAGTTATTAATGAGAAAGGGAGTATTCCCATATGATTGGCTTGATGATTTTGATAAATTAAACGAAACCCAACTTCCGCCGAAGAAAGAGTTTTACTCAAAACTTAGAGGTGAAGATATTTCAGATGAAGATTATGAACATGCTAAAAAGGTATGGGGAACATTTAATATGAAAACAATGCGAGATTACCTTGATCTATATCTCAAGTCTGATGTGTTATTATTAGCTGATGTATTTGAAAACTTTAGAGATGTTTGTCAAAATACCTATAGATTAGATCCTGCTTGGTATTATACAGCACCAGGGCTTGCTTGGGATGCAATGTTGAAAAAAACTAAGGTTCAATTAGAGATGATAAATGACATTGATATGCTAATTATGATTGAGAAAGGTGTTAGAGGGGGTATATCTCAGATATCAAACAGATATGCTAAAGCTAACAACAAATACATGAAAGAATATGACCCAAAAATGATAGCAAATTACATAGAATATCTCGATGCAAACAATTTATATGGCGGGGCAATGAGTGAAGCTTTACCAACTCATGGTTTAAAATGGATGAGTGAAAATGAGAAAACAAATTGGAGAAATATTCCATGTATAGTAGAGGTTGATTTAGAATATCCGCGGCATCTTCATGATTTACATAGTGATTATCCGCTTGCTCCGGAAAGAATTAAGGTAAATAGGACCGAGAAATTAATACCAAATCTTAACAATAAGAAAAATTATGTTGTTCATCATGAAACATTAAAACTTTATGAAAGTCTAGGATTAGAAGTAACAAAGATTCATAGAGGAATTAAATTTGAAGAGTCAAAATGGTTAAAATCTTACATAGATTTGAATACCAAACTCAGGGCGGAAGCAAAGAATGATTTTGAAAAAGATTTCTTCAAACTCATGAACAACTCTGTATTTGGTAAAACAATGGAAAATCTTAGAAAAAGGGTTGATATAAGATTGGTTACTAATGAGAAAGATGCAAGAAAATTAATATCAAAAGCTAACTATAATCGCCGTACTATTTTTTCTGAAAATCTTATGGCAGTACATATGAATAAAACACATATAAAATACAACAAACCTATTTACTTAGGAATGTGTATTTTAGATATAAGTAAAGCAATGATGTATGACTTTCATTATAATTATATTAAACCAAAATATGGCGAAAAAGCTAAATTACTTATGACGGATACAGATAGTCTTGTATATGATATAGAAACTGAGGATTTCTATAAGGATATTGCCCCAGATGTGATGGAAAGGTTTGATACAAGTAATTTTCCTAAAAAACATAGATCGGGTATTTGGACAGATAAAAACAAAAAAGTAATTGGTAAGTTTAAAGATGAGGCTGGCGGAAAAATTATCACTGAATTTGTTGGCTTACGAGCCAAGCTTTACTCGTACAGGTTGGATGGGGGTGAAGAGATAAAAAAGGACAAGGGGGTAAAGTCATCAGTAGTAAAAAAGACAATAAGCTTTAATGATTACAAGGAATGTTTGGAAAGTAAAGTAAAGCAGATGAGGGAGATGCAGGTAATAAGAAGTTACAAACATTTTGTTTATACTGAAACTGTCAATAAAGTTGCACTATCAGCTGATGATGATAAGAGAATAATTTGTAAAGATGGAAAACATACTCTGCCATATGGACATTATCTCACCAAAACAGAATCAGGCGGCAACACAGTATCATAAGGTATAACTTGTAATTCTTCCCTTACAAAACCTCGTCTAGGCCCGTCAGTTAAATAATATAAAACGGGTTGATTAGGCGTAATCATACTTTTAGAAATATTATAAACTTTGAGACTCCAAATAGGATCCGTGGCCCTTCTTCGTTCTCCTCCTTCAAGTTCACCGGGAAATAATAGATATCTAACTTTAACCACTGGGGGCAATCTAACTTCATCAAGCCCAACAACCCGCTGATAATTTTTGGGTTTAATATCAACCTCTTTCAGTTTTATAGCCTCATCAGGCTCTTTACCGGTTATTCTCGTTTTTGTATTATTCAAAGTTTTTAGAATAGCCGGTAATCTTTTCACCCATACGCGCGATCGGGAATCACTGATCATTTCCTGCGCATATTGATGGCTAAATAATTTTTCACCTAATACTCTGTTTGCGTTTTCCACAAACGCTTGAGCTCTATGATTACCGGCTTCACTTCTCCGTATTTTCACATTATGGTAATTCATGAGTTTACCAACTTCGCCCATAAATTCTTTCCCAGGATCAACCATTAATGTTTCGGGGTATTTTAATCTTCTAGAATATATTTTTGTAAAAGCTTCTGATATCTCTCGACTTTCTTTTGAGGTTAATGGCTCAGCATCTTTATATCTCGAGGCGATATCAACCACAACTAATGCATATTTATATGTTTTTCTTCCAACTCTATCATGCGGTAAAAATAATAAATCTGCTTGGTGAATATGATTTGGTTTATCCAAAGTCCAATGGGGTCTAGGTATATACTTTTGAGGTGGAAGATAGATTTGCCATATTGCTTGTTTCTGCAACCATTGTTTTGCCTCATTTTCACTTACTTTAGCCCTCTCAGCTAATTTAGGAATTGCAGAATATCCTTTCCAATATCCCTCAGTTGAATAATATATTTTTGAGAGTATATTTTTGTTATTCATTTAAAAATAAACAAAGTATCTTATAAATCAAATGGTGTCGGAGGAAGAAAAAATAAAATTTACCGAATACCAAATCAACATTATGAAAAAAATTATTAGAAAAAAAATTCTATATATGGAAGATGGCGACCAAATTTTTAATATTATGATTTTAATTCCTGAGGCTAGAGAAGGTTTATTAAAACATATTTCCAAGTTAGAAAATAGAACAACACAGGTTTAAAGGTTAACTAAAGTATCTTATAAATTACAATGACGTCTGAAAAAATTAACCCAAATAGAATTCCAAAAGAACCCTTTGGTTTGAAAGCAGAATCAACCTTGAATCGAATTACTCTAAATCCGTCCACGGCCAGTCCCGGAGAAACATTATACATAAATATTCCAAAACTTGCTGAGAATTTGGTGATTGTGCCCGGAAGTGTATCTCTTCTATTTGATTTAGATGTCGAGGGTCATGCTAATAATACAGTCGTTAATAATGTGGGTCGTAATCTTGTAACCAGACTGAAAGTTCTTTTTGGAGGAGAAACATTGCAAGATACTCAAAGATATGATTTATTTCAAACATATCATGATTTATTCTTAACTGAAGAAGATCGCGAAGATAGATTAAAACAAGGTATTTCTTCGTTAAATATTAGAAAACTTAGAACAAAAGCCGGAGATGCAAAAACACAAGATGCAAAAGAAGTTGCTCTCGCTAATGTTCATGGCTCAAAGTATAGAATACCAATAAATCATCCTATTCTAAACGATCATGGTGTTTTTTATCCGAAAGCGTTGGAAAATCATCTTATATTTGAGATTACACTTGCCCCGATCAATAATATTCTTATTTATTCTGATACAACTAAAGCGCCATCATATTCAATCAAAAACTTAGAGTTAGAATATTCTTCAATTTCTAGTGAATACTTAGCTCGCGAGGCCCAGGCCGCTTATCAAGTCGGTAAAGGATTCTTTTATGAAAATATTACCTTGCACAAAACTTTTACATTTTCAATTGGGGGAGATGGCGTTATTAATCAGCATATTAATTTACCGAGAAGATCAATGACAGGAATATTGTTTTTGTTTTTAATGCCTCAAGCTGCAGGAGCAAGGGATTCTGAAAATTTTTATAATCCTGGCATATCTTCAGTTGAAATTGATGTTGATGGCGTACCAAATAGAATATACTCTAGGGGGATGATTCCGTCCGATCTTTGGGAATCCGTGAAAAAAAGATTTCACCGGGGTGGTGGTTTACAAATTTCATTGAAAGAAAAAGAATTTTACGCGGATAAGTTTGCTCTTTGGGTTGATACTAGAACTCATCCAGATAATGGCATTCATGGCGGCGGACTTGCTCTAAATAATACGCACGATGGCGTAAAAATAGAAATTAAACGAAAACAAAGCGGATCTGGAACCGTAACCTGTCATATGTTTGTTGTAGCGGATGCAATGATGGAGATTATGAATTCAAGTTTGAGATCAATTAAGTACTGACCGAAGGGAAGAATCTGATCTGCGCGTAAGCGCCTCCCCGCTTCGCGGACCGAGAATCTAAAAACATAATGTTATGATACAAAAATCATGGAAGATTTACGAGATAAAATCCCATTCCACTGTATAATAACAGGACCCACAAATTGCGGAAAAACAAAGTACTTAATTGAACAGCTCCGCGGACCATTCCGGAAAGTTTTTGAATATATTGTGTTAATTTGCCCAACTTATTCTAAAAATAAAACCTATAATAATTTTGCCCGAGGAGATAAACATTTCTATGTATTATCGCCGGATGCAAGTAATTCAGATGAGATCAATGAATTGTTAAATGATTGCCAAATTTTATTCTCTGGTACGAATACATTAATAATTTTAGATGATTGCGCTGTTTCCTCCGATCTGAAGAAAAGATCCAATAAATTTATAGATTTAGCATTTTCCGGAAGGCATCATGGTTTATCAATGTGGGTTTTAACTCAGCAATTAACTTCAATAGCAAAACCATTCCGAGAAAATGTAGCCTGCGTTGTTACTTTCCATAACCCATCCCAGAAAGGTATGAAAATGTTTTTTGAAGATTATGGCAGCGATTTGGATTATGAATTGGGTAAAAAGTTTATGCATCTCCTGAAAACCGAAAAATATTCTAGGTTATGTTTGAGTTTGCGATACCCATTTAATTGCTATTTAGAGATTCCCGAAGTGATTTAACAAATATGACAAACGTTGATCGAGCGAATCCGGAAGATTATATTAAAGAAAATACCGGCCAACCTAATGGAGAAACGGTAAAAGATAATGATGAACTTGAAATAAAACAAGAATCGCTTGCCATTCTCGCAGCCTTGGGAACAACAAAAGAATATTTAGGGGCTGAAATGAGTTTGGGCGATATAAAGAAATTATCTGCAAAAGATGTTGAAAAGTATTTTAATCGATATCAGGCGGTAATGGGTAAGAAAATTAATGGGGGATTAGTAGATTCGTCCCTTCAATTAGTTTCAAAACTTATTTCTTATTTAGTTCCGGTTGATGATATAGAATCTCTTTGCAATGATCTGAAGAATGATGATTTGGTAAATCGCGAACTAACAAACGTTGTTGGCCTCTTGGCGTTGAAAGCAGGAAGATTGGCAGCACTTGCTAGCGGATTATTTCAAGTAGCTAAACACATAAAATTCAACAAAAATCAACAATTTCCAAGAGAAAAACCAGCAAATTCTAACACAACTGATCAGGAAACTAAGCAATCTACTGAAGGTGTTGATACAGTGTATTAAACAGATCTAAAAACTTATTTGTAGCATCTAAATAACAATGTCTGAACAATATGAACAAAGTGGAGGAGATGCGGATCGGGCGGAGCAAATTACAGCTGATCCTAAACCTGGAAATACTGATACAAAAAAGAGGGAGAAAGATCCTAAAAAGGTTGCGGCTGGGAAGAAATTAGCAGAATATAATAAAAAAGCAAAAGAAGCATTAGCTAGGGAGATGAAAAGAGAAGAGACCCTGCAGGCAACAGAGCAAAATGATGAATCAAATCACCGAGAAGCTAAATCATGGCTTCCAGAGTTATCTTTTACTACTGTTTTATCTGTTATTGGATTGGGTTTTACAGCATTTGATCTTTTCATGAGATATAAGGAAAAAGCTAGGGTTGAATATTCCAATAGGATAGCAGATTTATCGCAAGTTCCTCAAATACCACAACCTTCAAAAATTCCATTGTACTCAAAATCTTTAGGAATGGAATAAAGTCATTTAAAAGTTTCTCAATGATACAGTAAAAATTATGTCAACTGAAAACAAACTTGTGAAAACTGTAACTGATTCGGCGGTACTTATCGGATTAGGAGCTGGGGTTGGTTATGTGGCTAAAAAGGTAATGAAAGAATCATTTTTGAGTGACCCATCCTCAAGTATTACAAATTATGCAAAGTGGGTTGCGGTATTATCCGGAAGTATGTATCTAAAAACCTATTTAGAGGATCAAAAGATTTTACCAAAATAATGGCATTAGCATCAATAGCAATGATGGGGTTGGGGGCTGTATTAAATGCAACAGCATTTACCGGAGGAAATATTCTTGCAAAATATTTATCTAGACGCAATTTGGATACTGAAAAAATACGACACGACAAAGCAATGGAAAAATATCAAAGAGATTACGAAGCATATCAGGAAAAAAGACAAAAAATGCTTGATTGGAAAATGAAGAAGAAAGATGAAAAATATCAGGCATCAAAAAATATTTCCACTACAAATCAAGCTTTTGAATTGTACGGCAAAATGGCTGAACCAAAATTCTCTGATTATTACAAACCAAACGATGACCAAAAGACTGGGGAAATGGTATATGTCGGAGCCGGAATGTTAGGTTTAGGTTACGCTATCAGTAAAATATTATAAATTATTATATAACTTGTAATTCATTGATCAAAATAAGTTATATAACATAAATGATTTATTTTTTAGTTATTTTCGAAGCCACTTTTTTCGTCATTTCTTCATCACTAATACTATTATCATTTTCTATTCCATATTTTTCAGTTACTTTTGCTCTAATTTCTCTTTTATATTCTTCAAAGTCTCTACCTGAATCAAGTTCTCTTTTCATTTCACTTAAAATTTTACAAGCATCTTGAGGGCTCATATTTATTCCAAATTTTTTACCGGCTTTTACTAAATCAATATTACTAATTGTATTAGTATGATATTTTTGTTCTTCTTTGCTCATTTTATTTCTTTTTATTTATTCCTTTTATCTTTTAAATCAAATTTTTTATCTTTTAATCAGCTCTAGTAGATCTAAAAGATTTCATACTGATGAATAAAAAATCATGGCAGAAGAAATACCAATGGAAGATTTTTCAAGAGATAATGATGATGATAATTATGATTGGGATGATACAACTTTCCAAACCACAAACACATCTACATCCCTTGAACAAGATTATCCTGGTTATGATGATTATAACCAATCAAGAGACAGGACTCAATGGGAAAACCCACCAGAAAGAATGAACCTGGGAGAAAGAGGCGAGGGATATGATAGAATGAGAGAAGCTAGGCAAGAACTCAAACGATATTACCCAGATTACGAACCAAATGAAAGCCCATTTAATGTGCGTTTCGGAGAAAATAGTAGCATAGAAGGACAATTAAGTACTGCTAGTAATAATGTGTGGCATACATTAGTTAATGAAAATGGCGTTCGTAACACAGAAAATTTACCAAAAACATTTAGAAAAGCTCTAGGTGCTGATTATGAAACAATGTTGGAAAAATATAATAATACCCAGTTAGATTTGAGGAAATCCATTGAGAAAAATAAGGAATTAGATAATGCATTGCAAGGATTGAAAGCAACAGCAGAAGTATATCCTCTAGAGATTGAAAGATATTCGGAAAGAGAAAAAGAACTTAGGGAATTCATTGAGAGACAACAGGTGCAAAAAGCAGAAAATAAAAGTCTTTTCAACCAAACCGTTAAACAGAATGTGGAATTAAAAATACAAGCGGAAAAACTTTTGGACGAAGTAAAATTATACAAAGAAGAAATAGACAAATATAAGAAGGGCAAATCAAATGAATCAAAATTAAAACAAAGCAATGAGCGATTAAAATCTGAGGTAGATAAATTAAAAGAACGACTTAGTAATAAAACAATTTCGGGCGAAGAACAATTATCAGATATTGAGTCTCGAAAAGATGAAATACTTAAAAATTTACCGCTACGGGAGAAACTAAAGTATATCTTCAAAAAGTATGGTTTTACAGTTTTTGCTGTTCTAAGTGCGGTAGGCGTAATCATTGGTGTTATAGTTTCTAATCTTTCAAAGGGTTTATCTGCTTTGGGGAAAGGAGTGGGAAATGGTTTGAAAACTCTTGGTAAAAAACTAGGTGAAATATTGCCGGGGATGGTCGGAGCAATAGTTAGCTTTCTTTTCAAAACGGCGGGGCAGGTTATTGGATTTTTAGGTGAAAATGCTTGGCTTTTGATAATGGCGGTAGTTCTATATTTTGTGGAAAGTATAAAAAGGAAGAGAAAGTAGATCTGCTTCGCGACCTCTTTGTGGTCTAAAGATATCACACTGATCAGTAAAATACAATATGGATCAATACAACGGAATTTATCCTCAATTAGCTGACGAACCAAAAAATTTCAGGATTTTAAAGTCATGTGAAGTATTAAATAATCTTAATAAGGAAATTGTTCATTACGAGCATGTAAGAAAGAAATACAATAGAGCAAGAGGAATATTTACAAAAATCAGTATTGGAAGTGGCGTGTTTTCAGTTATCCTTTCTGCAAGTGGTTTGAGTACATCTCTTACTGGTTTTGGGGCTATTATTGGCATACCATTAGGCGTTGTGGCTGGCGTATGCGGCGGGGTATCGGTTGGTTGCGCCGCCATATCAAAAAGACTTTCTCATAATGTTAGTAAACATGAACAAACAGTTTCTCTGGCAAAGTCAAAAGTAAACACCATTAACGATTTAGTTTCAAAAGCATTGAAAGATAAAACTATATCTGACCAAGAATTTTCTCTAATTTTATCAGAGTCAGAAAAGTTTGAAAAACTAAAACTAGAAATACGTCAAAAAAATCATACGGAAAAAAACATGAACATAAAACAGATAAGGACCGCGGTTATTACGGATATATTAAAAGATCTGAACAATCAAGAACGTTGAAAATTTCATACGAAAAAACTGAAGTAGGATGGAATTTTTTTGCAGGTATTAGAAAAGAGGTTAATTAAATTTACATCTTATTCTTAATCTAAAGATCATATTAATTGAAACACAAAGAATAAGATGTTATTGGGTGATTTCAAAACTCGATACCCTAGGGCAAACCTTGAAAAATTTACATTTGTGAATGACTCATTTGGCGGATATATTAAATGGAAAGTTAATGGAACAACAATTATGTCCGATGAAGATCCTTCTGGAAAAACCTGGACTGAAAATCTTTCTAATAATTTGAAAACATTATTATGGAAAGATTTAGGTTTAGAAAATAAAGTAAAGGTAAGTTCATTTCCAAAAAGTTTAACATTTACAAAACAAACATACCCAATACCTGGGATTAAATTCAATGAATTTGCTCTTAACTCATTTCTGTCACGCAAGTAAAATTTGGGTACATATATACCCAAGGAAGAAAAAAATTCGCAAAAAATTGCGTTACATCCGATTCCCTCCATATTTGGAGAACAGGGAGGTTATAGACTTAGCCAATCACCGAGCGATTTTGGGCTAAAACACTTAAATGTGCCATACACGACGAATTTTTCATTTTTCACTTTCCGACCGTGAGTATGGCGTCCGTGTCGAAGAGAGCGCGAGTCGAGTATGTCGATCCAAATGACGTTCTAGAGATGATTTTGGATGGCGATGAAGATCCTGGTGGTATGTCTAGTGGCGAGGAAAGCGATTTAGATCGCCAGCTCGAAAATCAGAGCGAAGAATCAAGGTAAGCGATCAATAAACTTTCGAACACGAGGCTTCCCCAAAGTGACGCAGTTGCCCAGAGGTTTTTGAAATGCGAGGATATGCTCTTTAGCATGCCTTTTTTGCGTCTGAATTCTTGCCTATGTCATAAAAGATATCTATGAATTCATATACGGGAGTACACAGCTCAATAATTTTGGAGGAAAGCTTCTTTTTGAGCGATATTTTGGTCTAACAAAAGGGGACGCGAAATACGAGCCGACGCTAAAGTGATGTTGTGTTTCCATGGAGAGATGCGATCGGGTCGTGTTGCTTGATTTTGTTGTGTACGCGTTTGTGAATTGGCATTTGTTTTCTTATTTTTTGTGTGATTAAATTTTAAATAAAGCTAAGTAAAAACAAAGTGTGTTTGTAATCATCTTAGTGCTGAAGAAGAAGAAGAACATGAAGAAGGAGAGCGTGTAGTAATTGAAGAAGATGAAGAAGGAACGCAGGAGGATGCCCGTGATACAGATGTTCCTGGTGTGTCAACTATTTTTCAATTGGCATAAATTTAGCCTAAATAGTAGAAATTTGAAATTATTATATAAAATTCTTACTTTCATTTGCACATTTGCACATGATTCCAGCATATTTATTTATTTACATGGTGATAAAAATATTTCAATAATTATTTTTATGTTTCCATGTAGTCCCCCATGGCTTTGCTACTCCTGCTCCTGCTGGTCGTGGTCCTGCTAACCCTGCTGTTCCTCCAGGTCAGTATTTGAACTGTATAAGTACTATTTATGCAAGAGAAAGTTTATTTTTTGGCCCATATCAGCATATCTGTGGATTATACACACATCCAATTATAATATTATTTTATATTTGTATAGTACCCCACGCCCCTGCTTCGTTTTATGGTGATCCCCGTCCCCGTCCCCGTGTCCGTGCCCCAGTTGTACGTCCCGGTGCTCGTGGTCGTGTTCTTGGTCGTGGTCGTGGTCGTGGTCCTGCTAGTGCTCCTGGTCCTGTTCGTGGTGATGCTGTCCCTGGTCCAGCACCCAAGAGCTATGATGACGCAGATGTTGGCAATATCCTCCCTGGTTTCAACCCTTCGCGCCCACCTGGTATCCACTTTGGCCGACCTCTTCTCCGGAATGCTATGACAAGGGCTGTTGATTTTTTTTTCCTTTTCTTTACAGTAGATATGATAAACACTATATGTAATAATACTAACAGTTATGCTACTGAGCATATAACAGAAGGTAACTTTCGGTCTTATGCTCAGCCTGATGGGAGCTGGTTAGACGTAACACCTGATGAGATCAAGAGGTTGATTGCTATGTTGATTTATTTTGGTCTTGTCAAAATTGGAAATGTAGACAGGTATTGGAGTGTAAAGACCCTGTACCATGGTCTCTGGGCACGAGCAATCATGTCTAGAACCAGATTTAGAGCCCTTATGGCCCTGCTACATGTTGTCGATCCAGCAACTGAGGAGACCGGGGATAAATTACGTAAAGTAGAGTCATTTATTGGTTATTTTAAATCTAGATGTCTTTCTTTATATCAACCTAGACAAAATGTAGCTATTGATGAACGTATGGTAAAGTCTAGGCATAGGTCTGGTATACGGCAGTACATCAAGGACAAGCCCACAAAATGGGGAATCAAACTCTGGGTGCTAGCAGACAGCTCTAATGGCTACACTGTGGACTTTGATGTCTACATTGGTAAAGCAGCAGGGCAGACTGTTAGTGCAAATGGGCTTGGCTTTGATGTTGTTGTGAAACTAATGGAACATTTCCTAAATCAGGGCTACCATTTATTTGTTGACAATTTTTACACTTCAGTGACCCTATTTAAACATTTGTTTACAGTAGGGGTCCCTGCCACAGGTACCATCATGGAGACCAGAAGAGATTTTCCTCCTATTCTGAAGAATGGCAAGGCATGGGCCAAGAAAGAAAAAAGGGGAAGTATGCGTTGGCATAGGGATCCCCCCTGTTTAGCATTGCAGTGGGTGGATAATAAAGTCGTTTCAATGTTAACAACCATAGATAATGCTAATGATCAGGTGCAGGTGTCCCGTAAATCTAAGACTGCTGGTGTGTGGAGCACTAAAGTGGTACCACAGCCCAAAACTATTAGTAATTATAATAAATATATGAATGCAGTCGACAGATCTGATCAGATTTTAGCTACCAATAATGTCTTACGTAAGTGTATGAGGTGGTGGAAAACTTTGTTTTTCCACCTCATTGATATAGCTGTAGTTAACAGTTTTATTCTTTTCAAAGAGCACCAGGCTAAGTTTCCTGACAATGAAGCCCTTCGTAGGTCACCTGATTATTCACTGGCTCAATTCAGGGAAGAGCTTGTAAGACAATTGTGTGATTTCCCTGAATATGATGTACCACCTGTACATGGCACAGCGAAACCAGCTCCTCCTCCTCCGGGGGAGTTCGAAACTGTGCATATTCCAGTTTTCTCCAAGGAGAAGAAACGCTGTGTCGTGTGCTACAAGAAAACCAAGGCTGACAATAGGGTGTATTCTTTTTGCAGAGCACCACAATGCAACAAGAGCTACATGCATGTGACGGGGGATAAGAACTGCTTTGCGGAGTTTCACACCAGGGAGTATCACAACACTTAAATTCATAGTTTATTATCTCTATTATGCATTGTTCTTGATATATAAAAATAATTAATAAAAAAATAATAAAATAAAGAAATACCAAAAAAAATACTGTAGTTTATATGACTTAGGTTAGTACCAAATTAACGTTATTGTGAGTTAGGTGCAGCATTAGCAGTGGGGCCTGCCAATGATTGGCAGGGGTGGAGGAGGGTCCCTCGGGGGGAGGGGGGGCCCTTTTTCCTTTTTCAATGCTTTCAGACCCAGCCCTAAACAGATACACCTGCAAACAACATTTTCCAAAAAAAAAAAATTTTTGCCGATTTTCATGTACTAACATGGTTGTATATAAAAAATCATATCTAATTCTAGATTTTATCTTTTTCAGCCAGATTTTCAGGACACTCTCCTGATATGATGAGGAACATTTTTCTTTTTAACAGTTCTGTACAATAACCTATCATTCTGGAAAAATTTCATTTTTTCCACAAATCTCATGAATAATTATGCAAATTTATGCTAATTAGGATTTTTTTACTGAAATATTATTGGATGTCATGATGAGATTCTTTTTTTTATAAGAAGCCCATTTTATCCCCTTTCAATTGAGATATAGTAGTCCACATTGCTGTAAATACCTGTTGAGATATTAAATAAAATGTCCATTGTGGTCAATTTTGTGCTTTTTGTGCCTGACAAAAATGAGTTAATGTAACAAAATTATTAACCAATCTAAATATATATGTTTCAGAAAAAGATCATTTCACCGCAGAAATGATAAATGTTTTTAAAAATCAAACTGTGGGGTTTACTAGTGGAAAAGAAGCCAGAGCTTGGTTAAGTAAACCAAATATTTATCAGTGGCCTCAGCAATTAAACATGGCGGTTTGGTGCGCAACGTCTGGATGCGGTGTAAGTTTAAGTGATATTTTTAGTTACCCGAAAGTTATTAAAAGTTTTTTTGTATTTCACATTTACTTTACAATAAGAAGAATATTACAGGAATTAAATGTACCATTACCCGGAGAACAAACTTTTTCCTTAAAAAATAATCAATACGACAAAAATGCTTATAATAGATTGTGCGCAGAATTTGGATTAAGTAATAATCAAGATTTTAAAGGGTGGAAAAAGCCTTTAGCTGATTTTAGATTTAAGGGCGGCGCAAACCATGGGGTTGGTGATGTATTTATTGATTATGGAAAAGGATACGCGGACCCTGGAAGCGTGCCTGGGAGCGAAGCCGCGCAAGCAACGGGCGGGGGATACCAAAATGTCAGGATTATAAGAGGTTATGATACAGAAGCTAATATTTGGCCTAGCAGCGAAAATAAATTTTACGATGATGGCGGAAGAAAAAATAAAGGCGATTTAGTATCAATGCTTCGAAATGATCATTTTGTTGATTTTCAATATGCTTGGTTTATAGCAGAATCGGGCCATGGATTAACAAAGGCGGGATTAGGGAGAATAAATAGATCAGTTGAGGCTTTTGTTTATTGCATATTAGGGGCACAAGTTAATACTAGAAATTCTATTGTGGGTAATGGCGGCGGAGCAATCGAAACGCAAAATGAATTCAACGCATTATTTGAAAGTTCTGTTAAAGTAAATGATATTTCTAAATCCATTCAAAATTACCAAAAATCTGTGGAGGAAACTAAATTACGGCTTGATTTAGCTGTTGCTCCGGGTGTTTGGTTGATGCCAAGTAATTTAATTATAAATACAGAAAGTGTGGTTGGTTACAATAATAATCTGAAAATAGCTACAGAAGATATGAAATTTGGGGAAAATAATTCAATAAATGTCGAAACAAAAAATGTTGGAATACCTCAAAGTTTAGGCACCTCAAAGGTTTTATTAAATACCAATCCCCAACCAATGAAACCTAAACTAAACAATAACGATAAATCAGGCAATGAGGAAGAAGTTAGTAATATAGAAACATCTTTTCATCAAAATAATCTTATTGTTTTGATGCTTGTCGGAGGATTATTATCCTGGTTTTTATTTCGTTAATGTTTTGATTATATAAATCTAAAGATGAACATGATGTAATCAAAACAAAATGTTCAGCATTACAATGTATGATTCTGAAACTAGAGTTTATTTAGATCCTCCGCTAAAAAATATTCAAGAAATACAGCTCCTAGATTGTAATATACAGCCAAAAAAGGTGTTTAATTTAAAGAATATAGAATCGATTTCCAAAGTTAGACCAAGGGACTTCATAGTATTTCGCCCCGGAACATATACGCTTGATAGATTACAATTGACCTTTCTTAGTGACCCAAATGATGAAAAGATAACAATCATTGAGACTGATACTTTTGACTATCTTTTTTCAAACAAGAACTTCAAAGTTAATATTTCTATGGGTCTGCAAGTTGCTTTAGGTCTGCCAGAAGTTATAAACCCCGGCAAATTATACCCCATAAATATTCAGATTAAGGAGCCGCTGAGACTTATGTGTAGTATAGTTGATAACAAGTCTTCATATTTGAACAAAACCAAAAATGGTGAACTTGTAAAACTCTCACCATCACACCTACTCGCAAACATACCCTCAAAGGATTATCCAACAATTCCGATTCAAAAATATGAGAGCCCCATAAACCACTTTGATTTAACAATATTAGACGCAGAATGGGAAAAAATTGATCTTAAGGATACCCCTGCAACTTTTAGTTTAAGATTTAGATAAATTTTTGTTATGTAACTATTATTTTAGTTATATAACATAATTAGATAATATTAATCTTATTCACCCCAACGTTCTTTCAAATCTCTTAATTCCTCAAAATCGATACACCAATCTAAATATCTAGATGGGTGCCATGCTGCGGCCATTAATTCGTCATGTAATGGTTTGTTGAATTTCTTTTTATGTAATATCTTATATTCATCTATGTATAATTTTACTTTAATTGAAAAAATAAAAAAATCATTAATATCCGCATCTTCATCATAATCTTGTTCTCCATTTTCATTATAATAAGCAATAATATCGCCATCAAATTCATATGCTTTATCTAATAAATTTATTGTGAACTCTTCGGTAAATATTTCATCATCATTATCCATATCCATTAAAAAATCAAAAGAAAATATATTGTTCTTTTTATAGCTACAAAAAACATCAAAATCAATTACTTCACGATCTTTATTAATAAACCCGCGATTTTTTGAGATGTTTTGTAACAAATCTTTTTTAATTGAATCTACAAAATCAATAATAGCCAGACTTTTTTTATTTGAATAATTAAAAATAATTGTTGTGTTTTCCATCTTTTTATTTTATATTTTATCTTTTAAATTATAATTCATTTTTTAAAAAAATATCTATTTCGTTAAGTTCTTCTGTTATGAAACCAAAATAGGGGTTACATAACATAATGTTCAACATTCTTTGCAATGATACTTTTGTTTATTATGAACACATATTTGTGATCCCCCGCATTCTTTACAAAAACTTTTTTGATGATTGTGAAAACATATTTGTGACCCATCACATAATACGCAGTAAGATTTTCTTTTCCTATGAACGCATATTTGTGATCCGCCGCATTCTTTACATTGGCACTTTATTTTTTCATGAGTACATATTTGTGATCCTCCGCATTCTTTACAAAAATATTTTTTAATTCCATGTACACAGGGGTAATTATACATTAAAATAGCTTTTGTAATTAACTTATCAATATCCACATCTGTAAATTTTTCCAACTCATTAATTAAATTATCTTTAAACATTCTAGACCTTCCACTAATTTTCAACTCTTTTGCAATAAATTTTAGTTGCGGTACATTTAATCTCCGTAATTCTTGTTCCATTTTGTGTAATGATTCTTCTTTTTAAATAGGTATTTTTTTCTTTTGAAAATCATTTTTTCAAATGTGCCAGATCCTCATCATCAAATTTACGGGAGGGTTTCACATAGGCTTAGTATCAGTTTCATAAAATGTGTCAGATCCCGGCCATCGCCAATTTCAAAATAGTTTTTGTAACGGCTTTGTATCATTATCAGAAACTTAACAATTTCACGAAGGGGTACCCGTCCGCTTGACCGAGACTTTGCATAGACTTTGCCTCAGGGGCAGATTCGCCCTCCGCTCGCGCAGCTCGCTCCGCCTGCTGGCAATTTCACATAAGCTTTTGTATACTAACCATCAAATTTGCTAGCACCTCGCTTAAAATGAAATCGTAATGAAAATGTGCCAATCATCAAATTTGCTAGCACCTCGCTTAAAATTAAATCGTAATGAAATCGTAATGAAAATGTGCCAGAACCCCCCTTTCATATCATCATTCGACCTTCCGAAATTGCGACGTGAAAAGGTTTGAAACTCAGACGCGCGACATAAACAACCTCACTAACAGGGCCTCATTAGCGGTCTTACTAAAATCAAAAGGAGTTTAAATGTTTCCAGTTAGGACAATGACCAACTTGGAGACTGAATTTCATGAGCCTTTTACTCGGCCAGGCGCTAAACGTGAACAGATGATAACTATTCGCTTTTCCGACATCGACCGCCATCGACCGCCCCCAAGATTACAAGCAGTATATGAATTTCAGTTGGCTCGAAAGTGATCTGAAGATGAGAAAATCTCTTGCTAATGTAGTAAGCTTTGGTGAGAACTCATAGAGCGAAATTAGCACTTGAATGAGAACTTATATGAGCGAAATGAGTACTCGTTATTGAACGAAACTACTATAAATTGACGAATCCATGATGTGAAACCGAAGAACTTCTGTGGCCAACCTGGATAAGAAACATCGCATGTAGGACTTTTCTACTGATTTAAGTGTTAGTACTAACAGGAATGAAGTTGTAGAAGTATTGGGACGGCCAAGAAGTATGTCAACATTTACTTGTAAATATGGAGGCGGCTGCCGTGACGGAGAACCACGAAGGTTACAATGTAAGAAAGTCATTAAAGGGTTCGAAAACAGTAAGTCATGTAGAAAATGTATTAAGCGTTATATTATATACAATACACCACAAGCCGTTACAATGAAAAGTTTTCTGTCTATTGATTTCCGAATTTACCTTGAAGTGAACTAGATTGTGTTGAAGTAGACATGTTGGAAAAATAGGCTTACCTGTTTTGCTTACTGTTGTGTGACTCATATTTACATTATAAAAACAAGAAGTTATAAGGATAAAAACAAATATGTATTGCTGTATTAATGATGGCAAGTGTGATTTTTTTTAAGTGCAACGCTGAATATATATACCACTGATAACCTAAAATGAGATGGTAATGTAAATAAACTAATTCAACTTGATAAAGGTTGAGAGTCTTAAGGATTTTAAGATCATCACTAACATACTTTGCAAAAATGCAAGAAAGACTTGTTTGGTATGATTCGTCAGCTGGGCTATCCTACATGGTTTTGTTCATTATCAGCTGCAGAATCAAGGTGGATATTTCTGTTGAATACATTGAATAGACTTGTAGACAACAAAAACTATAATGATGATAAAATTGACAATGTCATGGCAACAAAATTCAGACCTTATTCAGAAGGACCCTGTTACATGTGTTAGAAACTTTGAACTCACAGACAGTGAGCAGCAGGATACCAGAACTACATTTGGTTTCGGTGCCATTTAATCCTGTACCCTTATGTTAAGTTATCAAATTTTTTAACAACTGTATGCTTGCCACCTGCCTTATAACTGATGCCTAGTGTAGTCAAATGATTGGCATCATGTACTCACTGTATGTTTATTTCAAAAAGCTACTCAGCTCCCTGGTCACTTTTATGTTGTGATTATAGATTATTAAAATTATCTTCAAGTTCATTCAATCACAACTCTGAAAAAACACCTCGGTAATTTTTAAACATATCCACGAGTTCACCATAGTCCTACTTTGATTGTTTGGTTTGATGGCTTCTTGTTCCAGTCCCTTCCGCAGTTACGTCACATCTAAACTATTGCCCTCAGTCTCTTCTGCCTTTACTCTGTTTATTGGCTAAAACGGGTGGCCAAACTAAGGAATTCAATTGGTTTTGTTGTTGTTGTTTTTTTTTTTAGTTTCCTTTCTTTTTCTTTTTTCTACTAACAGGTTAGCAAAAGCTCAGTATTCGCTCCATGGTAACACACAAAGTTGCACGATTCTACACGATCAGGAGCTCTTCAATCACGTTTCTATTTACATAAATAAATAAATCAATGATGATAACAGGCACATAGAAACCCACTGAAGATGTGGGCGGCTGGTTTATCTCAGCGTTGGTAGAGTCGGTAGAGTATCGTACCGGATCAGTTCGAATCCCGTTCCAACTGCTCTCGTTTTCTGGCCAAAGTGATACAGGCTCCGAGGAGCATATCACAGTTTCAATTAAGTTTATCATTTATTCCTTAGGGACGGACCATTAGAAAAGTGATGGGGGAGGGGGGGGGGAATTTTTTTCAGGTGAACCCCTCTTACTACGTGTGAAGAAGTCACAATTGGACCTTCCTTCTGCATGAATTTTTTTTACCTTCGTCTTTGCATGAATTTTTTTTCTTGGCATTTTCCCTCGCAGGAATTTTTTTTTGTTTTTTTTTTTTTTCCCCACCCCCACCATCACTTTTCTCATGGTCCGTCCCTTACCTTCAAAAGTTGAAGCTAGGCAAGCGTTCTCTTTTTATTATTACTGCAATTTCTAAATCCTTACATTTTAAATTATGATGCAAATGAATATATGAAAGACCATATATGCGGTGATCAATTAATGTCATTACATATTACTCCGCAGTCTTTCATAAGGTATTCATTTGCATCATTCTTCTTCATCTACGGGTATATTACGAACTCAAAATATATGACCAGCTCTCAGTTGCTTGGTAGAGCACTGTTCTGGTATCGCAGAGGTCATGGGTTCGAATCCCGTTCAGGCCCCCCTTCTTTTTTTTCAGGCTTTAATTCCACAGCTGCTTCAATTGTGTACATAACAGCGATGATTACATTTTAAATCACTTATACAAAGATCTCGAATCGCGAGCCGATAAGAAAACTCGACGCATATCTGCGTAAACTCGGGCTTTCCTGATGTCCTGGCTCGTTAAATAAAAAAGAAAAAGTAGTAGACATGTCGGCTAAGGTATTATTTATTATTTAGGTTATAGAATGATGGCAATACTGGTTTCATTGATGCAGCATGATTCTCGCTGCGTTCACTCATAAGTGGTCGTAAAGTGATCTCGCGTAAAGTTCGCGTACCGACCCGTTGGGAAAACGCTCGTCATCTTTTAGCCGTGGGGATAGTTTCTAAAGAAACTGGTGCTGTGCGTCCGTGGGGAATTGAAATACAAGGAATTGGGAAAATGAAACTGGTTGAAAAACCCTTACTAACCGAGTTCGAGGTCCGTACCGTAAGTTACGGACCGAGTTTTTTCCGCCAGGATTTATGGCCCAAGCGCGCGGGCCATAAATCGATGCGGAAAGACGAGGATCCATAACTTACAGTACGGACCGAGAAAACGAGGTTTGTAAGATATTTATTATATCTCTGGAGACATCTTGGCGACCAAAACAAACTTTTGAATTTAGCGGGCCAATCACAGCACGCGTAATCACTGAGCGATATAATTAAGTAAGTTATACCACCGAATGGTAATAGGGGGTGCTGACGTTTCGAGCGTTAGCCCTTCGTCAGAGCGAATGACGAAGGGCTCACGACTGAACACAGAAAAACGAAGCCGAAATTTATCCTTGGGCGTTTCCCCTGGAAAGCACGACCAATTGCTCAAAGATGTCAATACCGCAAAGGCTTGCAAGGGAGGGGCCATTAGAAAAGTGATGGGGTGGGGGGGGGGGGTGGGAAAAAAAAACAAAAAAAAATTCATGCAAGGGAAAATGCCAAGAAAAAAAAATTCATGCAAAGAAGAATGTAAAAAAAATCATGCAGAAGGAAGGTCCAATTGTGACTTTTCACACGTAGTAAAAAAAATTCGTGCAGAGAGGTTGACCTGAAAAAAAAATCCTGCACAAGCAGTGAGCGAAAAAAAAAAGTTTGTGCAAGCTGAAAATTCCCCACCCCCCCCCCCATCACTTTTCTAATGGTCCGTCCTTAAACACCCATGCAGTTCCTTTAGACGTGCACTTCAATCGGAAGGAACTTTTATCTGGTTTTAAATATATAATTATCGGCAGCTTTCTTAATGGCGGCTCGTTAGAAATTATTGTAGCCGACAATCTTGCACTGTGGCAAATAAATGACGTCGTTCCCAGGGTCTCTCTTCTTCCCACCCCCTGGAGGAAGAGATCTAGAGAGGTGGGTGGGAAGAAGAGAGACCCTGGGAACGAGGTTGGCAAATAAGTGCTATGTCCAATGAAAATAAAAATTTTCCCGTTTTTTTCGGTTTATCAAATCGTTTATTAAGTTGCGGAAAACTTTAGCTTGTACCCTCCGTTGTCGTTCAGAATTTCTTGTTTCGAAAAAGAGATATCAGTGTGGGAGTGCTCAACTGGAAAATTAAGACTGGACTCTGGACTGGACTTTGGACTAAACAATTGCAAGAAAGGGATTGGCCTTTCGTGTGGACGCCTATCGTATATCGGATGTCACGCTTAATGAAAACTAACAA
>OX453276.1:25922345-25947345 GCA_949710005.1 Ricordea florida | reverse complement strand
TACTGTGGTGCATCTCTTTTCCATAGTTAGTCAGAAGTTGGTTTAACATAAATCCCCTCCTGAAAAGAAAGAGAGAATAGAAAAAAAATTACGTAAAATTTTGTCGCTTCATCTGAGAACCATAAATATTAAGCAACTCTCCAAAAAGCTGTAGTTCTCCTTGCTTATAATTACCAAATATTAGAATATAACATGACCTTTCACTGGAGAAAGTACAACTTTTTACTACATATAAACCAAGTAATTTGATTGGCAATCTAGTTTTCAAACCAGCAAAAAGCACAAAAGAGAAGGAAAAAAAATAAAAAAAGAAATCTGCAAGACAGTACAGTGTCTCTTTTATTACCATTAAAAGAAAACAAATGAAGTAAAACTTTTGGAGGGCAATGAAATTGTCTGCCAGGGGAGGTTCAAATTTCTCAGTCAGCATGCACGCTGTGATAAGTCAATTTGGATCAATATCAGTTTCTGGGCAACTGTGCACCTACCCCTCCCCTAATCCAACAAGTTATAATGAGTTAAAAAGTTAGCGTTAATGTTGGTTTAGGGGAGGGGTAGGTGCACGGTTACCCAGAAACTGATACTGATCCGTCAATTTTGTGGCCAATATTCTTAGGTAAAATCAGCTAAATTTATAACTTTTTCAGGTCGCCAAAACAAGATCAATACAATTTAATATCTTGATAAACTTGTTTTTCTTGGCTTGTACTAACAGGTTATAGATCCTCATTTTTTCCCCTAGATTTATGGCCATCACACTTTGTGCTTTAGCTATAAATACAGGGGAAAAAAACAGTTTGCAACTTACAGCACAGACCTTGAACTTGGTTAGTGAATGGTATCACTTCTACAAATGACCAATATGGAACTTATCCTTATCATAACAACACACTGACAAGCAAACTTGTAATGAAAACTGAGAGAGAGAGAGATCAACTCAAAGAAGATAAATTGATATAACACCAAATTCTTCCCACCAACTTCTGTCAAAATGTATAGCAGTCTATAAAGAGAACCACCACTCGTATCTTGGGAATGAAAGCATTTAACTCCTAAAATATGAGTAGCAGTTCTCCAAAGTTCACACCATACATTTTGTCATTACCTACATTTAGTTAGGGGAAATTTTGTGAAAAGGTTAAGGCATAAAATATTGACTACAGATTTACAGGAGTTGTTACCATTGCTTTCCATTCATTTCCTCCCTCTGGGTAGCTATAGGCACTGATTTCTCTCTGGCCATGAATAGGTCGACCAAACTTATCCCCTGTGATGTGTAGATACCTGCATCAATGACAAATATGGTAAAAAACTGCCTTCTTCCAGTAAAAAAAAATTGCTTAAAAAATATTTTATGATGAACATACAGTAAGAGCAAAACATTTCGCAGTGATAAAAATGTGAATACAGTGAAAACAGTCTTTAAGTATTTCATCCATACTTCTCTCTGGAATTTTCTCCATCTTCCAACCCCCCCCCCCCCATCCACTTCTATCCCTAACAAAACTTCAAATCCCTTTTTCCAGGGGGTTCGGGGAAGGGAGGGAGATAGGAAAAGAAGGATACTTTGGGAAGTACACAGTCCTCAATAAGTACCACATGACTCACTGACGTAAACTACAACGGCACTGCTCAGAATTTGTTTCATGTTTGTAATAAGAAACAAAAGCAGCTCCAAAACAAAAGGGATAACATTTGCCTGCAGCAGCCCCTGAAGGATGAAAAGTCTGGTCAAAGTTGTTGTCACATTTGTTTAGCAAAGAAAGGAAATGACAAAAAGTTGATAAATACGATTCAGTCTGCTCCTTTTTCCTTCCTAGAGAAAATGTAACTTTTTTCTGTTCCAAGCTTCAAAACAGTGATAAAATCAGTAGTGTGTTAAATGCTAATTTCAACAAGATGATCTAAGATCGTAAGTCGGGCAACAGGTAGACGTGCTATTATGAGTGTTGGCCCACTTATGGTGCGGAGTGGTCCAAAAAAGAAATGCTAAGGGTACCAAGGTCCTGGTTTCCAACGTGGCATCTTTGTTGTCATTTGCTCGAGTTTCATTGCGAGGCACCTTGTCTTTATCAGCAAATACTCACTTCTGTCACTCTGTCCACATTTTCTGTTCACTGGTAACTCGTTTGATTTCTGCTTTGATTCTAGTGAGACATTCGCTAAATCATTTGATTCTTTTGCTATTTTCAGTTCGCGGAATGACCCGTTTCGAAATATACGCTCATTACACATGCCATCTTTTAGAGTGGGTTTACCGCGAACGGTGTGTGGGGTTATATGTTTGAGCGTACAAAAGATGACACCATTTGTTTTCGACCTATTCGTCATCGACTTCGATATTGTAGAAAGAAGGTTGCGCCCGTATTACGTGTCTGCGGTATTCCCCATTGCACGTGACTGCGATTTGCGATGAAACTCGAGTGTAAACCTATAGTCGGTTGCCCGACTAATAAGCATGTCATCCTTGTACCTGCTCATCTGGCCATGCCCTTTCGAGAGGAAAAAATTAGAATCAGAATTGGACACCAGTGATCAAAGAGTCAACATACTTACATTTTGGTTAATGAATGTTTGAAGCGTACTTTATCCTTCCTTTCCCAAAATTTTGTATTGCAGACAACAGACCAATTGTCTCCTTCATCGCCGTGTCCGTCCTCACCAAATGCACTTACTTCCTGATTGTGAGAGATAGGAGACTGAAACAGGTGACTATGGAGATTGCGTTTGGTTGCCAAGTGCTGCAATCGTAGGGTGCTACCACATTTTACTGGACTCCTGTCAGTAGTATATTGAAACATGATAAGTTACACTACCATGAATCTAATGATTTTGCTACCTGTTTAATTTGAAACAAAACAAATCACTGAAGGCCTTAGTTTAATGAAGTTGACAGAACAAAAATGACTTTGTCAAAAACACAGCTTTCATTAGATGCGCTCACTAGTTACTGGGTTACTCAATACAATTTTTATAATCAGTTCTGGACATGATGAATTTATTAAATGTTTGCATCTGAATTCCAATAAAATAAACAGATCACAACATAGGATAATATAATTTGGTTTGTACAATATTTATACTCACTAAGAGTTCAATCAGAAAACTCACTTGTTCACTGTGTTCACCTTCTCATATTACTCAATTCATGACTACTGTAAAAATCGTATGCATGCATATCCAATGAAGTTATCTTAGTCTATTGACACAATACATTTGACTTAAAAAGAGTTTGAGGTCTGTATTGTGAGTTACACATTGAATTTCCTCCCCTTGACTCATGACACACGCAGGTTGCCCTTGAGCAATAAATCAAGGGGAGAAAAATAAGTATCTGTAACTTAACGTATGGACTGAGAAAAGCAAGGTTAGTAAGACAACTATACCTCTTTTTTTGATCAAATAAAAAGTACAAATTCAGTGGAGCATACTAGGGAATACCAGAGGTTTCAATAGAAGGCAGCTACCAGTGATTGACCACCAGCTACTCTGCTTCATCCTGCCACCTACTTCGGAGAATGACTTGAATGTTTTGGACTGACAGTGTGTCAGACTTCCAAGAAACTTTCAACTGCTCTCTTTCTTGAAAGTAAAAGTAATAGCCTTTCTGGCTTTACTAACCAAAAGTGCAGGAAATGGCATTTCCCAATGTTTAGGTTTCAACATTTTCTGGGGGAAAATGCCCCCAGACCCCCTAGAGGATCACACCCTCGGCACTTGTTTGCGTAGACGCCTACTTTTCAAACACAGCCTACTATTCAAAAACTTACTGAAAGCCCTGGAATTGGGCCCTGCAACATTGACCAGTGCAGGCATGTGTACTAAGTGAGGGATATAACAAAACCAGTTATGAAATCATTATGTATTACTGTGACTAAATTTAGTCCTCAACAGTTGCTATGTCCTTTTGTATATCAATACTCACCCTCTTTTACAAGGAGCATCCATTTTCCCTCTCACCACCCAGTAACTATTGCCATCATCTGGTGTATCCATCCCTGTAACAGACTAAATTAGTTGCACACATCATTAACATTTGTCTATCCACAGGTAAAATATAAATTAAATTATTACAAAACTTCTCCACTTGTGTGAATCGTGACAAGACAACAGTAAATCCAGCGTAAATACTAGGTTGAGGTTGCGAAGGCAATCAAACCTTAAAATTGTACAATAATTATGATGCACTGTGTTTAAATAACTTATTGACTATGAACTAATCGCAATACTGTGATCAACCTTGTCCAGTTATTAGTTCTGACCAATTTTTAACCCACATATTCAGGGTTTTTGTTAACATTTTGAATAAGAGGGACCAATTTTCAAATAGGAGAGACCAAAATGGTGGCATAGCCGCCATGTATTGGCACGCAGTGCCAATTTGGGGTAGGTGTGGGAGGGGGGGATCTGAGGGGCCTCCCCCAGGAAATTTTTGAAATTTGAAGTCCAAATGGGTGCATTTTAGGCCAGTTTTGCCCACTTTGTCTCCTTGTTGTAGCTGCTGCAATAGAGAAATTTGTTGCTCTGAAACATGTAAATTTTTTGGTATAACGTCTAGTCACGAACTCCAAATCAGCTACGCATACACAAATTTAAACATCCAAAAACACAGTGATAAAACAAGATCTGGTCCAAGAAAAAAGATAATAAAGTGCAAATAACGGCTGACCATCATTTCTCTTTATTGAATAATCTTAAGTAAAACCTGAAAACAAAATAGCCGGGACAAAAATCAAAATAGCTGAGTAAAGGTCCCGGCATCCCAGCTCTAACAAAAACGCTGATTTAACACAGTCAGCCTTCAGTCTATTTGTTCCTCCACAGCAGGAGCAAAAAAAAAAAAACAAAGAAGCAATAAAGTCTTATGTTCCATGAAGTTAAAAATATGACAGGCTTGAATATGGTATGAATATAAATGAATATCAAAAAGACTGCATTAACACAAGTCTGTATATGAACGATCACAGATTTTGGAGCAAAGTAGAATAAACTCCTAAAATCCACATCGCATAGTTTACACCAATCCCTTGAATTTATTTTGGTTACAAAAATGTTTATATCTAGCAAGTTGAATAAACTTTGCAATGGTATAAAAAATTAAAAAACCTTATACCATATCCTGATTGGTGAAGTGTAACAAGTGTTCATAGCACTGGTTCATTCCCACCCAATCAGGTTTTGACACATGATTCAATATTCAAACAGTTAAAAACTAAAACTTACTAACAAAAAAGCTACAAATTAAAGTCTTAATACCCTGGGTAAAGCTGTCGAAGTTTTCATTTTATACTCGTAACAAAATGAACCTAAATATCTGCAGTACCATCACAACAATTCACAATCGCTAGTCACAGTGTTTCTGAGAATATTTCGCAATGCCCTGTGTAGTTGACTTCGTGTCTTAACTTATGGTCGATTCAAGTTAAGTTATCCTTCAACAAAATCTGAATTTAAGAGCTCTTGCTTCACAAACTTGCTTTTATATTTCTTTTCTATGTACTACATGCAATTAGCTTAAATTTTACTGGTTCGCGTTTCCTTTACTTTCGCCATGTGCACGCTCTGGTGTAAATTGAAGTCACTACAAAACGACCATTTCTTCCGTGGTGCCCGCTCGATTAAAAACAACACAATCTTTTTTTCTGGGCTTGTTAAGTGTTATCCGTTAATGCATCAATATGCCCACTAAACCTGCTGAGAATTTCTGAACGCAACCAGCACAAAAAGTGTAAACTATCCCAAACTAGACGAAAAATGTATACAAGTGCAGTATGCAACCTACCTGTTGCCCGCTACCAGAGCCATATTTTACTTCATGAGAGTGTAGTCGAACACTGTGCCTCACATTTAGTAGCTTAATAACACTGCCACATGTTACAAATTTAAAATCTGCAAAACAGAAAAGAAAGACGAGTAGAATCGAACCTTGAGTTCGAATGATCTGAGTCGGTCGATGCAGAATTTTCTGCCCAGTGTAGTTTTTAAAGCTTACCTTTTGAATCTCCTAAAGAAAAACTAGACAGCAACGAAACTAAGGCGATTAATAAATAGATGTGTTTTGAAATTACAACCCTTCTAAATAAGCTGGAAGGGTAAGATAAACCTAACAACGACACGTCCATGTTGAAAAAGGAAACTAACGCTACACTGACTCATTTCAGTGTGAGCCTCGTCTTCGTGCAGCCAAAATACCCCTACCCGGGGAAGAACATTTGTTCATTCTGAAAGTATAATTGAAGCTCTAGACCCCAGCGCCAAACCTTCCTTAAACTAAGGAGTTTATACACACGAAGCAGGTCGTGCTGTTTTCACTACCGTCCGAATAATTCTCTCATCTAGTCATTTACCCCACACCACCACTCTTTTCTGAATGTTTTTAACGTGACCACCATGGGATCAATCAAAGTATCTGGGCAAATTTGCACCTACCCCTCCCCTAACCCAACAAGGTATAATAAGTTAAGAAAATAACATTAAGGTTGGGTTAGGGGATAGGTACTGCAGGTGCACGGTTGCCCAGATACTTCCACTGATCCCCACCATGGAACCTGCATATAATATATATCAAAACTGTATGTTCTAGGACAAAAAAAAAAAAAAAAATAAAAAAAAAAAAATATATAAAAATCAATTTTAATAAAGCCTTAGTCATACCTTAGTCAAGCCTTAGTAAAACCTTTATCAAGTCTTCCTGGCGATCGGCCCTGAGATATTTTTTTAAAGTATCCGAAAATCCTAAGACAAAATTTTTTTTTTAAAAATAAAATTGAAAAAGATATTTAAAGATTAGATAAAAAAATATATAAATTATGGATAGACAACAAAGAGAATTAAGTGCTGATATGGAGAATTTACAAAGAAAACTAAGTGGTGAACAATTAAAAGAACTTGTTTACTGGTATAACCCAACGAGAAAGTCATCTTATAACACTAAAAGAAAACGTATTGATTATCTGAATACTATTCCTGAAATAACTAATAATGTTCAAAGAATCATTGACAATATTAGAGAAATTAGTAGATCATTACGTGATACACCACATAGACCTAATAAGAATACTTCTCTTCCAATTCCACATATTAATAAGGCAGAACCTGAAATTGAAAATACGCCCACCCCTGCACCTAACAACGCTTCAGACAGCTCTGTTTTTTCGGATGTGTCACCTCCAGACCCACCACCTACTACTCCTAATCTTAGAAAAAGTCTAATCCCAAGACCTATTCAAAAACCTAAGCCTAGAATTAATAAAAATGTTTCTACATCACAAACAAAACCAAAACCTCAGGAAAAACCTATTCCCACACCAAGAAAAAATAATCCTCAACCCCAGATTGAACAAATACAAATACTAAAACAAAAACTACAAGAACAAATAAAAGCGCAAATATTACAAAACATAAAACAACAATCACAAATATTACAAAACTTAAATCAACAAACACCACAGGAACAACAAGAACAAATAAAAATATTACAAACTCTTCAAGAACAAACACAAGAACTACAACAACAACAAAATCAATCATTAACTCAAACAAAAATGGAAGAGAACCCTCAACAACAATCACAAAACTCAAAAAATAAACGTAGAAAAAATAGGAGAAGAAAAAATAAAAAAAATAAAACACAACCTAATCCGCAACCTCAAGAACCACCAATCCCTCCACCGAGAAAAAAGAGAAATAAAAAACAACCAGAACAAGAAGATTTTACTCCAATAGAAATTAATACAGCATTCGATGGTTATCTGAAAACATATAGAATATATGGAAGGGAATATAAAACTGATTTAGAAAATAAAGATCTTGCATTTTTAGAACCGGAAGAAATCGTAGAATTAGGACTTGACGAATTAACATTTATAAGAGAAATAAAACCGACAGTTATTGACTTAATAAATAAGCAAGAGAAACCTATAAAGATAAAATTTATTTTTGTCTGCAATTTTGTACAATTTGAATATATTGCTAAAGAAAAAAATATATACAAAAAGTCAGATGGATTTTTTCACAGTCAAAGGCCTGAGGTTATAACAGTGTCAACAGATTTATCCAAACTATTCGATAAGATGACTATATACTTATTAGAGCTTTTTAAAAGTTATACGGAAAAAGATAGCGGTTGGGTATTTAATGGTGTGGAATACTTTGATATAAAAATTGACCCATTTGATCCACTTTCCGCAAAAAGTTATATTGAACTACCAGAATTCTTAGCAAATAAAAAAGCAATAATAAATCCTAAGAATTATGATGAAAAATGTTTTCCTTATGTAGCAACCATAGCAACAAATAAAATAGATGATCATCCAGAGAGAATAACTAAAGAACTGATTGAAATGTCTAATAGATTTAATTGGAAGGGAATTGAGTTTCCATTTAAATTAACGGATATTAATAAGTTTGAGAATCAAAATGAAAAATATGCAGTTAATGTGTATGGATTTGATGAAAAAAAGTTAAAAATATATCCTTTACACATAAGCGATAAGAAAAACAGATTTTTAATAGAATCACTGTATATAACAAACAATGAAACGAGTCACTACTACTGGATAAAGAATTTTGATAAATTAGTACATTCTCAAGTTACTAAACATACAAAAAAGATTTACACATGCCGAAGATGTTTTTATCACACTCATGAAGAGGAAACATTGAAAAAACATGATGAATATTGTAAAGAACATGATTCTGTCAGGATTGATATGCCAATAGATAAAGATGGAAATCCCGAAATTCTTAAATTTAATAATTATAGTAATAAAATTAAAGCACCTTTTTCTGTATATTGCGATAAAGAGACTTATAGAATTTTATTAGACTATATCGAATCGGAAGACAAAACTAAAAGTTACTCAATTAAATATGATAAACATAAAGCCTCAGCTTATTGTTACTTACGGTGGCCCACAACTGTCACGGCGAAAAGAAAAAGCTCACGGCGAAAAGAAAAAGCTCACGGCGAAAAGAAAAAGCTCACGGCGAAAAGAAAAAGCTCACGGCGAAAAGAAAAAGCTCACGGCAAAAAAAGAAAAGCTCACGGCTAAAAGGAAAAGCTCACGGCGAAAAGAAAAAGCTCACGGCGAAAAGAAAAATTCCAACCGGTCAGCGGTTGTTGGTTAGCGGTCATGGAGCTTACGACACGGACCCGAGCTTTCGATGATCATTTCCAAGCTGTAGCAGTGTTTAAAAAAAGTTGTTACAGGCCTACACTGTATTGTTTTGTGATGTATTTTATTCAACCATCAGTTTCAAACCGTTGCACACTCTTGTTACGTTTTCTTGGATTATGTTGCGTGTATTACGTGTTCGAAATCTAGTGAAATATATCATCGATTAGTTTAGATACAATGAAATCAGTTACAATGTTTAGAAAAAGAGATATTTACTCGATGTTCGCAAGTGTAGTTTCTTTGCCTTTAGAGTTTGGATCTAACGAGTATGTCCTTGAGCGATTTTCCTCTTTTGTACGATATGATGGGAGGCTCTTTGTATATCTCACTCAGCAAAGGTCGATCCTGTATTAGATGCCATTTGCTCAAAATAATAAGATTTTCTTTAAATTAGGCACCGCTGGGTGGTATTGTGTGACAAAAGGAAGAATTCTATTGTGCGTTCTTTTATTTTGTTGAAGAGCCGACTTTCTCTCTTCGAATTTCACTTCTGAGAGGACTTAATTTACCAGAATATCTGGATACCCTCTAGCGTAAAGGCGTGATCTAAATGCTACAATATTCTCTTCAAAAGTATTTTTTGAAGAGTTAGTTTGAAGCAGACTGAGTGCTTCGCCTTTGATGAAGCCTTTACTGACCCCTGGGGGGTGGCAGGAAGCGAAATGTGTGTACTGAAATGTTTCTGTCGGCTTGTAGTGAGTTCGCACGTCAAGGATAGATCTTTGTCTAAATCTGTCGCTTTTGCAAACGCAAGTATCCAAGAAAATGGTTTCTTTGTCTGATATTTCAGCCGTGAATCTAATGGTTAGATGTTGTCTGTTAGCCTGTTCAATGAACCCATTTATATCTTCAATTCTTATGTTCCATAAAGAGAACACATCATCGATGTATCTTTTCCACACCGGTGGCTTTTCTGTGTTCTTATTCAGGATTTCTGTCTCAACCTCATTTTAGTTCCCATAGCGGTTCCGTGTATCTGGAGATAATTTTTTCCATTAAACTGGAAAGAATTCTCCTTTAGTATAAGTCTGAGCATCTCTTAGGAAATGGGTTGGAATAGGAGGCTTGTTGTTATGGAAACGCTCGTATGCGGTGCCCACGGTAGTAATGCCTTCCTCCTGCTGTACGTTTTTGTACAGGCTGGTCACATCCATAGACACAAGGATGGTGTTTTCTGGGACTTCCGTATTCTCTAGGAAGTTCATAAAGTCTGTCGTATCTTTTAGATACGAATTTTGTAGCTTAGCTATAGGCTGAAGCAGACTCAATGTATTTTTTGTTCGACTCGTATGTACTTCTATGGCGCTCCTTGCACATTATTTTTCTGCGTGTATCGTGTTTCTTATTTCTTATTTTCTGTTTTTCTGTATTCAAATATAAGACTCTTATATTTGTACTTGGTGTAAGTAGTTACTGTAGTTACCGTGACTGGTAACTACTTGGTGTAGGCTGTGGTTTGAGAGGTTCGATTCACCCCATTAACAGCGTGGTCTGCGTTATAAATATAGTCGCCAAGCTTTACTTTAGCAACCTCAGCTGTACTCCAGCCGTACTTCAGTGTCCTTAATCATCCTATCAGGCTTACTTTATTGTCTTTACTGTGTGAGTGCCTACACCAAGTAGTTACCGTCCTATTCTCTGTAACCGCTAACCACCAACCGCTGACCGGTTGGAATTTTTCTTTTCACCGTGAGCTTTTTCTTTTCGCCGTGAGCTTTTTCTTTTCGCCGTGAGCTTTTCCTTTTGGCCGTGAGCTTTTCTTTTTTTGCCGTGAGCTTTTTCTTTTCGCCGTGAGCTTTTTCTTTTCGCCGTGAGCTTTTTCTTTTCGCCGTGAGCTTTTTCTTTTCGCCGTGAGCTTTTTCTTTTCGCCGTGAGCTTTTTCTTTTCGCCGTGAGCTTTTTCTTTTCGCCGTGAGCTTTTTCTTTTCGCCGTGACAGTTGTGGGCCACCGTAGTTACTTAATAAAGTTTGTTGATGAAGAATATGAACCTTTTATTAGTCGATACACCGCTAAATCACCGGAAGAAGATATAGGAGAAATATTTATGCTACAATTAGAAAAGGATATTAGAGAAATTTATGAAAAAATTAAACCAAACAAGAAATTGAAATGGATGACGCAAAGAGAACAACTCGAATATAAAAACGCAACAATCTGTCATATATGTGAAGAAGAATTATTAGAAGAGGATAAGGTTAGAGATCACTGTCATTATACTGGAAAATATAGAGGAGCAGCACATAAAAAGTGTAACTTAAATTTTTTTAATAGAAAATTTATCCCAATATTTTTTCACAATTTATCGGGATTTGATGCACATCTTTCTATTAAGAGTATCGGTAAAACTGAAGGTAAAGTAAAATGTATACCTAATAATGAAGAAAAATATATTTCCTATACAAAACAAATAATACTCGGTGAATATAAAAAAAACGGTGTGTTAAAAAAAGATATGTTAGACATTAGATTTGTAGATTCATTTAAATTTATGCAGACAAGCCTCAACAATTTAGTTCAAAATCTTACAAATTGCGGAAAATGTGAAGCATGCAAACCAGGAGATTGTATTAAGAGATACATAGAAGATGGAAAGATAATCAACTATACTGGTTTTGGTAGATGTGAAAAATGTAAAAATTGCAAGTTAAGCAAAAGTAGATGTCTTTCCCCAAAGGATGATAAATTAATTGAAACTAAAAAAGTTTTTAAGGATAAAACATATTTAGCTATGAGGAAGGGAGTATTTCCCTATGAATATTTCACCAGTCTTGATATTCTTAATGAAACTAAACTTCCACCAATAGAAGCTTTTTATTCTAAATTAAACGATGAAAAAATATCAGAAGAAGATTATAAACATGCACAAAAAGTGTGGAAAGCTTTTAATATGAAAACAATGAGGGATTACCACGATCTTTATCTCTTATTAGATGTATTATTATTAACCGATGTATTCGAAAATTTTAGAGATGTTTGTATGAAAAATTATCAATTAGATCCCGCACATTATCTTACAGCGCCCTCACTTGCCTGGGACGCTATGTTAAAAATAACTAAAGTAAATTTAGAATTACTTATCGATAATGATATGTTACTAATGTTTGAGAAGGGCATAAGAGGTGGTATATCACAAATATCAAAAAGACATGCTAAAGCTAACAATCCATATATGGAAAATTTTATAGATGATATGGTGAAAAGTTATATTATATATCTAGATGCAAATAACTTATATGGAGCGGCAATGAGTGATCTATTACCTACACACGGTTTTAAATGGATGACGGAGGAAGAGTTTGAAAATTGGAGAGATATACCATGCATACTTGAGGTTAATCTAGATTATCCAAAGCATCTTCACGATCTACATAATGATTATCCACTAGCTCCTGAAAGTCTTACTATTAACAAAGTGAAAAAATTAATCCCAAACTTAAACAACAAGGAAAAGTATGTTCTTCACCGTAAAAATTTAAAACTTTATGAAAGTTTGGGATTAAAAATAACAAAGATTCACAGAGCAATTAAATTCAAAGAATCAGCATGGTTAAAACCATATATCGATTTAAATACTAAATTAAGAGCTAATGCAAAGAATGATTTTGAAAAGGATTTTTTCAAATTAATGAATAACTCTGTTTTTGGTAAAACAATGGAAAATATTAGGAAAAGGGTTGATATTAGATTAGTTACAAATGAAGAACAAGCTAGAAAGTTAATAAGTAAGCCTAATTATCATCACCGTACAATATTTTGTGAAGATTTAGCAGCCATACATATGAAGAAAAAATTTATAAGATTTAATAAACCTATTTACTTAGGTATGTGCATTTTGGATTTGAGTAAAGTAATAATGTATGATTTTCATTATAATTATATAAAACCTAAATATGGAGATAAGGCTAAATTACTTATGACTGATACTGATTCTCTTGTATATGAAATTGAAACTGAAGATTTTTTCAAAGATATTAGTTCTGACGTTAGAGAAAAATTCGACACCAGCAATTATCCTAAAGATCACCCTTCAGGAATTGAGATAGGTGTAAATAAAAAAGTAATTGGTATGTTTAAAGATGAAATGGGTGGAAATATTATAAAAGAATTTATCGGTCTGAGGCCTAAGTTATACTCAATATTGAAGGATAATAATGATGAGATAAAAAAGGATAAAGGAATTAAGCAATGCGTTGTAAAAAATACAATAAAACACAACGATTATAAGGATGTTTTAGAAACTGGAGAACATCAAATGAGAGAGATGAATGTGTTTAGAACAGAAAAACATGATATTTATACCGTTACCATCAATAAAATTGCACTATCCGCTAATGATGATAAAAGAATAATTTGCAAAGACGGAAAACATACTTTAGCTATTGGGCATTATCGAACGAAGCTGGATCAATCTAAAACGGAATCTGGTGGCAACTCAGTATCATAAGGAATAACCTGTAATTCCTCTCTAACAAATCCTCTCCTTGGACCATTAAGTAAATAATATAAAACCGGTTGATTAGGTGAAATGACACTTCTAGAAATATCATAAACTTTGATAGTCCAGATGGGGTCTGTAGCTCTCCTTTTTTCACCACCCTCAAGTTCTCCAGGAGATAATAAATATCTCACTTTTACATCTGGTGTTAATCTAACTTCATCGAGACCAACAACTCTCTTATATCTTTTAGTTTCAAGTTCAACCTCTTTCATTTTAATGGCTTTATCAGGTTCTTTTCCAGTTATTCTAGTTGGTGTGCTGTTTAAAGTTTTTATAATAGCTGGTAATCGTTTTACCCACACTCTAGATCGGGCAGAGCCCTCCCCGCCTTTGGCGGATCTTTCATCCTGCAACATTTCTTGTGCATATTGATGACTAAATAATCGCTCACCTAATATTTTATTTGCACTTTCAACAAATGCCTGTGCTCTATGATTTCCAGCTTCACTTCTCTGTATTTTAACATTATGATAATTCATAAGTTTTGTAACTTCACCCATAAATTCTTTTCCAGGATCAACCATTAATGTTTTAGGGTATTTTAATTTTCTAGAATATATTTTTTCAAAAGCATTTGAAATTTCTTGACTTTCTTTTGAAGTTAATGCTTCCGCATCTTTATATCTTGAAGCAACATCGACGACAACTAATGCATATTTATATGTTTTTCTTCCAACTCTATCATGAGGTAAAAATAATAAATCGGCCTGATTAATTTGATTGGGTATATCCACAGTCCAGTGTGGTCTAGGTATATATTTTGGAGCAGGAAGATATATTTGCCATATTGCCTGTTTCTCAAGCCATTGTTTTGCAGCATCTTCGCTAACTTTTGCTTTTTGAGCTAATTTTTTAATCGCAGAATATCCTTTCCAATATCCTTCAGTTGAATAATATATCCGCTCGAAGATCGGGTCTGGTTCCAGCTTCGCTGGGGAGGGCTTTGCCCGATTCACCGATTTTTTTGAAAGTATATTTTCGTTATTCATTTAAAGATTAACAAAAGAATCTTATAAATTACAATGGGGGAAGAAAAAATAAATTTTAGTGAATATCAAATAAACATTATGAAAAAATTATCATTAAAAAAATTCTAGATATGGAAGATGGTGATGATATTTTTAATTTTTTGATTTTAATCCCCAGCGCGCGAGAAAAGTTATTAAAACATATTAATAAATTAGAGAACAATAGAGCAAAGGGCCTCCCCGCTAAGCGGAAGCCGATTTAAAGATTAGCCAAAGTATCTTATAAATTACAATGACGTCTGAAAAAATTAATCCAAATAGAATTCCTCGTGAACCATTTGGTTTGAAAGCGGAATCAACAATGAACCGAATTACTCTCAATCCATCATCTGCTAGCCCTGGAGAAACATTATATATAAATATTCCAAAACTTTCTGAGAATTTAGTGATTGTACCAGGAAGTGTATCTCTATTATTTGATTTAGATGTAGATGGGCATGCTAATAATACAGTTGTGAATAATGTCGGAAGTAATCTTATATCTAGGCTAAAAGTTCTTTTTGGAGGTGAAACATTACAGGATACCCAAAGATATGATCTTTTTCAAACATATCACGACTTATTCTTAACAGATGAAGAACGCGAAGATAGATTAAAACAAGGTATTTCTTCTGAAAATATGAGAAAACTTAGAACAAAAGCTGGTGATAAAAAAACACAAGATGTAAAAGAAGTAGCTCTTGCGGCAGTACATAATACAAAGTATAGAATGTCGCTAAATCATCCTATTTTAAACGATCATGGAGTTTTCTATCCAAAGGCACTAGACAATCATCTAATCTTTGAGATTACACTTGCCCCAGTTAATGATATTGTTGTTTATTCTGACACTACTAAGACTCCTTCTTATTCAATCAAAAACCTAGAGTTAGAATATTCTTCCATTTCAAGTGAATACTTAGCTCGGGAGGCTCAGGCGGCTTATCAAGTTGGCAAAGGATTCTTTTATGAAAATGTCACTCTACACAAAACTTTTACCTTTTCCATAGGCGGTGATGGTGTTATAAATCAGCATATTAATCTACCTAGAAGATCAATGACAGGGATATTATGTTTGTTTACATTATCAACCACAGCAGGAGCACGCAACTCTGAGAATTTTTACAATCCAGGTATAACCTCGATTAATATAGATGTTGATGGTGTGCCAAATCGATTATACTCTAAGGGAATGATACCATCAGATCTGTGGGAGTCGGTAAAGAAACGTTTCGGAAGAGATGGTGGTTCCTCCCGTTCCGGCTTCGCCGGGGAGAGCTTCGCTCGATGGTCGGTAAAGGAAAAGGATTTTTATGCTGATAAGTTTGCTCTTTGGGTTGATATGAGAACTCACCCTGATAATGGTATTCATGGAGGAGGTCTAGCATTAAACAATACACAAGATGGTGTAAAACTAGAAATTAAAAGGAAACAAAGTGGTTCAGGAACAATAACATGTCATATGTTTGTTGTAGCTGACGCAATGATGGAAATAATGAATTCAGGTTTGAGATCAATTAAGTACTAAATTTAAAAAAACCTCATGTTATGATACAAAATCATGGAAGAACTACGAGAAAAAATACCATTCCATTGTATCATAACCGGACCAACAAATTGTGGAAAGACAAAGTACATAATAGATCAACTACGAGGCTCCTTCCGAAAATTGTTTGAATTTATTGTTTTAATATGCCCAACTTATGCTAAAAATAAAACCTATCATAATTTTGCTCGAGGAGATAAACATTTCTATGTATTATCACCAGATGCTAGTAACATTGATGAGATTAATGAATTGTTAACTGATTGTCAAACTTTTTTTTCTGGAACAAATACATTAATAATTTTAGATGATTGTGCTGTATCTAATGATCTGAAGAAGCGATCAAACAAGTTTATAGATTTGGCATTCTCCGGAAGGCATCATGGATTATCAGTTTGGGTTCTCACTCAACAATTAACATCTATAGCAAAACCATTCCGTGAAAATGTAGCCTGTGTTGTTACTTTCCATAACCCATCACAAAAAGGTATGAAGATGTTTTTTGAAGATTATGGGGGTGATTTAGACCATGAAACTAGTAAAAAGTTTGTACAACTCCTGAAAACTGAAAAATATTCTAGACTTTGTTTATCTTTACGTCACCCATTTAATTGTTATTTGGAGATTCCTGAAGTGATTTAAAAATAATCCATGTATTATCACAAAAGATGACAAGCTTAGAAGATTATATTGAAGAAGAAAAGATTGGAGAAAAGACAGAGGTAAAAGATAATGATGATAATGAACTTGAAATCAAACAAGAATCACTAGCCATTCTCGCAGCTCTTGGAACCACAAAGGAATATTTAGGTGTTGATATGAGTCTAGGTGATATAAAAAAATTATCATCGAAAGATGTTGATAAATATTATAATCGATATCAGGCAGTATTAGGTAAGAAAATTAATGGCGGGTTAGTAGATTCATCTCTTCAATTAATTTCTAAAGTTATTTCTTACATGGTTCCTGTAGATGATATAGAAGCTCTTTGTGATGATTTGAAGAATGATGATTTGGTTAATCGTGAACTAACAAACATTGTAGGGCTCTTAGCATTGAAAGCAGGAAGATTGGCAGCACTTGCTAGCGGGCTATTCCAGGTTGCTAAACATGTAAAATTAAACAAAATTCAACAAGTTACAAGTACAACTGAGCATAAAATACAAGAGGTTTCAAGCATGACTGAGCAGGATACTGAACACAACTGATTTAAAGATTCTTTACTTTGAGAAATAAAATAATAATGTCTGACCGAACTGAACGAAGTGAAGGAGGAACAGAAGTTGTTGATCGGGGCGAAGCCCCTCCCCGCTATGCGGAACAAATTACAAGAGATCCAACATCTGAAAAGAAAGATACTAAAAAAAAAGAAAAAGACCCTAAAAAGGTTGCAGCTGGTAAAAAATTGGCAGAATATAATAAAAAAGCTAAAGAAGCATTAAAAAGAGAAATGGAAAGAGAAGCTGAGATTAAACAGGAAAATACAAATGAAAATACAGAACCAGCTGAGGGGAGTAACCAAAGGGCTTGGCTTCCAGAATTATCTTTTACTACTGTTTTATCTGTTATAGGGATAGGTTTTACCGCAATTGATTTGTATATGAGATACCGACAAACTGGAGGAACGCGACCGAATGAAGTGAGGAGACAAACTGAAGAAACTCGAATACCTGATTTACAATCACAACCTAAATCTGTGGGGTCTGTCCCGCCGAAAATAGGAATGTTATAAGATTTAAAGGGTAGCCAAAGTATCTTATAAATCATGTCAAGCGAAAACAAACTTGTGAAAACTGTTACTGATTCTGCAGTACTTATCGGATTAGCAGCTGGTGTTGGATATGTAGCTAAAAAGGCTATGAAAGAATCATTTATGAACGACCCATCCTCAAGTATTACAAATTATGCAAAATGGGTAGCTGTATTGTCAGGTAGTATGTATCTAAAAACATATTTAGAGGATCAAAAGATTTTACCAAATTAAAGAATAATAATGGCATTTGTTTCAATAGCAATGATGGTTGGAGGAGCAGTATTAAACTCAACAGCATTTGTTGGTGGGTCATATCTCGCAAAATATTTATCAGGAAATAAAAATGATACAGAAAAAATAAGACACGATAAAGCAATGGAAAAATATCAAAAAGATTATGCAGAATATCAGGAAAAAAGACAAAAACTAATGGATTGGAAAATGAAGAAAAAAGATGAAAAATATCAAGCATCAAAAAATATTTCAAAAACAAATGAACAATTTGCATTATATAGTCAAATTCAAGAACCAAAATTCTCTGATTATTATAGGCCTAGCGACAATCAAAAGATGGGTGAAATGGCATATGTAGGCGGTGGTATGTTGGCATTGGGTTATATGGCTAGTAAATTTTTATAGATACTTCACTGTGTTCGATTTAAAGATTTCTTACTGTTGAGTAAAAAATCATGGCAGAAGGAGGATATTTACCAGAAGATTTAAATCCAACTGAACTAAATGATCCAAAAGATGATGACGATTATGATGACGATGATATGGAAATGGATCAATTATCATCAACCACTAGGGTAATTAACCCTAAAGAAAAAGAAACATCGTTTGGTGGTGGGGATTATGAGAAGGAGGGTGCAAGACCAAAAACCAAAAAAGGATATACACAATTACCAAGTGAAGATATAGATGAGATTGAAAGAACCAAAGATGAGATTGAAAGAAACAAAGATGAAGCCTGGTTTTATATTTTAAAAAAATGCCCAAAGGCCAAACCTAATTTTCTTTTCAAAATCGATGAATGGGGTAAAATTAAAGTTGCAATCCCTAGAAATGATATAACAAAATTAAAATGGCATGATTTATTTGATTCTTTAGGCGATGTGGACAAAAAAATACCTAAAAAAATTAAAGAAGCTTTAGGTCCTACAGTGGGGGAAATTGCTGAAGTTAATGATCGTGAGAAAGAAAAGATAGAAGAATTAAAAAACAATGCGAAAGATAGGATAAAATTTCTAAAAAATATGTCGATGAATACCCCAGAAGAACTTAATGAAATTGAAACTATAGAGAGAGAAATTGTTGAGTATGATAACGAGATAGATAACATAGATCGTGAGCAAGAAAGGGTAATTAAAAATATGTCATTACGAGAGCGAATAAAGTATATCTTCAAAAAATATGGTTTTACAGTATTTGCAGTTGTGAGTGCTGTTGGTGTAGTCATTGGTGTTATAGTTTCTAATCTTTCTAAAGGTCTAACATCATTAGGGAAAGGTGTTGGAAATGGATTGAAAGCTCTCGGTAAGAAACTCGGTGAAATATTACCTGGAATGGTTGGTGCGATTGTAAGCTTTCTTTTCAAAACAGCAGGTGAGGTTATTGGGTTTTTAGGTAAGAATGCTTGGTTGTTGATAATGGCCGTGGTTCTATATTTTGTGGAACAATTTAAAAAGAAGAGAAAGTAACAAATTTAAAGATATCATGCCGTTCAGTAAAATACAATATGGAAGAATACAATAGAATTTATCCACAATTACCTAATAATTCAGATCCAGTCAATTTCAGACTACAAAAATCAAGTGAAGTATTACAAAATCTTGAGAGAGAAATTAAACATTATGAGGATGTAAGGAAAAAATACAATAGAGTAAGAGGAATATTTACAAAAATCAGTGTTTGTAGTGGCGTGCTTTCAGTTATTCTTTCTGCAAGCGGGCTTGGAACTTCTCTTACCGGTTTTGGTGCTATTATCGGTGTTCCTTTGGGTGTTGTAGGTGGAATTTGTGGTGGAGTATCTGTTGGATTCGGTGCAGCTTCTAAACGTCTTTCAAATAAAGTTAGCAAACATGAACAGACTGCTTCTATAGCAAAGTCAAAATTAAACACTATTAACGACTTGGTTTCAAAGGCATTGAAAGATAATGTTATATCCGATCAAGAATTTTCTATAATTTTAGCAGAGTTGGAAAAGTTTCAAAAACTAAAACTAGAAATCAGGCAAAAATTTAGGAGAGATACAGAAAAAAACTTAAACATGTCTCAGATAAGAAGAGAAGTTCGTGCAGATCTATTAAAAGAGTTAACCGGTCCCACACATTAAAAATTTCATATGAGAAAACTGATGTAGGTTGTAATTGTTTTGCGGGAATAAGAAAGGAGCAGTATTAACTTTACATCTTATTCTAAATATAAAGACATGGTCTAATCGAAGAAAAATAAAGAATAAGATGTTGCTTACAGATTTTAAAACCCGATACCCAAACGCTAATCTTGATAAATTTACATTTATTAATGATTCATTTGGAGGATATATTAAGTGGAAACGGGGAAACCCCTCCCCGCAAAGCGGAAAAGTTAATGGAACAACAATAATGTCAAATGATGATCCTACTGGAAAAACCTGGACTGATGATCTTTCTCCTAATTTGAAAAAACTTTTATGGAAGGATTTGGGGTTAAGTTTGCCCGAAGTAGTTTCATCTTTCCCAAAGAGTTTAAACATAACAAATCAATCTTATCCTATACCAGCTATTAACTTTGATGATTTTACATCCGATGTAACAAAAATGCTAACTTTATTGGATATATACGTTTCAAATACGAAGAAATTCACAGCAAAAATGAGAAACATATTTGTCAATCAAGTTGTTACTTTCAAATTTGGAAAGCAGAGTAGAAAATGGCTAAATGAACCAGATATGAACTATTGGCCTCAACAACTTAACTTTGCAGTTTGGTGTGCAACATCTGGTTGTGGGATTAGTCCTTTTGAAAGTCTAAATTATCCTAAAGTAGTGAATAGCTTTATAAAGTTTCATGTGTATTTCACAATAAGGCGAATATTGTATGAATTGAAACTGCCTTTACCAGATGAACAACCTTTTGTGATAAATAATAATCCATATAATAAAGTTGCATATCAACGATTGTGTGCTGAATTTGGGGTTAGTAATAATTCTGATTTTAGATGGAAAGGTGGTAGAAACGGAGGTTTAGGAGATATATTTCTTGATTATGGTTCTGGATTCCATGGAAGAGGTGGAGGATATCAAAATGTACATGTAGTAAGAAATTACGATCATGAAGCAGACCAATGGCCCGGTGAAGGCGGTAAATTCGCTGACGAAGGTGGTAAGAAAGAAAAGGGAAATCTAATATCATTTATCCGTAATGATGACTTTGCTGATTTCAAATATGCTTGGTTTATCCCAACAAGCGGGCATGGACTCACTAAAGCTGGACTTGGTAGATTGAATCGATCTGCAGAAGCTTTTGTTTACTGTATATTGGGGGCACAAGTTAACACTAGAAACTCGATTTATGGTAATGGTGGCGGAGCGATTGAGACACAACAAGAATTCTTATCCTTATTTGAAAGTAGTGTGATCGAGAATGACATTTCTAGCTCCATCCAAAGATATCAATTAGCTGTACAAGAAGCGAAATTACGGCTTGATTTAGCTATTGCTCCTGGTTTGTGGTTGATGCCAAGTAATATGATTATAAATACAGAGAGCGTGGTTGGATATAATAACAAACTTATGAAAGCAACTGGTGATATGAAATTTGGTGTGAATAATTCGCTAAACACGGAAACAAAACCGGTTGGAATAAGTCATAACATGGGATCTTCAAAGTTAAAGTTACCTCATTTAATAGTTGAGACAAATCCAAAACCAAAAATCCCTCCAACGCAAAATAAAAAGTCCGGCTCCGCTCGATCGGACGTGACCACGCAACATGAAACCAATGCACGAAGCGAGCATGAAGTGCGTATATTAACATTTATAATTATCAGTGGAGGGTTAGCGTGGTATCTATTTCGGTAGTTCATGACCATTTCACGTGATTATAATTGTTTTTGGATTAGTGTTCACGTGTAGAACAATAGATTGCATACTTTTACGACATAGCAACAAGAAAAATGTAAAGTGGATTTGAAATCGAAAAGTAGATTTTATGTTTACTTTTAAAAGGTCGGTTTCTAACGTCGCTCAGGAATGTGATTACGTCAATGGAAATTTAAAGATGAATATGTTGTAATCAAACAAAAATGTTAAGCATTACCATGTATGAGTCCGAAACTAGGATTTATTTCGATCCTCCACTAAAAAATCTTCGAGAGATACAGCTACTAGATTGTAATATACAAACCAAAAGATTGATTAATTTCAAGGAACAACAGATATTTTTTAATGTAGAGAATCAACCACTAATAATAATACAACCCGGTACATATTCGTTGCGTGATATTCAATCGATCTTTCTTAATGATGCTGATAGGTCAAAGATAACAATCATTGAGACAGACACTGTTGACTATCTTTATTCCAATAAGAACTTCAAAATAAAACTTACGAGAGGGTTACAAGTTGGTTTAGGTATACCTGAAGTTATAAATCCTGGTAAATTATACCCCATAAATATACAGATTAGGGAGCCGTTGAGACTTATGTGTAGTATAGTGGATAATAAGTCGTCATATATGAATAACACCAAATATGGAGAACTTGTGAAACTCACACCATCAAACCTACTTGCAAACATACCCTCAAAGGATTATCCGACAATTCCAGTTCGAAAATATGAGACCCTAATAAACCACTTTGATTTAACTATCTTAGACACTGAATGGAAAAAACTTGATCTGATGGGTTCTCCCATAACTTTTAGTTTAAGATTTAGATAATTTTTTTGTTATGTAACACATACAGGTGTTATATAACATAATTATATAAGATTATTTTACTTTTTTGACCATCTTTCTTCCAAATCTCTTAATTCTTGAAAATCTAGATACCAATTTGGATCCCAAACTGCTTCTGTTATTTCATCATGTAATTTTTTGTAGAATTTCTTTTTATGATTTACTCTATAAAAATTTTTTATTATAGTAAATTTAAATGAACTAATAAAAATATTATTATCAATATTAGTAATAAATTCCATATATTCATGATAATCTTCTTCTGGGTCTGGTCCTTCATCTTCATTATATTCTTCATCATAATCAATGTAATCTTCTTTATCTTCATCGTTAATATTAAAACTGACGCCATCAAAAAAATAATATGGAGAAATAGCGTCAATCAATTCTCCTTCAAAATTATCAGTGTTTATATAATCTAAATTTTTTATATCTGTATTATGCCAAATATAACATTTCTTTTTACTGTGTTTTTCAATACATAAAACTTTTAAAGAATATTTTATTCTTTCTTCTTTTTCTTCAATAAACCATAAAGTTTTTTCAATATTTTTTTTAAAATCTTCCTTTATTGACTTCATAAAATCTATAAAAGTTAGTTTTTCTAAATTAAAATATTTAAATTCAATATAATTATCTTCTTCAGTTTGTATCATTTTATATTTATAATTTTATATCTTTTTAAATCATAATTCATTTTTTAATTTTATTCTACATTCCTTACAGGAAGCTTTTTGCTTGCCATGTTCACATATTTGCGACCCACCGCATTCTTTACATTGTTGTTTTTGCTTACCATGTTCACAAATATGTGATCCGCCACATTCTTTACAAGCATACTTAATTCTATCATGCTCACATATTTGTGATCCTCCACATTCTTTACAGAAATATTTACCCTTACCATGAATACAATTATATTTATAAACTTTTGGTAATATAATTTCCTCAGGTATATCGATTTTCATATCAAATAATTTTTGAGCAAGCTCTTTTTTTATCAATCTGGATCGTCTATAAACTTTATGCTGTCTGGCGAGATAAAGCAATTGTAAATAACTAAATTTCAACAGTCTATCCATAATTTATATATTTTTTTATCTAATCTTTAAATATCTTTTTCAATTTTATTTTTAAAAAAAAAAATTTGTCTTAGGATTTTCGGATACTTTAAAAAAATATCTCAGGGCCGATCGCCAGGAAGACTTGATAAAGGTTTTACTAAGGCTTGACTAAGGTATGACTAAGGCTTTATTAAAATTGATTTTTATATATTTTTTTTTTATTTTTTTTTTTTTTTTTGTCCTAGAACATACAGTTTTGATATATATATATAGCAACGACGCTGGTTATAGGCCGCATGGGTGTTATCTGCAGGCAGACCGGAAGAAGATCAGGTGACCGTTTCCGCTAACATCTGCGTGACGTCGAAAGAAATGACAAAGATGCATCTAAACCAGTAGCGTGACACTTTAATATGCTGAACAATGCCACTCAAAAAATGAAGATCTGCGGCCTTTCTCCGAAACGAACGTTTTTCATTCATTGAATTCACTCTCGTTCACACTTTGCTATGGCTCCACTAATAACATAGCTTAAGCCTGCTTAGCAGGCGTATAAAGGGGATAGGTTGGGGGAGGAGGAAGAGAATTCGGAAAAAAAAAGAACGGTGGAGTCAGGGGGGGCGGGGGAAGGGAATTCGGGTTCCCTTCCGAGGATTACCTTCCTCCTCTACCACCCCACCCCCACCCATTTATACGCCTCCAAACCCCTCTATATAAATTGTACATAACCCATAACCTTCTCATTCGCTCCGACGAAGAGCTAACGATTGAAACATTGGCACCCCCCTCTTTTACCTTACGGTGGTACAAATTACTTTGTCAACTTGTTTGATTACGCCAATTTCATTTTCAGGTGGTTCTACCTTAACTATACCTCAAGCAAAATTGGGTGTGGAGAGGGCTGAGTGCATGTATGTTTAACCCTTTTAGCCCCGAGAGTTCTCCCCGTGACAAGTAAAATCGTCTGGCGTTAGCCAGAGTAAAATCTACGTTTAACCCTTTTAGCCCCGA
>OX453276.1:25829845-25917345 GCA_949710005.1 Ricordea florida | reverse complement strand
AAATATATCACATATCTTGATGCAAACAACTTATACGGCTGGGCAATGAGTAAACCTCTACCAACTCATGGGTTTAGATGGATGACTGACCAAGAGCTAACAGGTTGGGAAAATCATCAATGCATCCTAGAGGTCGACCTGGAATACTCCAATCACCTACATGACTTGCACAACGACTACCCATTAGCTCCAGAGTCTATAAAAGTTGAGAAGGTTGAAAAGTTAATCCCAAACCTCATCAGCAAAACAAAGTATGTAGTTCATCATGAGACTTTGAAACTGTATGAAAGCCTCGGACTGAAAATCACCAAGATCTACAGGGGAATCACATTCGAAGAATCTGCATGGTTGAAGCCCTACATCGACTTAAATACCGACCTAAGGGCAAAAGCAACCAACGATTTTGAGAAGGACTTTTTTTCAAGTTGATGAACAACTCAGTGTATGGCAAGACCATGGAGAACATCAGAAACAGGGTCGACATTCGACTGATTACGACTGAAAAAGATGTGAGAAAATTAATATCAAAGCCAAACTATCAGCACCGAACCATCTTTTGCGAGAATCTAGCTGCTATTCACATGAAGAAAACAAGATTAGTCTTTGATAAACCTGTTTACTTGGGTATGTCCATTCTGGATCTAAGTAAGACGCTAATGTATGATTTTCATTACAATTACATAAAGCCTAAATATGGTGAAAGAGCTAAGCTCTTATTTACCGATACAGACTCACTAGCATATGAAATTCAAACAGAAGATTTCTACAAAGACATAAGCCCTGATGTGAAATCTATGTTTGACACAAGCAACTACCCAAAGGATCACCCGTCTTGTATTGAGATGGGTGTGAACAAGAAAGTCATAGGAATGTTCAAAGACGAAGCAGGCGGTAAACAGATAACCGAATTTGTAGGTCTGCGAGCCAAGCTCTACGCATTCAAAATGGATGAAGGAAATGAAGAAAAGAAATGCAAGGGCGTGAAGAGAGCGGTCGTTAAGAAGTGCATCAGTTTCAATGATTACAAAGATTGTCTATTCAATGAACAACCACAGATGAGGAAAATGAATGTTATTAGAAGCCATAAACACGAAGTTTACACTGAAACGGTTAACAAGGTCGCCCTATCTCATGAGGATGACAAGCGAATCATTTGTGAAGATGGTATACATACTTTTGCTCATGGGCATTATTCTAACACAGAATTAGGGGGTAACTCAGTATCTTCAGGAACGACTTGAAGTTCCTCTCTAACGAACGACCTCCTTGGTGCACCCTCCGATAGATAGTACAACACAGGCTGTCCAACCGAAACAACACTGCGTGATAAATCATAGATATTCAAACTCCAAACCGGGTCCGTCGCACGACGGTTATCACCTCCTTCATCTTCACCTGGAGCAAGCAAATATCTTACTTTAACTCCAGGGGGTAACCTATTTTCATCTAACCCAACAAGTCGCTTGTATTCGACGGGTTTAACATCAACTTCTTTGAGTCTCACAGCTTTATCAGGTTCTTTTCCAGTGATGCGTCTTGGCTTACTATTCATTGCTTCCAAAACTTTTGGCAACCTCTTCACCCATTCTCTTGACCTTTCATTTTCTAATAACATCCCTTGAGCATATTGATGACTATACAATCTTTCAGACAAAGTTCGATTTGCCCGTTCTACCACAGATTGAGCTTTATGGTTTTTAGCCTCACTTCGTTGAATTCGAACATTATGCTTTTTCATGAGTTTTGTAACATCACCCATAAATTCTTTGCCAGGGTCGACAATCACCGTATTTGGCCACTTGAGTTTCCTTGAATAGATTCTTTCAAACGCTTTGGAAAGTCCACTTGAATCTTTACTCGTTAGCGCTTCAGCATCAACATACCTTGAAGCAACATCCACCACTAACAGCGCATATTTGTAGGTCTTTCGTTTTACAGTATCGTGAGTTAAGAACAATAGATCCGCCTGGTGGATATAGTTTGTTTTGACAACAGCCCAATGCGGTCTCGGAATATGTTTTGGAGGTGGCAAATAGATTTGCCACAATGCCTGTTTCTCAAGCCACTTCTTAGATGTAGATTGGCTCACTTTAGCAGCATCTGCCAATTTATTGATAGCTTCATAGCCTTTCCAGTACCCTCTGGTACTGTAGTATATTTTTGATAACCTGATTTCGTTACTCATTTAAAGGTTATCTCTCTTATCTTAAAATAAATATGACACAAGCAATTTCAGAAAAAATCAATCCAAACAGAATCCCACGAGAACCTTTCGGTTTGAAGGCTGAAGCCTCGCTTAATCGAATCACATTAAATCCCTCCTCCGCTAGTCCTGGAGAAACTCTCTATATAAATATTCCAAAACTTGCAGAGAATGTGGTTATCGTACCGGACAGCGTATCCTTACTATTCGACTTAGGCGTCACAGGGCATGCAAATAATACTCTCGTCAACAACGTTGGTCGAAACCTAGTGTCTCGGCTCAAGGTTCTTTTCGGCGGAGAAACACTGCAAGATACTCAAAGATGCGATCTCTTTCAAACCTACCATGACCTATTCATCCCCAAGGAGGATCGTGAGGATGGATTAAAACAAGGTATTTTCTCTGAAAACATGAGAAAACTCAGAACGAACGCAGGAGACAAGTCTACCTCAGATGCTAAGGAAGTAGCTCTTGCAGCAGTACACAACACCAAGTACTGTATTCCACTCGACCATCCTATTCTCAACGAGCATGGGGCTTTCTATCCAAAGGCGTTACCTCATCCACTGACCTTTGAGATTACTCTAGCCCCAGTTTCCGATGTTGTTGTTTATTCTGACACAGTCAAAACTCCAACGTATACAATCACAAACCTTGAGTTGGAATATGCTTGCATCTCAAGCGAATACTTAGCTCGTGAGGTGTTATCAGCTTATCAGGCTGGTAAAGGATTCTTTTACGAGAATGTCATTCTCCACAAAACGTTCACCATCTCCAAACCTAATGACAGTGTCATAAACGAGCACATTAATCTACCGAGGAGGTCAATGACAGGGATATTGTGCTTGTTCACAGAGAGCTACACTGGAGGAACGAGAGATTCCGAAAAGTTTGTCAATCCAAGTATCACCTCAATCAACATTAACGTTGATGGCATGCCAAACCGTCTCTACTCCAAGGGAATGGTACCGTCAGACCTCTGGGAGTCGGTAAAGAAACGTTTCGGTAGAGAGGGCGTAAAGCAAAAGGATTTTTACGCCGACAAGTTTGCTCTGTGGGTTGACTTGAGGGCTCACCCTGACAATAGTATTCATGGAGGAGGTTTGGTCTTGAACAACACACGAGATGGAGTAAAACTAGAAATGAAACGAAAAGTTGGAGGAACAGGAAATATCACCTGCTACATGTTCGTGATAGCCGACGCGTTGATGGAGGTTATGAATTCAAACTTACGTTCAATTATGTATTAGCCATTCATCAAACTTAAAAGAACTACTGTTATAATACAAAAGTATGGAAGAACTGCGAGAAAAAGTTCCTTTTCATTGTATTATAACTGGCCCGACAAATTGTGGAAAGACAAAGTACCTCACGGAACAGCTCCGAGGACCGTTCCACAATGTGTTTGAATACATTGTTCTCATATGCCCGACTTATGCTAAAAATAAGACTTATCATAGATTCGCCCAAGGAGATAAACGTTTCTTGGTATTATCACCAGATGCTAGTAACAGCGATAAGATTAACGAGTTATTAACAGATTGTGTAGTGCTATTTTCTGGTACAAATACGTTACTTATTTTAGACGACTGTGCTGTATCGAAAGATCTAAAGCAACGCTCGAACAAGTTTATAGATCTAGCATTCTCTGGAAGGCATGATGGATTATCAGTGTGGGTATTGACGCAACAATTAACATCCATAGCAAAACCCTTTCGCGACAACGTCGCCTGTGTGGTTACATTCCATAATCCATCTCAAGTCGGCACGAAAACACTGTTTGAAGATTATGGAGGGGATTTAGACGTCGAAACTCGTAAAAAGTTTGTAGAACTGCTGAAAACTGAAAAATATTCAAGACTCTGTTTCTGTTTACGTTATCCATTCCAATGTTATTTAGAGATTCCTGCGGTGATTTAAAAGAATCTATGTATTATTACAAAGTAAAGATGGCAAGCGTTGAAGATTATATGGAAGAACAGCAGGTCGCTGCACCTAAAGATGATGATGTTTAAATCAAACAAGAATCACTAGCTATTCTCGCATCTCTTGGGACTACAAAGGAATATTTAGGTGTTGAGATGAGTCTAGGTGATATCAAGAAACTCACAGCAAAAGACGTTGAAAAATATTATAATCGCTACCAGACAGTCTTAGGCAAGCAAGTTAGTAGTGGATTAGTAGAGTCAGCTCTTCAAGTAGCGTCTCATGCCATTTCTTACGTGGTTCCTGTAGATGACACCGAAGCGCTTAGCAAAGACTTGCAGAACGATGAGTTGGTTAAGCGTGAACTGACAAACTTTGTAGGTCTCTTGGTATTAAAAGGTGGAAGATTGGTAGCACTTGCTAGCGGACTCTTCCGGGTTGCTAAGCACATTAGAATAGCACCTTCAGAGGAGGCTTCCAACAAAATACAAGGACTTTCAAGTACTACTGAGCAGGCTACTGAGCACAACTGAGCAGGCTACTGAGCATGATATGATTTAAAGATTCTTTACTATGGAAAATAAAGAATCATGTCTGATGAAGTTGTTGAACAAATTACAAAGGATCCTCTTCCTGAAAAGAAGAGAGCCGCTAAAGAGAAAGACCCTAAAAAGGTCGCTGCTGGTAAGAAACTAGCAGAATATAACAAAAAAGCAAAAGAAGCGTTAGCTAGGGAAATGAAACGTGAAGAGGCACTCGCTGACGCTCGACAAGCGGAGACTAGCCCAGAAGAAACTACAAAGGCAGAGAGCGAATCTCAAGCTTGGATTCCAGAGCTATCTTTTACAACTGTGTTATCTCTTGTTGGAATAGGGTTCACCGCAGTTGATATGTTTATGAGGTATTACAAAAACAGAATAGTCGATTTATCTCACGTTCCGACTAAAGAACCACCACCCTCAAAGATTCCTATCCCACAGACCACTAGCCGAGCGTCAGCGAGTGCGGCCAAACCAACTCCGAAAATAGGAATGCTCTGAGGAAAATAGTTTAAAGATTTTCTCTATCCATAATAAAATCATGTCAACTGAAAACAAACTTGTGAAAACGGTTACCGATTCAGCCGTCATTATCGGATTAGCCGCTGGAGTTGGATACGTCGCTAAAAAGGCTATGAAAGAATCATTTATCAACGATCCCTCATCAAGTGTTACAAACTATGCTAAATGGGTCGCTGTCCTGTCCGGTAGTATGTACTTGAAAGATTATCTGGAAACACAAAAGATTTTGCCAAAACCACTGTAGGCGACTTAAAGATTTTTACATATTGATTAATAAATGGCGACAACAGCAATGATGATTGGTGGAGCTATATTGAATGCGACAACGTTCGTTGGTGGCTCGTATCTTGCAAAATATCTCTCAGGTGATAACACAGACGCGGAGCGAATACGACACGACAAGGCAATAGAAAAATATCAAAAAGATTATGCCTCATACCAGGAAAAGAGGCAGAAACTCATTGATTGGTACTCTCAACAGCAGGATGCTGAACACCGGGCTTCACAAAATATGTCGAATACCGATGAAGCTTTGAAATTGTATAGTCAGACACATCATGATTACCAACTAGATGAACCAAAATTCTCTGATTATTATAGACCTAGTAGCAACCAAAAGATGGGGGAGATGGCATATGTGGGTGTTGGTATGCTGGCATTGGGTTATATGGCTAGTAAATTCTTTTAGGTAAGTGTGTGATCAGTTTAAAGATTTCTTACTGATAAGTAAAAAGTCATTGCAATGGATGTAGACCCAGAAATACCGGACAAAGAAAATCCTTTTGAACCAGTTGATCCAGGCGATGATGGTGGTGAATTGATACCAATGACTTCCACATCGCCTCATGATCCTTTCCACCATCACACCACAGATGAGACATCCTTTATACATGGGGTGGACGAACATACGCCATTGATACGAAGAGAAGAAAACGTTGAAAACGCTTGGGATAGAATTCGCGAGAAATATCCTAACATCGAACCCGATAAATCTCCATTTACAGCTAGTCTAGATGAATATGGTCGGGTGGTTGTTCGACTAAAAAGACTAGGAGGTAAGAGCTACCCTTTGTTCAGACCGGATGGTGAAGTGAATGATAAGTTACCCAAAAAGATATCGCAGAGTCTTGGTCCTACTGCTGAAGATATTATTATAATTAATGAAGAAGCTATTTCAAAACGTCAAGAGGAATTAAAAGACTTGGAAACTAGACGTGAAGCAGTCTCTGAGAATCAGAGGGAGACGGTAGATCACCAGATTGAAGAACGAAATGAGGAGATTGAGCGATTGGAGCGAGAGAATGAGGCAATAGAAGAGCGGATGTCGCTTAGGGATAGAATCAAGGCCATCTTCAAAAAGTACGGTTTTACAGTCGTTGCTGTTTTAAGTGCTGTAGGTGTTGTTATCGGTGTGATTGTCTCTAATCTAAAAAAGGGTTTGACCAGTGTTGCAAAGGGCGTTGGCAACGGTTTGAAAGCGATTGGTAAAAAGATTGGCGAGATATTACCTGGAATGGTTGGAGCCATTGCTAGTTTTATCTTCAAAACAGCGGGGGAGGTTATTGGATTTTTAGGCAAAAATGCTTGGCTGCTGATAGTGGCCGTGGTTCTATACCTTGTAGAACAATTTAAAAAGAAGAGAAGCTAAGTAAAAAACATGTCAACGTTTCTATCTATCACGATGCTAACTCCTGAAACAAGAGTTTATCTGGAGCCACCGTTGGGGCAAATAAATGAAATACAAATGCTAGATAGTCACATTCCTAAAGCGTGGATAGGATTCAAGGACCCACAAAAAGTTTACAAGTATAAATCTCAAGATAACGAGTTAGAAAAGGTATTTTTTACTATTCCACCGGGGAATTACACATTGAAAACACTTCAACAAATCTTCCTCAAAGACCAGGAAAGCTCCAAGCTTACAATTCTTGTGACCGAACAAGGATATTATCTATATTCCAACAAGACCGTTAATCTTAGGCTTTCCGAAAAACTCTCAAAAAAGCTTGGTGTGCCCGAAAAGATATTGCCCAATCAATATTATCCAATAAGATGGATACCTGACAAGCCTTTGTACTTAATGTGTGATCTTATAGAGTCAAAGTCTTCATATTCTAATAGGATCCCCCGCGGTGAAAATGTAGAACTTACCCCCTCACAACTACTAGCTGTTATGCCATCTCAAAGGCATCCTTGTTTAAGAGTCCCACAAACCAAAAATCCACTTGTAGCTTACATGAAGCAACAAACGATATAGATCCCAAGAACACTCGCGCGGGCGTAAAAGAAACCATGTGCTTTTCGTTTAGGATTAGATTCTCGAAGTAAGATATTTAGTGCCTGTTTTTTCTTTACTCGTTTGCCTTTACGGTGTGGAACCGTCAATTGATTTCGCTTGGACCTTTCTGCGGCCTCGTAGCTGAACAAAGGTATTGTTTGGTTGTTTACTACCGTTTTTCAAAGCTCGTTTTGTCACAGACGGCGTCAGCGCATTGTGTTACATCAGATCATTGTTGTATTTGTTGATTTAGTTTTACGGTTCGTTGGATCAGATGGATTTACTTGGATCAGTTGTACTGAGAAACTATTAAAGAATCTGTAAAACTGTCAGCTAATGAATCGTGGGTTGTTTCTGCAAGATTTGGGGTGCCGATTTTGCAAGACGCCCGTGGTTACAGTAAAACTTTGGATGTGAGTCCGTGGATTGGACGCTTGGATCGTGGATTTCGAATCGACTCAAAATGAGTGCTTCAGCGTCGACGGAAGCAAACGGGAAACAGGGAGATGACTTCGAAGTAGATTTGGAGGTAAGGCAACAAGCTCAAGAAACACCTGAAGAATTAGAAAGTAGGAAACGTACCTTGACGCTGAAAGGTTTTGAGTATCAACTACCCTTTAGAAAGAAGAATTATCAAGACGCCTTAGGTAAATTAAGAAACTGTGTGGACAGAGTTGATATGTTATGGACTGATGAAAATGATACAAGTACCCTTCGTCAAGTGAGAATAGAACTAGAGGACAATCGACAGGCTTTAGAAAGGGCTCGAATGGAATTTTCCCAATTTATATTGGATGAAGAATCAAACCTGCTCTTCTCCGAATCATTGGATATTATGAAACAGGCAATGGACCTCCGAAAGAATCTTGGAGAACGAATTTTTACGCTGGAAAAGGATGAAATAAGCTCTCACTCTTCAGTCAAAACCTCATCATCAAAAAAATCAAAGGTGTCAGATGCCTCAGAGTTTAGAGCAAGAGCAGTTGCAGAGGCAGCGAGAACGAAGGTTGAGTGGCAGTATGCACAGATAGAAACTCAGAAAATGTTGGAGCTTAAGATGAAGGAGTGTGAAATTGAAGAAATGAAGAAGAAGAAAAATTATGAAAGAGCTGAAGCTGAGGCTGCTGCCCTAGCCAAAGTTGAGGAAGAGGGAGAAGAAAAGAGGATCATGACTGACGGCCTGGATAATGTCCCTGCTGCAATTAATAGTGAAGATAAAGTACATCAGTATTTGTCAACATTATCTGCCAACCCTGTCTCCTCCAGTGCTCCAATCAACAACACTGCAAACTTGTTACCAGCTTCTTCAGCAGCTGTTATAACGCAAGTTCCTCACATAACCACACCTGATCAGAACACAGACCCGCCCATAATTGAGAATGGATCCCCTGCGACAAGGCCATCTGAACTAAGACCTACAGCAACTTCCTTTACCCCAGTGTATACTCATGCACCGATGCCATTATTTTCCACTCCGTCGTACCCAGCAGTGGATCAGTCTGTTGTCTCTCAGGCGATAGCAGAAACATTTCTTACAGCACGAATGCCACCCCCAAGACTTACAGTGTTTAGCGGTGACCCCTTAGCTTGGCCAACTTGGAAGAGTTCCTTTGAAACTGTTATAGAGAGAAGAGCCATTAATTCAAGTGAGAAGATTTTGTATCTGCTTCAATATCTGTCTGGAACTCCGAGAAAGGTTGTTGAAGGATATCAGTTTGTGTCTACACCCAATGCTTATGAAACAGCAAAGAAAGTCTTAGAGAAATGATTTGGCCATCCGTCCGTTGTTGCTCAGGCCTTTCGAGACAAGTTGGAAAATTGGCAGAGGATTTCTCCAAAGGATGGAACCGCCCTAATGGAATTTGCTGACTTTTTAAGAACTTGCGAATTAGCAATGCAGTCAGTTGAGGATCTGGAAACATTAAATAAGGAAAGCGACAACAAGAAACTGTTGAGAATCCTTCCTAGTTGGGTGCACCCCAAATGGGGTACAAAGGTTCGTGACTATCAAGCAAGGTATGGGGACACCAAATTCCCTCCCTTCTCCACATTTGTGGACTTTGTTGTTGAGATAGCAGAAGTGCAGTGTTTACCTGTGCTCGCTGGTGTAGAAGCTAATAGTCAACAAGTTCAAAAGGGAAGTTCTGGCTATGGGAGGAGATACAAGAGGAATGCATTCACCACTGGTGTTAGAGAACCCACAGGCACCAATAAGGGAAACGACTGTCATCTTTGTGCGTGGTGTAAAGGGGTGCACAAGCTTGATACCTGTCAAGAATTCTTAAAAACTCTTCTTAAAGAAAGAATCTCATTCCTAATAAAGAAAGGACTCTGCTTGAGATGCTTAGAGCATGGTCACATGGCTAAGGAGAATAAGTGCAAGACAAGAATTACATGTGCAAGATGCAAACAGCAGCATCCTACCTGCTTACACAGAGAACGTGAGCTAGACCAACCTGGCAAAACAGAAGAAGCATCAGAACTAGCATCTGCCAAGTGCACAACAGTCTGTGGAGTGGAAGGTCAGGAGTCTGGGCAGGATCAAAGTCTTATCATCCCAGTCTGGGTGTCCACTCTCGAAAAACCTGAAGAGGAAGAATTAACATACGCTCTCATTGACTGTCAGTCCAATGCAACATTCATTACAGAGAAGTTGAGTCAAGTGTTAGGAGTTGAAGGCATTGAGAGTCACCTTCTGCTATCTACAATGCACGAAGAAGATGAAATCGTTAACTGTCGCAAGATAAAGGGGCTCAACGTGACAGATCTGAGGCATGAAGTCAGCATTCCTCTTCCACAGACGTTCACAAGACAGACAATCCCGTTCAAGAGTTCGCAAATTCCCAAACCTGAAATAGCGATGTGTTGGAACCACCTGAAGCCCATTACGGGGAAACTGATGCCTTACAAGAGTGATTTAGAAGTAGGTGTACTGATTGGTACGAATTGTCCGAAAGCCATCAAACCTCGAGAGGTAATACCTGGTGCTGACAATGATCCCTATGGAATACGAACAGATCTTGGTTGGGGTATTGTTGGCAGGGTGTGCCTTTCCCCCTTGCAAGATTTGAATGAAAACCCTCCAGTGTGGACAAAGAAGGTTGTGACAAGAGAAGTGACTAGTTCATATGGTGCTCCCCGTTGTGGTGCCACACTTGTTCTGCAATCTCAGGCAAAGGAACTGTTTACTCCTACTCAAGTAAAAGACATGTTTGAGGCAGATTTCCAAGAACGAGACAGTGAAAAGAATGCACACCCCTTATCTGTTGAAGATCAAAGGTTTCTGAACATCCTTGAGGAAGGAATACACAAACAAGAAGGTGGACATTACGAAATGCCGTTACCCTTGCGCTCAAGAGATGTGGTACTTCCCAACAATCGTCCTTTGGCTCTCAGTCGTCTATTTCACCTCAAGGGACGCTTTGGAAGAGACCCAAGCTACTTCAAGGATTACGTAAAGTTTATGGAAGGGGTCATAGAGGATTGTGCTGAGGTATGTCCTCAATACAGTGGAAGGGCTGATGAGAGAACCGGCAAGGTTAACTATATACCGCATCACGGCGTATATCATCCCAAAAAACCCGGGAAAATTCGTGTCGTGTTTGACTGTAGTGCTCGTTATGCTGGAACATGCTTGAACCAGTCTTTGTTACAAGGACCAGACCTTACAAACAACCTTCTTGGAGTTTTATGTAGATTCCGCCAAGAGACGGTGGCATTTTCCTGTGATGTTCAGTCCATGTTTCATCAATTTTATGTAAACGCAGAGGATAGAGATCTCCTCAGATTCCTATGGTGGGAAGGCGGTGACCTCGAGAGCAGGCCTATAGAGTACAGGATGAAGGTTCATGTTTTTGGAGCTGCCTCCTCACCTGGTTGTGCTAATTTTGGACTGAAGCAAACAGCAAAGGATGGAGAACATGATTTTGGAGCCGACGCCTCTGAGTTCTTAAGACGGAACTTTTACGTGGACGACGGATTGAAGTCATTCAAAACAGCTTCAGCTGCTACAAGCCTAATTCGGAACAGCCAAGCTATGTGTGCCAAGGCTGGCATCCGGCTGCACAAGTTTATCAGCAATACAAAGGAGGTGCTTGAAGCAATCCCCCCTGAAGATAGAGCTGAAGGATTACAAGATTTAGACCTGAAATTTGACAAGCTTCCTATTGAACGCACATTGGGTGTCATGTGGTGTATCGAGACTGACTGTTTCAGATTCCGGATTGTCATACAAGATCGACCACTAACCAGAAGAGGAGTGCTCTCCACGGTATCTTCTGTTTACGACCCTCTTGGTTTTGTTGCCCCTGTTGTTTTAATTGGAAAACAAATTCTGCAAGAGCTGTGTCGTGGAAAAGTGGATTGGGATGACCCAATTCCCGACAACCTGAGACCTCTTTGGAAAAGGTGGAGGAGAGACCTGCTAGAATTAGAAAAACTAAGGATTCCAAGATGTTTCAAGCCCCCGGACTTTGGGGAAGTGAAGAGCATCGAGCTGCACCATTTTTCGGATGCAAGCGAGAGTGGTTATGGACAATGTAGTTATGTCCGCTTCAAAAACCAGGAGAACAAGACACATGTTTCCTTAGTCATGGGCAAAGCACGCGTGTCCCCATTGAAGTCAATTACAATCCCTCGATTAGAACTAACAGCAGCTGTGGTCTCAACTAGAGTCAGCCGGTATCTCAAGCAAGAGCTGGACTACCAGGATATCATTGAAGTTTTTTGGACGGACAGCCAAGTTGTTGTAGGCTATATTAACAATGAAGCTAAACGCTTCCACACCTTCGTGGCAAACCGTGTACAAGAAATTCACAATCACACGAAACCAGAACAGTGGGACTACATTGCCAGTGAATCTAATCCAGCTGATGCAGCTTCCCGTGGACTTTCTCCCCGCCAACTTATACAAGATTCGTGTTGGTTTAAGGGACCTGAGTTTCTGTGGAGTTCTGATGATCGTTTAACTCAAGAACCCTTCAGATGTCCCCCTCTTGACGTACAGGATCCAGAGGTGAAGACAGTTTCCACTCTGGTAACACAGTCCGCAGAGAGCTTTCCAAAGCATTTTGAGACATGCAGATTGGATCGTTTCTCTGATTGGTTCAAGGCAAAAAGCGCGGTGGCATGGTGTCTGCAACTGAAAGATTGCCTAAAGAGAAGAATTAAGGAAAAACCCCTGAAGGGTCAAGAGAATAAGTCAAGTGAAAATCACAGACCCCATTCTTGGAGACCAATGGTGAAAGACTTGGCACATGCTGAGCGAGAAATCATCCTTAGTCTCCAGCATGAACACTTTGACGATGAAATCAGAGTGCTACAGTCCTTGGATGGTGGTGGAGAATTCTTGAATAGAAAGGCTGCGAAGGAACGCAATCTAAATCTCCGAAGGACCAGCGGCCTGTATCGGCTTGACCCCTACCTTGATAGCCATGGGATTCTTCGAATCGGAGGACGTATCAGAAGGGCCAACTTGCCAGAAAGTTTTAAACACCCCATAATTCTGCCAAGACAATCCCACATCACTCAGTTGATAATTCAAGACAGCCATCGTGCCATGAAGCATCAGGGCAGCGGAATGACCCTTAACGAACTCCGCCAGCGTGGATACTGGGTTATTGGCGGTACATCAGCAGTGGGGAAATTCGTCTCGAGGTGTACCATTTGCCGAAAGCTCCGTGCATCACCTCAACTTCAGAAGATGGCAGACTTGCCAAAGGATCGAACGGAACCTGTTCCCCCCTTCACGTACAGTGCGGTAGATTATTTTGGCCCATTTCTTATCAAGGAGGGGCGCAAGGAGATCAAGCGTTACGGCGTGTTATTCACCTGCATGTCGTCTCGTGCCATTCACATCGAAACCTCAAACACACTGGACACTAATTCTTACATAAGTGCACTTCGACGCTTCTTGGCTGAACGCGGTCCAGTCCGTCAGATCAGATCGGATCGTGGTACAAACTTTGTTGGAGCCAGACGAGAACTAGCTGAGGCTCTCGACGAAATGGATCAAGACAAGATTAAGGGTAATCTGTTAAGGGATAATTGCGACTGGATTGACATGAAGATGAATGTCCCAGCAGCAAGCCATATGGGCGGCTGCTGGGAGAGACAAATAAGAACAGTGAGAAATGTTCTTGCAGCCCTACTTGAAGAGTCCGGAACCAATCTAGATGACGAATGCTTTCGTACACTCATGAAAGAAGTCCAGAGCATCGTCAATTCGAGACCTCTTACGGTGAACAACATGGCATCCCCAGATTTCCCAGAACCACTAACTCCTAACCATCTCCTCACAATGAAGGTGAAGGTGCTGATGCCTCCCCCTGGAGTGTTTCAGAGAGAGGATCTATATTCTAAGAGAAGATGGCGGAGAGTACAACATCTTGCAAATGTGTTTTGGGACAGATGGAGAAAAGAATACCTTCTCTCGCTCCAGCAACGACAGAAGTGGGTTAAACCCCAAAGAAACCTCATGGTTGGCGATGTTGTTTTAATGAAAGACGACGACCTCCCAAGGAACCAATGGAAATTAGCTAGAGTCGAAGAAACCCTACCTAGTGAGGATGGATTTGTCCGCAAGGTGAGGCTATCCATTGGAACAAAGACCCTTGACAGGCGTGGAAGAAGGACACAGGAGGTTCAGTACTTAGAAAGACCCATTCACAAGTTGGTGTTGATTCAATCACAGGACCGGGAATTCCCCGTCGAGGAGCCTGTTGAACTAGTTGCGTAGTATCGAAAGAAAGGTGTCGTTTAACCGAACGCAGTTAGATAGTTTTGCCTTTATGCTAGTTATGGCTTGGTGTTAATGAACAGTGGATCCCCACTGTTGGGGAGCCATGTAGCTTACATGAAGCAACAAACGATATAGATCCCAAGAACACTCGCGCGGGCGTAAAAGAAACCATGTGCTTTTCGTTTAGGATTAGATTCTCGAAGTAAGATATTTAGTGCCTGTTTTTTCTTCACTCGTTTGCCTTTACGGTGTGGAACCGTCAATTGATTTCGCTTGGACCTTTCTGCGGCCTCGTAGCTGAACAAAGGTATTGTTTGGTTGTTTACTACCGTTTTTCAAAGCTCGTTTTGTCACAGACGGCGTCAGCGCATTGTTTTACATCAGATCATTGTTGTATTTGTTGATTTAGTTTTACGGTTCGTTGGATCAGATGGATTTACTTGGATCAGTTGTACTGAGAAACTATTAAAGAATCTGTAAAACTGTCAGCTATTGAATCGTGGGTTGTTTCTGCAAGATTTGGGGTGCCGATTTTGCAAGACGCCCGTGGTTACACCACTCAACTACTTTACTTTGTTTATTTTAGATGAAAAGGGAAGAAAGCCCAACTTTAATAACGAACCTATTCGAATTCATTTAAAGATTTCCTGTTGATTAGTAAAAATGGAAGACTACAATAGAATTTATCCGCAAGTGCCTCTGAACGGGGACCCACTTAATTTCAGGCTTCAAAAGTCGTGTGAAGCACTATATAATCTCGAGAAGGAAATGAGACATTACGAGAATGTTAGGAAAAAGTATAATCGAGCGAGGGGGATATTTACTAAAATCAGTGTTGGTAGTGGTGTGGTTTCAGTTATCCTATCTGCAAGTGGACTGGGAACCTCTCTTACTGGTTTTGGTGCTGTTGTTGGTATCCCATTGGGAGCGGTGGGTGGTCTTTGTGGTGGTATTTCAGTCGGATGCGGTGTGGCTTCTAAACGACTTTCACATAAAGTCAGTAAACACGAACAGACCGTTTCTCTGGCAAAAGCAAAAGTAAACACCATTCACGACTTGGTTTCAAAGGCACTGCAAGATAACGTCATCTCTGACCAAGAATTTTCGCTAATTTTAGCAGAGGTGGACAAGTTTGAAAAACTAAAACTTGAAATCCGTCAAAAAGATCGGAAAGATACAGAAAAAAACTTAAATATGACTCAGATACGAACAGAGGTTCGTGCGGAAATTTTAAAGGAGTTAACCGCTCCCGCACGTTGAAATTTTCGTTTGAGCGAACGCCTGTAGGATGGATTTATGAGGTTGGTCTTAGAAAAGAACGGCGGTGATTTAAAAACATCTTATTCTAAATTATAACGAATAAGATGGTGTTACTTGATGAATTTAAAAAGAGATATCCAAAGGCTGATCTATCACAGTTTCAATTTGTTCCTGATAGCTATGGTGGATATATATATTGGAAAAAGAATAATATGATAACAGTTATATCATATGATGATTTAACAGGTAAAACATGGACTGATGATCTTCCGGAAGATTTGAAAACCAAACTAAACCAAGACCTAGGATTGAAAAACTCTTTTCCTGATAGTTTGAAATTAACAACTAAATCATACACAATACCAGCAATAGATTATAATTCAACAGCATCAAACATCTCCACACTGTTAACAGATCTTGATATCTATGTATCACAAAAGCAAAAATTCACAGCTGATATGCGAGACATTTTCAAGGAGGTCACTATAACATTCAGATCCGCTAAACAATCGAGAAAATGGTTAAATGGTCCTGATTATAATTACTGGCCACAACAGTTGAATTTTGCAATATGGTGTGCAACCAGTGGATGTGGAGTTAGTCTACATGAAGCGTCTAAATTCCCACCTGTAGTATATGGGTTTATCAAATTTCATGCTTACTTTACCATACGTAGGACTTTGTATGAGATGGGTTGTCCACTACCAGATGATCCCGTATTTGATCAGACAAATAATACATATAATAAAGTAGTTTTACAAAGGTTATGTCATGAATTTGGTTTACCTACTAATCCAGATTTTAGGTGGAAAGGCGGGCGTAATCATGGTCTCGGTGATATATTCCTAGATTATGGAGCTGGGTATCATGGTCGAGGTGGTGGATATCAGAACGTGCATGTAATTAGAGGATATGACACAGAGGCTGACACATGGCCTGATAAATTAAATCTATTCTCTGATGAGGGTGGTACGCGGAATAATGGTAAGCTAGTTAGTTTTATCAGGAATGATGACCATGGTGGATCACAGTATTCTTGGTTCACTCCTATAAACAGTCACGGTATAACAAAAGCAGGACTAGGTAGATTAAACCGTTCAGTAGAAGCATTTGTTTATTGCATTTTAGGTTCACAAGTTGGTACTCGGTCATCCATCGTAGGAAATAGCGGATCTGCACAAGAAACACAGCAGCAGTTTCTAAACCTTTTTGAATCTTCAGTGATTGAGAATAATATAGTTGAATCTGTTCAAAGGTATCAATTAGCTGTCCAAGAAGCTAAACTTAGACTTGATTTAGCTATTGCTCCCGGTGTATGGCTTCTTCCTAGTAATTTAATTATAAATACAGAGAGCGTGATAGGCTATAATAATAAGCTTTTGAAAGCGACTAGTGATATGAGTTTTGGAGTGAATACTTTCCTAAACACTGAAGCAAAACAGGTTGGAATAAAACATAACATGGGCTCTTCAAAGGTAAAGTTACCTCACGCGTCTGTAAAACCCGAAGTTAAGCACGCCATACCAAACACAGATGTTACAGCTATAAGCACAAAGCCTCCTTCGGTGACCTCTCAGGTCTCTCAACATGAAACTAATCTATTAGCATTGACAGTTGTCGCGGGTGGATTAGCATGGTATCTATTTCGGTAACCGTCACGCAACTAGAAGATCACTTGTTCGCGAGCACAAGCTTTCAGTAGACGGCTCTTTCACGTGGTCGCTAATTTACATACAATCGCTGTTCACGTGGAGAACAATAGATTGCATACCTCTACGACATAGCAACAAGCAAGTTAAAAGTGGATTTGATGTTTACTTTCTAGAGGCCCGTTTCTAACGTCGCTCAGGAATGTAATTACGTCAATGTAAATTCGATAGTTTTCAGGTATTAATACGTGCAGTTCATCACGTATTGTTTGTACTATGATTGAGCAAGACGGTACAGAACTAGAATATGATTCCTTCGATTTAACAAACATTTCGCAAAGAAATGGTTTTCAACTTCCACCACCAAGAAAAAGAGAAAATCTAAACGACTTTTTGTCGAATCTTACGATGAAAGACACCATTCCGAAGCAAGACGTTAGGAAGATTTGGCTGAGAAAGACGGAAGAACGAGACAAAGCTCTGAGACAACTAAGAGACGCCAAATCGAAGATTGAATACTGGATGGCAAAGGCAAGAACTGCAGATGAAATGGTTGCTAAATGTGATGAAGACCTACAAAAGCTCGATGCTCTCATAATGACTGACATTTTAGCTAATCGTTGAAAGACGATTGAACAAATTTTTTGTAAAGACTCTACATAGCGGAGTCGTCAATACCTGCGAAACTAGGTATTCTGATGAGGCTTGATATTAGCCGAAACGACTCTTGAAGTTACTGTAAAATAAAGCTCACGTTCTGTCTTGCGTTGCGTTACATGCCTTACAGTGGGACTTTTGTCTGTTGTGCTCGCATATTTGAGAGCCCCCGCACAATTTACAAAAACCATCTCTGTCTTCCATGAAGACAAAAGTGAAACCTGCGAATACTCGGCGCGTGACAAGCTCTGAGAGTCGTCATGAAAATAACCTAATCGTGATTACGGCCTTTGTGGCTGGTTTGGCTTGGCATCTATTTCGATAAGACTATCCGTTTAGTTTTTTGTAACGCGCCATGAGTTACAAAACTGTGATAGACTGTCTGGTTAATATGATAATTCGATCGTGTTTAATTATTTTACACATCAAGTTGGAAGCTAGAAAATTATGCCTGAGGAAAAAAAAAATACAAACACAAGTTATGTGTGATGACTAAAACGTGATTCAACTTTGATTATGTAACATCGTACACGTGTCAGTGATTCTACTAGCTCCTTTGCAACATACAAAATCGTTTTATATAAGAATGTCCAAATTCAGTTCAGCATAGGTCTGTCCATTACATGATTTGTATCACTTGTAGGTCACATTTACATTAGAAAGTGAAAATTATTTCGGCTGTATTAGAATAATTTGGTCTTATCAATTCTAAAGGAAACCTCCTTTCTTCTTGTTCTTCTTCATCAAGATACGTCTTCAGAATGTCCTCCAGAATGTCATGCTTGTCTGTCAATTGCCTCCTTCTTCTCCCAGAATCATTCACCAAGTTGGCCACCAAGTCTTGTCCATTCAGATTCGAACGAATATCTCGCATAATCCTTATCAGCTCCCGAATTTGCTCAATTGCCTCACCTTCGTCTTCAGTTTGAAGTCTCACTTGTGTCATAGTTGGTACCTCTACTTGTGTGGCGGCACACAAGTGAGACTCACGGCGGCGTAAGAATAATGTTCTTTGTGCTTCTCTTTCCATCTCGAAAACTCAACGAGTATATCCGAAGTTAATTATGCAACACTGTCACTATTAGCCGAAACGACTCTTTAACCAAAGCAGATGGCTGTCTCATGACCGGAAAACAATTCCAACTAGATGAGTCACAAGGTAAATTTCGTTATGTAACACAAGTCAGTGTTACATAACCTAGTGTTTAATAAATTAATCTTGTCGTGTCTCTTGTGTTGCGTTACAAGCTTTACAATGAGACTTTTGTCTGTTGTGTTCACATATTTGAGAGCCACCACACAACTTACAAAAGAATTTCTGTCTGTTGTGCTCACATATTCCTTTCCCGTTGCAGTCTTTGCAGATATATCTCGCTCGTTTATGTTCGCAGAAGCTACCACCATTACATAATTTGCAACGTGATTTACGGTGGTTGTGAGGACAGATTTGTGACCCATGACAATCTTTACAATAATATTTTATTTTACCGTGCGGACATTTCCGGGCATTAATCTCAGGTATCGGCTCATCGAGAATACTCGGTGGTGTATTATCCAGCACTTCGATGAGCTCGGCTTTACGTAATTTGTAGTAGCCTTTGATCCCTCGCTCTTTGGCGAGGGCTTTCAACTCTTTCACTGTTTGTTTGTCCATTTTTATTATAATATCTATTTCTTTAAGCCGTTTTCAATTTTAAATTCTCATCCTCTGAACTTAAACAAGTCTTGGTGTCCTGGGTAAAATCTTGATAACTCTATTACCCAACCTTCCTGGGTAAAAGTCTAGATAAGATCTTGATAACTCTATTACCCAACCTTCCTGGGTAAAAGTCTAGATAAGATCTTGATAAACCATTTTTTGCGCTCGTGTCGGCCCGGCCCCTCTACTGGTGGGTGTGTGAGGTCATATATGGACTGATAGCGGCAGCCAGAGGCGCCTTTACATGCTGACGTCCGATCTCACCCAATAGAAGTGTAAAGCGCCTTTGAACGTATTCATATGAAAAAGTGCGCTATATAAATTCATTATCATTATCATTTGAGAGGTTGCAAGATGGAATCCACCTGTTGTCCACCGTCTGAATTTCTCAAGCAGCTATGTCAGGATTTTGCAAGATTCTTCTGTTGCCTGTCGGAATTTCGTCTCAGAGGAGTCATTTCTTGCCAGTTCGTGTCTCCCATATCGCTTGTCGGAATTTCTCCCTAACAGGCCTAATACAGAGCTTCTACATTCTCTGGAAGTACTTCACCGTAGGGCAGCCAGAATTATATACAACTTATCCCGAGATATGCCTACCGCGGAAGTTCACCGACATTCGAACTGGAATACTTTAACCTTCTATTATAAATTTCGATTAATTAAACTACTCCATAGCGTGTTTATAGGTGAAGCACCTACGGCTCTTTCATACTTGACAAATAAACCATGCACTGCATACAACTTGAGAAGGAGTAATAACATAAGCGTCCCGCGTTTTAATTCGCAGTTTCTAAAAAAAACTCTACAAGCTATAGAGGCGCTATTCTTTGGAACGCTGTCTCGAGTCATTACAGACCAGTTTACTGTTTTTTATCGCAAAGTGAAGAAGGACTCTTGATTTTAGCGCACAGTCGGTCTAGTCGCTGCGCAGGCACTACCAAGATTTTAAATGCTTTTAACTATAGTCAATTTACCTAGAGGTAACTAATGTAAATTCATTTTACTTCTTGGTTAGAATTTTACTGTATATTTTTACAGTTTCAATTGTAGTTGTATTTTGTAAGTGATGTTATTCTTATTTTCATACAGTTTTATCCATTTGTAATCATTTTTACACGACCCCACAAGCTTTGAGCTTTAAACCACATCGTGTTTAAATAAAGGATATGTATGTAGGCCTTGTTATAGGCTGCTCTTTTTTAAGGCTAGATGCTTACAATTGCATTAACCTATTACAAGAGTTAAATCTTACATTGCAACTCTCCGAAGCTCAGCAAATAACAAAAGTGACAAATGACTGACTTATTTGACTGAAACTGAATCTTCTCAAGCAAAAAATTAATGGGAAATGAAACAGAAACTGTTCTCCCTTCTGACATCTTTAATTATAAAGGTTATCTTTGTTCCTGTTTGTTTTTACGGTTCTCCTTTACATTACAAATATTTTCTGTCTTTGTTTTCTGAAAGAACAAATTTTAAACTGGTTGTCATAGAAGTGTCCATAAACTTTGTATATTTTTTCCAGCTAGAGCAAATAATATAGCATGTCTAACTTATATTTCCTAGCTGAAACAGAGCATGGCAAAACCTAATGTGATGGATGGATTGCAAACTTCTGTCTTAAAAGAAGAGGCCCAGCAAAATTCAGCCATCATGCATCGTGGCTGCACCTGAGACAATCTCTTTGTCTGTCAAGCACATGTGTACTTTGTCCCACTTCATAGAAGCGCAGTGTTTCATGTCAGCATAGTTTACCATCAAACAGTGTCACCTTGCTCTTCTTTCCCCTTTCTGTGTCCTTTTCTTTTCTTTTTCCTTTCTCTCTTCTGCTTTTTGTTTCTGTTTTTCCTTTGCCTCTTTAATTTGTTGCTTTTTCTGCTCATTTTCATCTCGCATTTTGTCTCTTTTCTCCTTTTCCCTGTTTGCTACTGCCTGAGCATTTATGTTCTTACCAACTCCTGTAAGAAAGACAGTAACACATGATTCATGAGCACTTCTCACCTTTGCTCCACCTCCCATCCTCCTTCACTGAGAGGTGAGATAGAAATAAAGAGACACATGAAGAGTGCTGCCCAACCAGCGTGAGCTCATCCCAGTTTCTGTAGCATGACACACTGAGTAGCATTGCTGACTTTATTGAGGGGTAGAAAATAATGGGGACTAAAACCTTTTCTAGAGCTAAGATCAAAAGAGTAAAACGACAACACTTTTTGAAAAACAAAAACAAGGATATAAATCAGAACTGAATCAACACAGGGTTAGTTTCTTAATACAACACATGCAAACATTTCAATGCACTGATTGGCTCAGAGCAAAGTCATTAATCCCAAACAGTGTAATAAATTGAAGTTGAGTGCAGAAATTTGAAATTAAATTTTTGCATGTATATTATTAACAAGTAATCAAATGATTTCGAGTGCAATTTTGTATAAGCAACAACTAGTAGATTTTTTCCCCAACAAATCGCACTTGTTCCACAGGCTTGTGCAATTTTTTCAGTCTTTGTCCTTGCTTATTCCAAATTGCACTCAAAACCATTTGATTTCCGATACAAACAAACTGGTGAAAGTAATCCGAGTGAAAACAATTATGGTTAGCTTAAGTTTGTTTGCTCTTCTTATCAAAATCCAAAATACTAGGCAAAGTAACTTTACAGTACCTTACCTGATAATGACGCATTCTCAGTAGCACAAGTCTCTTCATGATCACTGTCACAAGTAGCACAAGGTTAAAGAAAACAATGGCATTGAACAAGATAACATCACAGGTAAATATCGATCCAAATCGCAGCAATAATTCTGAATCACCTAAGTCATGTGAAACGCTTTCCTATTCAAATTCCTATGCATGGAAATTGCACTGTCTACAATGGAAGATCCACAATTTTTCTTAGGAGGTCGTGCACCACTAAGAAATGACATAACTGTCAAGTGAGGTTTATCTCAGGAGGGGTGTATTACTAAAAGGATATGGAGAATCCTCATCTGATTCATGTCCGTATTGAGCCACAAGCAGGTTTTTCATCTCAACGTCAGACTTTGTTTGACCTGGTTTTGTTGTTGACACTGTGGATGCTTGTTTTTCCATGATTTCTGCTAGTTTGTTTTGCTTCTCTACAGCTTTTTGCTCTAAATAATAATACATAATAAAGTGACTTTTAAAAATTGTAATGACTTTGAGCTTCAAACAGGAAATTGAAATTGAATGGTTTCATTAGGATAAAGGCACAACAAAGTTATGCAGAACACAGAAATAGCAACAGCAGGGCTAAAAATTAACTCCAGTGCTTGGTGGCCAGTCTGGCCAGTTTCCTTGAATTCTTAGAGGCCCGCCCCAAAATGAAGTAGCCCTCGATTATTTCTTCAGAGTCACATGGCAATCACAAAATCAAAGTGGAATCTACATGTTGTGAATGTGAATAACTCGTGAAATCATGGTTAAAACGGCTCAGAATTTCCACTTCAGAACTAAAAATTAACTGAAATGGATGATCTTAGAGTCCAGGCAAAGAAACAAAGAGAAAGGAAGTCCAATTAAACTACATACTGAGTTTTATTTTTAACTTTGTACCTCACATAATTTACATTGCAACTTTTCGAAATTCTCTATCATGGTCACACATCGGGCGTTCAAACCTTAACCCTGGTCAGTTTTAACTCGCCAGAGGCGACCGTGCGACCACCAATTTTTAGCCCTGACCACCACTAACAAGTTAATACAGTCAAACCTACATGCCCTGGACTTGGTTATCTTAAACTCCCCACTACCTCAAACTTGGTGGGTAAAATGTAAAAGAAAATTACATACCTTTCACTAATTCTCTGGTCTTTAAGACCTCAGCTCTTGAAGCTTTCCATTTGTCAAAAATTTCATTGCATAAATCATCTAATGGAAAATCCTGGCAAGTACAGAGAAAATAATTTTAGTAGTTATTTTACTGATGAAACCGTGCGAGTACTAACGTCATGATCGTGCGCAGACTTCCAACTGTTAAAAAATGAAAATATATATCTTTTCGTGAAATAATGAAGATGACTGTACAGCTGCACGTACAACCATGGCTAGCAGAGAAGATCCTTTAATTTACAAACTAAGGCACAACTGTGGGTTCTGAACTCGGTATTTTTCAGCACTGTAACAATAAAAACTTGGAGAAAGGAGATCTTATCCTTTTTTCTCCTAACCTCTAACCGGAATGATTTCCGCACAGGTCCCTACTGTGCTGTTTCCTTCTTCGAAAACAAGACAAGTTTGCACGTGCATTACCCCACACAATCCAGCCACAACATGCGTAATGTTTATTGATTGATAAATAAGTACACAAAGCACAAGTTAACAATAATAAGATGCCAAAGCCTTATATGGCGTAGGTTGTGGTGGTATTTCAGTCGGATGCGGTGTGGCTTCTAAACGACTTTCACATAAAGTCAGTAAACACGAACAGACCGTTTCTCTGGCAAAAGCAAAAGTAAACACCATTCACGACTTGGTTTCAAAGGCACTGCAAGATAACGTCATCTCTGACCAAGAATTTTCGCTAATTTTAGCAGAGGTGGACAAGTTTGAAAAACTAAAACTTGAAATCCGTCAAAAAGATCGGAAAGATACAGAAAAAAACTTAAATATGACTCAGATACGAACAGAGGTTCGTGCGGAAATTTTAAAGGAGTTAACCGCTCCCGCACGTTGAAATTTTCGTTTGAGCGAACGCCTGTAGGATGGATTTATGAGGTTGGTCTTAGAAAAGAACGGCGGTGATTTAAAAACATCTTATTCTAAATTATAACGAATAAGATGGTGTTACTTGATGAATTTAAAAAGAGATATCCAAAGGCTGATCTATCACAGTTTCAATTTGTTCCTGATAGCTATGGTGGATATATATATTGGAAAAAGAATAATATGATAACAGTTATATCATATGATGATTTAACAGGTAAAACATGGACTGATGATCTTCCGGAAGATTTGAAAACCAAACTAAACCAAGACCTAGGATTGAAAAACTCTTTTCCTGATAGTTTGAAATTAACAACTAAATCATACACAATACCAGCAATAGATTATAATTCAACAGCATCAAACATCTCCACACTGTTAACAGATCTTGATATCTATGTATCACAAAAGCAAAAATTCACAGCTGATATGCGAGACATTTTCAAGGAGGTCACTATAACATTCAGATCCGCTAAACAATCGAGAAAATGGTTAAATGGTCCTGATTATAATTACTGGCCACAACAGTTGAATTTTGCAATATGGTGTGCAACCAGTGGATGTGGAGTTAGTCTACATGAAGCGTCTAAATTCCCACCTGTAGTATATGGGTTTATCAAATTTCATGCTTACTTTACCATACGTAGGACTTTGTATGAGATGGGTTGTCCACTACCAGATGATCCCGTATTTGATCAGACAAATAATACATATAATAAAGTAGTTTTACAAAGGTTATGTCATGAATTTGGTTTACCTACTAATCCAGATTTTAGGTGGAAAGGCGGGCGTAATCATGGTCTCGGTGATATATTCCTAGATTATGGAGCTGGGTATCATGGTCGAGGTGGTGGATATCAGAACGTGCATGTAATTAGAGGATATGACACAGAGGCTGACACATGGCCTGATAAATTAAATCTATTCTCTGATGAGGGTGGTACGCGGAATAATGGTAAGCTAGTTAGTTTTATCAGGAATGATGACCATGGTGGATCACAGTATTCTTGGTTCACTCCTATAAACAGTCACGGTATAACAAAAGCAGGACTAGGTAGATTAAACCGTTCAGTAGAAGCATTTGTTTATTGCATTTTAGGTTCACAAGTTGGTACTCGGTCATCCATCGTAGGAAATAGCGGATCTGCACAAGAAACACAGCAGCAGTTTCTAAACCTTTTTGAATCTTCAGTGATTGAGAATAATATAGTTGAATCTGTTCAAAGGTATCAATTAGCTGTCCAAGAAGCTAAACTTAGACTTGATTTAGCTATTGCTCCCGGTGTATGGCTTCTTCCTAGTAATTTAATTATAAATACAGAGAGCGTGATAGGCTATAATAATAAGCTTTTGAAAGCGACTAGTGATATGAGTTTTGGAGTGAATACTTTCCTAAACACTGAAGCAAAACAGGTTGGAATAAAACATAACATGGGCTCTTCAAAGGTAAAGTTACCGCACGCGTCTGTAAAACCCGAAGTTAAGCACGCCATACCAAACACAGATGTTACAGAGTAGTAGTGAAAAGCGGGTTTTGAGACAATTTAGGTTAAGCTAATTTTTGACAGAGATTTTGTTAGTGATTTCATCAACGAGCGCAATTTTAGATCTAACCTAAATTTGACAGAGATTTTTTAGTTTTAATTAAAAAATTTACAAAAAATTTACAAAAAAAGTTACAAAAAATTTGAAATAATAGTTTAAAAGAATAGTTTATATTATCAAAATGGAACAACCACTAAAGAGTAAAAATCTTGTAGAACAGCTAAAACAAGCCATAGACGAAAATGGTGAAAGTTTAAAAAGATTGATAGTAAAACAGCTAAAGAAAATTATAAAAGAAAAAGGTAAAAAATTGCCTAAAAATGAAATTATCAAAGAGTTGCGTAAAATTCCAGAAATTGCTGAAGCTCTTGATAATATGACAAAAATACAAGAAAGAAATTATGAAAAAGAGGCTCCAAAACCTAAAACGAAAAATATTACCGCTGATCAAATAAAAACTAAAAAACATTATTTATATTATTGTATTCATGGAAGGTATAAATATCACTGTAAAAAATGTGGTGGGTCTCAAATTTGCGAACATGAAAGATATAGACCGAATTGCAAAAAGTGTGGTGGATCTCAAATATGTGAACACAATAAGCAAAAGATGGTTTGTAAAGAGTGCAGCGGGGCACAAATATGTATTCATAGAAGGATTAAATATCAATGTAAAGATTGTCATGGTTCTAAAATATGCAAACACAACAGATTTAAGGATTACTGTAAAGAGTGTGGAGGTAACCAGATATGCAAACATAACAAAGTTAAGGCGTTTTGTAAAGAGTGCGGGGGGTCGCAAATATGTATTCATGGAAGAAGAAGGGATTATTGTAAAGAGTGCGGAGGATCTCAAATATGTAAACATAAAAAACAGAAGAGGAAGTGTAAAGAATGCGAACACGGTAAACAAAAAAGCTTCCTGTAAGGAATGTAGAATAAAAAAATGATTTATAATTAAAAAATAAGAAAATGATTATAAAATTAGAAAAATGCAAAATAAATTTTTAATAAAAAAAGAATGGCTTCATTTAAAGTTTTTTAATGAAAAAGGTTTTTTTATTCGAGAATTTTTAGATTCAATAAAAGAAGATTTTTTTAAAATGATATTAAAATATCGGGGTTTTATTGCTGAAAGAGAAAATGGATATGTTTTTTGTTGTCGTTATTTAATTCAAAAAAATGAATATATAACACATGTGGGCAGAATTAATTTACATTTTGAAAATCTTTTTGATTTAAATATAGAAAGGTATAATAATGAAAAAACTAATTATACTATTTTTGATTCAATAAAGTTTGAAATATTATTGGAGGGCCGTAAGTTAATACATAAAAAGAAATTCTACAAAGACTTGCATGATGAACTAATGCCTATAGCATGGCACCCATCTAGATATTTAGATTGGTGTATTGATTTTGAAGAGTTAAGGGATTTGAAAGAAAGATGGGGTGAAGAAGATTAATAGAATATAATTATGTTGTATAACTAAAGTAATAGTTACATAACAAAATAAAAAATGAAATATAATTTAAAAAAAGATAAAATATAAAAGATGGTAAGCAAGAATATTAAATTTAAGTATTTTAATGAAAAAGAACTAAGTTTTTACGATTTTATAGAAGAAATAAAAAAAGATTTGTTAAAAGATATATCAAAAAATCGAGGTTTTGTTAAACCAAATAGAATTCCTAATATTTATTTTGTAATTAATTATGGTTATGATAATAATATTATTTATTACGCTGATGAAAATTTTGGTTTGGGTGGCATATGCATAGATAAGTTTTGTAAAGATTTATTAAAACAAGCTAATAAAGAATATCATGGAAGGATTCACGAATATGCTTATGAGAAGAATTTTATTTATTGTGATTATGTTTATGGCTATGATGAATTTATTTCTAATGGCAATTATGACGATGAAATTTATGATTATATTACCAATCATGATGATGATGATGATGAATTTTGTGAAAAATTTTATGCTAGGTATAGTGAATTAATTGATTTTGGTTATTATGATAAGGAATGTAATATTAATAAGTTTGATAATAAGTTTATTGTTAATTCATTTGAGGTAATTATATTTTTAAAAAATGACTTACATGTTGATTTAATAAAAGCAATAAATAAAAGCAAATTCTACAAAGACTTGCATGATGATTTAACGGTTGCAGCATGGCATCCAAAAAGAGTTGTGGATTGGTGTTATGATATTGAGGAGCAAGAAATTTATAATTCTTTACCAGATGAATAATAGGATATAATTATGTTGTATAACTCAAATAATGGTTATATAACAAAACATTAACGAAATAGATACCAAGCTATTGCACCACCAACAACTATAAATACTATCAGATTTTTTTCATGTTCTGTTGAGTCAATATCAGCGGATAGGACGGGTCCACCTTCATTTTTGATTAGAGTTGTTTGTGTTGACTCTGTTTTAGTTTGTTGTTTTAGGCTATGCGGCAACTTTACTTTTGAAACACCTAAATTATGGCTTATCCCAACCTCTTTTGTTTCAGTATTTAATGAATTATTCGATCCAAATTTCATATCACCCGTGGCTTTCATAAGTTTGTTATTATATCCAACTACACTTTCTGTATTTATTATCAAATTACTCGGCATCAACCAAACTCCAGGAGCAATAGCCATATCTAGACGCACTTTAGCATTTTGTACAGCCAATTGATATCTTTGTACTGAATTAGCAAGGTCATTTTCAATAACACTACTTTCAAATAAGGTTAAAAATTGCTGCTGTGTATTAATCGCCCCACCCCCATTACCATAAATTGGGGTTCTCATATCAGTTTGCGCCCCTAATATACAGTAAACAAAAGCTTCAACCGATCTATTTAATCTTCCAAGCCCCGCTTTAGTGAGCCCATGCCCACTTGTAGGTATAAACCATGCATATTTAAAATCAGCAAAGTCATCATTTCGTAAAAAAGATATTAGATTACCTTCTAGTTGCTTACCCCCATCATCTGAAAATTTATCTCCTGAACTTGGCCACATATCAGCTTCTTTATCATAATTTCTTATAACATGTACACTTTGATAATCATGATCTGTTGAACCATATCTATTTCCGTAATCGATGAATATATCTCCTAATCCTCCGTTTCTTCCTCCTTTCCATCTAAAATCGGCATTATAACTTATTCCAAATTCATTGCACAATCTATTATATGCGGCTTTATTATATGGATTATTATTTATCGCAAAAGTCTGTTCGCCGGGAAAAGGTAGTTTCATTTCATATAATATTCGCCTTATTGTGAAATATATATGAAACTTTATAAAGCTATTAACTACTTTGGGATAATTTAAACTTTCAAATGGGCTAATTCCGCAACCGGATGTTGCACACCAAACTGCAAAATTTAATTGTTGAGGCCAATAATTAATATCTGGTTTATTTAGCCATTTTCTACTTTGTTCTCCCGATTTGAAAGTGATAACTTGCTTTTTAAAAATATTAGGAAATATTGCTTTGAATTTCTTTGTATCTGTTACATATATATCCATCTCAGTTAACATTTTTGTAACATCAGTCGTAAAATCATCAAAAGCAACAGCCGGTGTAGGATAGCTTTGATTAGTAAAAGTTAAACTTTTTGGGAATGATACAGAGTCTACTTCAGCAGAACTAAGCCCTAAATCTTTCCATAAAAGGTTTTTCAAACGAGGTGATAAATTATCAATCCATGTTTTACCCGTAGGGTCATCATTAGACATTACAGTCATTCCATTATATTTCCACTTTATATATCCTCCATATGAATCATTCACAAATGTAAATTTATCAAGGTTGGCGTTTGGGTATTTATTTTTAAAGTCCGTGAGTAACATTTTATTCTTTGTGTTTTTGTAAATCAGATCTTTAGATCTAGAATAAAATGTTAATTAATACCCGCAAAACAATTACAACCCACCTCAGTTCTTTCATATGAAATTTTCAATGTGTGGGACCGGTTAGTTCTTTTAATAGATCCGCGCGAACTTCTCTCCTTATAATAGACATGTCCAAGTTTTTTTCTGCTTCTTTCCTAAATTTTTGTCGGATTTCTTGTTTTAGTTTTTGAAACTTTTCCAACTCTGCTAAAATTATAGAAAATTCTTGATCTGATATTGCATTATCTTTCAAAGCCTTTGAAACCAAGTCATTTATAGTGTTTAATTTTGATTTTGCAATAGAAGCAGTCCGTTCGTGTTTACTAACTTTATTTGAAAGTCTTTTTGATGCAGCCCCGAATCCAACAGATAATGCTCCAAAAATTCCACCGACAACACCCAAGGGTATACCGACAGCAGCACCAAAACCAGTAAGAGATGTTCCCAAACCGCTTGCAGATAGAATAACTGAAATCATCCCACCCCCAACACTGATTTTTGCTAATATGGTTCTTACCCTATTATATTTTTTCCTAACATATTCATAATGTTTTATTTCTTTCTCTAGATTTTGTAATACTTCACTAGATTTTTGTAATCTGAAATTCATGGAATTAAAATTTTCTCCGTTTGTAGGTAATGTTGGGTAAATTCTATTGTACTCATCCATTTTTACTACTCAACATGTTATCTTTAAATTGATACGAATACGGACGGTATTAGAAATTAATTTTGTTCCATTTTTATCCAGAACCCATAATTTAAAGTTGTTCAATGGATTTTTTGTTTGCGTAATTCTTAAAATTGGATACTCTTTGGAGGGAATAGAAGCTAGTAATTGTGAAGGACGGATTTCAACATTTCCTCCACTTGGGATACGATTGTAATATGAAGACTTTGGTTCAATAATATCACTCATTAAGTATAAAGGATTATCATTTGACGCACTAGTTCCAGAAAAATCTATAATTTGTATTTCTTTTGCATTATATAATGCTGGGTCTAGGTAAATTGTTGTTTCTGTAGTTAGCATTGTGATTGATAAAAAAGTTATTATATCATCATTGCATCGGCTAATCATTTTTTTAATCTACTTTCTCTTCTTTTTAAACTGTTCCACAAAATATAAAACCACAACCATTATCAAAAGCCAAGCATTCTCACCTAAAAATCCAATAACTTGGCCGGCTGTTTTGAATAGAAAGCTAACTATTGCGCCAACCATCCCTGGTAATATTTCACCCAGTTTTTTACCAAGAGTTTTCAAACCATTACCAACTCCCCTGCCTAATGTTGATAAACCTTTAGAAAGATTAGAAACTATAACACCAATTATAACCCCAACAGCACTAATAACAGCAAAAACTGTAAAACCATACTTTTTGAATATGTATTTTAATCGCTCTCGTAATGGTAAATTTTTAAGTATTTCATCTTTTCGTACATCAATATTCGATATTTGTTCTTCGCTTGAGATTGTTTTATTTCTAATCTGTTCTCTTAATTTATCAACCTCAGATTTTAATCGTTCATTGCTTTGTTCTAACTTTGTTAAATTTGATTTACCCTTCTTATATTTATCTATTTCTTCTTTGTATAATTTTGTTTCATACAAAAGTTTCTCTGCTTGTATTTTTAATTCTATATTCTGTTTAACAGTTTGATCGAAAAGACTTTTATTTTCTGCTTTTTGTACCTGTTGTCTCTCAATGAATTCCCTAAGTTCTTTTTCTCTTTCTACATATTGGTTAATCTCCCGAGGATATACTTCTGCTGTTGCTTTCAATCCTTGCAATGCATTATCTAATTCCTTATTTTTTTCAATGGATTTTTTCAATTCTGACGCGGTATTATTATATTTTTCCAACATGCTTTCATAATCAGCACCTAGAGCTTTTTTAAATGTTTTTGGTAAATTTTCTGTGTTACGAACTCCATTTTCATCAACTAATGTATGCCACACATTATTACCAGCAATACTTAATTTTCCTTCTATACTACCATTTTCTCCAAATCGCACATTAAATGGGCTGTCATTGGGATTGTAATTTGGATAATAACTTTTGAGTTTTTGCCTCGCTTCTCTCATTCTATCATATTCCTCATCTCTAAAATTATCCGGGTTACTCCCTTCAGCTTGTTTATCCCATTCAGCCCGCCCCTTCTGTTGGTTATATTCATCATAACCAGCATAATCTTGTTCAAAGGTTGTAGATGTGTTTGGACTATGATAAATTGTACCATCTCCATCATCATCATTCTCATCGTTATCAGATCCTCTTGGCAAATCTTCTAATGGTATATCTTCTGCCATGATTTTTTTTACTAATCAGTAAGAAATCTTTAGACCCTTTATGGTCGCGAAGCAAACGAGCAAAGTAAATCATATGCGGAATTTATGGAACAAGAACTAGATTCAGATAATGGAAGCCTTATGTTATATAACCCAATTACTGGTTACATAACAAAATAATGTTATAAGAATTTACTAGCTATATACCCTAAGGCTAACATTCCTCCACCAACATATACCATTTCACCCATCTTTTGATTTTCGCTGGGCCTATAATAATCAGAGAATTTTGGCTCATGCATTTGACCATACAATTTCAAAGATTCATCTGTTTTTGAAAGATTTTTTGAAGCTTGATATTTATTATCCTTTCGTCGGATTTTCCAATCAATTAGTTTCTGTCTATTTTTCTGATATTCTGCATAATCTTTTTGATATTTTTCTAATGCTTTATCGTGTCGTATTTTTTCTGTATCTGTTTTATTACCTGAGAGATATTTTGCAAGATAGTTTCCACCAACAAAGGCGGATGCATTTAATACAGCTCCTAAACCCATCATTCCTAATGATACTAATGCCATGTTTGTTTATTTTGGTAAAATCTTTTGATCCTCTAAATATGTTTTTAGATACATACTACCCGACAAAACAGCCACCCATTTTGCATAATTTGTAATACTTGAGGATGGATCGTTCAAAAATGATTCTTTCATCATCTTTTTAGCTACATACCCAACTCCCGATGCTAATCCAATAAGAACCGCAGAATCAGTAACAGTTTTCACAAGTTTGTTTTCGGTTGACATGATTTTTTACTACATCAGCAAGAAATCTTTAGATGACTTTAGTACTTATTCCATTCCTAAAGATTTTGGTATTTGTGGTACCTGTGATAAATCTGGTATCCTATTTTTATATTCAGTGTATCCATCTCTAGCTTTTTCCCGATATCTCATAAAAAGATCAAATGCTGTAAACCCTAATCCAACAACAGATAAAACAGTAGTAAAAGATAACTCTGGTAGCCATGATTTTGACTCATTATATGTATTTTCATTTTGCTCTTCTTCCTGTTTCATTTTTTCTTCGCGTTTCATTTCCCTAGCTAATGCTTCTTTTGCTTTTTTATTATATTCAGCTAATTTCTTTCCAGCCGCGACCTTTTTAGGATCTTTCTCCCTCTTTTTCGAATCTTTATTTTCAGGTGCGGGATCAGCAGTAATTTGCTCAACTTGTTCATTTTGCTCAGACATTATTTTACATATCATTAAGAAATCTTTAAATCATGCTTAGTGGACAGTATCATACCCACTATCAGCCTGCTCAGTAGTCTTTTCAGTTGTATTTGAAATATCTTTATTTTTATGCTCAGTTGTAGTTGTAACTTGTTGATTTTTGTTGAATTTAACGTGTTTAGCTACTTGAAATAATCCGCTAGCAAGTGCAGCCAGTCTTCCTGCTTTTAATGCTAATAACCCAACAATGTTTGTTAGTTCACGATTAACTAAATCATCATTCTTCAAATCCTTACAAAGGGCATCAATATCATCCACAGGAACCATGTAAGAAATAATTTTAGAAATTAATTGAAGGGATGAATCTACCACTCCGCCACTAATTTTCTTACCCATTACCGCTTGATAACGATTAAAATATTTTTCAATATCTTTTACTGATAATTTTTTTACATCACCCAGACTCATATCAACCCCTAAATATTCCTTTGTTGTTCCCAAGGTTGCGAGAATGGCTAGTGATTCTTGTTTAACTTCAACTTCATTATCTTTTATCTCATCTTTTACCGTTTCTCCATTCGGTTGGTCGGTATTTTCTTTAATATAATCTTCAACGTTTGTCATCTTTTGTGATAATAAATGGGTTATTTTTAAATCACTTCACTACTCTCCGTTTGGAACTTCCAAATAACAATTAAATGGGTAACGCAAACTCAAACATAGTCTGGAATATTTTTCTGTTTTAAGGAGTTGTACAAACTTTTTACCTAATTCATAATCCAAATCACCACCATAATCTTCGAAAAACATTTTCATACCTTTCTGCGATGGGTTATGGAAAGTAACAACGCAAGCCACATTTTCCCGGAATGGTTTTGCTATCGACGTTAATTGTTGAGTTAGAACCCACATTGATAATCCGTGATGCCTTCCAGAGAATGCTAAATCTATAAACTTATTCGATCTTTTTTTCAGATCAGTGGATACAGCGCAATCATCTAAAATTATTAATGTATTTGTTCCGGAGAATAAAGTTTGGCAATCATTTAACAATTCATTAATCTCATCTACATTACTTGCATCGGGTGATAATACAAAGAATCTCTTGTCTCCACAGGCAAAATTATGATATGTTTTATTTTTAGAATAAGTTGGGCAAATGAGAACAATATATTCAAAAACTTTTCGAAATGACCCTCGAAGTTGATCTATTATATACTTTGTTTTTCCACAATTTGTTGGTCCAGTTATTATACAATGAAAGGGAATTTTATCTCTCAATTCTTCCATAATTTGTATAATAACTAAAGGTTTTTAAATCTCAGTACTTTATGGATTGTAAACCTGAATTCATTATTTCCATCATTGCATCAGCAACAACAAACATATAACAGGTTATGGTGCCAGATCCGCTTTGTTTTCGTTTAATTTCTAGTTTTACACCATCTTGTGTATTGGTTAAGGCTAGTCCACCTCCATGAATGTTATTATCAGGATGAGTTCTCATATCAACCCATAGGGCAAACTTATCATCATAAAAAGCTTTTTCCTTTATTGATCGACGAGAGGAACCCAACTCTTTTTCAAATCTTTTCTTTACTGACTCCCATAGATCCGATGGTATCATTCCCTTTGAGTATAAACGATTTGGAACACCATCAACATCTATATTAATCGAGGTTATACCAGGATTGTAAAAATTCTCAGAGTTACGTGCTCCTGCCGCGTTTGGTAATTTAAACAAAAATAATATCCCAGTCATTGATCTTCTAGGCAAATTAATATGTTGATTTATAACACTATCACCGCCTATGGAAAAGGTAAAAGTTTTGTACAAAGTTACATTTTCATAAAAGAATCCTTTACCAACCTGATAAGCTGCCTGTGCCTCGCGGGCTAAGTATTCGCTTGAAATTGAAGAATATTCCAACTCTAAGTTTTTGATTGAATATGATGGTGTTTTAGTTGTGTCGGAATAAACAACGATATCATTAATTGGAGCAAGTGTAATCTCAAATATTAGATGATTTTCCAGAGCTTTTGGGTAGAAAACACCATGATCTTTTAGAATAGGATGATTTAGTGGGATATGATATTTGGTGTTATGTACTGTTGCGAGAGCTACTTCCTTTGTATCTTTGGTTTTCTTATCTCCAGCATTTGTTCTAAGTTTTCTCATGTTTTCGGAGGAAATACCTTGCCTTAATCTATCCTCTCTATCTTCTTCTGTTAAAAATAAATCATGATAAGTTTGAAATATATCATATCTTTGAGTATCCTGTAATGTTTCACCACCAAAAAGAACCCTAAGTCTAGATACAAGATTACTACCCACATTATTCACGAGAGTATTATTAGCATGTCCTTCAACATCCAAGTTGAATAGTAAATATACGCTTCCTGGAACAATCACTAAATTCTCTGAAAGTTTTGGTATATTTATATATAGTGTTTCACCGGGGCTGGCTGATGATGGATTGAGAGTAATTCGGTTCAGCGTTGATTCGGCTTTCAAACCAAATGGTTCTCTGGGTATTCTGTTTGGATTAATTTTTTCAGACGTCATACTTGATTTATAAAATACTTTGGCTAATCTTTAAATGAGTTCTAATTTGTCAAAAATATATTATTCAACTTTAGGATATTGGAAAGGATATTCCGCAATTCCTAAATTAGCAGAAAAAGCAAAAGTAAGTGAAGATGAAGCGAAACAATGGTTAGAGAAACAGGCAATATGGCAAATATATCTTCCAGCTCCAAAATATATACCTAGACCACACTGGACCGTGGATAAACCTAATCAGATTCACCAAGCAGATTTATTATTTTTACCTCATGATAGAGTTGGAAGAAAAACATATAAATATGCATTAGTTGTGGTTGATGTGGCTTCTAGATATAAAGATGCTGAACCATTAACCTCAAAAGAAAGTAGGGAAATTTCAAATGCTTTTGAGAAAATATATTCTAGAAAATTAAAATACCCTAAAACATTAATGGTTGATCCGGGAAAAGAATTTATGGGTGAGGTTACAAAACTTATGAATTACCATAATGTTAGAATACAGAGAAGTGAAGCTGGAAATCATAGAGCTCAATCTTTTGTAGAAAATGCAAACAGAATATTAGGCGAACGATTATTTAGTCACCAATATGCGCAAGAAATGGTTAGCGATGAAAGATCTCGGGTATGGGCGAAAAGATTGCCTGCTATTCTAAAAACTTTGAATAATACACCAACGAGAATAACTGGTAAAGAACCCGATAAGGCTATAAAACAGAAAGAGGTGAATATTGAAACTAAAAATTATCAGCGAGTTGTAGGTCTTGATGAGGATAAACTACCTCCAGAGGTTAAAGTTAGATATCTATTATCTCCCGGTGAACTTGAAGGTGGAGAAAAAAGGCGAGCTACAGATCCTATTTGGAGTATCAAAGTTTATGATATTTCTAGACGTGTAATTTCACCTAATCAACCAGTTTTATATTATTTACTGAATGGGCCTGGACGAGGCTTTGTAAGGGAAGAATTACAGGTTATTCCCTATGATACAGAACTTCCACCAGATTCTGTTTTGGTACGATAGTGTCCATAGGCGTAAGTATTTATTCCATCTTCACAAATTATTCTCTTATCATCATCGCCAGACAGTGCAACTTTATTAACCGTTTCAGTATAAACATCATGTAATTGACTTCTTATTACTTTCATCTGTCTCATCTGCGGTTCTTTATTGAAAAGGCAATCCTTGTAATCATTAAAGCTTATGTTATTTTTTACAACTACTTTCTTCATTCCCTTACATTTCTTTTCTTCTTCACCTTCATCCATCCTGTAGGAATAAAGCTTTGCTCGTAGACCTACAAATTCAGCTATCTGCCTGCCACCGGCTTCATCTTTAAACATATTGATGACTTTTTTGTTTACGCCCGTCTCAATACCTGATAGATGATTTTTGGGAAAGTTGCTTGTGTCAAACTTATCCCTAACATCTGGACTTATATCTTTATAGAAATCCTCTGTTTCTATATCATAAGCAAGACTGTCTGTATCTGTAAACAACAATTTTGCTTTTTCTCCATATTTTGGTTTTATATAATTATAATGAAAATCGTACATTATTGTTTTACTTTGATCTAGAATGCACATACCTAAATAAACGGGTTTATTGAATACTAACTTTGTTTTCTTCATGTGAATGGCTACAAGATTTTCACAAAAGATAGTACGATGCTGATAGTTAGGTTTTGATATTAATTTTTTCGCATCTTTTTCATTAGTAACTAATTTAATATCAACCCTATTTCTAATGTTTTCCATAGTTTTACCAAACACAGAATTATTCATTAACTAGAAGAAATCTTTCTCAAAATCGTTATTTCCTTTAGCTCTGAGGTTGGTATTCAATTCAATGTATGTTTTTAACCAAGCTGACTCTTCAAATGTAATTCCTCTATGAATTTTTGTAACTTTTAATCCAAGACTTTCATAAAGTTTTAATGTTTCATGATGAACAACATACTTTACCTTATTGTTTAGATTTGGAATCAGTTTCTCAACCTTATTAATGAAAAGTCTCTCTGGAGCAAGTGGGTAATCATTATGTAAATCATGAAGGTAAGTTGGGTATTCTAAATCAACCTCTAGTATACAAGGCATATTTTTCCAGTATGTAAGATCTTTTTCTTTCATCCATCTAAAACCGTGAGTAGGTAGTGGTTTACTCATTGCCCCTCCATATAAATTATTTGCATCGAGATATATAATATAATTTGTAGTCATGTTAGGAATATATTCATTCATATATGGGTTGTTTGCTTTACCATATCTAGTAGAAATCATAGAGACTCCGCCTCTAATACCTTTCTCAACCATAAGTAACATATCGATGTCAGTTATCAACTCCAAATTCACTTTTGTTAACTTTAATGCTGCATCCCAAGCTAGTCCGGGCGCTGTATAATACCAAGCAGGATCTAATCCATAGTTTTTACTACAAACATCTCTAAAGTTTTCGAATACATCCGCTAAAAGTAATACATCTGACTTTATATATAGGTCGTGATATTCCCTAAATGTTTTAATATTAAAGATTTTCCATACATTTTTTGCATGTTGGTAATCATCTTCTGAAATATCTTTGCTGTTTAGTTTTGAGTAAAATTCCTCCTTTGGTGGAAGTTTAGTTTCATTAAGTTTATATAATCCATCAAACCAATCATATGGAAATATGCCCTTTCTCAACAAGGACTTTAATTCTTCACCTTTATAGAAAATATTTAAGTTTTTGAAAGATTCTTTTGGTAGATTAGTTACTAATTTATCTAGACTTGTTGTCATAAATTTAAATGAATCTATGAATCTAATATCTCGCTTCACCTCAATTTGCTTACCTTCTTTATTTGTAAATGTATCAACCACAATCTGTTTTGTGAAAGAAATATACTTTTCTTCGTTATTAGGTATGCATTTTATATTGCCTTTTGTTATGCCAAGATTCCTAATAAAAATATGAGCATCATATCCAGATAAGTTGTGAAATATTACTGGAAAAAACTTTGGAATCTTGTAATTTAATTTACATTCATTATGGACTGCCCCTCTATACTTTCCTGTAAAGTGACATATATCTAATACTTTATCTTTGCGAAATTCTTCGCCGCATATATGACAGTGAGTCGCATTTTCATATTCTTTTTTATTCATTTCTGTCATATCTGCCTCCTTTTTATTATATTTTGTATTATTGTAAATTCTCTTAATATCATTCTCCAAATTATCTACAAATATCTGAGGTATATCTTCATCTAGGGATTCTGCGGTATATTGCACAAGCTTGGGCGGAAATATTTTATCATCAAAGGGCTTTATGAGATAGCAAAAACCTGATGCTTTATGTTTCTGGTATTTATTGGTAAAACTTTCGCTTTCATTTGGTAAGCAGGTATGTATTTTCTCTGGGTAACACTCAAAGTCTGCATATACAACAAATGGTGCGCGCATTTTTCTATTATAATTATTGAATTTAATATACTTAGGATTACCATCTTCATCTAAAGGCATTTCAATCTTAACTTCTTTATTTGTGTTACAATATTCTAGATGTTTTTCCAATGATTTTTCTGACTGAAATGCATTTAGACATCTGGGGCAAAAGTGCATCTTAGATTTATGTTTACTAACTTTTGCAGCTAACAATCTGCTCATATTCTTTATCCAACAGTAATGATTATTTTCATCTTCTGATATTAAAAGTAAGTTGATTAGATAACCTTTTTGTTTTTTACTTATTCTTAGTGGGTATACATCATCTTTATCATATCCGTAGACATTAATCGTGTAGTAAGGGTTTTGCTTTTCAAACCTATCAATCTGTTTTAATGAAGTGGGGAATTCTATTCCTGACCAGTTGAAGTTCTTCGAATTTTCAATCATTTCTTTGTTTTGTCTCTCTGGGTGAATATCTTGTTTATATACAGCGGAAGTTACGGCCCACTTAAAACACTCATTATCATTCTCATTCTTAACATTTATAATTGCCTTTTTTGTTGCTAATTTTTGTGGTAAATTAATATATGAACTTCCAACAAAAGGTTCAAAAGGGTCGATGTTGATATCAAAATATTCAACTTGATTGAATTGCCATCCAGAACCTTCATTTTGAAACTTTTCAGCCTTTTCAAGTAACCTATTTGTCATAGTATTGAATAATTCAGATAAATCAGTTGACTCTGTTATTAATTCCATAAAAGAATGAAAGTATCCAAAGTTTTCATCAATTTTTCCTAATAATAGTGACTTTTTTATAAACTTACACGTAAATATAAATTTAACCTTGATCGGTTTCTTTTGCTTGTTAATTAAATCAAGAACTTTTGGTTTTATATTATTTAAAAACGCTTTGGGCCCATACCCCTTTTTTCCATCTATCCTGTAAGTTTTCAAATAACCTCTTAATGCTGTTTGTTTTTCTTCTATATTGAATTCTTTTTCAACCAATTCATCTTTCACACTATCAGATATATTTACCTTTTTTCTAGGTTTGGGTTTTGTTTGTTTGTTATTAGTAAGTTTTATAATATTTTCATTGGTTAAATCTGCAAGCTTTTTAGAAAACTCATCTTTATCCATAACCTTAAATGAATAATTTCCCCAATTAAAAGTTTTGGGGGTGGTTTTTGTTTTTGGTTTTGCCCCCTCTTTTTCATAATTTCTTTCTTGTATTTTTGTCATATTATCAAGAGCTTCAGCAATTTCTGGAATTTTACGCAACTCTTTGATAATTTCATTTTTGGGCAATTTTTTACCTTTTTCTTTTATAATTTTCTTTAGCTGTTTTACTATCAATCTTTTTAAACTTTCACCATTTTCGTCTATGGCTTGTTTTAGCTGTTCTACAAGATTTTTACTCTTTAGTGGTTGTTCCATTTTGATAATATAAACTATTCTTTTAAACTATTATTTCAAATTTTTTGTAACTTTTTTTGTAAATTTTTTGTAAATTTTTTAATTAAAACTAAAAAATCTCTGTCAAATTTAGGTTAGATCTAAAATTGCGCTCGTTGATGAAATCACTAACAAAATCTCTGTCAAAAATTAGCTTAACCTAAATTGTCTCAAAACCCGCTTTTCACTACTACTTACAGCTATAAGCACAAAGCCTCCTTCGGTGACCTCTCAGGTCTCTCAACATGAAACTAATCTATTAGCATTGACAGTTGTCGCGGGTGGATTAGCATGGTATCTATTTCGGTAACCGTCACGCAACTAGAAGATCACTTGTTCGCGAGCACAAGCTTTCAGTAGACGGCTCTTTCACGTGGTCGCTAATTTACATACAATCGCTGTTCACGTGGAGAACAATAGATTGCATACCTCTACGACATAGCAACAAGCAAGTTAAAAGTGGATTTGATGTTTACTTTCTAGAGGCCCGTTTCTAACGTCGCTCAGGAATGTAATTACGTCAATGTAAATTCGATAGTTTTCAGGTATTAATACGTGCAGTTCATCACGTATTGTTTGTACTATGATTGAGCAAGACGGTACAGAACTAGAATATGATTCCTTCGATTTAACAAACATTTCGCAAAGAAATGGTTTTCAACTTCCACCACCAAGAAAAAGAGAAAATCTAAACGACTTTTTGTCGAATCTTACGATGAAAGACACCATTCCGAAGCAAGACGTTAGGAAGATTTGGCTGAGAAAGACGGAAGAACGAGACAAAGCTCTGAGACAACTAAGAGACGCCAAATCGAAGATTGAATACTGGATGGCAAAGGCAAGAACTGCAGATGAAATGGTTGCTAAATGTGATGAAGACCTACAAAAGCTCGATGCTCTCATAATGACTGACATTTTAGCTAATCGTTGAAAGACGATTGAACAAATTTTTTGTAAAGACTCTACATAGCGGAGTCGTCAATACCTGCGAAACTAGGTATTCTGATGAGGCTTGATATTAGCCGAAACGACTCTTGAAGTTACTGTAAAATAAAGCTCACGTTCTGTCTTGCGTTGCGTTACATGCCTTACAGTGGGACTTTTGTCTGTTGTGCTCGCATATTTGAGAGCCCCCGCACAATTTACAAAAACCATCTCTGTCTTCCATGAAGACAAAAGTGAAACCTGCGAATACTCGGCGCGTGACAAGCTCTGAGAGTCGTCATGAAAATAACCTAATCGTGATTACGGCCTTTGTGGCTGGTTTGGCTTGGCATCTATTTCGATAAGACTATCCGTTTAGTTTTTTGTAACGCGCCATGAGTTACAAAACTGTGATAGACTGTCTGGTTAATATGATAATTCGATCGTGTTTAATTATTTTACACATCAAGTTGGAAGCTAGAAAATTATGCCTGAGGAAAAAAAAAATACAAACACAAGTTATGTGTGATGACTAAAACGTGATTCAACTTTGATTATGTAACATCGTACACGTGTCAGTGATTCTACTAGCTCCTTTGCAACATACAAAATCGTTTTATATAAGAATGTCCAAATTCAGTTCAGCATAGGTCTGTCCATTACATGATTTGTATCACTTGTAGGTCACATTTACATTAGAAAATGAAAATTATTTCGGCTGTATTAGAAGAATTTGGTCTTATCAATTCTAAAGGAAACCTCCTTTCTTCTTGTTCTTCTTCATCAAGATACTTCTTCAGAATGTCACCCAGAATGTCATGCTTGTCTGCCAATTGCATCTTTCTTCTCCCATAATCATTCACCAAGTCTGCTCCATTCAGATTCGAACGAATATCTCGCATAATCCTTATCAGCTCCCGAATTTGCTCAATTGCCTCACCTTCGTCTTCAGTTTGAAGTCTCACTTGTGTCATAGTTGGTACCTCTACTTGTGTGGCGGCACACAAGTGAGACTCACGGCGGCGTAAGAATAATGTTCTTTGTGCTTCTCTTTCCATCTCGAAAACTCAACGAGTATATCCGAAGTTAATTATGCAACACTGTCACTATTAGCCGAAACGACTCTTTAACCAAAGCAGATGGCTGTCTCATGACCGGAAAACAATTCCAACTAGATGAGTCACAAGGTAAATTTCGTTATGTAACACAAGTCAGTGTTACATAACCTAGTGTTTAATAAATTAATCTTGTCGTGTCTCTTGTGTTGCGTTACAAGCTTTACAATGAGACTTTTGTCTGTTGTGTTCACATATTTGAGAGCCACCACACAACTTACAAAAGAATTTCTGTCTGTTGTGCTCACATATTCCTTTCCCGTTGCAGTCTTTGCAGATATATCTCGCTCGTTTATGTTCGCAGAAGCTACCACCATTACATAATTTGCAACGTGATTTACGGTGGTTGTGAGGACAGATTTGTGACCCATGACAATCTTTACAATAATATTTTATTTTACCGTGCGGACATTTCCGGGCATTAATCTCAGGTATCGGCTCATCGAGAATACTCGGTGGTGTATTATCCAGCACTTCGATGAGCTCGGCTTTACGTAATTTGTAGTAGCCTTTGATCCCTCGCTCTTTGGCGAGGGCTTTCAACTCTTTCACTGTTTGTTTGTCCATTTTTATTATAATATCTATTTCTTTAAGCCGTTTTCAATTTTAAATTCTCATCCTCTGAACTTAAACAAGTCTTGGTGTCCTGGGTAAAATCTTGATAACTCTATTACCCAACCTTCCTGGGTAAAAGTCTAGATAAGATCTTGATAACTCTATTACCCAACCTTCCTGGGTAAAAGTCTAGATAAGATCTTGATAAACCATTTTTTGCGCTCGTGTCGGCCCGGCCCCTCTACTGGTGGGTGTGTGAGGTCATATATGGACTGATAGCGGCAGCCAGAGGCGCCTTTACATGCTGACGTCCGATCTCACCCAATAGAAGTGTAAAGCGCCTTTGAACGTATTCATATGAAAAAGTGCGCTATATAAATTCATTATCATTATCATTTGAGAGGTTGCAAGATGGAATCCACCTGTTGTCCACCGTCTGAATTTCTCAAGCAGCTATGTCAGGATTTTGCAAGATTCTTCTGTTGCCTGTCGGAATTTCGTCTCAGAGGAGTCATTTCTTGCCAGTTCGTGTCTCCCATATCGCTTGTCGGAATTTCTCCCTAACAGGCCTAATGCAGAGCTTCTACATTCTCTGGAAGTACTTCACCGTAGGGCAGCCAGAATTATATACAACTTATCCCGAGATATGCCTACCGCGGAAGTTCACCGACATTCGAACTGGAATACTTTAACCTTCTATTATAAATTTCGATTAATTAAACTACTCCATAGCGTGTTTATAGGTGAAGCACCTACGGCTCTTTCATACTTGACAAATAAACCCTGCACTGCATACAACTTGAGAAGGAGTAATAACATAAGCGTCCCGCGTTTTAATTCGCAGTTTCTAAAAAAAACTCTACAAGCTATAGAGGCGCTATTCTTTGGAACGCTGTCTCGAGTCATTTTACAGACCAGTTTACTGTTTTTTATCGCAAAGTGAAGAAGGACTCTTGATTTTAGCGCACAGTCGGTCTAGTCGCTGCGCAGGCACTACCAAGATTTTAAATGCTTTTAACTATAGTCAATTTACCTAGAGGTAACTAATGTAAATTCATTTTACTTCTTGGTTAGAATTTTACTGTATATTTTTACAGTTTCAATTGTAGTTGTATTTTGTAAGTGATGTTATTCTTATTTTCATACAGTTTTATCCATTTGTAATCATTTTTACACGACCCCACAAGCTTTGAGCTTTAAACCACATCGTGTTTAAATAAAGGATATGTATGTAGGCCTTGTTATAGGCTGCTCTTTTTTAAGGCTAGATGCTTACAATTGCATTAACCTATTACAAGAGTTAAATCTTACATTGCAACTCTCCGAAGCTCAGCAAATAACAAAAGTGACAAATGACTGACTTATTTGACTGAAACTGAATCTTCTCAAGCAAAAAATTAATGGGAAATGAATCAGAAACTGTTCTCCCTTCTGACATCTTTAATTATAAAGGTTATCTTTGTTCCTGTTTGTTTTTACGGTTCTCCTTTACATTACAAATATTTTCTGTCTTTGTTTTCTGAAAGAACAAATTTTAAACTGGTTGTCATAGAAGTGTCCATAAACTTTGTATATTTTTTCCAGCTAGAGCAAATAATATAGCATGTCTAACTTATATTTCCTAGCTGAAACAGAGCATGGCAAAACCTAATGTGATGGATGGATTGCAAACTTCTGTCTTAAAAGAAGAGGCCCAGCAAAATTCAGCCATCATCGTGGCTGCACCTGAGACAATCTCTTTGTCTGTCAAGCACATGTGTACTTTGTCCCACTTCATAGAAGCGCAGTGTTTCATGTCAGCATAGTTTACCATCAAACAGTGTCACCTTGCTCTTCTTTCCCCTTTCTGTGTCCTTTTCTTTTCTTTTTCCTTTCTCTCTTCTGCTTTTTGTTTCTGTTTTTCCTTTGCCTCTTTAATTTGTTGCTTTTTCTGCTCATTTTCATCTCGCATTTTGTCTCTTTTCTCCTTTTCCCTGTTTGCTACTGCCTGAGCATTTATGTTCTTACCAACTCCTGTAAGAAAGACAGTAACACATGATTCATGAGCACTTCTCACCTTTGCTCCACCTCCCATCCTCCTTCACTGAGAGGTGAGATAGAAATAAAGAGACACATGAAGAGTGCTGCCCAACCAGCGTGAGCTCATCCCAGTTTCTGTAGCATGACACACTGAGTAGCATTGCTGACTTTATTGAGGGGTAGAAAATAATGGGGACTAAAACCTTTTCTAGAGCTAAGATCAAAAGAGTAAAACGACAACACTTTTTGAAAAACAAAAACAAGGATATAAATCAGAACTGAATCAACACAGGGTTAGTTTCTTAATACAACACATGCAAACATTTCAATGCACTGATTGGCTCAGAGCAAAGTCATTAATCCCAAACAGTGTAATAAATTGAAGTTGAGTGCAGAAATTTGAAATTAAATTTTTGCATGTATATTATTAACAAGTAATCAAATGATTTCGAGTGCAATTTTGTATAAGCAACAACTAGTAGATTTTTTCCCCAACAAATCGCACTTGTTCCACAGGCTTGTGCAATTTTTTCAGTCTTTGTCCTTGCTTATTCCAAATTGCACTCAAAACCATTTGATTTCCGATACAAACAAACTGGTGAAAGTAATCCGAGTGAAAACAATTATGGTTAGCTTAAGTTTGTTTGCTCTTCTTATCAAAATCCAAAATACTAGGCAAAGTAACTTTACAGTACCTTACCTGATAATGACGCATTCTCAGTAGCACAAGTCTCTTCATGATCACTGTCACAAGTAGCACAAGGTTAAAGAAAACAATGGCATTGAACAAGATAACATCACAGGTAAATATCGATCCAAATCGCAGCAATAATTCTGAATCACCTAAGTCATGTGAAACGCTTTCCTATTCAAATTCCTATGCATGGAAATTGCACTGTCTACAATGGAAGATCCACAATTTTTCTTAGGAGGTCGTGCACCACTAAGAAATGACATAACTGTCAAGTGAGGTTTATCTCAGGAGGGGTGTATTACTAAAAGGATATGGAGAATCCTCATCTGATTCATGTCCGTATTGAGCCACAAGCAGGTTTTTCATCTCAACGTCAGACTTTGTTTGACCTGGTTTTGTTGTTGACACTGTGGATGCTTGTTTTTCCATGATTTCTGCTAGTTTGTTTTGCTTCTCTACAGCTTTTTGCTCTAAATAATAATACATAATAAAGTGACTTTTAAAAATTGTAATGACTTTGAGCTTCAAACAGGAAATTGAAATTGAATGGTTTCATTAGGATAAAGGCACAACAAAGTTATGCAGAACACAGAAATAGCAACAGCAGGGCTAAAAATTAACTCCAGTGCTTGGTGGCCAGTCTGGCCAGTTTCCTTGAATTCTTAGAGGCCCGCCCCAAAATGAAGTAGCCCTCGATTATTTCTTCAGAGTCACATGGCAATCACAAAATCAAAGTGGAATCTATATGTTGTGAATGTAAATAACTCGTGAAATCATGGTTAAAACGGCTCAGAATTTCCACTTCAGAACTAAAAATTAACTGAAATGGATGATCTTAGAGTCCAGGCAAAGAAACAAAGAGAAAGGAAGTCCAATTAAACTACATACTGAGTTTTATTTTTAACTTTGTACCTCACATAATTTACATTGCAACTTTTCGAAATTCTCTATCATGGTCACACATCGGGCGTTCAAACCTTAACCCTGGTCAGTTTTAACTCGCCAGAGGCGACCGTGCGACCACCAATTTTTAGCCCTGACCACCACTAACAAGTTAATACAGTCAAACCTACATGCCCTGGACTTGGTTATCTTAAACTCCCCACTACCTCAAACTTGGTGGGTAAAATGTAAAAGAAAATTACATACCTTTCACTAATTCTCTGGTCTTTAAGACCTCAGCTCTTGAAGCCGCCATGGCCAGAAATCCGTGACAGTCAGCAGCATGCATCGAGGACTCGCAAAGACCAGAAACATCGTAGTGATCATGCGCAAAGGCATCAGATTTCCCAACTTTCTCTTAGTAAAATGGCGGACGGTGTGCGAGCGTCGAGTAAAAGAACTCGTGGTTTGTATGTGCAGATGCACAATGCTTCATCTTCAGATCTTGTTTGGGGAGGAAAAAACAACAAAAGGCGAACAAAAAAATCTAATTTTTTTCCCGTCGAACGGGTCGTATCAAAGAGGACCGCAGGCGGCACGGTGAGTGTTTCAGGTTTAAATTTCTTTGGTTGTCACTTGTTTCTCCCTTGATTTAGCTCTTTGAACTGAAGCATATCCTTTGCAATTTTCAGACTCAGTATTTGATAAAGTGGTCTGGGTACAGTGCATTTTATAATAGCTGGGAGGACGAGGAATACCTCACTGTTGATCTTATCAGGTGAGCTTACTTTTTCCTCTTAAGTGGTGATGTATAGTTTAATTGCAGCTAGCAGAACTTTTCATTGTCAGATGATTGAAAAACGTATTTTGTAGTTACTTCAACCTTTTACTGAAGGATATGTTAAAGTTGTTATTACTAGAGTGATGGATTGAAGCTTCCTTGGTATTTTCTTGAATTCAGTCGAATGTGTTTATCTTCAATTTCTTTGAAAAGTACTTGTATTATACATGTATATTATTAGAGTTTTTCTCTTCTTTATCTTGTAACATTCTACATTTGCTTTAATGTTTTGATTTAAATTGTGTAACAATGTACTAAATGATATTTTGTGGATTGTAGTTTAGCTTAAAACATTTCCTGTCCAGAGTGCAAAATTTTGTTACTAATTATATTTTATACTTTCCTTCAATTGCAGAAATTATGACAAGCCCCCAGTTCCGAGGGAAAGGGTGATCAAAGCAGTTGACACCTTGCGGGTATCAGTACTCGCAAAACTTAAAAGCAAATCCCGAAGCAATGTGGTTATTGATTTTGAGCATGATTGCTTCAGAATGCTTTTCTATGGGAAGGGGAGGGAGGCTAGACAGAAGGGCTACATCCTGCTTGAAAAAAGCGACTTTGAAAGGTGTCAGCTTGTGGAAAACTGGGATGTAGCTTGTGACAGTAATGGGGATGGGGTGAGGGTTAAGTACCCTTTCAAGGTTCATTTATTTTTAGCTAAGTCTCCCAAAACATTTACCATAGTCCAAGGAGAGCTTCAAGAAGATCAGCGAATGCTAATTGAGAAGCTTTCCCTGGACTTTGGTCGGCAGCCTTTTACCCTCAGGCCTTAGATTAATGTATTTTGAATTTAATCTTTTTACTCCCACTGACAAACCTTTATTTTTTGTACATAGAAAGAAGTTTTTCAGCAGCAATAACTTATTTGCTTTAGTGCTATTTCACAATCAACTTTTACCTCATGTTATGTACTTCATACCATGAGGTATAGTGATGGATGGATTTGTCACTCCATTCCCGTTAGACAATTAATTTTGCATTAAATCTGCATTAAATGTAAATTAAACAGGTTCTCCCCTGTCTCCCCTACTAGGTTTGGTTTTGTCCACAAAGTCATGCTATTGTTTTATGTTCACATATGTGGGGGGAGGGGGTGAGACAAAGCGGCAAAACATGTTTACAAAATGGCGTCAGTTGTGTCGAGCCCGACGTAAAGATTGTCAAGGCGGGTTTTCGTTCCTTTCACTCCATCTTTGATCAAAATACACTAACAGGAAATGTGTTCAAGAATGCTCGAGGGGAAAGAAATGGGTTTTAAAGTCTTAAACGTGACGATGTCTCCAATTTGGACGACGAGTAATTGATCAGTCGTAGCAAGAGTGCACAAAACAAATTCGGAATGAACGCTTTATTGTCTGGGGAAAGGACAGCACTTCATGAAATAATTACCACAGACCATGAGGTAGCTCAAAGGTGCCTTTGATTTTTTAACTGTTGTTAAGGGTTGATTTTGGTTACTTTTGGGAGTGAAAGGCTTAGAGTAATGGATGATAACTTTTAATTATGTATAGTCTAGTTTTCAAATTGTTTCCTTTTTTGGGATTAAATATTTTCTTATTTACAAATTTCCTGCAGTTGTTTGATAAGTTCAATTTTGTTTTTGTTGCTAAATCCTTTGGCATTTCTCTTTTTTAATTCCTCTTTCAATTGCTTCACTGTCATATGAGAAAAGTCATTGTCAGTGCTGGTGGACATAGAAGGGGGGTGTTCATTTTGAGCTTCACTTGATTGCTGGCGTGGATCTTGACTGAAGTGTTCCCTTGCTTTCTTTCGGTTTCCTTTAATTTCAACATCCCAGTAGCTTTCCTTGCGCTTTGTATAACTGCGTACTTCCCTTTCATGTTCTTTAAGCTCCCACTGACGTTGCTCTTGTCGCAGAACATCCCCAGCTGAATCCCACTTGTTGGACTTCCGCAGAATTATTGCACGAGCTACATCATTGTTCTTTTCAACCCCTTGCCCTGTAAATATTTTGACTGACTTGTGGAGCTCAAAGAACTTGGGAATGTGTGCAACCATGATGTGCATGTATGGGGTAACTCTGGCTTTCTCATACCCTTCTCTTTTGCCATTTAGACTTACAAAAAGAGAAATCCACTCTTTTGCCTTCATGAAAAATTCTGTGGGTTGTTTCTTAGGGTTCCAGCCATTGACAACTTTGTAAATTTCAGCAAACTCTGTCCAGACTTCAACCACAGTTGATGCAGTTTCTGGGCGGAGAATGCTGTGTAACTTGCTGGGGAGGTCAGCCAAAAGGATCTTCTTGTCTTTTCCCAAGAGGCTTGTCCAGTCATGTTTGCCACTAGCTTTCCCATCAGCATTTCGTTGTTCCCACACGTCAAATGAAACACCACAAGATCTGATTGCCCCAATCAGGCTTTTTAGATGTAACCCTGTTACTGCCCCCTTTTTACTGTCCAAGTCATCATCTTTATCCCAGTCTAGGCACTCATGTACTATATTTTCAAGCAAGATATCTGTGACACGCAGCATTAAGTGAAGCTCATCTACCACTATATGATCAAGTGGGATATTCAACAAAGGTTGTTTGTCACAACAGTAGTTTTCTTTGGATTTTTGTGACATTTCCCAAATCTCTTCCAGTGGCCTTCCCAAGGGTGGAGTGTTGTAACTGTTGTAGTCATTATTGATTTTCCAGCGATCAGTCTTGTGTATTTTACACCAGGCACAAGCATAGTTGGATGTTGCCCCCTTGAGTCCAAGCATGAGCAAGATAAATTTGTAATCACCACCAAGATAGAATTCAGTTTTAACCTCCTGGCCATCCACAGTAATTTTGCCTGTGGCAATTAAGTCATTTACTTCCCTGAATAAACTCTGAAATGACTCCTTTATTGTGTGATAACTCTCAGATCCATTGACTATACCAAGAGTTCTATTTCCTTTAGCTGACATAACTGACTCCTCTGTTTGCAAAATAGAAAATGAAAGTAAAATAAAATTTGAATTTCGGGTCATTCTTGCACCGTCACCATTGATTTTGATTTTGATTTTATCAGTGATAGGGTCAAAGTCACTGTTTTGCTTGAGAAAAGCAGAGATATGCTCTTTGAACACAGTTTCAACTGAACTTACTTTGGCCCCTTCAAACTTGGCATGTAATGGATCAATTTGGCACATTTTGTTTAGCTCATCACGGCATTGCTTGACCAAATAGGAGCGTGGAAGACCATCTGTAATCATAGAAATTTCATGATAGAATGCATCTCCCACACAAAATTTGTCCAACAGGAAGAGGATTTTTTCCACACACTCTTTTTCTTCTTCAGGCAAGGAGCTGTACTTTCTTTCCCATTCCTCTTGACTGGCTGAATACTGGCAGTTTGCTTGACTTGTGATATGGTGAACCACATTAGAGTCTGATTCTTTTACAGTTAAACTTAGTAGTTCAACACCAAAGGAAGAGCAGAACCAAAGAGCAGCTTCAGCTCGTGAAAGAAAAGTTTTCAAGGTCCTGAACTTATTTTTCACAGTTGAAAGAGGTTTTCCCTGATATGAACTAATTACTACTGATTTTTCCAATGATCCAATGTAATCTTCAAGTTCTTTGTTTGTTTTCTGCAAAACTTGTGTTTTATTTTCCCTTTGTTTCACTGCCAGCACCATTTCCTCATAGATTCTTTCCTTCTCTACTTCTAAATTCTTATAGTTTGATTTCCATTCCTGTAGTTCATTTTCTATGTTTCTAATTTCTTGGTAGAGTTCCTGAACAGATTTTGCTTGACCCTCCATAACATGAAACTTTCGGACTCGATTATCAAGCTCTTTTCTTGCCCTGCCTTTAGTTTTTTTGTAATCTAATGAAATTTTATAGGCAATATTTAACAAAGCTGCATCAATTTCACTTCGTACATTTTCATCGTCGCTAAAGGCAAAGCATTGCCCGAATGTGCACTTTTCCACCAAATCTATGTAGCTGAACCTTTTCACCCCGAGTGGGTTTTCAGCTGCGCTTGTAGAAGGAGAATTTGCCTCTCTCTCTTCACTTCCGATTGAGGAATCTTCACCGGAAGTGCTAGTCGAAAGCACGTTTTGTTCTTGAACAACTTTATGCCATTCTCTCAAAAGGGGATAGGGAATTTCTAAAGTAAAAAGCACTCTTTTCACTCTTTCCCTCGCTTCATATCTTAATTCCGGTTGAGTGAATCTGATTGCATCCTTGAAACGCGAGCAACATTGACTAAATTCGACGCTCATTTTACTTGTAAATTTTCGGCGATGTTATGTTTCAGTTGCATAATTTATGAAGGCAAGGTTACCAAGTTAGAGTGAAGCAGTTTGGGATTCAAGATGGAGAATAGAATTGGGTAGAGACAACGGTTTACGACGGGCTAAAAACATGGTATTTTTCTGTACCTTTCTCGGACTTTAAAAATGGCGTCGCTTTGAGGATTCTTCAGTAGTATTTGGACTGTTTTTCGACCAAGTTCGGAACCGATTTAGGGGCTTTAATGGTACCTAATTTTGGATGGTAAATGAAGTTTAACATGTAAACAAAACAGTACGATCTGGAAGAACATTCATGCAAACCTGCCAAGTGGCCTAATTTTGGGAATTTTATGCTCACTTTGGACTGTTATTAAGAAAATGTATGGCGGAGTGCAAGGATTTATGCGTCCAACAGAAATCGCTTCGGGAACTACTTAAACACACGTAAAAGGACGTACAGCATGCAGCGAAAGGTTGTACAAATAGTCCACTTTATTTTGCGATCTGGAAGAAACTGTCACCTTCGGCGGTTGTATCGTAGGAGCAATTATTAAAAGAAGGTTAGTTGAAATTGCACTGTTTTCCTTGTAATGGTTTTTGCGACGCGTTTGTAACCTAAGACCCCGTTCGTTATCGATGCGCGTGCGTGGCGGCCATGCTGTCACGGATTTCTGGCCACGTGTTTCCATTTGTCAAAAATTTCATTGCATAAATCATCTAATGGAAAATCCTGGCAAGTACAGAGAAAATAATTTTAGTAGTTATTTTACTGATGAAACCGTGCGAGTACTAACGTCATGATCGTGCGCAGACTTCCAACTGTTAAAAAATGAAAATATATATCTTTTCGTGAAATAATGAAGATGACTGTACAGCTGCACGTACAACCATGGCTAGCAGAGAAGATCCTTTAATTTACAAACTAAGGCACAACTGTGGGTTCTGAACTCGGTATTTTTCAGCACTGTAACAATAAAAACTTGGAGAAAGGAGATCTTATCCTTTTTTCTCCTAACCTCTAACCGGAATGATTTCCGCACAGGTCCCTACTGTGCTGTTTCCTTCTTCGAAAACAAGACAAGTTTGCACGTGCATTACCCCACACAATCCAGCCACAACATGCGTAATGTTTATTGATTGATAAATAAGTACACAAATCACAAGTTAACAATAATAAGATGCCAAAGCCTTATATGGCGTAGGTTGTGGTGGTATTTCAGTCGGATGCGGTGTGGCTTCTAAACGACTTTCACATAAAGTCAGTAAACACGAACAGACCGTTTCTCTGGCAAAAGCAAAAGTAAACACCATTCACGACTTGGTTTCAAAGGCACTGCAAGATAACGTCATCTCTGACCAAGAATTTTCGCTAATTTTAGCAGAGGTGGACAAGTTTGAAAAACTAAAACTTGAAATCCGTCAAAAAGATCGGAAAGATACAGAAAAAAACTTAAATATGACTCAGATACGAACAGAGGTTCGTGCGGAAATTTTAAAGGAGTTAACCGCTCCCGCACGTTGAAATTTTCGTTTGAGCGAACGCCTGTAGGATGGATTTATGAGGTTGGTCTTAGAAAAGAACGGTGGTGATTTAAAAACATCTTATTCTAAATTATAACGAATAAGATGGTGTTACTTGATGAATTTAAAAAGAGATATCCAAAGGCTGATCTATCACAGTTTCAATTTGTTCCTGATAGCTATGGTGGATATATATATTGGAAAAAGAATAATATGATAACAGTTATATCATATGATGATTTAACAGGTAAAACATGGACTGATGATCTTCCGGAAGATTTGAAAACCAAACTAAACCAAGACCTAGGATTGAAAAACTCTTTTCCTGATAGTTTGAAATTAACAACTAAATCATACACAATACCAGCAATAGATTATAATTCAACAGCATCAAACATCTCCACACTGTTAACAGATCTTGATATCTATGTATCACAAAAGCAAAAATTCACAGCTGATATGCGAGACATTTTCAAGGAGGTCACTATAACATTCAGATCCGCTAAACAATCGAGAAAATGGTTAAATGGTTCTGATTATAATTACTGGCCACAACAGTTGAATTTTGCAATATGGTGTGCAACCAGTGGATGTGGAGTTAGTCTACATGAAGCGTCTAAATTCCCACCTGTAGTATATGGGTTTATCAAATTTCATGCTTACTTTACCATACGTAGGACTTTGTATGAGATGGGTTGTCCACTACCAGATGATCCCGTATTTGATCAGACAAATAATACATATAATAAAGTAGTTTTACAAAGGTTATGTCATGAATTTGGTTTACCTACTAATCCAGATTTTAGGTGGAAAGGCGGGCGTAATCATGGTCTCGGTGATATATTCCTAGATTATGGAGCTGGGTATCATGGTCGAGGTGGTGGATATCAGAACGTGCATGTAATTAGAGGATATGACACAGAGGCTGACACATGGCCTGATAAATTAAATCTATTCTCTGATGAGGGTGGTACGCGGAATAATGGTAAGCTAGTTAGTTTTATCAGGAATGATGACCATGGTGGATCACAGTATTCTTGGTTCACTCCTATAAACAGTCACGGTATAACAAAAGCAGGACTAGGTAGATTAAACCGTTCAGTAGAAGCATTTGTTTATTGCATTTTAGGTTCACAAGTTGGTACTCGGTCATCCATCGTAGGAAATAGCGGATCTGCACAAGAAACACAGCAGCAGTTTCTAAACCTTTTTGAATCTTCAGTGATTGAGAATAATATAGTTGAATCTGTTCAAAGGTATCAATTAGCTGTCCAAGAAGCTAAACTTAGACTTGATTTAGCTATTGCTCCCGGTGTATGGCTTCTTCCTAGTAATTTAATTATAAATACAGAGAGCGTGATAGGCTATAATAATAAGCTTTTGAAAGCGACTAGTGATATGAGTTTTGGAGTGAATACTTTCCTAAACACTGAAGCAAAACAGGTTGGAATAAAACATAACATGGGCTCTTCAAAGGTAAAGTTACCGCACGCGTCTGTAAAACCCGAAGTTAAGCACGCCATACCAAACACAGATGTTACAGCTATAAGCACAAAGCCTCCTTCGGTGACCTCTCAGATCTCTCAACATGAAACTAATCTATTAGCATTGACAGTTGTCGCGGGTGGCTTAGCATGGTATCTATTTCGGTAACCGTCACGCAACTAGAAGATCACTTGTTCGCGAGCACAAGCTTTCAGTAGACGGCTCTTTCACGTGGTCGCTAATTTACATACAATCACTGTTCACGTGGAGAACAATAGATTGCATACCTCTACGACAAAGCAACAAGCAAGTTAAAAGTGGATTTGATGTTTACTTTCTAGAGGCCCGTTTCTAACGTCGCTCAGGAATGTAATTACGTCAATGTAAATTCGATAGTTTTCAGGTATTAATACGTGCAGTTCATCACGTATTGTTTGTACTATGATTGAGCAAGACGGTACAGAACTAGAATATGATTCCTTCGATTTAACAAACATTTCGCAAAGAAATGGTTTTCAACTTCCACCACCAAGAAAAAGAGAAAATCTAAACGACTTTTTGTCGAATCTTACGATGAAAGACACCATTCCGAAGCAAGACGTTAGGAAGATTTGGCTGAGAAAGACGGAAGAACGAGACAAAGCTCTGAGACAACTAAGAGACGCCAAATCGAAGATTGAATACTGGATGGCAAAGGCAAGAACTGCAGATGAAATGGTTGCTAAATGTGATGAAGACCTACAAAAGCTCGATGCTCTCATAATGACTGACATTTTAGCTAATCGTTGAAAGACGATTGAACAAATTTTTTGTAAAGACTCTACATAGCGGAGTCGTCAATAGAGTACCGAAGCGCTGACGTCACGTTACCATGGAAGCATTTTTGCTGGTTCTAAACAAAAGATCAACATAGCGTCTCTCTTTGGGTAACGTAACGTGGACAAGTCGAAAATGGTTCAATGTTTTGCCCCAGATTGTAATCATCAATCAGAAAGGGAGACATGTAAATTTTTCAGGTTTCCGAAGGATCCTGTGGAGTTCAATTGGTGGAAAAAGCTCCTAAGGTAAGGTAAAACACGCTAGAAATACCGGCGCTAGGTAGTGGCGTGACGACTCGAACAATTTAACTTTCACTAGTTGAATTCTTATTATTGTTCTTAATCTTCGATATCCCTCATCAGTTACTCTTTAAAACAACGGTTTTTAATATGTATTAATGTTCGTTTGAAATGAATCTGCTTTTAATAGACGAGAAGACCGAAGTCCGGGAAGCAATTCTCGAGTTTGTAGCTGTCATTTTCGTGAAGGACTGAAAGTAAATGGCCCTGAGATATTTAAAAGAAATGCCGATAAACTCTTTCCAAATGCTGAAACACGTACGCCAAAGCGAGCTAAGACGAAGAAGACAAGTTCAGAAGACTCGGTTCCGGTTTCTGATATAATCAAGCAGTTAAACGATTCGTACTCATCAAGTGGGGAAGCCTCAAAGTGTGAAACCAGCAATGCCTCTAAGCAAAATATCCTTCTTGAAGTCGAACTGGAAAACTTGAGAAAGGAATTGCAGGACAGGAAGTCAAATGAACAATATCAAAGAGAAATATACTCGGTAATGGCTTTAAGAGATGAAGTAATATGTATGGAAACAGGTCTACCAAACAAGCAAATATTTTCAATTGTTGTGAACTATGTCAGACGGTTCTCGGCAGAAATTAACTATTTTTATGGCTGGAGGGTTGAAAGGATCCTGTTGGAAGATCAAGTTTTTATAACCCTTATGAAGTTACGACAGAACTACACAAACCTGCACTTGGCTGAGCTCTTTCACTGTAGCACTGCAACAATCAGTAATATAATACTTACATTGGCTCATGTATTACACAAGCTACTATATGAAGACTGTTTACAATCTGTGCCATCCAAAGAGAAGAACAGAACCTCTATGCCAGAATCTTTTTCTCTGTTTGGGCATTGCAAAATGGTCATCGACTGCACTGATATAGAAATTGCAGCGCCTGGTTTAATGAGTGATCAAAAATTGACTTACTCAACATACAGGGGAATGAACTCCTTTAAGACACTTATTGGTGTTGCACCAAATGCTGTTATTACCCATGTTAGTAAATTGTTTCCAGGCTCAACATCAGATAAAGCCATTGTGGAAAAATCTGGTGTACTAGAACACTTTAAACCTGGGGATCTGATACTTGCTAACGAAGGCTTTTTGATAGCTGATTTTATTCCAAATGGTGTGTCTGTTAATATTCCCCCATTTTTATATAATGGGAAATTTAACGAGAGTGAAATTAAGCTAACAAAGACTATTGCACGGTGCAGAATTCATGTTGAAAGGGCAAATGCACGCATCAAAGATTTCAAGATTCTAACCTTCATTCCACCATACTTGAGATGCTACACTGAAAAAGTTTTGAAATTATGTGCTGGCTTGGTAAACTTACAAAACTCCCTCATTAGAGAAGTTAGAGATTCTGTTGACATGGAATAGAATTATTTTTTTCTAATTCTTGGTTGGGTATAGTTGAGATGAAACATGCGTCCCTAGCTGTGAGCTATATTTTGATACTTAGAACATGATGCATGTATATATAGCATAATATGATTTTGTTTGATTCCATTAAATGTTTATATCTCTACAGTCTGCCCAAAGACTTAAGTTAATTAACATCACAAGTTTGCAAAACACAACCAATTTATTCTGTACATCACATCAGATGACCACAACCCAAAGTTGTTTTTCACAAATGCTGAAAAAACATGCATGAGATTTTAACAATGTTCAGTCTCCAACAATTTCATATGTTCATGAAAATCAGTCTGCAGAGCTGCTGACTGCCTGTAGCCTTACAGTAGATCATTAGAGAATGCTGGAATAATATGCTTAATATAAAAGTCCTTTAAGAGTTGAAGATTGTCAGCCCAGGCAGGATCTTTTTTGATTTGGAGGATGAGGGTTTCTTTTGTTGTCCACACAACAAAAAAGCAAATCTCCCTTCCAGTTAAATATAACTGTCCTTGTACTTGATGCCAGTAAACATGTCCTTTATCGAGTTCATAGTGTCCTTGTGAATTCTTCTTGATATAAAATTTACCTGATGATACTGCTTCTTCTATGGTTAAATCTCTTTGGGTGAATGGGCACTTCACCTCTAGCAGTGCATAAGTGCCTACCAAGCCATCAGGGGAGGCACCTAGCATTCCTGACAGCTCAAGCCAAATCCCAGATTCTTCAACACATAGCTTTGTTTTTTGTTCAAACATTTTCTTTGCCTGATTTTCGTTAATTATGCCCCAATTAATGGCTTGTACCCTTGATAAATCGTACTGGCCAAGCACTCGCTTTAGAAGGGATGGAGTGACTCTCTTGCAGTTTAAGACATTTCCAAAATTGCTGGCTGTGAGTCTTCCTTTCCTTATCGGTGGCTTTATTTACGGCTATACGCTGCTCTTCAGAGATACGAAGTTTCTCGGTAAGGTATCTCTTCTTATCCGCATGATTTAGAAATTCCCGAGACAACACAATCTCTTCTACAGTGATCGCAGGCAGGGCGTTGTTCTTTTCAGGCTCTGGAGAGAGAAGCCACAAAGTGCCGGTAAAGTTGCCGTACTTTTTCAATTCTTGGTAGAACCAGGAACGATCCTCTTCGTTTACTTCTCTTTTAAGGCAATTATACTCCTTTAGGCAAGGATATAACTCTTCTACGGATTTCACTTGGTTTGGGGCCCTGGGCTTTTGCCATTTGCATTCTACATCTGTTCGGCTAAGATTATGGATTCCATAGATAATAAGTGCCGCGGCATGGCTACATTTATAGTTTCCACGGGGACATTCGCACTTAGCAGACTTTATTTCATTCCCATGAAGAGAAACCTGTATTGCAAAGTAAACAGAGGGAACATTAAAGTTTTATACAAACGATTACGAGTGTTCCGAACTTGTGAGTTTACTTACCGTGACCTTGTAAGACTTGTCCTTCATACTGGCATGTACCAATCCTATAATCATTCCATTGGAATACTGAAAAGACTCTATATGGTCGGATTTGTAGTGATTTTCACCACGTTCGATTGATTTCGGCTCACCAGAAAAAAAAGAAGTAAGAGAAGTTATCGTTATGGCCGCCATGTTGGTTCGAATGCTCTTTGTTTAGAACCACTCAAATCGTGCCCATGGTAACGTGACGTCACACTTCGGTACTCTATACCTGCGAAACTAGGTATTCTGATGAGGCTTGATATTAGCCGAAACGACTCTTGAAGTTACTGTAAAATAAAGCTCACGTTCTGTCTTGCGTTGCGTTACATGCCTTACAGTGGGACTTTTGTCTGTTGTGCTCGCATATTTGAGAGCCCCCGCACAATTTACAAAAACCATCTCTGTCTTCCATGAAGACAAAAGTGAAACCTGCGAATACTCGGCGCGTGACAAGCTCTGAGAGTCGTCATGAAAATAACCTAATCGTGATTACGGCCTTTGTGGCTGGTTTGGCTTGGCATCTATTTCGATAAGACTATCCGTTTAGTTTTTGAATCTACGGCCGGAGGGTCGTAGATTCTATGTCATCGAGCGTGTCCGTTAACCAAAAACGCGTAACAAAAGAATATTCGTACTTAATCAAATTTCGGAAATGCGAAGATCGCTTCCCGATTAATGACCGAATGTGCGATTGAGAGGAACAAAACTGTGATTGATTTGACGGTAGAGTTTCGTTAGTACTCGTTAGTCAGACCTGTCAATGTTCGGAAGAGGGAGTTGGTTGCAAAACATTCAAGGAGTATCTCGGAAGGAACTGAAGGAAGATTGCGGTGTTTTGATGAGTAGAGTTCGCCTTGTTGTAAGCTGAGTTTGTTCAATTTGCCTTTTACAGCTAGGGATAGCTTTAAGTGGATGTGTTTGAAGAAAGTTTATTTCAGTTCTTGTGTATCTGTACGAGGAATCGCCATAAAATCGACGAGTAGATTAGCAAGTGACCATGGCGGGCAGTCTTTGCTGCGTAGAGCGATGTCGAGTATGTTTAGCAAATATCCATCTTTGTTTTTTGAAATATTGTTAAGGAATGTACAACAGCATCTACAATCAGGGCAGCTACATCCTCTGCCGACTTCAAATGGCGCAGAAATCACGACTTTACTGTTCGTGGGACTTCATTCCTCTCAAGGAATCTCGAATCTCTATCGAGGGATTATTCAACCCTTTCGAGGGATTGTTCAGCCCTTTCCAGGGATTGTTCAGCCCTTTCCAGGGATTATTCAGCCCTTTCAAGGGATTATTCAACCCTTTCGAGGGAGCACGCATCCCATGCGAAGAATTACATGTACATGTATGCAGAATACGGTATGTTGTCAGCGCACAACGCAGTCGATTCCACCGCGATTACATGAGCGCTCCTCTTACAGAGTATTGACTCTCCTAGTAGAGTGGAAACAAAAAACTTTATTTAACGAAATCATGACCATGGAAAACACATCCACAGAAGCTATGCCTGGGCAATACGTAACTTATAGTACTTTTTCTGCAAATGGTCGGAGTGGAAGACAATCTTTCCGGTGTTTACACCTAAATAAGGCAAGGTAGATGTAAGCGTGTAGTTACTGCATGCAGGAAAAGAGACAGAGAACCATCTAGATTACCATGTAAAGTTTCAAAGTTAGTTAAACGCAGAAAACCAAGAGTCAGAATTAAACATATCTTGAAGAAAAGTGTTCCCGTTTCATCTGTTTTATTTAGTGTGGCTACCAGTGGTAAACTGTGGATTGTTGAGCTTGCTCATAAACAAGAGTCATTTTTTACTCGATATTTTTTAAGGAAATTCGAACAACGAAAGTGTTTGACTTCTGAGAGGAATTATAGATGTTATCCAGAATTTTTGTTCGAGTTGTTTGATAATAACAACTACCTCTTGTCAGAAAAGGAGCTTTTGTTATCGGGAGACATTGAATTAAACCCAGGGTCCTGCAGAGATTCCTATTCTACTTAACATACGGTTAATAAGACATGGATTAATACCTCTTGATGTTGGTGGAAGTGGTGATTGTTTTTTAGATCTGTTTCACATCAGTTGTATGGGAACTGCAGTCATCATTTAGAAATTAGAACTGCAGGTGTTGAGTACTTAAGAGCAAATCCTGAGAGGTTTATTGAAAGCTATGTTGGTAGTTCATGGCTGCAATATTTAAGCAGTATGTCCATGACTCAAACTTGAGCTGATAACATCATTATACAGGCAGTAGCTGACTCAATGAATTTAAATATTCGTATAATAGAATCTAGTAAAAATTTTGCTGAAATCACTGTAATTCGTGGAGCAAGTTCTTTGTCACATGAAAGATCCATATATGTTGGACATATAGGTGAGCTGCATTATGTTTCTACTTTACCAGCTGGTCAACAAACAATTGAAAATCAAATGGTGCATGAGAGTTCTCATGTAAGCACCATGTTTAACTGTGCTGCACATTATTCTGAAAGTGATGGGAAAAACCATAATGCATATATGAAAGAGTATAGGTTGAAAAGAAAGTTAGACAAAGGTGACCAAGAAAACAATAAAAGTGCAGATAAAAAGAAAAAGAAACATGAATATATGAAAGAGTACATGAAACAATATAGAGCAGAGAAGGTGTCAGGTGCAACAAACGAGCTATATAATAACTGCAAGAAAAATTACGGAGCAGTTAAAAAATTGCAAATTTGTGACATGGAATTCCATATAGCAAAGTTCCATGAAGCAGTCTCAAAGGGTCCACTCTACATATGTAGTTGTTGTGATCAATTGTGGTATAAGCATAGTGTAGTTCATGCTGATACATTTAAAAAGGTTAAACCTGAAATTTGTTAACATCTTGGTGGTAAAGTAAGTGTTGATGGTATAGAATGGCTTTGTAAGTCATGCAAAAAGTTCTTGAGTAAAGACAAAATGCCAGCATGTGCTGTTGTCAATGGCATGGTATTTCCACAAAAACCATCTTTCTTTGATCTCAATGAACTAGAATGCAGATTATTAGCTCCAAGAATTGCTTTTCAAAAACTTATGCAAGCACCAAGGGGAAAACAGCTCAAAATCCATGGTAGTATTGTTCAGAGCTGAGAAGATCTGATAGGAGAGCTGCCATGAATGTTGAAAATATTTTTTTTTAAGCCAAAAAGTTACAAATGAAAATTCTTTTGGGAAAGTCAAATGTTGCTCTTTGAAAATGCAAGAATAGAAAGAATGATTCTTTGCGGGCAGGAAATTTGAAGCAAGAAGGAGCACTAGAAAGATTGATACACCACGATGAAGGTTTTAAATTCTTAAGAGCTTTGAGAGGATCACCTCCCTATTTTGAGAAAGCCAAAAAAGATCTGTGTGCAATGATCAGGCAATTAGGTCCAGCTTCATTGTTTTGTAGTTTCTCATCTGTAGAAACACAATGGATGCATCTTCTAAGAATACTTGGGCAACTTGTTGATCAAAAGGAATACTCTGATGGTGAAATAGAGAACCTAAACTGGGATGAAAAGTGTAGACTAATTCAAACTGATCCAGTTACATGTGCTAGACATTTTGACTACCAGATAAGTCAATTTCTTGGACAATTTCTATTAAGAGGTGCTGAACCATTAGGAAAAATTTCAGACTGGTTTTACAGAGTTGAATACCAACAAAGAGGTTCCCCTCACATTCACATGTTGATATGGTTAGAAAATTCGCCCACTTTCGGAGAAGATAGTGATGAAGAGGTAACATTATTTATTGACAAAATAATCACTTGCAAAAAGCCAGAAAGTGATGCTGATCTTTTAAAATTGGTTAACAGGCAAATCCATAGACATTCTCATACATGTCACAAGAAATGGAGAAATGCTTGTAGATTCAATTACCCACAACCTCCAATGAAGGAGACAACAATTCTCTATCCTCTAGATAAAGACATTGCCCAAAGTCAAAGAGGGTTGTATGTCGATACATGGAAAAATATAAAACAGTATTTAAATGATATGAAGGAAGGGCTAGATATCACTTTTAACAAGTTGTTGTCAAATTTGAATATCACTGAAGACATTTATATTTCCGCCATACAGTCATCATTAAATACCCCAACTGTTTTCTTGAAACGAAGTCCAAATGAGTTGAGGATTAATAACTACAATCCTGCTTGCGTGAAGGCATGGAGAGCAAATATGGATATACAGTTTTTGTTAGATGTATATGGTTGTGCTGTCTATATGGCGAATTATATTTCAAACACAGTGGGATGAGTGATCTTCTACGTCAAGCTTGTGTCGAGGCAAGAAAACAAAATTCAACAATTAAGCAGCAAGTAAGGGATATTGGCAGTACGTTTTTAAATAATGTTGAAATTAGTGCCCAAGAGGCAGTTTATATCATATTACAGCTTCCCATGCGAAAGGCATCTCGCCAGATTGTTTTTATAAATACCTCTCCCAAGGATGAGCATGTAGAGGTATTAAAGCCAGTAAGTTATATTAACGAGCTTGATGATGACTCTGAGGATATTTTTGCTTCTGGCTTGATAAAAAGATATGCAAAACGTCCAGCTAGTCTGGAAAATCTAACACTAGCAGATGACTCAAGTGGAAGCTATGTGAGACAATCAAATGAGTTAGACACTGATAACCTTTCATTAGAAACAGCTGCTGATGATGTAAATGATGACGATATTGAGGCTTCTTCTTATTGTGTTTCCAACAAGTTAGTGTTCTCTGAGAAAAACTGTCTGTTCACTTTAACTTACACTTGTTCAATAAAAGTTCATTATTTCATGCCCGACTCGTACTTCATCAAGTTACCAGTACCATTAACGAAGCTACAGTCCTACAGTGAAGTACTTTCACTCAAAACATAGTCCAGTCATGCCAATCACTTGCCTCACTGAATCTCCTAAACATTCCTTGAGGTGAAACTACTTATGGCCGTAGATTCATGTGCTCATGGAGCACCTATTTTTTGTAACGCGCCATGAGTTACAAAACTGTGATAGACTGTCTGGTTAATATGATAATTCGATCGTGTTTAATTATTTTACACATCAAGTTGGAAGCTAGAAAATTATGCCTGAGGAAAAAAAAAATACAAACACAAGTTATGTGTGATGACTAAAACGTGATTCAACTTTGATTATGTAACATCGTACACGTGTCAGTGATTCTACTAGCTCCTTTGCAACATACAAAATCGTTTTATATAAGAATGTCCAAATTCAGTTCAGCATAGGTCTGTCCATTACATGATTTGTATCACTTGTAGGTCACATTTACATTAGAAAGTGCAAATTATTTCGGCTGTATTAGAATAATTTGGTCTTATCAATTCTAAAGAAACCCTCTTTTCTTCTTGTTCTTCTCCATCAAGATACGTCTTCAGAATGTCACCCAGAATGTCATGCTCTTCTGTCAATTGCATCTTTTTTCTGTTATAATCATTCCCCAAGTTGCCCACCACGCCTGCTACATTCCGATTCGAACGAATATCTCGCTTAATCCTTATCAGCTCCCGAATTTGCTTAATTGCATCACCTGCGTCTTCAGTTTGAAGTCTCACTTGTGTGCATCTCACTTTCTCATTCTCACTTGTTACGGCACAGCGTAAGAGTAATCTTCTTTGTGCTTCTCTTTCCATCTCGAAAACTCAACGAGTATATCCGAAGTTAATTATGCAACACTGTCACTATTAGCCGAAACGACTCTTTAACCAAAGCAGATGGCTGTCTCATGACCGGAAAACAATTCCAACTAGATGAGTCACAAGGTAAATTTCGTTATGTAACACAAGTCAGTGTTACATAACCTAGTGTTTAATAAATTAATCTTGTCGTGTCTCTTGTGTTGCGTTACAAGCGTTACAATGAGACTTTTGTCTGTTGTGTTCACATATTTGAGAGCCACCACACAACTTACAAAAGAATTTCTGTCTGTTGTGCTCACATATTCCTTTCCCGTTGCAGTCTTTGCAGATATATCTCGCTCGTTTATGTTCGCAGAAGCTACCACCATTACATAATTTGCAACGTGATTTACGGTGGTTGTGAGGACAGATTTGTGACCCATGACAATCTTTACAATAATATTTTATTTTACCGTGCGGACATTTCCGGGCATTAATCTCAGGTATCGGCTCATCGAGAATACTCGGTGGTGTATTATCCAGCACTTCGATGAGCTCGGCTTTACGTAATTTGTAGTAGCCTTTGATCCCTCGCTCTTTGGCGAGGGCTTTCAACTCTTTCACTGTTTGTTTGTCCATTTTTATTATAATATCTATTTCTTTAAGCCGTTTTCAATTTTAAATTCTCATCCTCTGAACTTAAACAAGTCTTGGTGTCCTGGGTAAAATCTTGATAACTCTATTACCCAACCTTCCTGGGTAAAAGTCTAGATAAGATCTTGATAACTCTATTACCCAACCTTCCTGGGTAAAAGTCTAGATAAGATCTTGATAAACCATTTTTTGCGCTCGTGTCGGCCCGGCCCCTCTACTGGTGGGTGTGTGAGGTCATATATGGACTGATAGCGGCAGCCAGAGGCGCCTTTACATGCTGACGTCCGATCTCACCCAATAGAAGTGTAAAGCGCCTTTGAACGTATTCATATGAAAAAGTGCGCTATATAAATTCATTATCATTATCATTTGAGAGGTTGCAAGATGGAATCCACCTGTTGTCCACCGTCTGAATTTCTCAAGCAGCTATGTCAGGATTTTGCAAGATTCTTCTGTTGCCTGTCGGAATTTCGTCTCAGAGGAGTCATTTCTTGCCAGTTCGTGTCTCCCATATCGCTTGTCGGAATTTCTCCCTAACAGGCCTAATGCAGAGCTTCTACATTCTCTGGAAGTACTTCACCGTAGGGCAGCCAGAATTATATACAACTTATCCCGAGATATGCCTACCGCGGAAGTTCACCGACATTCGAACTGGAATACTTTAACCTTCTATTATAAATTTCGATTAATTAAACTACTCCATAGCGTGTTTATAGGTGAAGCACCTACGGCTCTTTCATACTTGACAAATAAACCCTGCACTGCATACAACTTGAGAAGGAGTAATAACATAAGCGTCCCGCGTTTTAATTCGCAGTTTCTAAAAAAAACTCTACAAGCTATAGAGGCGCTATTCTTTGGAACGCTGTCTCGAGTCATTTTACAGACCAGTTTACTGTTTTTTATCGCAAAGTGAAGAAGGACTCTTGATTTTAGCGCACAGTCGGTCTAGTCGCTGCGCAGGCACTACAAAGATTTTAAATGCTTTTAACTATAGTCAATTTACCTAGAGGTAACTAATGTAAATTCATTTTACTTCTTGGTTAGAATTTTACTGTATATTTTTACAGTTTCAATTGTAGTTGTATTTTGTAAGTGATGTTATTCTTATTTTCATACAGTTTTATCCATTTGTAATCATTTTTACACGACCCCACAAGCTTTGAGCTTTAAACCACATCGTGTTTAAATAAAGGATATGTATGTAGGCCTTGTTATAGGCTGCTCTTTTTTAAGGCTAGATGCTTACAATTGCATTAACCTATTACAAGAGTTAAATCTTACATTGCAACTCTCCGAAGCTCAGCAAATAACAAAAGTGACAAATGACTGACTTATTTGACTGAAACTGAATCTTCTCAAGCAAAAAATTAATGGGAAATGAACCAGAAACTGTTCTCCCTTCTGACATCTTTAATTATAAAGGTTATCTTTGTTCCTGTTTGTTTTTACGGTTCTCCTTTACATTACAAATATTTTCTGTCTTTGTTTTCTGAAAGAACAAATTTTAAACTGGTTGTCATAGAAGTGTCCATAAACTTTGTATATTTTTTCCAGCTAGAGCAAATAATATAGCATGTCTAACTTATATTTCCTAGCTGAAACAGAGCATGGCAAAACCTAATGTGATGGATGGATTGCAAACTTCTGTCTTAAAAGAAGAGGCCCAGCAAAATTCAGCCATCATCGTGGCTGCACCTGAGACAATCTCTTTGTCTGTCAAGCACATGTGTACTTTGTCCCACTTCATAGAAGCGCAGTGTTTCATGTCAGCATAGTTTACCATCAAACAGTGTCACCTTGCTCTTCTTTCCCCTTTCTGTGTCCTTTTCTTTTCTTTTTCCTTTCTCTCTTCTGCTTTTTGTTTCTGTTTTTCCTTTGCCTCTTTAATTTGTTGCTTTTTCTGCTCATTTTCATCTCGCATTTTGTCTCTTTTCTCCTTTTCCCTGTTTGCTACTGCCTGAGCATTTATGTTCTTACCAACTCCTGTAAGAAAGACAGTAACACATGATTCATGAGCACTTCTCACCTTTGCTCCACCTCCCATCCTCCTTCACTGAGAGGTGAGATAGAAATAAAGAGACACATGAAGAGTGCTGCCCAACCAGCGTGAGCTCATCCCAGTTTCTGTAGCATGACACACTGAGTAGCATTGCTGACTTTATTGAGGGGTAGAAAATAATGGGGACTAAAACCTTTTCTAGAGCTAAGATCAAAAGAATAAAACGACAACACTTTTTGAAAAACAAAAACAAGGATATAAATCAGAACTGAATCAACACAGGGTTAGTTTCTTAATACAACACATGCAAACATTTCAATGCACTGATTGGCTCAGAGCAAAGTCATTAATCCCAAACAGTGTAATAAATTGAAGTTGAGTGCAGAAATTTGAAATTAAATTTTTGCATGTATATTATTAACAAGTAATCAAATGATTTCGAGTGCAATTTTGTATAAGCAACAACTAGTAGATTTTTTCCCCAACAAATCGCACTTGTTCCACAGGCTTGTGCAATTTTTTCAGTCTTTGTCCTTGCTTATTCCAAATTGCACTCAAAACCATTTGATTTCCGATACAAACAAACTGGTGAAAGTAATCCGAGTGAAAACAATTATGGTTAGCTTAAGTTTGTTTGCTCTTCTTATCAAAATCCAAAATACTAGGCAAAGTAACTTTACAGTACCTTACCTGATAATGACGCATTCTCAGTAGCACAAGTCTCTTCATGATCACTGTCACAAGTAGCACAAGGTTAAAGAAAACAATGGCATTGAACAAGATAACATCACAGGTAAATATCGATCCAAATCGCAGCAATAATTCTGAATCACCTAAGTCATGTGAAACGCTTTCCTATTCAAATTCCTATGCATGGAAATTGCACTGTCTACAATGGAAGATCCACAATTTTTCTTAGGAGGTCGTGCACCACTAAGAAATGACATAACTGTCAAGTGAGGTTTATCTCAGGAGGGGTGTATTACTAAAAGGATATGGAGAATCCTCATCTGATTCATGTCCGTATTGAGCCACAAGCAGGTTTTTCATCTCAACGTCAGACTTTGTTTGACCTGGTTTTGTTGTTGACACTGTGGATGCTTGTTTTTCCATGATTTCTGCTAGTTTGTTTTGCTTCTCTACAGCTTTTTGCTCTAAATAATAATACATAATAAAGTGACTTTTAAAAATTGTAATGACTTTGAGCTTCAAACAGGAAATTGAAATTGAATGGTTTCATTAGGATAAAGGCACAACAAAGTTATGCAGAACACAGAAATAGCAACAGCAGGGCTAAAAATTAACTCCAGTGCTTGGTGGCCAGTCTGGCCAGTTTCCTTGAATTCTTAGAGGCCCGCCCCAAAATGAAGTAGCCCTCGATTATTTCTTCAGAGTCACATGGCAATCACAAAATCAAAGTGGAATCTATATGTTGTGAATGTAAATAACTCGTGAAATCATGGTTAAAACGGCTCAGAATTTCCACTTCAGAACTAAAAATTAACTGAAATGGATGATCTTAGAGTCCAGGCAAAGAAACAAAGAGAAAGGAAGTCCAATTAAACTACATACTGAGTTTTATTTTTAACTTTGTACCTCACATAATTTACATTGCAACTTTTCAAAATTCTCTATCATGGTCACACATCGGGCGTTCAAACCTTAACCCTGGTCAGTTTTAACTCGCCAGAGGCGACCGTGCGACCACCAATTTTTAGCCCTGACCACCACTAACAAGTTAATACAGTCAAACCTACATGCCCTGGACTTGGTTATCTTAAACTCCCCACTACCTCAAACTTGGTGGGTAAAATGTAAAAGAAAATTACATACCTTTCACTAATTCTCTGGTCTTTAAGACCTCAGCTCTTGAAGCTTTCCATTTGTCAAAAATTTCATTGCATAAATCATCTAATGGAAAATCCTGGCAAGTACAGAGAAAATAATTTTAGTAGTTATTTTACTGATGAAACCGTGCGAGTACTAACGTCATGATCGTGCGCAGACTTCCAACTGTTAAAAAATGAAAATATATATCTTTTCGTGAAATAATGAAGATGACTGTACAGCTGCACGTACAACCATGGCTAGCAGAGAAGATCCTTTAATTTACAAACTAAGGCACAACTGTGGGTTCTGAACTCGGTATTTTTCAGCACTGTAACAATAAAAACTTGGAGAAAGGAGATCTTATCCTTTTTTCTCCTAACCTCTAACCGGAATGATTTCCGCACAGGTCCCTACTGTGCTGTTTCCTTCTTCGAAAACAAGACAAGTTTGCACGTGCATTACCCCACACAATCCAGCCACAACATGCGTAATGTTTATTGATTGATAAATAAGTACACAAAGCACAAGTTAACAATAATAAGATGCCAAAGCCTTATATGGCGTAGGTCAGAGAGTTACAATGTGCTGCTAAGTTACAATGAGAATAAAAATGAATAAGTACAAAATTTACAGAAAAGAGGCAAACTATTACAACTTATAAAGAATTATTACTACATAAAGAGCAAAATAAACATAACAATTAATGCTAGTGTGCAAAAAAGTAATAAAAAAAAAAAGAGTTTGAAGGGAGAAAACAAAATTTGAGTTCAACTTGGTAAGAACTTGTAATGATTGAAAATAATCTCTCAGTTTATGTTTATAACTAGAAAGAGTAAGTGAATTACGAAGTGAGAGAGGAATGTCATTCCAAATTTGAGGACCCTGTACCCGAAAAGAAAAAGAATATTTGTGAGTATGAAGATGTAAGTTGTCTTTTTGCCTGGTGAGATATTGATGACAATCAGAGTTAAGAACGAAAAGAGATAAAAGAGGAAAGGGCAAGAGCTTCTGCATGTGAAGGAAAACAAAGCAAGAAACTTGGTACTTATAAATATTAAATATGTTGAGTATTTTGAATTTGTTAAAGAGCGGGTAAGTATGTGCACGTGGTGGAGAATGAGTAATGATTCTTAAAGCTTTCTTCTGGAGACGGAAAAGGGGTTGTAAATGAGAAGTGTAAGTGGATGCCCAAATAATAGAACAGTATTGAAGATATGGGAGTATTAAAGAGTTGTATAATGTGCACACAGTATTAGAAAGGAAAAACTGTCGTGATTTGATAATAATCCCAGTGGATTTGGCAATTTTGGAAGAAATCGCTTTTATATGAGCCTGCCACGAGAGGTTTTGATGGATGATAACACCTAAGAATTTTGTGTGTTCTACTCTATTAATACTATTCTTATCAATGCTAATAGAAAGACCATCAAGATTTATTTTTTTTCTTGCAGGATGAAACAAAATAAATTTAGTCTTGTCGGGATGCAAAGTTAGCTTGTTAGCTTTGAACCAGGTAGCCACAAAAGAAAGTTCATGGTTCACAATTTTAGTTAGTTCAGAGATATTTTTGTGTTGAAAGAAAATATTAGTGTTGTCTGCAAAAAGGATGAATGAGAGATAATTAGAGCATGAGAAAATGTCATTAATGTATATAAGAAATAAAAGTGGGCCTAACACAGAACCCTGAGGAACACCACATTTAATTGGAAGCAGTGGAGATTTCCAGGAATCAATTTGAACATATTGAGAGCGAGAGAGGAGATAGCTATGCATCCAGTTAAAAGGTGTGCCTCGAATACCATAGAAGTTTAATTTATCTAAGAGGATGGAGTGATTAACGGTATCAAATGCCTTCTTTAGATCAATGAATATGCCAATTGTCAATTCGTTTTTCTCAAATGAATCGAATATTTTATTAGTAAGTTCCAGTATTGCCATAAAAGTAGAATGTTTCTTTCTAAACCCATACTGATGATTATTGAGTATGCTATGTTTGGTGAGATAGTCCATTAGACGACGGTGCATGGCACTCTCAAGGATTTTAGAAAAGCAAGGTAAGATTGAGATAGGCCTATAATTAGTGAAGTTAGTGCTATCTTCACTTTTGAATATTGGAAGTACTTCGCTGATTTGCCACTGAGCTACAGGCAACTATATTCTTGGATCTTCTTGGTCGGCCTTTCCAGTCACGTGTATCAGTTGGGACTTACCGTCATGCCGTCTAAGACACCAATCAATGCATCTTTACGATCCTCATCAGAGGAATCTTCTGAGTCTAAGATCCCCATAACGTAACTTTCAAATACGTCTTCATCAAGGCCTAGTTCCCTCAAGTGAGAGCTAAGCCAAACGTCAAATTCCTGTTGGCAACCATTTTGCACGTCGGACGACGAGCTCCCCGCCATGTTGAAACGACCGTTTATACATGACACCAATTCATGACACCGCTGACTTTATATTTCAGTTTTGATCACAGGTCGCCCAAGCAGAGCTTTTCCCAAGCTCAGTTTGGGGCAGTGGGCCTTGCTGGAGGCAGGGGTTGGACATACCAGTAACCACTGACTCCACCCACTTTTCACTGAAAGACATTAGTCTCTTTGATGGTGCACCAGCATATAAAACAAAATTACATCAGTTGTCAAACGGGAATTCTTAGGGAGTTAACAGTGCAGTAAATGAAATGTTATATTGGATCAATGAACTTGAGAGGACCTTGCAATTCCCAAACCACTTTAACCTTGCCTGAGACATTAGACAGGAGTAAAAACGTTGCATAGTGTTTGATTTTGTTGTGGTTCAATTTTTTTCCTTGGTTTAAATTTTATTTGTTTTTTGCTTTCTTTTTTTGGTATGGTAATGTATGGTAATGAGTTTGAAACAATGGAAAATAAAATTTAAACCATGGATAAAATTGAATCAAAAAAATTACATCCCTTAGCTGAACCAGTAGCCTGCGAGAGCATCCAGTTTTTTCGACCCAAGTTTCTAGTTTCACCCGCCGAGAAAAAACCGGCGGGTGAAACTAGAAACTTGAGCTGAAAAAACCGGATGCTCTCGCAGGCTACTGAACCACTGTACATCATAGCACGTCTGATCAAATACATAACTGCAATGTGGATATATCATTTGAGCACAGGCAGGCTATTTACAAGCTTTCCACAGCTTGTAAGTAACTTTTAAGATAACTCTTGAAAGAGTGATTTTCAACAAATCCATTTGAAATGCAGCACATTGCTGTTAAAAAAGTAACTTAAGAATGAGTTCACTGTTTCATTAATAATTACTGTAACGATGGCTTTGCTACAAAACCCTTAATCTCATGCTTTAGAAATGTAATTTTTGTGTAAAGCTGAAACAAACATTAGAGGAAGCACGAGAGAAGTCCTCTCATTATTCGACCCTTAATCCCCAAGGGGTCTCCCTGTGACAAGTAAAATCGTCTGGCGTTAGTCAGAGTAAAATCTATAACCCTTTAAGCCCCAAGGGGTCTCCCTGTGACAAGTAAAATCGTCTGGCGTTAGTCAGAGTAAAATCTATAACCCTTTAAGCACCAAGGGGTCTCCCTGTGACAAGTAAAATCGTCTGGCGTTAGTCAGAGTAAAATCTATAACCCTTTAAGCCCCAAGGGGTCTCCCTGTGACAAATAAAATCGTCTGGCGTTAGTCAGAGTAAAATCTATAACCCTTTAAGCCCCAAGGGGTCTCCCTGTGACAAGTAAAATCGTCTGGCGTTAGTCAGAGTAAAATCTATAACCCTTTAGGCCCCAAGGGGTCTCCCTGTGACAAGTAAAATCGTCTGGCGTTAGTCAGAGTAAAATCTATAACCCTTTAAGCCCCAAGGGGTCTCCCTGTGACAAGTAAAATCGTCTGGTGTTAGTTAGAATAAAATCTATAAAGACACTATTGGGGCTCAAAGGGTTAAGTCCTTATTAAGGGGTCCTTATTCGAATGCTTAGGTTTACTTAAATATTTCGCTGAAATTGGTCCAAACTTCTGTTCATGTTTACAAATTGTAGTCAGGCCTCCTGTCCACTAACCAATCAACAAATGGCTTTACTAAGTGTCAAACAAACAAAGACAAATCAACATAATGCATTAGAAATTGAATGGAATTGATATCTATCTCTGTGATAAGAACTTTTTAAAACACTTGATACAGTGGAACAGATGAAATAGCATACACCATTTTTTACAAGAATAAAGAAAAAATGGCTGCTTTGTAGATTACAAGAACTTTCTAGAACTCATTAAAATACAAAGATCTGCTAAGTCACACAATATTCTTTCTGGGGAGTTCTAGAACACTGTAAGATGATGTAAACTGTATGAAGTAACTTTACTATAAATAGTTATCGTAAACTTCCTGAATGTTCTAGAATTCTTTGTAGCTGCATGTATATCAGGAATGTTACCACACAGTTTTCATGGTAGTCTTACGTAATCTAGAGTAATCTAGAGTTGAGATCTGGATATCAACCATCAAAACAATTGGAATCCTTGTTTTAATTAACTGATAACTTCTTGGTTGGAAAAAATCCCTTTCACTCTCACAAGTGATTGAATTGCAACCTCTCCTGAAAATATCAGTGAAATGTCTAGTAAATAGATAAGGAGAATTAACCAATTCATCAACCATATTCAATCTTGAGTTGATCTGGTATCATATATCAAGAAACCGGTGCTGCAGTGGTGGAAAATTGAGACATACAATAAATGGTCTGTCAAACAAGGTCATAAAGTAAGTTTTACCACAGCAAGACTTCAAAAACTACCTCCCTTAAAAAACTTCCTCCCTTAACCCTTTCACTCCCAAGAGTGACTTTATAGATTTTACTCAGTCTAACACAAGACAAATTTACTCATCAAATGGAGACCCTTTGGGAATGAAAGGGATATGGGGAGTGAATGATGAAGGGATTACGCTTGAGACGTCAACACAACTTAAATCTTATGGTGGTAAAACTTAGTTTATCAACTCGTGTGAAAAACCATTTTTTCTTTTTGTTATTTCTGGCAAGAACTGCTAACAGGATTTGGGAGTAAAAGGGTTAATATAAATGAACTGGTGACGATAGAGAGCAATATGTTCGTTATTCCAGCTCCGACAATCAGGGTTCAAGGTCGTCGTTTCCATATGATTACTGGGCAATTTCATTAAACAACAAAACATTCGCAACTTTTTCCGACTTTCCAAAAAAAAAATTTACTATTAAAGTCATGCGAGTTTTTCAGCATAAATTGACTTGGTCTTGTTTATTAGTTCCAGGGCTAATACCAGTTCCGGAACTGAATACATGTGCCACAGACATTTTTGTGTCTTGAGCTGTGTAGCAAGAACGACGACGCTGGGGTAGACAGTACAACCACTGATTTTCTTTCGTCTTCAATTCAACTCCTTGTTTTCGCAAGAACCCAAACCCAGGCAGAAGCATCGAGTGTAAATCCAAGCAAGAAAATCCACAACGGGATAAAAACAATGTAATACGAAACAGTTATGATTTCTTGAAGTTTACAGCAAAGCACGATGATGAAAGTTAGCTTTGCAGAGACCATGAACATGAACCAAACCTTCCGCCCTAAGCTGAGTCTGTTTGGATCAACACCGCCTTTCAAATGTCGACAAATACGAACCAAGATGAAAAACATCACCAAACAGTCAAATACTAGAAATGGAATGAAAATTATAAACCAAAACCAGTCGGTCTCTTTATCCAAACGAATGACAAGAAAAATTAGGAAAAGGAGAGTCACAATCCAAACGCCAAGAACTCGGTAAAACGGTGCGTGCGCCATTTTGAATCTGGTTTATGAATGTCAGAATCATTACCTCATTTATGACATCTTAAGAGAGGGGGTGATAATCCGCTGGCAGACTGTACTGATGTCACTAATATTAAGCGCCTTCGCGCCTCGTTCTCGCCAAGTTACTTTATGTAAAGCAGCTGATCACACAGAGATCAGCTGATATTAACTGTCTTCGAACTCACGACAGAATGTTTTGCTACGTCACTAGCTCTTGAGGTTGTTCATTTTAATATTGTGATCACATGTTCGGAACCAAGAACAAACTGATGCGCGTTATTTAGCGTGAACTGAGGATAAATCACATCACACAACAATGGCAGATTTGGACGATTTAACGCAACAGTTGGAAGAGATCGAAGCCCTCTCGGCAATTTACGGGCAGGATTTTTCGGTTGTCGACAATACGAACCGAATCTTCGAATTTCGGGTCTCGCATGAGAATGATTCGTGGTGGTCGGCCACTCTACAAGTGTTACTCCCGCCACAGTACCCCAGCAAAGTACCACCCGTATTTGAAATCCACTCTGTGTGTATGAACGATGCAGAAATGTTTGAGGCAACGGACTTGTTGTACACAATATACCGAGACAATTCTGGACAGATTGTGTTGTACCAGTGGGTTGAAGGCCTCAGGGAATTTATCGGCGCAAGATTCGATGAACACAGAAGCAATGAATGCCAGCGGCATTACAGTGCTGATTGCAGTCCCGGTATGTGGCAACATTTTAACAGAAAAGCATGAAGATTCAAAACATCTATCCTGAATGATGCAATCTTTGTTTTTCAATTATTAACATATTCTGGATGCAAATGAAATTAACCAATATATAGCACACAGTACAGAAACTTTCCTAGCAGCTTGCAACTGTTATCAAAGAAACTAGAGATCCATTTAAAAAAAGTACTTTGTCTTACTCCTGAGTTTCGTTGATTTGTAGATAAGACCTGAAAGAATTCAGGCTTCAACTGGATTCGAACCCATGAACTTGTGATACCGGTGCAAATGATTATCATATAGTTTATCATACATAATTTTTACTTTTGGCAGGAGAGGAAACACATGTGGAAGAACAGAGAATACAACACAAAGAAATAAAAGAAGAGATTTTTGAAATACCAAATGGCAAGATGGAGACTTTAACAATCTCTGAACCAGATCTTGCACTACTAGAGACCCATCAGCCAGAAGAAACATGTTATATCCCTGAGGTTATTCATGGTGAACCCTTTACAGACAGGAAAAGTACATTTCAGGCTCACCTTGCCCATATTGTTACTCCTAATCAAGTGAAACAAGTCTTGGAAGAACTGAAAAGAAATAAAAAAATTTGCAATGCAACTCACAATGTGGTGGCATACAGGATTTTTTGCGAAGATAAGAATTCGTACATTCAAGACTGTGATGATGATGGCGAATCTGCCGCTGGTTCAAGGCTTCTGCATTTATTAGAAATCCTTGATGCAAAGGATGTTGTCATTGTAGTAACCCGCTGGTACGGTGGAATACACTTGGGTCCTGACAGGTTTAAACATTACAACAACTGTGCTCGATCATTGATGAAAGTTGAAGGATTTGTTCAAATGAGTAGCTCACAGTCCAACTCCAGAGAATCAAAGAACAAAAGTCGTTTGAGGATAAAGAAGCGGCCATAAAGTGTAAAAATGGGATAATTTTGGTAAATTTACCATGTTTATTACTTTGCACCGAGGAAAAAAGCAGTACAAATTAATCCTTCCAATTCTAGGATATAGGTGGTAATTCCCCATAGTCAATGCCAGACTGTTCCTTATATGTTTGGTTCATGTGTTTGATTCGTTAAGCAGATGGATCTCTGAAATCTTGACATCTGTATGCTCAACTGTGTATTAAAATCGCGAAAAGTTGCATATTGAGCACTTTTGATTGAGGGATTATTAAAAGTGCACAGTGAGAGTTGCAACACCACCATGTCTGGCTCCTGCCAAGCTCCATCATATCAGACTTAATGCAAAGGTTTCACAAAAGGTATTAATGAATGCAACTGCATAAAAGGCTTCTTAAAAACTATCTCCTTAAGTAGCTGTAAAGCGGGTGTTCTGGCTCACTTCCCACTTTACCACTTTACCACTTCCCACTTTACCACTTTACCACTTCCCACTTTACCACTTTACCACTTCCCACTTTACCACTTCCCACTTTACCACTTTACCACTTCCTACTTTCCCACTTTACCACTTTACCACTTTACCACATTTTCACATTTTCCACATTATCTACAAGCAATGGGCCTGTGCGCTAGTAATGTTGTGAGAGAGGGGAGGGAATTACCTGAAACTTTTGACCTCCTCCTCCTTAAATTTAGGTAATATTTTCTGATTCTCTAAATAGTCATTGAGATACATGCTACCTGCCATAACGGCTACCCATTTGACATAATTCTCAAATTTCGATGATGGATCCGCAAGAAAGTTTTCTCTCAGAGTTTTTCTAGCAACCCACCCCACAGCAGAGGAAAGGCCAATGAGAGTCGCAGAATAAGTAATGGTTTTCACAAACTTCGGTCACCTGATAATTATTGATATTCTCCACAACAAATTCTCAACAACTTCTCAACAACTTCTTAAAACGTCTTGATTTTTGTTGATTTTTCTCTTGAGCATTCTCCTCTTGAGCATCTGTTGAGCATTAAATAGACGATTTCCTTTAGATTGGAATTCTGAACTACCATGATCGCATCAGCAACCAAAAACATATAACATGTTATGATTCCGGTTCCTCCCTTTTGACGATTTATTTCAAGTGTAATACCACTACGAGTATTACAGGAGTGCTCAACGAATGTTTTTTCTAGAAAGGTGTTTTATTGCATGTTACGATGTTTTGCAATCTCCGGAGTCGTTTTTGGTTAATAATTAACTAGCGTGGGAAAAAAAGAGCCGCTCCTCACTACCAGCAAGCAACGGTTATTCAATTATTTTAGCCAGCAAGCAAAGGCCTATTTACTCAGTTGTTGCCAGCAAGCTTTCAATTCCAAGGAAAAACTCCCAGCCAGGATTCTTATTGCGTTGTTTTGCCAGCGGCTTATTTTGACTTTTCAGATCTGCCAGCCAGGAAATTTATTTAGAAGTTGCTTTTTGCCAACATCTAATTTGAGTTTTTGTTATCTGTAGCCTGGATTTGTCATATTGGTGTGTGACATGACTCCTAAATTACATGATTAGAGATCTCTAGCTAGAGAGCACTGCAAAAGGCTGCAGGTCAGCTAGAAATAAAGCATGCCATTCTTTTCCAAGCAAGTTTTTATTCAATATGCGAGCAATATGCGAGCAAGCTTATCGGTATTTCAGAAAAAAGCTAGCAAGGTTCTGGCTCAAACGGAAATTTCCCAGCCAGCTCAGTACGGTCGGCGGAGCGGGTATTTGGAGGAGCGGCTCCGCTAGGTACTCTTGGTATTATTTAGAGAATAACCACTCCATGAATATTATTATCCGGATGGGACCTCAAATCGATCCACAAGGCGAATTTGTCTCTGTAGAAATCTTCCTCTTTTATAGAATCATTCAACCCAAATCGTTTAATAGCAGATCTCCATAAATCGGTTGGCAACAATTCCCCTTGGAATAGAGTTGGTTTGGTCTACCATCCAAGTTAATTTTGATCGATGTGATTTCAGGATTCACAAAAGTTTCAGAATCTCTGTTTCCCAACTCATAACCATCTGTGAATAAGCAAAGGATACCCGTCATGGATCTTCTAGGGATATTTATATGTTCTCTAATTATACCATCATTAGGTCTGGAAATTTTAAACGTTTTGTGTAAGAGAATGTTTTCGTAAGTGAATCCTTTCCCCACTTGGTAGGAAGCCTGTGCCTCACTCGCCAAATAATCACTTGAGATGCATGAATACTCCAGCTCAATGTTCATCATTGTATAATTTGGAGGGGTCTCAGCGTTCTAATAGACAACGATATCGTCAACTGAGGCTAATGTAATTTCAAATTCTACCGGGTGAGGAAACGCTCTCTGATAAAAGACGCCGTGATCCTTGAGAATGGAATGATCTAGAGGGATTGTATACCTAGTGTTATGAATCATCGCGAGATTAACCTCTCTTTCATGTGAAGTGTTCTTATCACCCGCATTTGTTCTAAGTTTCCGTATATTTTCAGAAGAGCTGCCTTGTCTCAATCTATTTCTGCGCTCCTTCTTTGGTAAATGCAGATCATGATACGTCTGGAATAAATTGAATCTCTCGGTGTCTTGTAAAATTTCTCCACCGAAACTAACTATAAGTTTGGAGACGAGATTTCTCCCCACATTATTGACTAGAGTATTGTCTTTATGTCCTGAGACATTCAGATCGAAGGTGAGATATACGCTGCCTGGAACGATCACACGATCCTCTGATAATCTCGGAATGTGAATGTACAGTGTTTCACCGGGATTGGCGGATGAGGGTGTGAATGTGATTCGATTCAATGATACTTCCGCTTTCAAACCTTTCACCTTCTGGGGAATCCGATTTGGTTCGAGAATTTCAGATACAATAGACATTTAAATGGAAGCAACAATCTTTAAATGTCTGAAAACAAGTTTGTGAAAACCATTACTTATTCTGCGACTCTGGTTGGCCTTTCCTCTGCTGTGGGGTGGGTTGCTAGAAAAACTCTGAGAGAAAACTTTCTTGCGGATCCATCATCGAAATTTGAGAATTATGTCAAATGGGTAGCCGTTATGGCAGGTAGCATGTATCTCAATGACTATTTAGAGAATCAGAAAATATTACCTAAATTTAAGGAGGAGGAGGTCAAAAGTTTCTGGTAATTCCCTCCCCTCTCTCACAACATTACTAGCGCACGGGCCCATTGCTTGTAGATAATGTGGAAAATGTGAAAATGTGGTAAAGTGGTAAAGTGGGAAAGTGGGAAGTGGTAAAGTGGAAAAGTGGGAAGTGGTAAAGTGGTAAAGTGGGAAGTGGTAAAGTGGAAAAGTGGGAAGTGAGCCAGAACACCCGCTTTACAACTACTCCTTAACCCTTTAAGCCCCAATAGTGTCTTTACAGATTTTACTCTGGCTAACACCAGACGATTTTACTCGTCACAGGGAGACCCCTCGGGGCTTAAAGAGTTAAGGGAACATGAATAAATTTTGCATTGAGTCTGTTAGCAGTAATGATGATAATAATGACTTTTGTTTGAGTGTCAACTGTATCTAGCACTGACATACTGGGGACACTGTGAAGCACCAATGAAGTCAAATCAAATCATTAAATAAAATCAATCAAATCAATGCTGGTTTTTGTGGAGAGGAGAAAACCAGTACCTGGAGAGAAACCTCTCAGCAGAGTAGGGAACCAACAAACTCAGCCCACATGTAATGCCATGGCCGGGAATCAAACCTGGGTCACATTGGTGGAAGGCGAGTGCTCTCAACACTGAGCCCACCCTGCTCCCCCTTAATGTGAGTGGATTCCCAGGAACATGACGGACAATCCTGGATTCTTAATATGAAAGCCATATTACATTTTGCTTTTCCTTGCAAATCTTCCTGTCTTGCAAGAATATTCTTGATTGAATACCCAGGCTATTAAATTTGAATGTGAAAGATTTCTATTCAAAATAGTGTATTGATCACATTTTTTTCTAAGATGGAGTACCAATCAAGTTATTGTCTTTTTTTTTTTTTGCCTTACAATATTTTCCGTTAAACACTGGTAGGGTAATGGGGAACACAATAGTTTAATAATAGGAGTGGCCTTCCTAACAGTTCATTGGACTCTTTCTCTGCCAGTAATCAAAATAAGTGGAAAAAGCTCTTGGATTGAGAATGCTGTAGTGCGCTGGTTTAAAAAGTGGTTTCACTTCAGCCAATAAGAAAAGAAATAAAGAGTTTAATGTACAACAAGCTTATTGATTCTACAGGGTTGTATATTTTTGATTGGCCCTCATTTCATGGAAAACCTAGGACCTTTGCAGGTCCAAAAGCCATTTCCAAAAATTACAAACCACTGATTCTACAATGCTAGTCTTGGCATTTTTGGCTAGCAAGGTTTTATGTGTAGACACCATTTCATTTGCCAGATAAATGTAGAATTGTTGTCCTTGGAACCAGAAATAATGACTTAAGGTTTTTGAGAAATGCTTACTGGAAATAGTTCCATTATTCTAAGCAGATTAATGGACAGGTTACTAGGATTAATAATAGCAATGAAAGGCTCCATGATATGCACATTAAAAGGGATGCTTTCCCATAAGAACAGGTATGAAGTTATAATTCTTGTTCTTGTTGTTTTTCAGGGAGGTTTTTAACTGTAAAAGGGTCTGCATTCATAACATGCTGCTTACATTTGCCAAGTGCAAACTGGTTAAAAAGAAAGAAAAAAAAAGATAAAAAAACACAGAGCAATTCTTTTGGAAATTTGGCAAATTCTTGAACAAAAAGAAATTGAACTGAATTGGTACTAACTGTAATCTCTCAGCACAATGCAATCTTAATTCATGCACATTATATATGCCTTCACTAAATACATTATTATTGCTCATGAACAAAGAACAATTGCTATTGTATTTCATACTAGTTGGCCATTTTAAATGTAAACCAGTCTTCATGCTACATGTCCTATCCTGCTATCTTCAAAATAATGAAAACAGAAGAATAGCAATCAGCTACACATTACTACTAGTCATGGTAATTTACATGAATATCGGGTTGTGAAAATGCTTCATTCTGCTAGGATAATCAACCTTGCTGGATTAATGCATAAACCCTTCCTGTTGCCAACCGTGGTCTCATTGAATTTCAGCAGTCATTTCACTGAGAAAAGAATGTAGCTTCTGACAGTCTAACAGCTGTTACTGCTTCACAACAGCAATAAAAACATCAAAATAATTTGAAATATGCTGACTACCACAGTGAACTACTATAAAAGGACACCATGCCTTTACAAACATTAATCTTACTAATGCAGCGTTTTATGCCTTGGATTCTAGAGTATCAATTAAGAACTGTATCCTTCGTATAGCCGACCTGCGTGCTATTCTTACTTCTTCTAAGCCATCAGCTTGGATCTTATCAAGATCCAAAATAAGTCTTGTTAATTTTTCCTCAAGAAACATAAAATCTTTATCACCTGTGAAGAGAAACAAAGTATACAATAACTTGATAATGATCCTCCATGGTTAATAGAAAGCATCACAATCCAGTAAAAAAACAGCAAAGAATTCATAAAACAAAACTTAGATTAAACCCAAGAGTCTTAGTGGCTGTCTTTTAAGGGAGATAGTTTTTAACCCTTTCACTCCCAAGGGGTCTCCATTTGAGGCGTAAAATCGTCTGGCGTTAGACAGAGTAATATCTATAAAGTCACTCTTGGGAGTGAATGGGTTAAGTTTGAATGTCTGGGTGCAGGTATGTAGTTTCGAAAAGAGCTGCCGGTGAGGCTTACTAACAATAACTATTGTCAATGTTCGAGTCAAGTTGCATGTTGTTAGGTGGTGGTTGTGTTTATGATTCTGCCCACCACTGCGACTTGTGCTGTTGGCTGATGGTCAGTGAGGCCACATTGTGATTCGTTGTGGAGACTCAAAATTTGGGGAATTACTGTATGCAACAACAATGAGTGAATCTATGGTAGTCTTCCCTCTTATATGTTTGTGATGAAAATTCAACGTGGAATGTTTCAAAATCCTTAAGTTTATAAAGTGCTCAATTCCCCAGGTTTGTTTGCCAAATAATGTGTAAATATGTTGGGGAGAAATTAACCTTTGATCACCCATGGGATTATTTAAAAGGGTTAAACAGTAAAGGCACACAATGTCCATCAGGTCTATATAGCCAGCACTTATCCCTGTTTCTGTAGCACGAAGCACTGTTACTCCCCATTTGATGGGATTCTAAGCCCTAGTATTATGAAAAGGTGGAAAGAAACTGTAAGGAGTTAAGTTTCTTGTCTATGGAAATGACACAGCGCCATCACCAGGGCTCAAACTTTGGACCTCTTGATCAGGTGTCTGACACACTAACACTGTCACTACACTACTGTGCTTCTCCTGAAATAGTTAAAGTACATGTACTGTAAATGGGCAAATCATTGAGAGGTCCAAATTGTGCAGACTCACCTCTTCTCCCCGAGAATGACAAGACTCTAGGTTCCAACTCTTCAGCATAACAAAGCAGTACATCAATGGACATGACTTTGGAATCTACAGCCTTGTTAAAGGAATCAAATCTCTGTGGTGTGGTTTGTGTATTGTAGTAAGCACCAGAAAGCGACTGGCGGTTTGTAGTGGCAGGTTGCTGCTGTTGACATGCATAGCCCGCACTGTTAGGAGGCATCTGATAGGAACCTGAACGATAACCAAGGGGAGGGTGCTCCTGAAACTGTGGCTGTCGATTCATGTCAACGGGCAGCCTCATAGGCAGGATCCCTGATTGCGCACCATAGTTAGTATTTAGGGCCACAGATGCTGGTGTAGGCTGTTGCATGTTGACGTAACCTCCAGAATTTGGTGCAACTGGACTTGATGGGTAGCCAGTTGCTTGTGAAGATGTAGGACTGACTGGTGACAGCATCTGCGTCTGAGGATTTTGAGCTGGAGCTTGCTGGTATTGCAGATTTGTACCAGGTGGCAGTACCCCTTGATTTAGTCCAGATGGGGGTGCTGGCCCTCGAGTTTGATACCCACCTTGCATGTGGGGTGATGAGTAATTATAGTAACTATTAGTTGGGTATGGATACTGCTGTTGCACTTGCATGTTTGGATTAGGAGGAGGTACTGCAGGTGACTGACTGGGTCTGTTGTCAGTAGGTGGCTGTGCCATATCAGCTGCTGTGGCCCCAACCCCAAACTGCTGTTGATGGCCAGCCACAGACTGAGGCACTGATGCTCCTTGGGGTAAGGGGAATGAAGGAGCAATACCAGATGAACCTGGAGTCAGATTAAGCCCATTTCCTACCTGGTATGGATCACTTGTTTGTGGTAATGGTGCCGCATATGAGCCACCGACAGTTTGAACAGGTTGCTGAGAAGCCTCCTGAGACACTGGAAGTTGGCTCTGGTAAGATGGTGCAGCATTCTGAGGCACACCCTGATACTGCTGTGCAGGAAGTGGTGCAAAGGCTTGATAAGGTTGACCAGACATTTGCATAGGCATCTGATGTTGATGCTCCGAAGCTGGGACTGGCATCTGCTGCATTTGACCAGAAGTTTTAGTTGGAGGAGGGTACTTCTGTCCAGGGTGTTGAGCCATTTGACCAAGCCTCTGAGGTGGTGTTTGATATGGTGGCTTCTCAGAGGGTTGACTAGGTTGCTGATATGATAAGCCACTTGTCACCACTGGTGTTTGAAATTGCTGAGTAAGCATTGGCATAGGTTGACCAAATGTTTGAGCTAGTGCCTGGTTGACCTGGTCAGACTGCTGGTTTGGTTGCTGGTATTGTAGACCTGGTTGCTGGATAGTGGTTTGACTGGCACTTTGAGGAAACGTCGTAGAAGGCTGATCATGATTCTGAGATAAGCCCCGATGGTGTTGTACTTGGCTTTGATTGGGTCCCACTTGATAGGGCTGACCTTGATTATGAACTGGCATTTGATACATCTGACCTTGGTTTTGAAGTGACGTTTGGTAAGCTTGCACCTGGCTTTGCGCTGAGGTTGGGCAAGGTTCTCTTTGACTTTGGACTGCCATCTGATATGGTTGTACCTGGCTTGAACTTGATGTAAGGTAAGGCTGTCCTTGACTCTTAGCTGGCATCTGGTAAGGTTGCCCTTGATTTTGAAGTGCTGGGTTATAAGGTTGACCTTGGCCCTGACTTGGAACCTGCTGTGGTTGGAAAGAATTCGGCACTGAAGCCTGGTGTAACTGGCCAGGATTTTGGTTCAATGTCTGGTAAGACTGACCAGTACTCTGAGGTAGTGATGGATAAAGCTGACCAAGTGGCACTTGTGGCATCTGCTGGTGGTTTGTGGGTTGCTGAGATGCACTTTGATCTATAAATGTTGAGCCAGGTGTCTAAACAAAAAAAATATTTATCGATAAGATCATGTTCAATATTACATTTTATTACATAGCTGGTTCTGGGAGTGAGTAAGATGAGGGAAATCCTGAGTTCTGATTGGCTATACAAGCAAACAAGATGGGCCTATCTTGCCCACTTGGGATTTCCTGCATTGTCCATCAGAGGGCGCCCAAAAACAACGTGGTGCAGAACGGTAGAAGCGGAGTTAAGGGAGCTCAATTACAGCTAGAGCACCATTGAAAAACTGGCTAGAGATAGGCAAGGTTGGAGGAACTTTGTTGCTGCCCTATGTGCCACACAGGCATGATGGGCAGTAAGTAAATAAGTAAGCATTGTCCATTGAAACAAAACAAAATGGTCATATAACAAATCTTTTATTGACCAAGCTTGTTTGGTGTAGATGGCTGGATATTGGCCTCGTTCTCTTTAGCATTTTTATTGATCTCAACTAAGTCTTGGTCAATAAATGTGCAGAAAATAACTCGGCCACTATGCAGCTATCTTGATTTTGTGCTTAGTCTCCTTCGCAGCCGTTATTAGGGTCGTCACGCAACGCTCCTCCCCACTAACGACTGCTCACGAGAGAGACACATTCCCTTCCCTTTGTTTTTGAGGACCAATAGAATGCACATTATTGTTATCGGCTACGCCAATCAAATTCCTCGTTATATTTGCTGGGCGCTTGCTGTGCGCGTGGAAACAAAACATGACAGATGCACACGTGCAAAACGACTTGTTCCAGGTTTCCAGAATATGGAAGCCTGCTTCTTATTGGTCAGTTTTAGGGAAAGGAATGTGTCTCTCTCGTGAGCAGCCGTTAGTGGGGAGGAGCGTTGCTTGACGACCCTAATAACGGCTGCGAAGGAGACTACCTTGTGCTGGGTCCACATATCATATATACTGTCAGATAAACAGAGGATATTATATGGCCACTAGGACCAAGGAAATTTCTCTTTGACCTCAGCGAATGAGTAGAGCATTTTTTACTATGGAAAGTGCAACTTTGTAACTCCTGGTGACAATGCAATTTTCTTTTTATTACATAAGATTAAGTGGTATACCAGGTGGTAGTAAATCAACAAAAATGCCATCCTGCAGTAATTTTCATATCAAACATGTTTGATAGCAAGTGATATCATACAGTGTACATGTGCCTGTAGAGTTCACTCTCAACCTGTCTCCATTTGGAAATTCTGTCTTAATTTGTCTAAACACTTCATCCAGGTCATGATCTGTCATGTGGTGAATTCATCTATCCATCTAATTCACAAGGTGAATTCATCTATCACAAGAATCTGTCTAACAGACGAAAATAGGTAAAAGATAAATTTGCAGCGTGATAAATTCAGCTGTTTGCTGAATTCAAGGAAGGGTCATTTTGACTAAGAGGTGAAATTGTGATACAAAAAATTTCACTAAGTAACAAATTCACTTGTCTGAATGTTGACCCTAATAACGCGGAATTTAGGTATAACATGAATTTGCAGTGTGATAAATTCAGCTGTTTGCTGAATTCAAGGAAGGGTAAATTTGACTAAGAGATGAAATTGAGATACAACAAATTTCACCAAGTTAAGAATTCACTTGTCTGAATTTTGATCCTAATAAAGCGCAATATATATAAGATAAATCATATAATTGCGCTGCGGTTGGAAACGTAATAGAAGAATTGACTAGAACAGGATAGGGGATTTAATTGTTAAAATTAATTTATTGGGGAGCAACTGTACAATACCCCGTCACTCGAAGCGAGGGTGTGAAAAACATATTACTACAATTGCTACATATTATCATATTAAAATGATACACAAAGAATAGTCGGAGTGCCAGCGTATTCTGTAATCTAGCCTTTATGGGAATCCAATTACAAAATTTGCGTTAATTGTAGGAGACACAAACTTTCTGTTAGGGTCATGTTTCACTCGAAATACGGTGCAGCCTCAGAGAGCGGAGGATATACATCTTTTGAAATATCATTCATGCTAAGAATAAACAACAGACGTACCGGGTACTGCTTCTGAATTCGCGGATCCTTCCAAAACGTTCTTCTCGTGTTGTGATCAATAAAGAACGGTCTTCCGCTAGTTGGGTCGACTTTCATCTCCCATCCGCTTGGGAGAGGCGGATAACCCGGTGTACAACCTTGAAACATTTTACAATGGGGAGCTATCTCAATTTTTCAGTAGCATTCCAAGCAATTTAAATTTTAAACAGCAAGAATCCTTAGGTTTAAATTATACAGACGCTTGTCTGTACGGCTCAGTAGTTAGAGGCCCGCCATTGTAGTGCTTCGACCACAGGGCATTATGGGAGAGGAATTTTAAATATGCGAAACAAACATCGAAAACACGAAAGAGGTGTAAAAGGTCTAAAAGCCATTTCTAACTAAAGCGTTAGACAGACATCCTAGAAACTTTGCCCTTTTAAATGCTCCTTGAGAGAAGACCGCTTTGTCATGTAACAAATTTGATGGGCAGAAACGTCTCTGTTTCCAATCTACTACATGCCTTCTGTAACCTACATTAGGTTTAAATTAGTTCTTTGAGGGACCGTACTGCAAGTTCAGTGCGATCTGTGAAGGGGTTCTCCTTGAAGTTACGTGTTATCTTAATTATCGGAAAGAGAGAAAAAAAGTGCAAGTTAATTGAGGATCAAATGATAACATAAAAGTTAGTAAAATCTGAATAACAAAGTGAAAAC
>OX453276.1:25692345-25824845 GCA_949710005.1 Ricordea florida | reverse complement strand
ATTTTGAATGTGAACATGTATGTAAGAAAAAATTTTTTCATGTCATTTCTTGGTAACTGCATGCTTACGTAAGTTGCGTACAAAACTGTGACAATTTTTCACTGAAGTAAGTTTTCATTTTTATAAAAAGCAGCAGGAGGAAATAGAAAAGTAATAGTATTGACAGTGCACCGTTGAGCAGCACTGTGCCATATTGTCACATAGAGTAGTATGTTGGAGGAGAATCACCCGGATTTTCATTTATCAAGAATTTATCAGGAATTTTAACAAGGATTTTTTTTTTTCTGGAAAATTTTTTAACCAAGATTTTATCAAGGATTTTATCAGGGATTTTAATAAGGATTTTTTTTGTGAAAAATTTTTAACCAATATTTTATCAAGGATTTATCAGGGATTTTAACAAGGATTTTTCACACAATTTTAATAAAGTATCACCAAAAAAGATTTTGAAAACCAGTTTAAAGATATAAATATAGTAATAAATATGGAGAACCTGGAGAACCATACAGTGAAACAACTGAAAGACCTCGCCAAAGAGCAGGGTATTAAAGGATATTATAAGATGCGTAAAGATCAACTTATCGAAGCTCTAACACAACCACAAGTACCTAAAGCTGAACCAACCAAACGGCGACCCCCAACACTCCTTATAGTTAGACCCCTCAAAGAATCAGGTAATATCCCCAACCAGCCGCAAAGACCTATCCCAGCCCCTAGAAAAAATATCCCCAACCAGCCGCAAAGACCCATCCCAACCCCTAGAAAAAATATTCAAAGACCTATCCCAGCCCCTAGAAAAAATATCCCCGACCAGCCGCAAAGACCTATTCCAGAACCCAGAAAATCGTTATTTAGTTCATTCAAAGATTTATTAGGAAGAGCTAACAATTCAGTTAGGGAAGGTATTAAAAAATTTTCAGATTTGATTATATCTTATGTACCAGAACCTATCAAAAATAGTATAAACCTTGCATTTAATGAAGAAGATGAAGAAGATTATTTCACTGCAGAAGAAGATGAAGAAGATTATTTCACTGCAGAAGAAGATGAAGAAGAAGAAGCACAAAACCCACCAAAAACAAATCGCCACGAAGTTAATGCTAATCTGAATAATGACTTATCAAACATGATTTTTAACAAACTCAAACCGGACATAGAGATGCGTTCAAGGATTGTTTACAGTTTTTCAGCTAAAATTTACCGGGGTGGAGGAGAAAAAGTTGATTATCACAAAACACTTCGTGGGGAGGGGACTTTTACAAGTTTATCTGAAATAGAGGCTTATATCCAAAGGTGTGAGACCAAAAGGCTAGATTTGGAGAATGCAGAAGTGTGGAGCAGCGCGTACCTACCAGCAACAGAGCTCGTTGAAACCCCAGGGGTATACCAAGGCAGAGTTGAGTTTACTAAGATAACCGTAAAAGTCATTCACAGCAATGAGCCTTTAATGGGGTGTGGACCGTTACCAGATTGGTTACATAACAAGAAATGCATTCACGCCGTTGATGATAAGAACGACAATCTATGTGTCTGGAGGTGTCTAGCTATTTACATGGGTTATCGTGATAATATCCCTAGACCTGCCGAGGACACTACAAGAAAGGCACTAAAACTAGCCCGAGATTTTTATGATAACCCAAAACTGAAACCCTCAGAAGTCCGACCAACGAAACTTGTTGATTTTGAGGGTATTGCTAAGATGTTTTCTGTTAACATCCGTCTGTACGAACCAAAAGATCAAAAGGTTTGGAAACTAGTGTTCGGCAAAGACCAGTTCAAAAATAATTTACCATGTGTAGACATCGGACTTTATGAAGGGCACTGTTTCTTCATCAAAAATATAGATATGCTAACTGAACTCTGGGAATGTTCTGGATGCCAGCAAAGATTTAACAGACATGATAATTACAATAGACACGTCACAGAAAAAAGATGTTCAGGAGGAAAGACACAATTGATATGCAAAGGGGAAAAGTTCAAACACATCATGAACAGTTCAGAAAAGGTGTTTTATGGAGGTAATACCCAATTTAGTTACGCGGGGTGTCGATGGATCGAAGAACAGGCTAGACATATAGGTAAACATATTCATCACGCTCTCTGTGGGCATGGGGGCGAGAGGTGTGTGAAGAACGGTAAAAAAGAGATTTTGGTTGATGGATACGAGCCGGAGACTAGGACCGTTTTTCAATTCTATGGGTGTAAATGGCACGGTTGCCCCTGTTCAAGTGACGATGAAAAGAGATACAATGAAACTCTCGAAATGGAAAAGACGATCACAGACTTGGGATATAATGTTGTCTCGGTTTGGGAGCATGAAAAACTTGAATTAAGTGATATGAGACTTGAAAAGAAATTTACCCCATACCCATATTTTATTGTTTATGATTTTGAAGCATTGCTCCGAAAACTTTCTCAACAGATGACTGACGACCTGATTTTCAACAACAAACATATTCCAGTTAGTGTCGCCATAACCGATAATTTTACAAACGAACCTAACTTTCTTGTAAACTCAAACCCTGAAGAGCTTATCAAAGACTTTATTACAGATTTAGAACACCGTCGGAAAGCCATCGTCGAAAAAGTTGCAAGAGAATACCAGCTGCCTGATGAAGATTCTATTCCCAAGAACGTGTTAGAGCAGTACAGAAAGTGGTGTAATCAAGTTCCTGTTTTAGGGTTCAATAGTGGCAAGTATGATATCAATATGATTAAAGAATATTTTGTAAAGCACATGACCGAGCAAGCTGGAGAGATTTTTGTGGCGAAGAAAGAGAATAGTTATATGTTCCTGACAACTGACCATTTTAAATTTTTAGATGCGATGTCCTACTTAGCCCCCGGACTCTCTTTTGATAAGTGGTGTAAAGCAAATAACTGTGCAGTACAAAAACTTGTCTTTCCATACGAGTGGTTGGATAGTTATGAGAAGCTTTATAACGTAGGCCCTGTTGAATATGAAGACTTTTACTCAAGCCTCCAAAAGAAAATCACAGTGTCTTCTCAAGAATATGAAGAATTTAAGATCGAATTCCAAAAGCGGGGTTGTGTTACCATGATGGATTGGTTGAGGGAGTATAACCTAGCTGATGTTGTACCATTTGTTGAAGCTCTTGAGAAAACTAGACAACAATATTACCCAGATGCAATCGATATGTTAAAAGATGCTGTATCTATTCCCGGTATCTCAATGACGTATGTTCTGAACAAATTTTTAAAACTTAAGAAGAGAGACGAGCCTGCCTTATATGCTCCTGGTAAACCTTGCTTTCATAAATGTGCTAAGACTTGTAGTAAAAAGTTTTGTAAAGAGTGCTCCAAGGTAAGGAAAGAATGTACCGAATGCCCTAAAAACAAGGCTTATGAACTCTTGAAAACGGGTATGGTTGGAGGGCCGAGCATTGTGTTTACGCGGTATGCTGAAAAGGATAAGACAAAGATTCGGTCTCATAAATACAAAGATCCAAAAACCTGCAAGTCTGTAGATGGTTATGATGCAAACAGTTTATATCTATACTGCTCGGGTCAAGAAATGCCCTGTGGTAAAGAGGAATTCATTGAGCCATTAAAGCCAACAGATTCTGAATATGTTAACAAGGTTTGTGAAGACATTCTCGCTAACAACTTTTTCGGTTTTTGTCAAGTGGATATCCATGTCCCTGAAAATCTCAGAGAAAAATTTGAAGAGTTTTCACCGTTGTTCGTTGTAGATAGTATTCCTGAAGAGCTAGTTCCTGAACATATGAAACAATACCAAAAAGACACTGGCAGAAAAACTCTAAAAGGTACTAAAAAATTGCTGGGTGTGACCAAGGCAAAGAAGATCTTACTATATACACCCATACTGAAATGGTATCTTAACCATGGTTTGGAGGTAACAGCTGTACACAAGATTTTAAAATATATACCAGGAAGACCTTTCAAATGGTTCCCAGAAGAAGTCAGTAGCGCTAGAAGAGATGGAGATTCTAACCCCGCCTTGAAGCAGCTAGGAGATACTTACAAACTAAAAGGAAATTCGTTCTACGGAAAAATGATCGAAGATCTCGAACGACACACAAAAACAAGATATACTAAAGATGAGGTGGAGGTTGATAAGGCTTTTAGAAGTCCTTTCTTTGAGGATCTGGAAGTAATCAATGAAACATATGAATTAAAAGAACGAAAACGCCAGGTAAACGTAAATCGACCTTATCAGTGTGGTATAGCTGTATATCAACTGGCTAAACTTCGCATGTTGGAATTTTACTACGATTTTCTTGACAAATATGTCGCAAGGAGGGATTTCGAACTAATTCAAATGGATACGGATTCTATGTACATGGCCCTTTCGAATGAAAACTTGGACAAGATTATAAAACCCGAACTACAAAACGAATACTTTAGTAGAGGGAAAGCAAAATTCCTGTCAACCTCGAAATATCACAACAGGACCCCCGGGCTCTTCAAAGATGAATTTAAGGGGACGCGAATGATTGCTCTTGCGCCAAAATGTTATTACGCCGAGGACCCGGACGGGATAACAAAGTTTAGTTGTAAAGGGACCTCCAGAAAGCAAAATGATATGACCTGGAATCGATACTACGAAGCTTTGAACGGGGAGAAAGATAAAGTGCAAAATACCGGCTTTAGAGTTAACAATAATCAAATTGTAACATACACTCAAAATAAATTAGGATTGAGCGCCTACTACGATAAACGTATTGTGGCAGACGACGGAATTCACACAGAGCCTTTGTATTAGCTCATTTCAACACAGAATTAGGTGGAAGCTCAGTATCATCTGGTACAACCTGAAGCTCTTCCCTAACAAAACCGCGTCTCGGTCCATCTAGTAAATAATACAACACAGGCTGATTAGGTGACACCACACTACTTGAAATATTGTAAACCTGAATACTCCAGATAGGATCCGTAGCTCGTCTTTGTTCTCCACCCTCAAGTTCGCCCGGAGCTAATAGATATCTAACTTTAACACCGGGCGGCAGTCTCACTTCATCAAGGCCAACAACTCGCTTATACTTTAGAGCATCAATATCAACCTCTTTCAGTCTTATAGCTTTTACAGGCTCTTTACCAGTTATTCTCGTTGGTACACTATTCAGAGTTTTCAAAATATCCGGTAATCGTTTCACCCAAACTCTTGATCGATCATCACTAATCATTTCTTGTGCATATTGATGACTAAATAATCGTTCACTTAATGTTCTATTTGCTCTTTCAACAAATGCTTGAGCTCTATAGTTTCCAGCTTCAGACCTTTGTATGGTTACATTATGTCTGTTCATAAGTTTTGTTACATCTCCCATGAATTCTTTACCTGGATCGACAATTATAGTATTAGGATATTTTAACTTTCTGGAGTAAATATTACTGAAGGCTTTTGATACCTCATTACTTTCTTTTGAGGTTAGTGGTTCTGCATCTTTATATCTCGAGGCAATATCAATCACAACCAGAGCATATCGATATGTCTTTCTTCCTACTCTGTCATGCGGTAAAAATAATAGATCTGCTTGATGAATCTGATTAGGCTTTTCCACAGTCCAGTGAGGTCTAGGGATATACTTTGGAGATGGTAGATAGATTTGCCACATCGCCTGTTTCTCAAGCCATCGTTTAGCCTCATCTTCACTAACTTTTGCTTTTTCAGCTAATTTAGGAATGGCAGAATATCCTTTCCAATATCCATAAGTCGAATAGTATATTTTTGATAGCATGTTTTCGTAACTCATTTAAAGACTAATCCATCTATCTTTTAAAATAAACATGCAATCTATATCTGAAGAAATTAACCCAAACAGGATTTCACTAGAGCCCCTCGGCTTGAAAGCGGAATCATCACTTAATCGAATTACACTCAATCCCTCCTCCGCTAGTCCTGGAGAAACCCTATATATAAATATTCCAAAACTTTCTGAGAATGTAGTGATTGTCCCTGGAAGTGTATCTCTACTATTTGACTTGGATATTGATGGTCATGCTAACAACACCCTCGTTAATAATGTAGGTAGTAACCTCGTATCCAGACTCAAGGTTCTTTTTGGTGGTGAAACACTACAGGATACTCAAAGATACGATCTATTTCAAACCTACCATGACTTATACTTAACAACCGAAGATCGTGAGAATGGAATAAAACAAGGTATCTCTTCTGAAAACATGAGGAAGCTTAGGACAAATGCAGGTGATAAGGTAAAATCAGATGCTAAGGAAGTAGCCGTTGCAGCAGTATACAACACTAAGTACCGTATCCCACTCAACCATCCTATTCTCAACAAGCATGGGGTTTTCTATCCAAAGGCGTTAGATCGTCCACTAATTTTTGAGATTACACTAGCTCCAGTTTCTGATATTGTTGTTTATTCTGACACGGTCAAGACTCCAACTTATAAAATCAAAAACCTAGAGTTGGAATATTCATGTATCTCAAGCGAATACTTAGCTCGTGAGGCTCAGTCAGCTTATCAGGTTGGTAAAGCATTCTTTTACGAGAACGTTATTCTTCACAAAACTTTCACCATATCAAGACCTAATGACAGTGTTATAAACGAGCATATTAATCTACCTAGAAGGTCAATGACAGGGATATTATGTTTGTTTACATTACCCAACACCGGAGGAGCACGAGATTCCGAAAGGTTTTTCAATCCAGGTATCACCTCAATCAATATAGATGTTGACGGCATGCCAAACCGTATATACTCCAAGGGAATGAAACCTTCAGACTTCTGGGATTCAGTACAGAAACGTTTTGGTAGAGAGGGTGTCAAGCTAAATGATTTTTATACCGACAAGTTTGCTCTATGGATTGATTTGAGGACTCACCCCGATAATAGTATTCATGGAGGAGGTATGGCTTTGAACAACACACGAGATGGTGTAAAACTAGAAATGAAACGAAAAGTTGAAGGATTTGGTACTATGACCTGTTACATGTTCGTGGTAGCCGATGCAGTGATGGAGATCATGAATTCAAACTTACATTCGATAAAGTATTAACTTAAAAAAACCTGGTGTTATAATACAAAAATTATGGAAGAATTGAGAGAAAAAGTTCCTTTCCATTGTATTATAACTGGTCCAACAAATTGTGGAAAGACAAAGTACCTCACTGATCAGCTACGAGGACCCTTCCGAAATGTGTTTGAATATATTGTTCTAATATGTCCGACTTATGCTAAAAATAAAACCTATCATAAATTTGGTCATAGAGATAAACGTTTCTTGGTATTATCCCCAGATGCTAGTAACAGCGATGAGATCAACGAATTGTTAACAGATTGTCAAACTTTATTCTCCGGTACAAATACTTTACTTATTTTAGACGATTGCGCTGTGTCGAATGATCTAAAGAAACGTTCGAACAAGTTTATAGATCTAGCATTCTCTGGAAGACATCATGGATTATCGGTGTGGGTATTGACACAACAATTAACATCCATAGCAAAACCATTCCGTGAAAACGTTGCTTGTGTGGTTACATTCCATAATCCGTCACAAAAAGGGATGAAGATGTTTTTCGAAGATTATGGAGGTGATTTAGAATCAGAAAATCGTAAAAAATTTGTAGAAATTCTTAAAACTGAAAAATATTCGAGACTCTGTTTATGTTTACGTTATCCATTCCAATGTTATTTAGAGATTCCTGAAGTGATTTAAAAAAAGATATGTGTTATTACAAAATTAAAAGATGGCAAACGTTGAAGATTATATGGAAGAACAGACTGAGGTAAAAGATGAGGTCAAAGATAATGATATTGAAATCAAACAAGAATCACTAGCTATTCTCGCATCTCTTGGGAATACAAAGGAATATTTAGGTGTTGATATGAGTCTAGGTGATATCAAGAAACTCACAGCAAAAGACGTTGAAAAATATTATAATCGATACCAGACAGTATTAGGTAAGCAAGTTAGTAGTGGATTAGTTGAATCAGCTCTCCAAGTGGTGTCTCATGCCATTTCTTATGTGGTTCCTGTAGATGATACCGAAGAGCTTTGTAAAGACTTGCAGAACGATGAGTTGGTTAAGCGTGAACTGTCAAACTTTGCGGGTCTCTTGGTATTAAAAGGTGGAAGATTGGTAGCACTTGCTAGTGGACTATTCCAGGTTGCAAAGCACATTAAAATCAACAAAACACAAGAAGTTTCAAGTACTACTGAGCAGACTACTGAGAACAACTGATTTAAAGATTCTTTACTATGTGAAATAAATAATCATGTCTGATGAAGTTGTTGAACAAATTACAATGGATCCTATACCCGAAAAGAAAGATCCTAAAAAGAAAGAGAAAGATCCTAAAAAGGTAGCTGCCGGTAAGAAACTAGCAGAATATAACAAAAAAGCAAAAGCGTTAGCCAGGGAAATGAAACGTGAAGAGGAACTCGCTACTATTCCAGAAGAAACTAAAAATACAGAGAGTGACCGCAAAGCTTGGATTCCAGAGCTATCTTTTACAAATGTGTTATCTCTTGTTGGTATAGGGTTCGCCGCAGTTGATATTTATATGAGATATTACAAAAACAGAATAGTTGATTTATCGCAAGTTCCACCAACCACAAATATTCCTACCCAATCTACCCAACCAACTCCAAAAATAGCAATGCTCTGAGGAAAAAAAACCAGTTTAAAGATTTCTTACTGATAAGTAAAAAATTATGTCAACTGAAAACAAACTTGTGAAAACTGTTACCGATTCGGTCGTCATTATCGGATTAGCTGCTGGAGTTGGATACGTCGCTAAAAAGGCTTTGAAAGAATCATTTATAAACGATCCCTCATCAAGTATTACAAACTATGCTGAATGGGTCGCTGTCCTATCAGGTAGTATGTACCTCAAAACTTATTTAGAAGATCAAAAAATTTTACCAAAACCTCTGTAGACGACTTAAAGATTTTACATATTGATTTATAAATGGCGACGATAGCAATGATGATTGGTGGAGCTATACTGAATGCGACTACTTTCGTTGGTGGCTCGTATCTTGCAAAATATCTTTTAGGTGATAACACAGACGAGGAGCGAATACGACATGATAAGGCAATAGAAAAATATCAAAAAGATTACACTGCATACCAGGAAAAGAGGCAGAAACTCATTGATTGGTACTCTCAACAGCGGGATACTGAACATCAGGCTTCACAAAATATATCGAATACCGACGAAGCTTTAGCATTGTATAGTCAGACACATGAACCAAAATTCTCTGATTATTATAGACCCAGTAGCAACCAAAAGATGGGGGAGATTGCATATGTGGGTGGTGGTATGCTGGCATTGGGTTATATGGCTAGTAAATTCTTTTAGTTAATTGTGTGACCAGTTTAAAGATTTCTTACTGATTAGTAAAAAATTATGGCAGAAGGCGGAGAAATACTTGAAAAACAAAATCCTTTTGATAAATTAGCTGATCCAGACGATTATGATACCAAAAATGACTTACCATTAAAAACATTTTCATCCACCACTCGTCCAACTGACCCTTATTATGAAAAAGAAACTCAGACCTTATCGTTTAAAGATTTTGGGGAGATGGAAATTGAACAAGATGAAGCCTGGGCTAAGATTAGATCAAGATTCCCTAAAGTTGATACGTCTAAGTTTACAGCTGGGCTTAATCAATTCAAACAAGTAGTTGTAAAATTGATTAGGAAAGGATCAAAACCTCATGTGTTATTCAAAGGTGATGATGAATTGAATGACAGATTGCCAGTTATCATCAAAAATAGTCTAGGCCCAAGAGCAGAAGAAGTTGTGAAAACTAATGATGGTGAGATAACTAAGAAGAAAGATGAGATCACCAAACTCGAGGATGAAAAAAAATTCATTATGAACAAGCCGATGAAGACCCCAGAGGAAATTATGCGATTAGAGGCTCTAGATAGAGAAATTGGTGAGCATGAACAAGAGAAAGCTAATCTGGAGCGAGAGAATGATAGAATACAGCAACGAATGTCATTACGCGATCGTGTGAAGTCCATCTTCAAAAAGTACGGTTTTACAGTCTTTGCTGTGATGAGTGCTGTTGGTGTTGTTATCGGAGTGATTGTCTCTAATCTAAAAAAGGGTTTGACGAGTGTTGGAAAAGGTGTTGGCAACGGTTTGAAAACTATTGGCAAAAAGATTGGCGAGATATTGCCTGGAATGATTGGAGCTATTGCAAGTTTTATCTTCAAAACAGCGGGTGAGGTTATCGGATTTTTAAGTAAGAATGCTTGGTTGTTGATAGTGGCTGCGGTTCTATACCTTGTAGAACAATTTAAAAAGAAGAAGCGGTAAGTAAAAAAACATGTCAACGTTTCTATCTATAAATATGCTAACTCCTGAAACAAGAATTTATCTAGATCCACACTTAACCCAAGTAAAAGAGATACAAATGCTGGATAGTCACATTCCTAAAGCGTTGTCCGACAAGCTTTTGTACCTAATGTGTGATCTTATAGAGTCAAAGTCTTCGTATTACAATCAGATCCCTCGCGGTGGAAATGTAGAACTTAATCCCTCACAACTACTAGCTGTTATACCATCTCAAAAGTATCCTTGTTTAAGAGTCTCACAAACCAAAAATCTGATCAACTACTTTACTTTGTTAATTTTAGATGAAGCTGGAAGAAAGCTCAACTTTAGTAACGGATCCATTCGAATTAATTTAAAGATTTCCTGTTGATTAGTCAAAAAATGGAAGACTACAATAGAATTTATCCACAAGTTCCTATGAACGGAGACCCAAATAACTTCAGGCTTCAAAAATCGTGTGAAGCACTACATAATCTTCAGATGGAAATTAAACATTATGAGGATGTTAGGAAAAAGTATAATAGAGCGAGGGGAATATTTACTAAAATCAGTGTTGGTTGTGGGGTGGTTTCAGTTATCCTATCTGCAGGTGGACTGGGAACCTCTCTTACTGGTTTTGGTGCTGTTGTTGGTATACCGTTGGGAGCGGTGGGTGGTCTTTGTGGTGGTATTTCGGTCGGATTCGGTGCGGCTTCTAAACAACTTTCACATAAAGTTAGTAAACATGAAAAGACTGTTTCTCTAGCAAAAGCGAAAGTAAACACCATTCACGACTTGGTTTCAAAGGCACTAAAAGATAACGTCATCTCCGATCAAGAATTTTCTATAATTTTAGCAGAGTTGGAAAAGTTTGAAAAACTAAAACTAGAAATCCGTCAAAAAAACTGGAAAGATACTGAAAAAAACTTAAATATGTCACAGATAAGAACGGAGGTTCGTGCGGAAATATTAAAGGAGCTAACCGGTCCCGCACGTTGAAATTTTCATTTGAGTTGAATATTAGAAAAGAACGTTGTTAATTTAAAAGCATCTTATTCCAAACATAAAGAATAAAATGTTACTCAATGATTTTAGAAAAAGGTATCCAAAGGCTGATCCAGGTCAATTCGAAGTTGTAGCTGATCCTTATGGTGGTTACATTAGGTGGAAAGTCAATGGTACAACAATCATGTCTTATGACGATCCCACTGGAAAGACGTGGACTGAAGACTTATCACCTCGTTTGAAAAGACTGTTATGGAAAGATTTAGTATTGGATGATGATGCATTGAGTTCATTCCCAAAGAGTTTAACCTTGACTAAACGAAACTACCCGATACCTGCCATTGATTTTGATGACCCTACCAGCAACACGACAAAAATGTTAACCTCACTGGATATATATGTGTCTAATACTAAGAAATTCACTGCTAAGATGCGTAACATATTTACCTCTCAAGTTGTGACTTTCAAATTTGGTAAACAGAGTAGAAAATGGTTGAACGCTCCAGATATGAATTATTGGCCTCAACAACTGAATTTTGCGGTGTGGTGTGCGACCTCTGGATGTGGAATAAGTCCTTTTGAGAGTCTCAACTATCCTAAAGTAGTGAGTAGCTTCATCAAGTTTCATGTCTACTTCACAATAAGACGAATACTGTATGAATTGAATCTTCCCCTACCTGATGAGCAACCTTTTGTAATAAACAACAACCCTTACAGCAAAGTCGCTTATCAAAGATTGTGTGCAGAATTTGGAATCTCAAACAACTCTGATTTCAGATGGAAAGGTGGTCGAAACGGAGGTTTGGGTGATATATTCCTTGATTATGGTGCTGGATACAATGGAAGAGGTGGAGGATATCAAAATGTCCATATTGTAAGGAATTATGATGATGAAGCTGATCAATGGCCTGGTGAAGGTGGTAAATTCGCTGATGATGGAGGTAAGAAGGAAAAGGGTAATCTCATCTCATTCATCCGTAATGATGACTTTGCTGATTACAAATATGCTTGGTTTATCCCAACAAGTGGATATGGACTCACTAAAGCTGGACTTGGTAGATTGAATCGATCTGCTGAAGCTTTTGTTTACTGTATATTGGGAGCGCAAGTTAACACTAGAAACTCGATTTATGGTAGTGGTGGTGGAGCGATCGAGACTCAACAAGAATTCTTAGCCCTGTTTGAGAGTAGTGTTATCGAGAATGACATTTCTAGTTCGATCAAAAGGTATCAATTAGCTGTCCAAGAAGCGAAATTACGGCTTGATTTAGCTATTGCTCCAGGTGTATGGTTAATGCCTAGTAATATGATAATCAACACTGAGAGCGTGGTTGGCTATAATAACAAACTTATGAAGGCGACTGATGATATGAAATTTGGAGTGAATAATTCCCTAAACACTGAAGCAAAACAGGTTGGAATAAATCATAACATTGGATCTTCAAAGGTAAAGTTACCTCATATAGTTGAGACTAAACCAAAACCCTCAACGCAACACGAAACCAATCTATTAGCAAAAACAGACTCAACGCAGCCAGACTTAACACAACACGAAACCAATCTATTAACATTTATAGTTGTCGCTGGCGGATTAGCGTGGTATCTATTTCGGTAGATTATTGGTTTTTCAGCTTACGCGTAAGTCGTTTTTTATCACAGGTTGATTAGCATAACAATTTTTTTTCAGCTTACGCGTAAGTCGTTTTTTATCACAGGTTGATTAGCATAACAATTTTTTTTCAGCTTACGCGTAAGTCGTTTTTTATCACAGGTTGATTAGCATAACGATTTTTTTTCAGCTTACGCGTAAGTCGTTTTTTATCATGGGTTGATTAGCATAACAATTTTTTTTCAGCTTACGCGTAAGTCGTTTTTTATCACAGGTTGATTAGCATAACAATTTTTTTTCAGCTTACGCGTAAGTCGTTTTTTATCACAGGTTGATTAGCATAACAATTTTTTTTCAGCTTACGCGTAAGTCGTTTTTTATCATGGGTTGATTAGCATAACAATTTTTTTTTCAGCTTACGCGTAAGTCGTTTTTTATCACAGGTTGATTAGCATAACAATTTTTTTCAGCTTACGCGTAAGTCGTTTTTTATCACAGGTTGAATAATATACAAATTCTTGTTATATAACACTGACTTATGTTATATAACCTATTGTTTTTGTGTTGTGTGACACTCTTTACATTTTGCCTTCTGTTTGTTGTGTTCACATATTTGAGATCCTCCACACTCTTTACAGTACGGCTTATTTCTTCCATGAATACATATTTGAGATCCCCCACACTCTTTACAAAAACATCTTTGTCTTCCATGAATACATATTTGTGATCCTCCACACTCTTTACAGTAATCCTTTCTTCTTCCATGAATACATATTTGAGATCCTCCACACTCTTTACAGTAATCCTTTCTTCTTCCATGAATACATATTTGTGATCCTCCACACTCTTTACATCTCACCTTCAGTATGTTATGAGGGCATATTTGAGATCGCACACAATCTTTACAATAATATTTATACTTTCCATGAATACAGTTATACTTATTATTTTTTGTTTTATCCTTAGGTGTCGGTTCATTTGTGGTTGTGTCTATATTACCTAGAGCTTCTATGAGTTCGGCTTTACACATCTTATAATATCCTTTAATACCCTGCTCTTTGGCGAGGTCTTTCAGTTGTTTCACTGTCTTCTTGTTCATATTTATTACTATATATTTATATCTTTAAACCATTTATATAATAATATATAAGCGGTTGATGAAGTCTTTCTTAAGGTTCTTTCAAATGACAGAATTAATTACACTCATGATGCTTCCAGAAAGTGGTTCAGGGGTTGATGAGGATATCAAAGTATTCCACTCGGTACAATCTCCAAATAGAAGGTTGATTTTCAAAAAACTGCTCAATCTTTCCAACTTGGTGATTTATCATTGTATGGATTAAGCTAGATAAATCGGTTGATTCAGTAATCGTTTCTGTGTTTGAATGATGGTTTAGTAATAATATTTCTTCATCAATATCGCTAATGAATTTAGAGGTAAAGACAAACTTAACCTTGATAGGTTTCTCTTGCTGCTTAATGAGATCTATAACTTTTGGTTTGACATTAGCGAGGAAAAACAAGAGGTTATGCCAATTCTCTCCATCAATCCTGTAGGTTTTCACATAGCTATTCAACTTCATTTTTTATTACTATATTTATATCTTTAAACTGGTTTTCAAAATTTTTTTTGGTGATACTTTATTAAAATTGTGTGAAAAATCCTTGTTAAAATCCCTGATAAATCCTTGATAAAATATTGGTTAAAAATTTTTCACAAAAAAAATCCTTGTTAAAATCCCTGATAAAATCCTTGATAAAATCTTGGTTAAAAAATTTTCCAGAAAAAAAAAATCCTTGTTAAAATTCCTGATAAATTCTTGATAAATGAAAATCCGGGTGATTCTCCTCCAACATACTACTCATAGTGTGTTACTGTTTGAAATAAAGAATCTGGACTGTTGTTTCAAAAGTACCCAGCACAAACACAAAAAGCAGCTGGCACCTATTTGTGACAGGTGTCTGCCACTTTCAGGAACACTTGCAAATCTACAGTTTTGAAATTATAGTAAATTATAACACTTAATGGCAAAACTAATTTGCTGAGAAAAGAAATTAATCTTAATAATTAAGATTAATTGTGCCTTTTTTGCTGAATATAATTACAACAAAATACTAACTTATGCTTCTGGTAGTTATGGTATCCTTTAAGTGGTCTTATTATTCAATGGTGTATGACAAAATTTGCTTCTCTTTGTAGCGGCTTCTTGGGTTGCATCTCCATTGATGTCTGGGATTGTGAGCTCTTTGTTTTTCCTACTTATACGATGCTTTATTCTCTCAAAGGTTTGTGTAATGTCAAATCTTTCCATGATTTCATAACAATAACTATTTTCTTTTTTTTTGTTTCAAATGGCTTTTGCCATACCAAATGAGATTGTTTGAAAATATGTTCATTTTTATAAAATAAAATTTGCATATTAAACATTGTCAGAAACTTTAATGGAAAATTACCACAATGTACAGATCTGGGAACCCGTACGAAACGGCTAGATCTAGAAAATGTCTTGATTAGATCTAGTGAAAAGTCTAGCGTAGATCTGGCGGCTTTTTTCAAAGAAAGGTCTTGCGTAGATCTGTCCTGTGAGCTAAAATGCTAGACTAATTTTCTAGACTTTTTGACAGCTAGACATTCCTAGACAAAAGCTAGACTTTTTCTAGACAATTGTGTCACGATAAATTTATCTAGAAAGAAATGTCTTGAGAATGTCCAAATGTCTAGAACTGTCTAAAAAGAAAGGCATTTTGGAGACATTTCAATCAACGGGTGGTTATGAATCCGACGACTAACAAACGTACCTCGCGATCACGTTGCACGCGATTCGCCTTGCAGCTCAAAATGTTCGTTTATGCACTTCTTACCTCTCCGTCTTGCGCTGTCGAAGTTGTCGATTGGTGTTGATACTACTGGAAAACATTCTTTATTTTCTCTACAAGAGCACCGACTAACATTCGTTATGAGTGCATTTGAAGACCCTTTGAACGCTTCGTCACTACCAAGTATGTATTGTAGAAATATAAATGACACATACTTGCACGCCAAAGTTGTCCGCTTCTTTCCTTGTACATGATATAATAGTAAGACTTAGAACCACGTTTCCGACAATCCCGAACGGAAAAACCTAGTTCTGAACTCGCTCCATTTTCTTTTAATTCCTAAATAGGAATTGCGAAAAATAGAAAAAATATCTCCTATTCAAATTAAATGTAAACATTATTGCGCGGCTGAAAGGCAGACGGCGAAAGTTCGATTCTTGCCAAATCTGACACGCAAGTCGGTGGTATAGTTTGTAGTGATACTGTTATATTTTCCAGCGTGCACTGTCTGACGCGTTAACAACAACTAGAAATACGACTCCCGCAAAAACCTCGCGAAGCTAGTTTTTGAAGAAGTCACAATGCTTTCATATTTTATTCTTTATTTTTTTTTATATTATATATGTTATTTTTTATATTAGCGTAATCCCCATTATTTTATTTCTTATGCTGTGTTTGGTACACAATTAGTGACACCTGGTGCAAATTACAAGATCAGTATACCGCTCAACACAGTGCTTAAAAATTGACCTTCATTTAGCTCTTTCACTGCCACTGAGATTGCACCAGAGGGAATAGAAGTAAAATTATTTATTATCTTGACAGGGAATACAGAGTCGATGAAGTATCACAATAATATTCACTTAACACAAATTGAAAATGATTGTAAATCTTTTGCAGGTGAAATCTTGAAGAGTTGATATGAATGCTTGTGTTTACCACGGTGTAAAAACCTGTGTTTTTTTTCTTTAGTTTTATTTTCTTAGTCTCTACTGCTTTGTCTTCTTTGTTGTACATCACTTTTGAACACAATATGTTCTTACACAGAGGATGAGCTGAACGCTCCAATTATTTTTTGTTTATGTTTTTTTGGTTATAATTGCATGAGATTCATTGTAAGAAGAATCTTCTGATTAGATATTTTATTGTCTACTGCAGTCATTATTTCATTCCCGGGTAACCACAATTGAGAGCATTATGAATAGTGCATGTTTTAATGTGTGTACTCTTTCCAGTTGCAATGGTACCCCCAGTGGTAGATAGAAAAATTCCTCTTCCCTCAAAAGAGATGCCATATCAACAAATTGGGGGTAAAACAATTGGATTCTACAAAAGCTTTGAATAAAGGTTTGGTAATAGTGAGTGCCCACTGTATAGTATGTGGTTGTGCTATTTTTAGGTCATATCATAAAAACAATACATGTAAGAAAGAGTTATTGAAATCTTAATATGTTCAAAAAGATTGCTGCACTACGTACTCCTGTAAAAAAATAATGTGAAATCAACATCAATCAGTCAAAAGTATATACCACATGAAAGTTTAATTGTGCTGTTACAGAAACAGGCAAAATATCCATACCCAACCATAGAATAGTACATTATTTTGAATATATGAAAATTTCTATTATAAAAACTGCAGAAGAAAGATTTAATATAAGGACGGTATTTCATCGAAAAAGTCATGGCAGCCAGAGGTATTGAACTGTAACCAATGACATATAGTAACGAGAAGAACTATCATTATATTATTATCATTATTATTATCATTACTATTATTATTACTGGTATTGATATTATTATTGTTATATTTTTTATGTTAAACATAATATATTTTTATGGGGTGGGATTCATGTCTTAATCTTGGTAAAGTTATTGTTACTCTACTACTAAAAGCAATACAAAAATCTTCTTAATAGGCTTTCTATCAGAGGTGGTAGTAATCAAAACAGCTCCAAACAATACCATTTCTTCTTAAAGGCTTAGAATCTAGTGCAGTCATTTGTCTAGAAAGTTTGTGTGGAAAATCATTATTGAAAGCATAGGGCATTTAGGAAACTTGAAACACTTGTTACTACATACAGCACAATTGCAATGAATATATGAGAAAGATCATAAACATTTTGGCATTACAAAATTTATTTTCTTCTTTATAAAGTTTTTCCAATGTAAAAGGTTAATTGCATGTTGTGGTTGTTATGAAATATTGATATTTGACATAAAAATAAAGTAAATGGCAGAAAGTAACAAAGTTAATATGTTATGTCTAACTTTGCAAATTACGGCTTGAATTAACATTTCATTTGTGAAAAAAGGGCAGGGGTTCTAGATAGCAATATTATCAGGGGGGGGGGGGGGGGTCATTGCACTCTAAGGTAAAACTGACCCATTGTGAAAAGGCTATGAAACTTGTCTCTACACAATATTATTGAAACCTTTCAATCAGAGAATACATACATATATATATATATATATATATATATATATAGCAAAGAGAAATACTACTCAGAATTCAGTAATCACATTTGCTTTATTTTAAAATGATCACATTGATCACTGATAATATTGCAGAACCAGTACTTTATGGTGACACAGGGTATACATTCTGTTGAAAATGTTTAACATAACTGCTAGATCAAGAAAATTTACAATATTTTCACTGTTGCAATGATATCAGATCACATCGTTATAAATGATTGCTATAACAACTGCAACTCTCTGTGTTGGAAATTACTTCAAACTGGAAACGCTATCGTTTTATTATGAAAAATACCTATTTACATTCTCTTGTAATCTGTTGGTCGTCTTCCGATTCCGGTTTTAGACTAATAGAATTATTTTCCAGAGACATCTCCAATCGTTGAAGTCGTTCTTACTCGGTGTCCCTTCTAAGTCGTTTTGCTAAATGTAGTACACCAATATATTTCGTTATGTAATCGTTCACTCATGTCCTGTATTTCTATCAATAACACATTCAAATTCAAAACTAACTTGATTGAATTCCTGGTCCTTTTCCCTGCTGTTTCGTTTGCCTTTTTCTGGAGCGAGCAGTTGTTGTCTTGGCTGCGATTTCTGTTGTTATTCTCCCTGCTGTCGTTTCTCTGTCCCTGCTTTGAGTCGTGCTTTCCTCGTGTTGATTTTCACGGTATTCGAACTTACTCGGCGACGATCTCGTGCTAATATTTCTTGAATATCTTGGAGATCACCTTGCTGGGATGTACTTCCAGGACGAGTGAAATCGGTTTCCACAAAATTTACATTACTTTCCAAAAGGCATCACCGAATAATGGCGGAAATTCAGCGTTCTCAAGTGCGTTACTATTGCCAGGTAACCTGGCCTGCGAACGGACACCTTTAAAATATAGATATATATAAACATATATATAAATATATATATATACATATATAAAAACTCTCGGCTCGATTTACTCGGGCTTGCGAGCCACGTGGTCTGACCGGAACCGACACGATTAGTAACCTCGCTACGCTCGGCCTTCGGCCTCGCTTCGCGAGGAAATATAGAAATTACAAATAAGTTTTGCGATCGTTTGTAGAAGCTTAATGAACTTGTACGACTTGTTCTTCTATACTTCGTGGCCGTTGTTTGGACTCGGTACGCAACACGCTAAGCTTTCCTCCATCAAACAACGGCTGCGAAAGAGACGAAGTCAGTCTTAACTTGCCCACTGATAGACCATTCACTGAAGGGAGAGAAGTTGCTTCTTCTTGGCTTTCGCCGTGGTGCATTTGTTGGTAAACATCTTGCGTAGCTTGGCCGGTTCTATCGGCGGCACATTAGGCTTCGGGCACAGGCCAGCAGATATGCTGAAAAGAAACACAGGAAAAGTTTAACTTGGCTTTCAGCAAAAATTAATAATTACTGGAAAAAATACTGAAATGATCCTAACTTAATCCCTTATTTGATTTCTTCCCGAGGTAATATAAGTTCCGTGGATCGCGTGACGCTCTCTACATAGTAGTTTATGGTGCAAATGTTGTCACGCCGATCGGGTTCACGAATGGGCCGCCAAAAATTATTGACCATGTAATGATCAGTGGACAAGTGAATTTAGTCTTTCTTCAGCTTCATCAACAGTTATCGCTGCCATTAACGTACATTTGGAAAGGTAACACGTTTAGCTTCCACTGAGTGGTTCAATAATCGATTAAGCCTTTCTTGAAATGAGCTTGAACAAGAAATATAAATCGATCGGCTAAATTCTCAGTTTGACAAATTCCGCACTATTTTGGTTGTCAGTGACAAGAAGAAACATATAAGCTAAAAACGATTGATAGAGCTTTTTAAATAATTTTACCAACGACCATTAATTTACTGAGAAACATCTCAGCTATCACGCAGTTGTGTATCTTCCCGCCTAAATTAATTTCAATTTTCAAAATATATTCATCCTTTCCGTACTTTCACATGAAAGGCTTCGTTTTCTGCCTTAGGCAACTGATATAGAGCAAGTGATAAAGAAAACGCATTACTTACCAGAATACTTGATAATCTTAGCTTTATACCACGAGGTGTGAACCTTATTTTTCTTACAGAAGCGTCCAGCAACAACTGCCTCGTCTCCCTCTTTGACAGTGGATCCTTCTACAATATCGGTGGCTGGTACAACAGAGTACTGGTTTTCTTCCAACCAAAAGACACAAGCAAACAAATTCGCACTCATATTTCCGCTAGTTAGTGCGTAAAGAAAAGTAATCAACAAAGTGCAAAAATTATGGTCGCCAGCACGCGCCGCAGTTGTATTTGCACACCCTCAGAGGCAATGCTAACCGAAAATCCCGCCTTAACTTTATCGAGTATCAGTTTCCCTATTTTCTCAATACCGAATGTTATCGATACCGGCCATTCGAACAGGTTTAGATCTAGTAAGACAATCCGTCAAGACATTTCCTAGACATTTAAGCTTAGTTAGATGCTAAATGTCTTTCAAGACATTTGCTAGACTTGCTAGACATTTAGTTTGTCTTGGAACGATCTAGTAAATGTCTAGAAGATCTTTGCTAGATCTAACAAAGACAATTTTAGATCTAGCTGTTTTGTACGGGAAACTGTGCTATGACTCAAAGCACGCGGGTAGTGAATCATGTAAGCCTTTACAAAATATCTGGAGGGGTAGTGAATCATGTAAGCCTTTACAAAATATCTGGAGGGGTAGTGAATCATGTCAGCCTTCACAAAATATCCTGAGACCTTCTGATTACCCCTTCCCCCCCCCCCCCCAAGGAAATCTTGGGATATTTTGTTAAGGCTTACATGATTTACTACCCAAGCAAGTGGCCCATAAAATTACTTTTGCACATGCGCAGTACAGCATAAAAAAGTTCACATGACAAAGATGAAGGCATATTTGCCCACTATGTGTGTTTGCATTAATTAGCATTTGTTAACATAAATTATTTTGCACTCCTTAAATCTAAAAATGTTAGTCTTACTGTTCTGCTTCTCCTGCTATCTCCTCCTGAAAGCAAAGAAAAGAAAATTTGAAAAAAAATACTTTAGATAATGTATCATGTAAGAGGCACTTCATTGATTAACAACACTCGTCGCAAAATGGAGGTTAGGTGCCCCAGGAGACTATGGGCCTGAATGACTGCCCAAACCCTCCCACCCTAAGAAGACCGCCCAGCCGGCGGGCACTGCCCGCCTTCCCAGCCACGAGCACCCCCACACCCTACACCACACACTGGGCACCCATCACACTGAGCCGAGTCAGTGGAAAATAATAAAATATATAAATAAATAATAAAATAAATAAATGAATAAATTAATAACTAGATAACTAATAACATAATAATATATCAATGACAGAAACCATAAGATAACTCAAACAAATACCAAAAAAAAAAAAGCCAAGGGCAATGGGGAGGGAGGGAAACTCGAAGAACGGATGAGAACAAGTCAAGAGCAACTGCCAACTTGGAATGCAACGTACACACTAAAAGTACACAATGCATACGATGAACCAAGGCATCAGGAGAAGACCGCTGGCCGTCGTCCCAATCAACTGCCCCAGGGCTCCGCTGACCATGAAGGTTACATGCCAAGATGGCTACCTGCTGCATGCCCGAAATGACAATATGCTGCTTTCTTGTAAGTCATCTGTAGATCCAAACACACTGCCCCACATGTGTGGACCACTGACAAATATACCAGATGCCACAGATGCCAAATGGTGATAAGATCACCAGTAGAAAAAGCACGCTAACCGCTACAAACGCTGATAACTGACATACTGACTGATGATACGCTGACTGATGATACGCTGACTGATGATACCCTGACTGATGATACGCCGTAGGATGAAACCACCAAGGGAAAAACACATAACATTGCTCCTCGTAGTTAACTAGCTTAAATTACATTTAAGCCTATTTAACAACACTCGTCGCAAAATGGAGGTTAGGTGCCCCAGGAGACTATGGGCCTGAATGACTGCCCAAACCGCCCACCCTAAGAAGACCGCCCAGCCGGCAGGCACTGCCCGCCTTCCCAGCCACGAGCACCCCCACACCCAGCCGAAGGGACCTCCGAGTTGCAATCCCAAATCGGAGCAATGGGGGCTCGTGGCTAACAGACACAGCCCCCCAACCAGCCAATCCTGAGGCATCCAACCCCTAGTAACAGTCTGTATAAGACATACCTGTCAAAGCAATAGATTTGTCACCTGGTACGCATCACTTGCCCACCGACCCAAAGTTTTGATGAGGTGATCTGGGACTCCCCGAGATGCAGCAGTTGTAGCTGCACCAATCCGAAAGCTGTGTCCAGAGTACGACCCTGACAAGCTAGCTGAATGGAGTATGGACTGCACCAGTGAGGACAACTTAGACCGCGAGAGAGGATGGCCATTGTGAAACAAAAACAACGGACCTCTGGTGGACCCCCGGATCTTAAGATACTGACAAACTGCTGCCAAGGGGCAAATCATGGAGTCCCCCCTCCCCACATAGATATCACAGCCCTTACGGAAGGGATCAGTCTTAGAGCATTTTATGTGGACTTGTAGGCATGTAGGGTCCGCTAACGAATCCACTTGAAGATCACTGACAACCATATGAGTAGCTGGATTGAAGCCTGAGTTAACTGTGAATTCACCTGCCCGCAGAAAGCCGAAGAAACCTAGATAACATGCTGCCCAAAGCATAACATGGTCCTTGTCACTAAAATCCAAGGCCTGGTGGATAATTCGCGTGACATCAATTGTGATTGGCATGCGTGTTGACTTGAAAGAACTTTGCACTCGTTTGACACCCTGTAGGAGACGCTGTAGTTGAAGGCAGTTGGACAGTGGGTCTGGCAAACCATTGTCTATATACAGGGAACGCACGGCTGACAGGTAAACTTTTATTGACGCATGATTCAAGTTGTCCGCCAATACTACTGAGGTGCAAAAACGCATAAGTGTTTACTCGTCTGCTGGAGGAACGGAGTCCTGAAGACCCAAGCAGCCATCTTGCCTACGTTGTGCTGATAAATAGACGCGGCGAGTAGATGGGGCCAAACCATGAAACAAGTACCTTTGGCATTTTTCTGTCAGACTACCTGAAGATCGGCCAGGAGTGTAGAGGGGACCAGGGTTGCACGTGAGTCTGCATATACATAAGGAGCCAGCTGCCTGAAGCGCTGAAAATTAAATACATACATACATACGTACTTTATTCGTCCCAAAAGGGCTTTTCAGAACAAAGAGCTGGTTAAAACTAAGTACAATTAAATAATTTAGATAATTTAAAACTAATTTACAAGTAAACAGTAACTTATCAAAAATTAATTAATTAACTAATATGTAATTAAAATTAACAAGGTAAAATAAAATAAAAATAACAAAGGTAAAGCAATTAAGTTCCTAAAAAGTTTGAGAGAAGACTCTTCTTCAGGCAACGTTTGAAGTCCTTTAGTGTCGGTTTCAACTTAAGAGTAGAGTCCAATGAGTTCCAGAGTTTAACTGTCCTGAAATAGAAAGATCTTTGTCCAGTGGCGGTCTTATACAAGGGGATATTAAGCATCTGTGAGTTCCTCGTCGTTCGCTTGGTGATGGTTACTCTTTGAGTGTATTTAGAAAACAATGAGTCTGGTGCGCACCCCGCCATGCATTTAAAGGCCATTATTGCATGGCGATAATAGTGCAGCTGCATTCTTACAGATAGCCACTTAAGATCTTTAAGGATAGGGGAAATGTGGTCATATTTCCTTGAATTGCTGATGATACGGGCCGCGAAATTTTGAACAGCTTGAATCCTACTCAGGTTGTGCTCTGAGGTGTTGCTCCAAACATTACAACAATAATATAGCTTGTTAAATACTAAGGCATTTATTATAGTAGTTAAGGTAGTTGTGTCAAAGGCATGTTTAACTCGGTTAATCTGGCCTAGGCGCGCCATGCAACTGGACACAGTAGAAGCTATATGGTCATTATACGTCAAGCATGGATCCAGGATGACTCCCAAGTCCTTAGCAAAGGCAGCTGGTGTAATTTCCTTCCCTAATAAAGTTAGGCGAAAATCCTCTACTCTGCCTACCATCGCTCTGCTGCCGAAAATAACTAACATTGTTTTACAGGGGTTTATAAGAAGTTGATTTCTAAAGGTCCAGTTACTAATTCTGCATAAGTCTTCATTTAATTTAGCAATCGCGCAAGGCTGGTCCTGTATGTTAAAATTCAGTATCAGTTTAGTATCATCTACGTAGCACTGGGGGGAGCTGTGACGCGGAATACTCGGAAGATCATTAGTGTAGATACTAAAGAGCAACGGTCCCAAAATGCTTCCTTGTGGCACTCCACAAGTCATAGGAAGTTGATCTGAGACAGCATTATGAATTTTAACAACTTGGTAGCGCGACTGAAGATAGCTACGAAACCATTTGGTAGCGATAGGTGACAATCCAATGTCCTGAAGCTTGGTCATAAGGATTTCATGGTCTACACTATCAAAGGCTTTGCTCATGTCGAGTAGCACAGTGGCAGTTAGCTGTTTCTTATCTATGGCTTCAAGGATGGCATCAGTCGTTTGTAAGACAGAAGTCTCAGTAGAATTCCACTTTTTATTGCCGCACTGCTTAGGTGACAAGCGTTGGTTTGCTATTAAATAGGATGTCAGCTGATCATGGGCGACTCTCTCGCAAATCTTTGAGAGCATGGGTAACAGTGAAATAGGCCTGTAATTGTTAGGAATTTCCTGGTCACCATCCTTCAAGATAGGTACTACTTCCGCAATTTTCCAGGCGTTGGGAAATTGAGCAGAAAGAAAGGTGGCGTTAATAATCGATGTAATTAAAGGCAGGATGGCAGGAAGGCAGTCTTTAATAACGCGAAGTGGAATTTTATCTATTCCAGGGGACTTATTTGGTGCCATAGATTTGATAATCTTTTGTACTTGGTTGATGTTCGCATTAGCATCGAAAACAAACTGTTCAGACGCTGGATACTCCCGAGGGACAAACGAGAAATCATGTGCTTCACACTGGAATTGCTCTGCCAAGGTGCTGATTTTCTGAATTGTACTGTTACCGATGTTTACGAAGAAATTATTAAACTCGTTGGCCACAGTATTTACATCCTTTGAAAAGAATCTCTGGGAAGCAGATTTTTTAGGAATACAGCCGCGAATTGCTTTCCACATGATATTGGTGTTGTTTCTGTTATCTTTGATTTGTTGTGCCATAAATTCCTTTTCAGCTAAGCGAATTTTCCGCTTTACCTCTCGGCAAAAGCTCTTGTAGCTAGACCAAGCCAGTGGATCTTTAGTTTGTTTGAACTCACGCTTCCAGTCATCTCTTGTTGCCATTAGGTCGCGAATCTCGTCGGTAATATAGGGATTCGGTCGTCCTCGCAGGCGAATGGTTTTCAATGGTGCGTGTTTATCCAGAATTTCGTTAAACAATAAATTAAAGGCGTAAAGTTTATCGTCAGGATCATCGAAGGTTTCCAGAACTGACCAAGGTGCACATGTGATGTCGTTATAAAAACTCTCTGAGGAGTAATTTTTAAAACTCCTGGTGGTCACAAACGTAGGTGGAATTCGCTGCTTTTTCAGCCTCACCGTAACATAAACAAGATCATGATCACTTATTGATGATGATAGAACTTTAGCTTCGGTGACTTGCTTCGCGTTTGAGACGAGGATTATATCTAATAAGGCTTCGGTGGAATCCGTTATACGTGTTGGCTGAGTAATCACCTGGTTTAAGTTGAATGTATGACAGAAGTTCGTAAATGCTTGGGAATCGGCGAGGTCGGGCTGCAGCAAGTTACAGTTCATGTCCCCAAGTATGTAGATCGGTTTATTCAGGAGGGATGCGGAGATTAGGCTTGCACCAAGGTCGGTATCAAGCGACGTAGTTGGCGTTCCAGGAGGCCGGTAGGTCGTGCAAACAAGAAATGACTTTAAATTTCGTACTTGTATCTTCACCCAGAGTTGATGGAGTCCAGTATCAGATATTCCCGAAATTTCGGGAGAAATCGGGAAAGGGCATCAGCTATAGGGTACGTTAGCCTTGCCTTGCACAGGGGATGAGGTGAAGGAGAAGGAGTAGCGAACAGCCAGTAGGGAGAGGTAGCGCAGTAAGACCATAATGTTGGGGTCCTTCGATGTTCCATACTTGAGAATCGCCACGACGGATTCGTTGTCAGACAAAAACTCTACCCGCTTGGAGACCCATGAATGGCCCCAAAGATACGCTGGCAGAACCAATGGGAACAGCTCCTTGTAAGCGATTGAGAGGGGACGTTGAGATTCTGACCACGAGCCATAGAACCAGTGGCCCTGGAAGATTGCACCATAGCCTAGGGAGCCCTCTGCGTCCGATGAAACATGAAAATCTGGAATGGGAGCCCATTTAGGTGTCAAGAAAAAGCTAAGGCCATCCCAGGTCCGAAAGAGGTCCTGCCACTTAGCCAGGTCTAGACGGAACTCTAGATTAAGTCGGATGGGGTGGTCATCCCGGCGGAATGCACAGAGCAAATTGATCATCCGTCTGAGAAAGGTTCGCCGGTAACAAACCCGTGGAGGAGTCAGTACGGCTTGAAGTGAGATCGAGGGGTATTGAAGACGGTACTAAACTGGTCTGTGGGGACGACAACGGAGCCGAGATGGCGGAGACAGGAGTGAACGTATCAACAAAGGAGGGAAAGGTCAGCCTACCTGAAGATGTAGATGTATCCACGCTCCCAGTCGAAGGACCAGAGGGTCCAGTAGCAACCGCCGTACCACTGAACGCCTGTGCAACTGGAGATGAAACCGCCAAAGATGATGAAGCCGAGGGGGAAGAACCTGTTTGCAATGCAGCAAGAACACCAGGTAAGGCATTTCCGACAGCTCGCTCCACGGCCTCGGCGATCGCGTCAACCGGCAGCGAGATTGCTGGAGTGCTGGTAGTTGTAGTGGTAGTAGACGACTGTGAAGCTGCTGATGTCGAAGGGAATAAAGTGGAGGCCAAGCTGTTGTTAGTGGAGCGAGGGTTCACCATGATCGGCGACTGAACGAAGCGCGGGAAAAAAGAGCGAACACGAACAAGACACATCGTGCGCGATTACCGATAGCAACGACGAAGACCAAGTAAATACGCGTCAACTGGTTTGCCAGGGACTCAAAAACGAACGTTGACGAAAGATCGAAAACTCGAAGATTGGATGAGAACAACTCAAGAGCAACTGCAACTGTTCTGCTTCTCCTGATATCTCCTCCTGAAAGCAAAGAAAGTAAAATTTAAGACAAAATACTTTAGATAATGTATCATGTAAGAGGCACTTCATTGATATGCATAGAAAATTGGTCAATAATTTACATTATACTTTCACGTCAAGTTCATTTTAGTCCCCAATATTTCTTTAAGTTGTCTACTTTGTTGTGTTGCAGATTGATTCATTTGAAGTTGGATTGAAGTCCCTGCCATTTTTTTATGCTTTTGCAATTATTGTCAATTTTTTCTCCGTGTTCTACAAAGATCTCACAGTAAGTGTCAATTACTTGGTTGTTAAGGTTTCTTAGTACAGTCTAAAATCTGCTAAGTGAAAGTTGTGAAATAATACCAAGCTTCTTGGCTTCTTATTAGTTCAATACAAAGCAACTGATGATAAATCACAAGAAACTGGGTAAATCAAACGAGTTGATTAAGTAAGTTATACCACCGTAAGGTAAAAGGGAGGTGCTAACGTTTCGAGCGTTAGTCCTTCGTCGGACCGAGTGAGAGGATTGTGGGTTACGTGCAATTTATATAGAGACGTTTGGAGCTATGCCATTGGTGGAACCATAGCAGTGTGTGAATGGATGAATAAATTAGATGAGTTATTAAATGAATGAGAAATGTTCGTTGATACTGATGCACGGAAAGGCCGCTTACCGCCATGTTTTGAGTGGAGTGGTTAGTGGTTAGTGGTTACTTAAAGTTCAGTTTGCTATTCTACATAATCTTTACAGCTGTGAATGGTTTGAACCCGGAAGTCTCAGTAGCTGTATGTCAAGCTTGATCGTCCTGACCAATAACAATTGAGTCTTCACAGCCAATCACACTGTAAACACAAGAAATTGGGTAAATCAAACGACTTGATTAAGTAAGTTATACCACCGTAAAGTAAAAGGGAGGTGCTGACGTTTCGAGCTTAGCCCTTCGTCGGAGCTCCGACGCAGCCATTTTGTTCGTCGAGGCGATTATCGGCTGATAATCCGAGATAGCGAACCAATCAGAGCGCGCGATTTTGTATAATCGCCTGAGTATTTATACTAAACCGGGTTAATCAAACTCAACAAACAATCATAGTCATTACTGGTTGTATCATCTTCACTTGCAGTGTTAGGTTTCAACAAAATCCCTCTTTATGGTGTGCTGATCCTATCATTTGGAAGTGGCATAGTGGCGGCTCTGCTAGTCCATTTTGTTGTTTGTCCGTACCTGAAGAAAACAATTTTGAAAGCCGTCGAGGCTATGGTTGAAGACAGCCATGTCTCATTCAGCAAGGAAGAAAACGATTTCCCTGGTATGGTGCATTCAACTTACAGTTATTCAATACGTGCAATGTCTTAGGTTATTAATATAAATGGTCACACCTAACCCTTTTACTCCTAAGATCTAGTTGGTAATTCTTCTTAATGAGTGTGATACACTTCCCTTCACTTTAGTTGGGAGAATTTGAAGTTGGATCAATTGAATATCGTTGTTCAACTCAGTACATTGCTCTATTGTTATTATCTATGTACTCGGCAATAATTTCAGTTGAGAATCACGCCACATTTAGTCACAGGCGATCCAAGCTCCTGATTCAAGAGGGTTTTTATGAAGGTCCATCGGTTTAGTTTTTTAATGCGAAAGAAATTTAGTCTTTTTCAATAAAATCGACTTAATTTGTTCCTGTCTGGTTTTCTATATTGTCCAATTGATTCGCGGGCCTTCCGAAAGCGATTTTGGGCTTGTGAATTCTATTCGGTTTTCAACTGCTATAATTTATAATGCAAAAACGGTGGACTTTCATTTCAAATCGGGAGCTTGTGCGTTAGTCTGTGAATACGTTAATTTCAGTCCAGTTTAATTGTTGTCCATGGCGTTCTTGATTGCCAAGATTAATTGATGAAAACAATAGACGCTCCTTACCCTTTCCCCCACGGTCACACTCCAAACTCGCGCTTCGTAATAGTCCAGTTTTCCTTGTCTGCGTAGAATGTCCTCACAGAGGGATAGTTTCTTTCGTTCTGATAAAAGGCTAACACTCGAAACATCACCTTCTTTAACAACCCACGGTGGTTAAACTTAATCAACTCGTTTGATTACCACCATGTTGTAAAGGGAAGTTTGTGTCCAGCCCTAACAGATAAAGAAGAACTTATTAATGCTGTGCCTGAGGACAGAGGTACTGTAATGCTGCCTCCTCCACCACCTGGCTCCGAAACGCCCTATTTGAACCGTCAATTTGATGTGGAATCTCCTAATGACACTAAGGAACTTCTGGAAGAAAACGGCGCGGCTAGTCCACGTGACGTGCGGGTCGAGCGGGCGCGATCCCGTGGCATGTCATTGCTCATGGAGGCCCGTAAGACAGTGCATGATGAACCGAAGACCGGGAAACTGTTTGCTATCTTACAGATTTTAACTGCGTCGTTTGGGGCATTTGCTCATGGTGGAAATGATGTGAGGTAATTGTCAGGAATGAAGTCATTGCCATTAACATAACATTTAATCACGTTCGATAGTTTATCTCCCGGATTCACAATATTCGCGTGCTCGCTCGATCTCTCTAACTCACCCTCTCGCTCTCGATGGAAGTTCTGACTGACTTACTTTACAATAATCGCGTGTTTGTAACGCTCGCTGTCACTACAGTGATTGACATGTAACTTGTAAGTTATGTCTTGATCTATTTCCGTCAGTTATTAAGAAAATATAGAATTGAAATCGTGAGAGAAATGCAATTGAAGATTTGGCCGTCCCAGTATTTACGCAATTTTGGGCTATTGCGATTTAGCGTGAAACAACTCCAATGATTCAAAGCCGCGACCAAGCTAGCAAATCTCAGTGTCCCAGTGGACTTGGAGCCCGATGATTCTCGGTTCCCCGTCCTAATTCTCTAGTTGATTTGGTCCCCCCTTCCCTTGTGCCGCTCCGTGGATTTGGACCCGTCGACACATTTCGTTCTCGCATAAATGTAAGTCGACTAGGGACTGTACCAAGTTAGATCGAGGTGGTGACAAACAAGCAACAAACAAGGTTCAATTTCCGTTTCTCGTGTTTTCAAGCAAGGTCACAAACAGAAGGCCTTTCTCAGCCTTGTAACCATGTCTATGACAACACTACGCGTCCTCTTTTTCTCTGTTTGTACTCTTATAATAACCAAGAGAAAATGAGGTAAGAGAACGTATCTTCCATATTGGGTTCTCGTACTATAATAAGGGGACAGAATCAGGGGAAAATGAGGTAAGAGAACGTATTTTTCATACTGGGTTCTCGTACTATGATAAGGGGATAGAATCAAGGGAAAATGAGGTAAGAGAACGTATCTTCCATACTGGGTTCTCTTACTATGACAAGGGGACAGAATCAAGAGAAAATGAGGTAAGAGAACGTATCTTCCATACTGGGTTCTCTTACTATGATAAGGAGACAGAATCTATTTTTAGATCCGGAAACTATTTTAACTGACCAATGGCTGATTTCCTTCTCATCACGTGGTGGTAATTTTAATCCGCCATGTGGAAACCGCGCAGCCATGGAACGAGATATAAATAGATTCCGGGCTAAAAATAGATTATGTCGCCTTATCATATCAGACGGGGTTATCTTTTCTTTCCTCATTTTCTCTTGTAATAACTGAATCGATGGGGTAATGACATGCTCGGAAATGCGGGTGCAACCGAGGTAACAAGCCCAAACTACCTACAAACTACCTGCAATCTGGTGATCGAACTCTACTAACAAATACTGTGGCTGCTTTGGTCAAACCAGACAGATTGGAAATACATTGTATTGTTTAACTTGCAGTAATGCAATTGGTCCGTTGATATCACTGTGGGTAATTTACTGGTCTGGGATGATCCAAGAGAGAGTCATGATTCCTGTCTGGATTCTGGTTTATGGAGGTGTTGGAATCTGTATTGGACTCTTTGTCTGGGGACGGCGTGTTATAAAGACTGTTGGAGAGGACCTAACACCGATCACTCCGTCTAGGTAACTTTACTGGATTTTTTTTTAAGAAATTCTTTTACTGTGTCTGTACGTGCAGACTTCAACAAACCTATAGGTTCCTTTGGCATATTTCCAGAGCAGATCGTTCAAACCATTTGCAGCACATTTTCCTCAATTATTTGAAGACCTTGAGTGTTGGTCCGGCCGAGGTTTGAACTCGCGATCTCCCGTTCGACAGGCTGGCGCTCTACCAGCTGAGCTAACTGGGCGGCGGTTACCTGCATTTCTCAATAGAAGATACAGTCTGAAAATTGTAGGCGAAAACAGGTTCTCATGTAAAAGGGGTCTAAATGGCCAATCTTAGCCTAACATGTTCTTAAATCTACAATCCTGCCCAAAAACGTTGAGACACTTTGCAAAAAAAGTTAACCCTTCCCCCACAATCAAAGTTAATCTGTTGCCATGTCTACTACTACAATGATGACAGAGGCTATGAACATTGCTAGGGGAGGGGTTGGTTATAATAACAGCGAAAAACGGCAAACTATGTTTTCCGGGCCACGAGCGAATCACCCTCCTGAGAGATTCACTCCGGCATATTATTTTAAAACTTTACGTATCTGCATCCGAGGCGGATGATTCCTTTAGCAGGGCTTTCAATAAGAATTTTAGTGGCAGGAGAATTGAGTAAATTAACAGGAGAATATTCTGAAAGCGCTTCACGTCTAAATTTAAAACTAGCTCAGGCCATCTAAATTTGGCCGGAGAATTCTTTGTAGTAACCGGAGAATTCTTCGTATTAGCTGGAGAATTCTTCGTAGTAGCCGGAGAATTCTTCGTAGTAGCCGGAGAATTCTCCGATCTCCGATACCTAATGAACACCCTGCTTTAGTCCCAGGTAATTAAACCCAGGATTATGGGTTCTTATATGCCGGTTTTTACTGTATTCGAATGCTAATGGTTTGTGTTGTTTCCTTTGTAGTGGTTTTGTAATAGAGATTGGTTCCGCTCTGACTGTACTGTGCGCGTCTAACCTGGGTATTCCCATCAGTACGACACACTGTAAAGTTGGCTCTGTAGTGATGGTCGGTAGAGTGCGTTCAAAGGAATTTGTCAATTGGTCGCTATTTCGGAATGTTATACTGGCCTGGGTTGTAACTATGCCATTTGCCGGTGAGTTGAACATTCATGTTATAAACCCGTTTATTACATCCATTGTGAAATCATTGTGATCCCTGCAATTTGATTGGCCCATAGCACTGTGATTTATTCACGAATTGCACTATTTTTTCCTCTAAATCGCATCATTTTTAAAAGCTACTCATTTTCGAAAACCGGGCTTCCTGAAGGGGATAAATAAATAAGTATTATTGACAAAAAACTGTGTGATTTCAAAATGAGTGCAATAAAGTGATAATCGAACTTCGTGTAATGCAATTTTGGTCTGGGATCATACTTGTGATTTCAAATCGAACTTGCGCTACGCGCCCGTTCGATATTTGAAATCACGTATGTGATTTCAGACCTTATACTACTACATGAGAAATTTCTGTAATTTGATTGGCTAAGAGCAGTGGTATTTCTGCTCAATTTGAAATACCTACATGTGAAAATTACAAACGTTTTGCGAGGAGTAGTATAAACAAATAATAGCATGATTTGTACGTGATATTTTGCATAAATACCACTCGAGATATTTCAAAATTGTCTCAAATTTCACTCGCCTAACGGCTCTTGAAATTACGTACAATTTTGAAATATCCCTCATGGTATTTATACCAAATATCACTACAAACCATGCTATTACCTATACAAATTACACTTCAGTCAATTCAAACAACTGAGTGCGCTACCGACTGAGCAACTGATAGCTCAGTTGGTAGAGCACTGCACCGGTATCGCGTGTTTTAATTCTATTAAATGTTCAGAAAGTGGGACCCGTGTCTCAAAAGGTCCGTTAACTTTATTAAAGGATCCCGTAAGTTATTTTGTGATCGCAATATTTACGGCGGGAATAACAATTTTGTCGGTTTCCAAGATTAAGCACCGTCATTTTGGTTAACTTGCAAAGTTAGACTTTACACGTTAAGAACTACAACAACATTCTGATTCTGTAAAACCAAACTACACCGCGTCTTTATTTTCTGCACACCCAACAATGTCACGCAAAAAGTGTGAGTAATTTTTTCACGGTGTTTTCTTGTCTTAACTGTGATAGTGTTATATATAAATGTTACCAGAAACCCGAAACTTGTAAGTGCCTCCGAATGACTGTAGCTTGTCCGGTAGGTACGTGGTGTAAGCATCATATAGTGGTTCCCCGTTAGTGAATATATGGGATACATTGCTCTCCATAGCCATACACGATGCTTACACCACGTACCTACCGCTTGTCCGCATTCAATCTACCATGTACCATATTTTGAAACAATAGAAACTAAATGAACCAATCAGTGTCAACAGGCTCAAAGACTGGAGAAAGCAGTTACCAAATACGGCACTTGAGAAATTGAACCTGGACAAGTTGTGAACGGTCGTTGCACGTTTCAATTGTTATGGGTTCCTGGTTTCTGATCCGTATCTAATTTTCCGTTGTCTTTCTTTTCTTTTTTTAGGCGTTATATCTGCGGCCCTTTACGCAGGTCTGAGAGAATTGGTGTAGTTTCTGAATTGAAAGTAGGGCGCGCGTTTCTCAAAATACCCGAAAATCCATTCTACCAAACTGTTCCTTTGATATTTTTCCAGAGTCCAAAGACTTGCCCTCTCAGGGCTAAGTTCACAGTGTCATTAATGCATGCTAAACAGCCAGTCTTTTTAATATGGAAGACTTATTTCTCCAGCCATTTCTTTTAATATGATTTTAAAGGAGAAACGTTGAGATCGACCGCTGGCAAAGTCTTAATGGGCAGAAACGTCATTGACTCAGTTGCAAACCACATGATTACGTCTGGAAATGTTTCGGGAACGTACGAGGAACGCTGGCCTGGGCTATCAATAGGATCGCACGCTTCTGGAATTCCTTGCTTGCCGTTTCAAACGTCCAACTTTTCATGTGCCGAATCTAATGCTAACAAGAAGACTCCTGAAGGCGTTTACGCGGGATGTGTTGGTTTAAAATTGCTGACGCCGTATGTTTTTTTGCTGATTGTGCGATCATGGATATCCATGGAACAATCCAACCTGACTTGCACGTGATTCGGAGTTACAGCCAATAAAAATCACACAATTTGTTCGGGAGGGGCTCGGGATACGGGAAAGTTTAAAAAACAAGGCAATTTTTGACTACCAAGACGACGAAAGGAATGCGCTACCGAATTTTATACGCTGGCTGACTACGTCATCCCGCGTAATTAAGAAAATCTTTTGTCCTAGGTAATTTGCATTAGATTCGGCATATGAAAAGTTCGACGCGCGTTTGAAACGGGCCGCATCTTCCAAAATCGTGGCTTCGAGTCGCCAAAAACAATTTTTGTAATCTTTATTTGCGTGATGACAGTATTTTGGCGACCGAAGGAGACTAGTTTGATTTGGCTAGCGGCGTAGGGAAGGACAACCCACTAAATTCACGAGTTAAATCCTGCGCGCTGAGAGATGTATTAATTCTACGTAGTTTTGGAGTGATTTACACGTCTCGCTCTTTTTCAGTTCAGGAAATTTTGTTTCATTTTGATTCAATAACCTTAGGTGAATAGTTTTCTAAATTTCTACTTTATGTTGGCTTAAATTGAAAGTCCTGTTGAGCAGAAACGGACTCATGTTGAACATATTCCTTCGTGATTTATAATTGCGTTCGGTACAGTGCTTGAACTTTGAGAAAGAAAACTCATTACATCGGAATTGATTTTAATATATAACTGTATTTCATATTCTAATATATACGCGTAAGATGATTTAATTTTCTCGCTTCTTTTCGAGTGACCTATGATTTTTGTAAGACTTGTCAGTTTAATTTATTAAATTAATTAAGCTGTGTATTGATAAAACAGCCAAAGCTTTGTCTGCAAAAAGCTGCCTTATTGGCCTACGAAAGTGTATCAACGACAGAAATATCACCTCTGAAAAAAATAATTGAAAGTGCTTACATTCTAAGGTTTTGTGTAGATACTTCATGTGCTTAAAAAGTTGCAACTGTACAAAGAATGTATCGGTTTATTCGCACTTTTGCCATTCAAGACGTTTGCAGTTTCAGACAGAGCAGCACAAAAAGTTTATAGTGGATTAGTTTGTTAAGCGCATTGTTCACAGTCAAAAGAGAATTTAAGCAAAACATGACGACGAGGTGGAGTTCGACGGCACCAAACATTGGCGTTAATAAACGACAAAACGAAACTGCACGTGCAAAATACACTCTTGTAAGTTTCTTGGTCGCCCTCTGCAAAACAACAACGCGAAATGACCATTTCTCAAATTTTCTCGAAGACGCGAGTGTGCAAGGCGGCGAAATTGCCTCGAGAAATTCGGAATGCAATCCTAACAGTAACAAATGGAAAATTATTCAGCTTGGAATGGAAAAAAAAATTAATAAACCTGCTACCACTGGAAAAGCTTAAGCTTCCTAATGCCAAAGCTCTTTGCCTTGGTATCTGCACAGAACCTGAACATTGCAAAGAAGACCATGGAGACCAAAGCAACACCTAACAGGACCCAGTAGGGAAGGTACTCAATCCGCCACGATTTCTGACCAACGACAAGGAAATAGAGAAAGCTTATCCATTTTAGACTAATTAATAGGGACCTTAAGCAAGGACGACGTCGACGAGAACGAGAACGCCAAAAAAACACTAGGCATAATTAGCAAAAACAATGGCTCTGCACGCCCCACACGTGCGTTGCGCATTTTGGTGCATTTCGTTGCCGTTCTCTCTAAAACAACGACGTGAAATGACCAAATTTAAAGTTCTGTGGAGGACGTGAGCACAAGCAGAGAAATGTTCAGTTTACTCGGAAAATATCAACGCCGCTCATGCAAGTTAAATTCCTGGACAGTTGGCATGAGTGTTACAAGGAGAATGTGTTGATATACTTGCAATTTCAATGCAGTAATGCGAATTTATGTTTTTCGTAGTCGTTCTCGTTGACGTCGACGTCGTCCTTGCTAAAGGTTCCTAATACTGGCTGTGGTAGCCGAGGAACAACCGCGAAATTTCTCGTACATGGTAAAATCCAAGTTAGTGAACGATAATGGGAAAAGAAACGGTTGAGACAAGGCCCGCAAAACGTTTGTCGCTTGAAATGTTTGATGTTTTATTAGAGAACGATTCACATGAAAGTTACGTACAACACTAGTACTGTTTATGGGGGATATCTTTGTAGTGAATTCAAAATATTTGAGGATCTCTTTCGAGCGATTTTGAGTTGCCGCTTTAAACAACACGGCCAAAGTTGGATACAGTAGGGAAGAAAATGGATAGAGACACTGCGTTATGCTAATACACTATACTTCTAAAATACCACAACTGAGGTTCAGCAGTTTGAGACGATCACTTTTCCCGCAGTTTTGAAGTTCGCGGACCACAAGACCCGAGACACAGTGATGCCAGTTTACAAGCACTGGCACTTTTACTTCTTGGAATTTGCCACCACACAGTTGATTCAACAAATTGAAAGCGCCTAAAAATTGTAAGTCTTTGTCAGACTTGCGGCTTTTGCAAAGCTTTCCAGCCACAGTACAAACTTCTCTACCTGTACGCAATCCGGCTGGGCCGTTTCATTGAACAAATTGAAAACGCCTAAAAATTGTAAGTCTTTGTCACACTTACGGCTTAAAGTGTCATTTTGCAAAGCTTTCCAGCCACAATACAAACTTCTCTAGCTGCACGCAATCCAGTTTCTATTGCCGTATGAACAGTTGCACAAACTGTCACGCTAGTGGCCTCCCCTGCAAAAAACAGGCGATCGTCAACAGACTTTGCCAGCTCGTGGCGAAGGTTGTACGCATGACAAGTAGGGGAACTGTACCCTCCACGAACAAACGGGTGCGTTGACCAGTTGTAGTACAAGTAATCCATGAGCAATTCGGACGCAGGCTGTGGGCTCACCTCAGTTCTGTCAAAGCAATAACAAAACACAAGTTATTTTGATCCTATACCTTCCAACATTTGAGTAGTAATTCTCACATGTTATTGGTCAGTTGTAATTGTCCTCACAGCCAATGACACCATGGCCTTACGGACAAACAGCCAACGAAATCACGGCTTCAACGACCAATCACAACATTGAACAGAGACATAAATACAACCCCTGACGACACGCGATTCATTTGACTCTGATGATGACTTCCGCTCAGATTATCCACGTCAACAGCACGTGGACTATCGAACTCAACAAACAAGTACCCAGACTCCTCGGCTCAAACCATTTACAGTGGCACACTTAAGCGTGAGGGTTGATACGTGGTGTATGGGGACATATGGTGTACCGAAGGCCTCTCGTTAACCTCGAACCTCATCCTTAGACAACATTATACATCCTAAGCAGTACTTAGACATCCTTATCCATCCATAGCAGTACTTTAACATCCTTAGACGTACTTTGACATTAGTATACATCCTAAGCAGTACTTAGATATCCTTATCCATCCTGTAAGGATGTTTGAGTACCGCTAAGGATGGATAAGGATGTCGAAGAATGAGGTTCGAGGTTAACGAGAGGCCTTCGGTACACTATATGTCCCCATACACCACGTATCTACTAGCGTGAGTCATATGCTTCCTTTCATTGATGTTTGGAGAATACGGGGTAAAATCAATACAATTTCTTTTATTTGGTACTCTTCTCATTTCTCATCACCTGATGGACGGATAATATTCTGATACTGCAAAGAAAAAATGTATGTTGATCACTTCTGGGGGTGAAGGGGCTAATTAACAATCAGACCCATAGCCTATGCGGGTCTAATTGTTTTAGTATCACCCAACTTGTCGGACAAAAAAGGCAATAATAAAGTTAGCAAATGCCAGTTGAAGAAATATTTATATGGGAATAAAACGAAAGAAAGCGTAACGAATTTCGCTACTCGAGGACTATTAGAAATAGTCCCCTAGTGGCGTGGCCAATCAGATTGCGGCATTTGCATTAGTCCACTAGTTGGGTGATACTAATATGACTTATTTAAGAACTATGGGCTCAGCTGAGTCGTCGGTGTGCAAGTGTGTCGAAACACATCACGTATCGGGTCGTGAATTACAATTCATTAACTTTATCACACACGGGACAAAATTACCGAAAGCTGATTAGCTGAGACAGAGGGCACTTTTGGTTATCAGAAGGGCCTGATTACTCGATCCTGATTGGTTAACAGTTGCTTAGTAACGAAGCGTTATTGTTGAATTTCCGTAGGCAGCAACGGTTTGGAACCGTGTTTGCGGTAATTTTAAGAATGAAATGTCCATTGAACCAATTAAGCTGATTGTAATTTGTCGCGGTACTGGACGGGCTTCCCTCAATAAATTTGCTCCTTATGTGAGAAACAAGTACAGTGTAATGTGCCCTCATGCAATTAAGGATTAGTTTCACTAAATGACCACGCACAACAAAATAGACAGCATAAGTTTGGGAAAACGGTTGGGGAGTAGCCAAGTGTTGTCCAGGACCCGAGCGTTGCCTGCCACATGCAAGGGCAGTCGACGGGGCTAGGTTGGTGTCAGCGAGTGGCATGGAAGACCGTGAGATGGGTGTCACGGAGAAACAACTGCTACCAGCAGCGTGTACCAAAGCCAAGCTCCTAAAGGGAAGATTAGCAAGGGGGGGAAGTGCTCGTGGTCACTGCTGCACACCCAAGCTAAAACGACCCCGGCATCGCTTCAGTGTGGGACTGAAGGGTTGGCGCCAGCAAGACTTGTCCCTCGCAATCATTTTATAACTAATTATACAACTACCTCTAAATCCAATATTGGCAACTGTCCAATTTTTCTTAAATTGGACACCTATCCAATTTAAGAAAAATTGGACAGTTGCCAATATTGGATTTAGAGGTAGTTGTATAATTAACAAATAACAGGACTCCGTGCTTGTCCAATTAAGAAAATGTTGGATTCGAAAATTCCTTGGAACACCAAATGGGACTCGGCCTGCGCCCTTGTCCAATTTTGGTGTTCCTCTGAATTTTCTCATCCAATATTTTCTTAATTGGACAGCATGGAGTCCTATTATATATACAAACCAACGAACGGTTACAAATAGTTAATCAAACTCTGAATACGCTACTTAACACAGTGGAAAAAAACATGGGTGAGTGGGTAGTTAAAAAACTTTTGAAACAACACCCTTAACCGTCACAGGAAGATGTGAGGGAAAAACTTGTGTTCAAGCGGTTAACTATGTGGTAAACAAGGTGAACGTGATCAGTCCAGAAGAGAGGCTAATATTATTGGTCAATGCGTAGCGTGTCCGTGCCATTAACTGATATAATTGGCTGCCAAAAATAGTGGCGTCGTGTCGACCTCATTGCCAGGGTCCTCTCCTACTCGGCCACAGGGGCAGAGTAGGAGAGAACCCTGGGAACAAGGTTGCATTTTGGCGTCATGCAACGATACAAAGTACAGAGAAAAACGCTCGGAGGAAAATTATTGGAAGGATCAAACGCGGGCTAACATTAACTTCTGTTTATGCACCGGTAGAAACAGCCTTTGTATTTTCACAGTTTTCAAAATTAGCCTAATCGCTTCGCGACTCGGGCAATTTTCTGAAAACTCTGAAACACGTGTGGAATTTAAAATCTTAACTACCCTCGGGCCCATGTGTTACATATACTAACCGGCACAGCGTCATACTAAGTCTGACCGTACACCTGGTCGCGATGTGAATATATATGTTTAAGAAACATCTGTTTCCAAACCACAGTGAGAGCGATTGCGCGCGAAAAGCTTTGGGTCTTCCGAGAAGCAAAAAACAGAGGTTTACTGTGGTTTCACCCGGTGGGCCCGATGGTCACTTCACCCGGAACTAGTTCGCACGAACTGAAGTCGTTTCGCCCGAACCTTAAAAGTCGACTTTTACGAACAAAAAGGCGTTTCGTTCGGGCGGAGTGACCATTTAGTTCACTTCGCCTGAACGAAAAGTCGGTTCTCCTGGACTATTTTTTAGGGCCTTTTAATTGGTACTACCACTTGTAAGGGACGGACCATTAGAAAAGTGATGGGGGGGGGGGGGTGGGAAAAAAAAAAAAAAATTCATGCAAGGAAAAATGCCAAAAAAAAAAAAATTCATGCAAAGAAGGTAAAAAAAAAAATTCATGCAGAAGGAAGGTCCAATTGTGACTTTTTCACACGTAGTAAAAAAATTCGTGCAGAGGGGTTCACCTGAAAAAAAAATTCCTGCACAAGCAGTGAGCGAAAAAAAAAATTCGTGCAAGCTGAAAATTCCCCACCTTCCCCCCCCCCCCCCACTTTTCTAATGGTCCGTCCCTAAAGTTTGCTTTGATCAGTTTCTGGACGATATAATAAGTTCGAGGTCCAGACAAAGGCGTACGCTGATTTTTATATGCGTATGAGACTTTGTTCTAAGTTCTGTTATCGAACACAAATTATGTGTCTCTTAATGTAATCGAGACAGTTTTAATTCAGGGAAATACCTCGCTGGTCTGTACATGTATATGAATAAACTTTTTTTCTTCTTACACCTCTTAGTCCTACTATTAAGTCCGACTTTTCGTTCCAGCGAATCGACTTCAGTTCGTTCAAATCGACTTCAGTTCGGGCAAAATGGTTTCGGGCGAACTGACCATCGGCGCAACGACCGGTTAACACACCAGATATAAGGCTGATGACAAACACGTTCCTAACTTTTTTACAAAGCTGTTATATTCTTTCTATACATTCAAAATATATCTTCAAAAGGAAGGAGCTAGTAACAATTTATGTCCCCAACATACCCAAACATCTGATCCAGTTGCTTCAGAAATCGATCCAAGATATCTTTACCGCTGTCCTGTACTTTTTCTTCTGCAGGCTCAGCAGTAAGAAAGCCGATAACCACGTGACACCGTTCATCAGCCTCCGCCGAGTCACGCGTGTACATCCATATTTGGCTAACGAAGCCTCTTACGCAATAAATGAGGTTGATCGAATGAGGCCAAAACCGCTCCTTGAAGCGACATACAATTTTTAATCCTCCCCGCATCTGTATGGTCTCAATAGCTTTCAACTTGCTTGAAGGGAGGCCTGGGACAAAAGTGATGTCGCCATCTTTGAGTATGGTCAGCGGCACAGTAATGATGACATATTTAGCAGTCATTGTTTCACCGTGCTGGTTTGTAATCAAGATTCTGTCCCCTGAATTTCCTTTTCCCGTGGGATCCCCTGATTGGACCCTGTTGTCGTCTGGAAAAACAAACAAACACGCAACTCTGAACAATTATTCTCTGAAATCGGAGTGAATACCGGGCAGAATATCAAATGTGTCTACAGCCACTTTTCATCGAGACTGTTTAAGAGAATAATTGTGTTAGTCTACACCAAGGAACCAACCCAGTCAGGTCAAAATGACGGTGAAACTTTATTTCAAAAAAAGGCCGTTACATATTAGCAAAACTCACTTGCGCAAGAAGTTAGGATAATCAAACGAACTGATAAAGTAAATTAATATTTAATCTTCATTCAATGTACTAAATCCATGCGCGTGATTGGCTAAACTCAATCACGTGATTTTGTGATACGTCCACGTCATCACCTAGTAACCGTGCACTAATAAGAATACATCATGCCATCACACAACGGCTGGCATCAAAATGGCAAGTTTCATTTTTGTATTTCATTGAACTCAGATTGAATATTAAAAGGGTTAGAGACTTGAAATTCGTGGTTTGTTTACAAATACACGCACTTGCTGGCTGTAAAATGAACTCGAAATTGTCAATACTGCACGAAGCGAAGCTGAGTGCAGTATTGACAATTTCGAGTTCATTTTACAGCCAGCGCGTGCGTGTATTTGTAAACAAACCACGAATTTCAGTCTCTAACCCGTAATTATACCAACGTAAGGTAAAAGGAAGGTGCTGACGTTTCGACCGTTACCTCTTCGTCGGAGCGAATGACGAAGGGCTAACGCTCGAAACGTCAGCACCTCCCTTTTACCTTACGGTGGTATAATTTACGTTATCAATTCGTTTGATTATCCCAACTTCTTGTGCTTCAATTCCCCACCGACGCAGCACCAGTTTCTTTAGAAACTATCCTTACATTACTTACACAAGGCTTCCTTGAAGCCGCGGAACTATTCCGCATTCAGTAGTTTTAAATACCCTGAGATAGTGAGCCAATTAGATTGCTCAAAATACCAAGGTTGCTGAGTTGGTATACACTAAAATACAATATCTGTTGTAATTTTCTATTTGATCATTTTAGCCCGGCACAACCAGCCTTTTGGCAAACTGCGTGCCAACACAGGTAGCCCAAGCGCAGTACGTGACATTTGCCCGTGAAAATTACAGAGGATTGGGCCAAGTTGTCGGTGTTTCTACAAGCCGTTATAGATATTATTGTCGGACGGCGTTATCGAAGAAAAACTGAAAATAATGCGAAATAAAGTATTCTTACCTTAACTCTAATGTCCAGCAACGACAATAATATCTATTAAACAATTACATTATGAGCTCGAGATTTCCATCGCGTGATAGTTGACTCGGGCTGCGCCCTCGTCAACTATCACGCGATAAAAATCGAGAGCGAATAATCTAATTGTTTTAGTATAAATCTACTAGTCGTTCAAAACTTTGTCTTTTCTGGAACAGCCTGGACCAATAAACTGTCTAAATCTTCTTCATAGACACTTCGAAAACGTGAAGAAGCGGCCGCCATTTCGCCACTCACTATCTATCACAGAATAGATAGTGGGTAGCGTAGCCAATCAGAGCGCGGGATTTGTGATAGAACGCTAGTAGATTTATACTAACACAGAATAGATAGTGGGTAGCGTAGCCAATCAGAGCGCGGCATTTGTGATAGAACGCTAGTAGATTTATACTAAAATCTATATATATCTATAACGGGATTCTTGAACACGACCGTGTTTGTGGTATTCACTTTCATTCAGGAAAAGCAGCTTCCCTTTGAGATACAATTAGTACAAATTGGTTTCCAAGCTTGCATTGTGTCTAAAGAAGCACTTCCCCTGGCCTGATCCATTGTTTCTTTCTCAATTGACTTGATGTCTTTATGAGATAAACTCAAATCAACTTTGTAACACTCTTTAACAAGTTCAGGATAAGACAAACCTAGATACTTGGGATCAAACAGGTCTGCCACTGCCTTAATGTTTCTTGTGCTTGAAATGAGTGATTCACTATTAAACGGATGAATTAAACTTAAACTTGACCACACTGGTTTTCCAGGAATTTCAGATAATACTGATAACAGTTTTTGCGCAAATTACATTTGAGGAAATTTACTATGGGGGGTGGGGTGGGGGGTTGGGGAGCCAGAGAAAGCAAAATTTGCCGTTGACAAGAACTACGAAAGCGCACCAACCTTTCCACACTATCTTCTTCCCTTGCCAATGGAGTCGCTTATCAACCGTGGTACATTTGTCTAACAGATGCTTGACTAACAGCGAATATGACTCTATCAACCTGTGAAAATACAACTTGATATGAAAGTGTAACTGTACCCCACAGCGTTCGCGTTTCAGCATGGATCGTGCGAATATACGCGTTAAACTTTCTTTAAGGAGGGGGACATTGAGATTTTCGGTTTTGCGGTTTTCGCTATTTTTCAGATCGGTTTTTCGGTTTTTGTGCCAAAAGACTTCGGTATTTCGGTTTTGGTGTTTTAGCATCTGGTTTTCGGTTTTCGAAAACGATTTCGATTCTTTTTTGCAGGTTTGCGGTTTCAGAAGATTTTTTTCTTCGGTTTAGCAGATTCTAGTATACTCCGATGCCCTTTCTCCGTAAGACGCACAACCAGACGCACAACCAGGCCCCGTCGCGTCCAAGGTTGGGACGCGTAAAAATAAGGTTATTACACTTCAATGAAATAAAAAAGTAGAAGAAAGCATGAAAGAAAAAGTAAACACTGAAACAGAAAGTTTCTTCTAATAAGCCATATACTTTTCATCTAGCTTGATTGTACTGAGGTCCTTTATACAAGTGAATTATCGCATCGAGTTTAAAATCCTTTTGATCACCTTTAAAGTACTCCAGGGCTCAGCTCCTAAATATCTCATTGATTTAATTTCTGTATTACCGCCATCCCGCTATGATTTACGGCGAAATAACAAGAGAATTCTTTTGAGCACCCCAAAGCGTTTTACAAAAGCTACCATGGGAGATCGATCCTTCATGACGGCAGCACCACGGCTTTGGAACAGTCTTCCCATAAGCATTAGATCTGCTTGCACCACAAATGATTTTAAAAGGAAACTTAAGACATTTTTATTCAAGAAGGCATTTTGTTAATACAATTAGGTTATATTTAGATTTTTACATAGTTCTTCTGTAAATTATTTTTCTTATAGTTAATTGTAAATAGTGTAAGTTCCGTTTTTGATTTCATAGAAATTGTAAATAGGTTATTTATTGTAATGCGCATTTGATTATTTTATAGAAAATGCGCAATATAAATATTAAATATTATTATTATTATTATTATTATTAATTATTAATTCTACATGCAGTTTATCAGTCCACCTCTGTGTCTGTCTCTCTGTCTGTGTCTATATATTTCTCTAGCTGTCTGTCTATTTATCTATTTCTCTGTCCATTTGTGTCTGTCTGACTATCTAATGTATCTATCTGTCAATCTGCCTGTCTGTCTGACTCTCTGTCAGTCAGTCTACCTATCTATCTATTTCTCTGTCTATATCTCTGTCTGTCTCTATCTGTCTATCCATCCATCTAGATATCTATCTATCTATCTAACTATCTACCTATCTATCTATCTATCTATCTATCTATCTATCTCAGTCTGTCTGTCTTTCTGTCTTAATATCTATCTACCTACCTGTCTGTCTAACTCTGTGTCTGTCTACCTGTCTCTCTATCTGTCTATCCGCTTATCTATCTAGCTATCTATCTCTCTAGCTGTCTGTCTGTCTATTAATCCTTCTATCTGTCTATAACTTAACTGATCCACTTATCCACCAACCTATAGTTGCCATGGCCATAACCCCACTCGTGTTCCTCCCGTGCTGACTCAAACAGGCCCATTTGATGGAGAGTGGCTCCCATTGTTTGACAGTACATTGTATCAAACACTGCAATCACATCATCACTGCACTGTTTCAACTTAAGCCACTCTAGAATACTCATGTCTTCATGCTGATCAGAAGACAGCCTATAAAATATAAACGACAGTATCCTTTTTTCGTCATCAGCATTGCGGAATCAAACTTCGCTCTACATCATCCAACAAAATGCAACATCGTGCAACGTGCTGGCCAAAGGAGCGCAACACGATGGATTCAACAATGTTGGATGATGTTGCACCAACATGTTGGATCCGTTTGGCCGGGCCTTTACTAGAACTACGGTCTTCTAGAAATGATCGCATGATCCATCGCTATCATTCCCCTCATTCTTTTTAAAGGCCAAAAAAAAACGTCGCATCCCTGACTAGAATGTTACGTGGCGCAGTTTGATTGGTTGCTGTCATGATTCCTTTGTTTTATTACCGTGGAAGAAGATTTAAAAATCTCTCGATCTGCTACTATGCGAGGTAATTATAAAGGTCTGATAGGAATGGGGAACGCTACTTGCAACCGGAGATCCGAATAAAATTGATAGAGGTATGATAGCCTGCATAATTCTTTATTTTAGAGAGAGGCAGAGTGGACGAGTGGTTTGGGCGCTGGACTTTTAATCTGGTCACGATCCCGGGTTCAATTCCTGTCCTGATCACTAACAGCCAACTCGTCCACTTCCCACCAGTTAGAATTCTTAGCGAAGTTTATGTTCGTAGTTAGGGACGGACCAGTAGAAAAGTGATGGGGGGGGGGGGGTGGGGAAAAAACAAAAAAACATTCATGCAAGAGAAAATGCCAAGAAAAAAAAAATTCATGCAAGGAAGAAGGTAAAAAAAAAAAATTCGTGCAGAAGGAAGGTCCAATTGTGACTTTTTCACACGTAGTAAAAAAAATTCGTGCAGAGGGGTTCACCTGAAAAAAAATTCCTGCACAAGTAGTGAGCGAAAAAAAAAATTCGTGCAAGCTAAAAAATTCCCCACGCCCCCCCCCCCCCCTCCCCATCACTTTTCTAATGGTCCGTCCCGTAGTATACACGACCTCACAAGCTTGTTAGCTTTAAATCGTATCTTGTAAGAATAAAGGTTTTATGTTTTTATTTTACTATAATTAACCTTTCAAAGTATGAACACAGCTTAAAATCAGCCCTGGATTATTTCCTTAATTCTCTGCAAGTGATGAGTTCCCGTACTCTTATGATACTCTCGAAGGTTCCTATGAAGAGAAGATAATTTCTGATCAGTGATCTACATGTGAGCTCACCTTGCATCATCATTTTTTCCTTTCGTTTCCTTGGTTACAACGCCGTTCTGTACGGAAGACATCACAGGCATTACTTGGGCATTAAATGTTGCCCTGTCACCGTCCATAGACATGAAACATGAATGGTCAATTATTTTCTCCACTGTTTCGTCATTTTCTGTGTTGCGGATCATATCACCTGTTGACAGTTTTTCACCCAAACCGATAACTTGATCCCAGGCCCTCCACACTGCCTGAATGTCGCGTTGAGTGCTGAAAACTGGGAACAATTCTCCGTTGTAGTAATACTGGTCTGCTAATTCCATTCCATCACATCGATTGCACTTCAAGACAAAAGATTCCAAAGCTGCAAAATAACTCAAACTCTGTTTCAAAACAATACATTTGTAAGCTCCAGTGAATACGCACTGTGAATGGACATGTAACTAACAACCACCTACTATATTAAAAAGAAAGAGCACTCTATTTTCAAAAGAAAGAGCACTCCATTTTCGGCTCATCATCGGTGTAAAAACCTGTCACGTTCACGAGTGACGTAGAACAAAGAGAACAAAGGAGACAAAACCATAGACTACGAAAATAACAGTACCTTATTTAGGAAATATATGTAATGGTTCAATTTTATCCTTGGTCTAAATTTTATTTTCCTTTGTTTCAAACTCATTATCATTCATTACTATACAGAAAACAAAGGAAAATAAAATTTAAACCAAAAGAAAAATTGAACCACAACATATACATAAAAAGAAACAAGCACAGTTAAATGAATTGAAGCAAACTGCGCTTTTTTAACCCTTTCACTCCCAGAAGTGATCAGAATGGAACTTCTCTTTTCCTTAACATTATAGTGTAAGGAAATCTGACTATGAGAATTGAACAAAACAATTAACTTGAAGATGATGAATCGACCTAATATCAAATTCTCAAAATTTGTCTGTAACAAAATGTATGGTACTCGCTTTGACGAATTGCTACTCAGATCTTGGGAGTGGAAGGTTTAAAACAACTATCTTTTATTTTGTTGCATTTTTGTTATTTTATTACTTTTTTATGTTATTTTTTTACATTCTATCGTTTTTAGGTACGCATTTGTGTACCATGCATACAGGTAGCTGCACTCCTGGTGGAGTCTATGGATTAAAGATTACTAGTTCTGACACTCTATTACTGAGCTAAGACTCATAAGAGAATGCTAAATTGCTTTAATTTGAATATACTATTTTGATCACATGGTCACAGATAGTGTTCCTTACTGGTTCAACAGCCCAGCCATTGTCCTCAGCAATCCTGTTGATAATAGTGTTTGACCCGTGAATAAACTCACCACCCAGATCAATTGGAGGAAAACCTTTAAATGGCTGAACCTGTTTCACTCTACCACCTAAGAAAAATGAACTCAATTTTAATATTTGACAAATTATTTCAGTACAATTATTGATGAAGTTGGGTGACTGTACACAACTAGCTTGATCTTTCCCTTCAACTAATACTGAATGTTTTTATCAATTATTCTAATTGTAAATTAATGGTCATGGATGACGAGGATACTGTTGCTTAAGATTTAATGTTTCATCAATAATGTTATTGAGTCGTACATGGAATATAGATGACTAATTCTCCAGTTTAAGAGAAGGTTGATAATCAAAAATCCCAGTTGAAATCCCAGTGGGAAATCTGTGAAGGATCCCATCTGTTTTGACTCAGAACACACAAGGATATCAACAGGGGTACTGCCTCAAGTAGTCCTAAATCTTTGCTCAGATCCCAAATCTCTATACATTATGGAATTTGAGCTAGTTTGTACAACAAAAAAATCCTAGGTGAGATACACAGAGGGATGTCAGCTTGGATCTTAGCTAGAAATAGCAAACTCCGCATTATGTTGATTCTTATTAAACTGGGTTGACTGGAAAGAAAAATAAAATGTCATGGTAATGGATATACCGCACATATCCACTAATTGTTCATGGCGGTTTACAATTCTTACTCTCGGGTGAGATTGGACGTCATCTTGAAAGTGTGAAAATTATGCTAACCAAGATAATTTGCAGCTTCCAGAAGAACAACATTAAACCCAGCTTCTGAAAGTGATGCTGCTGCTGCCAGTCCAGCGACACCCCCACCAACAACAACCACCTGGTTATCAAAGGATGCTTCACCTGCTCCTGTGACAACAACATATAAAGACTCTATGAGCCAACTCATATACATACAAGATGTCAACCAAGCTTGGTGCAATGGTGAGAGTACTATCCCCACCCCTGTGATATGGGTTTGGTTCCTGCGGCCACATGTGGGTTGAGTTCATTGTTGGTCCTGCCCATGTTCTCCGGGATTTTTGCTGTTATAGAACCTTCACCTCTCAATTCTAATTCAATCTGGAGATCAGTTGTTTAATCACAAGCTTCTGCCTTGTAAGAATATCCGACTACTCCCCACACTATGACACTAAATTTATTAATACACTAAATTATGGTTGCTTGAATGCAAAGCTGTGGATCTTTAAAAAATTAAGGACAAGCATTACAGAGCAAGGCTTCAAGATTTAAACCTTGCAGTTCCAAGCCCTGCTCTGTGCTGACAAGATTTAATATTTCTTATTTCAACTGTCAGTGTCATGTGATGCATGTAGTCCTAAATGGTGTGACGTGGTTGTGCTTGGCAATCACCAAGGGACTGCAAACTTTAATTTCTCCTAACAGACCTGATATATGCAAGAGCAGTTCCTGTGCATGTGTGATTGACTGTACAGTCATAGACATTTTAAACATTCACTGTCTGCCGTTTCTGAGCATGAACCTTTGCCTATATTATTCATAGAAAATGATCCAATTTACTCAGTTAGAGAAGGGCATCAACAGTGGCTGAATACATACCATGCCAAGGAAATGATGGTCGGACATCAATTTTAGTCAAGGATGTCTGTTCAAGAGTTGAAATATGACTTAGTAGGTTTTTATGCCAGTAATCATTGGAAACTGTCCTAAGTTCCTTTATAAACTGCAACAGTAAAGAAACTTCCACATGATCAAATAAAACTCCATCCTCAATTTGGTAGTTCGGATATAAATGTGGTCTATACATAAGAAGGCAGCTGGTATGTCTAAGGTCATTCTGATTATCATTTAAGGAGTCTGTTTCCATCAAACGAAATCCTCTGTCATATAAAGATTTCTGGAAGCACTCTCTTGTATCAGTGCCAGTATCAATGCAGCTGAGGATTTCAGAAATGCTGTTACATCCATTCCTTTTGGCATCCTGAGAAGTAAAGGTCAGAATTAATGATCTGAGCTAAAGATCAAAATCTAGCAGAATTAACCATTCTTTTTTTACGATAAAATAAAATTTAGTGGTATACTGAGGGGTAGCAAATCAATAAAAATATCATGAATGTGATGTGGAGCCCCTGTATGGTAAGTTTGGAATTCTAATTATGCTCTAAAGAGTACAAATTAACTTGACTGCTTTTGATCAATCACATCAGATAGATAACATTAATAGTAATTAATCCAATGCGACTTAATGATGATTAATTAATGGAGACCAAAACAAACTTTTGAACTGACAAATCCTAGGGCCTGTACTAACTGAGAGATATAATACTATAATTTATATTTTCTTTGTTTGTTAGGGTTAGGCACATTGTTAAGAACGCTTTGTGTCCTTTGTCTTACGTCAGTTGTGTGAATAAATTATCTTACACCGGAGATGAGCCCATATCTCGATGGGGCAAGCTTGATCGAGAGGTTCCCTTACCAGATTTAGGACATGAACTACCTCTTTCATTAACTCCTTTTGCACCCTCCAACTGTATCGCTGTTCTTCTTCAACTTCACTGTTTAAGCTTAAGAATCGTACGAAGCCACAATTTGAATCAGGGAGATACTGAGCAAGAACAATTTCTAACAATTTCGCCTCGTTTTGTGTCGAGGTGCCATCCTCAGATAAACCAAAAAATGTTCTTCGTGCTAACTGGTTTCTCTGAGATGACAAATTCTTTCCACTCCATGACAAACCAGCTAGATGATTCCCGTTTTCAGTTACTTGAGCAACGTGTTCTTGAACAAGTTCTTCACTAACAATCTGTATCTTCATGTCTCCGCACAAGATCTACAGTACTGAGTGCAGTAGAGTGATGCACGTGTCGTGTGATGTTACCGTGATCGAGCACACCCGTACTCATTGTTGATTGCGACTTTTGGTAGCAGAAATAATAGTGCACTTGATGGCAGCTGGATCGGACATGTTCACAATACTGGCTGAGATAAGAACACAAACTGGACTGTAAAACTTTCTAATTTTCGATTTTTATGCAATCCCTATTGCTGGACCCGAGTTGTAGTGCCAGTCTTTCGCGGTAACAGGACGACATTTAAAGAATTCACTGTTGTGCGAACGGAAGTTCGAAAGACGCGGCCAGTACACGAATGGCGGTGAAGGTTCCTAAATCTAAAGTAAGGTTTTTGATAGATTGCTCTTTGCGATTACCCCTGATAAATAGATGTAGAGAGCTGGTTAACCTCTCAACAGAGCCATCCCCGGGGCAGTGTCTGCAAGCACCTCTTGAAAGCCTGGTTTCGTGGATTCCAGCTTAGCTTTTTGCTTTACAGAGGTAAAGAGAGAGAGGAGGGGATTTATTGAACATTCTTCCGTATTGATCCTAGGTTGAACTACACCTTCATCTCGATGGTGCACTACGAATACAAACTATCATCGAATTAGCGAAGTAAGTGCGTCCCGCGATATAGTGCATTTGCCCTAGCTTTTACGGATAGACAGACCACGGTGCATTTGGTTTAGGTTACGCCGAAGATCGTCGGCGTGGGCTATATGCGGAATGCACCTTGGTAGACAAATGATAGGGAGCATGTGGGCAAAGGCAAAGTTTATAGTGCAGATGGCCCCCTAGAGGCCCAAACACACCTACCCCCCCCCCCCTTTCCCAATTTACTCCAACAACAGCTCTCTGGCAGCCTGAAATGGTGTTGCCTTTGTTGGATAACAAATTTGCCTTATCTGCGAAATCAATTTTAGACAAAATGTTGTAAACTTGAAGTGAAACCATTTTCATTCGAGGACTGGTGAAGTGACCGCTTAATACCGGGTGACGGCCTAATACAGGTTTGACTGTACCTGCAGTTTGTGGTCAGTCACTTTGTACATTTTATGGTTCCATTCTATAATATTTTATATAAATCTACTAGTGTTCTATCACAAATGCCGCGCTCTGATTGGCTATGCTACCCACTATCTATTCTGTGATAGATAGTGAGTAGCGTAATGGCAGCCACTTCTGTTCCAGAAAAGACAAAGTTTTGAACGACTAGTAGATTTATACTAAAACAATTAGATGATTCGCTCTCAATTTCTATGCGTGATAGTTGACTCAGACTGCGCCCTCGTCAACTATCACGCGATAGAAATCTCGAGCTCATAATCTAATTGTTTAGTAGCGAAACTAGATTGTGTGACTCTATGTCAGTTAGTGTTTTGCGTGACTCTGCAACCTTGGCTATTTTACAAAGGAGTATTGTTATTTCTGTTTATCAGGTCTCCTTTGTTCATTTTCTATAGCCTTTTGGGTATGCAAAAAGTTCCTTCTCAGACTTTTCACATTAAGAGTATTTCAGAATAAACCTTGTTTTGAGAAGACCTCTGTCTTGTTTTGTTCCTTGAATTTTGTTGTTCAGCCAAGTTACAATATTAAAGACTGTAGACCTTGGATAACTGCAAGTGTGAAGGGATTAGTTTAAGAAACTTGTGTTGTATTGATGTTACATTGAAACACAAAAAATGGTTTTATCAAATGAGTCGAAAATATTAAGTTGTTTCACTGTAAAATGGAGGAAAAGACCTTCTAAGACTCAGCCTGTTTGATAGACCAGTTAGCTCAATTGGTAGAGCACAGGACTATCGGGCGGGAGGTCATTGGTTCAAACCTCGGCCGGACCATCACTCAGGGTCTTTAAAAAACTGAGGAGAAAGTGCTGCCTTGTTAATGACATCTGTAAATGGTTAGACCTTCTGGTCTTCTCGGACAAGGACGATAAACCGTAGGTCCCGTCTCACAGCCCGTGTTTGTAATAACTTTGTGGGACATTAAAGAACTCACACACTGTTCTGGATGTAGAGCCCAGTGTTGTGGTCAGGCCCTTGTTGTTGAAGTTGTAATTTATATATGTCGAGCGTTTTTGACATGAGCACCTGGCTCGGGAGATTGGGCAACCACTCCCCACGTTATTGACAATAAATACATTGATTGATCAAATAATTGATTGATTGATTAAGATATAGAAGGGTAGCTGACCACACCTATAAGAGTGGCACCTACCAGTATGGTTTGGGGTCCAATTTTATACCCTTTTTACCTTCTAACTTACCAGTATATGTAACTCTTTTCAAGTCATTTAGTGCAGTTTAGTAGTAGTTTGATCTGGATAGGGCATACAAATAAGTTATTATTTTTGTTTCCTTGCAGGAAGAAAAATTTCAAGTTACCTGCTTATGATTTGGAGAGTTTGAGGCCTCACGTGTCAATTAGTTTGGATAGGCCCTCGTCACTTAGTGGTTTTTTAGCATGCTTCCGTGTTTTCCTTCCTGTCATAATGTGAGTCAACAATGTATGTTAATAATGAAAGTAGTATGACCATCAGATAACAGGAGAACTAGTGTACCAAGCGTTTTCTCTCCAATGAAGCACCAATTTGGATTAAGGGAGCATTCATTTTTTAGTAGGGAAGGTGGGCCAGAAGAATTCAGGGGAAGGCCATGAATATTTGATTGGCTCAAATTTGAATTTGACACAACATAGAGGGAGGGGTCATTTGTTTTTGTTAATATTAAATACAAGTTTCACAGGTGCAGCGTGTGTGAAGGACCACAGGATCATTGCACAAACCAGCCAGGTAGTGAATCATGTAAGCCTTTTCAAAATATCCCAAGATCTCCTCGGAGGGGGTAATCACAAGATCTCGGGGTATTTTGTAAAGGCTTACATGAGTCACTACCCCTCAGGATACTCTGTAAAGGCTTACATGATTCACTATCCATCCAGCCACAAACCATTTTTGTCAGGAGGAAGGGAATGGACCACCATAAATTTAACTGCTTTTCAGTGGAGGGTCACATTTTCTAACAATAAATATAAAGGGAGAGCAGGCAGATTTTTCATTCAGGTTTTATTTCATGGCATGGAACCCTGTTTCCTTTCCACCGCTCTGTTACAAGTGGCCAAATCAGCTCCACCCAGCTCTTTTAACAGTGGCAAAAACAGGTTGTTAGCCAGTCCTTGACCATAATTCTGCATTTGTCATTACCTTGGGCCAGTTAATGCTTAATTTATTTTTTTGATTCCAATAGTCTGTGCAGTGATACAATATTGTTAGTCATGCATGCTGCAGCTTAGCTTTGGTTCAACTAGCACCAACATGCTATGCTCAAGTTGCACTCATTTCATATTTCAAGAGCTGTTAAAATTATTTTAAGTAGCTGTCTGTTTAACCTTGAGTCAAGTAAACAGTGTTTTTTTTTTCTTTCTTTATTTGTCACTTCATTTGAAAATGTAAAGGAGCATTCAGATTGGTTCTCTCAGACATCTTTATCCAAGTTCTCCCAATAGGAGTTGAACCTACACTGTATGACACTGTATGACCACCCTATTATTAGTTAAACCCTCTACTTCTGATCCACAATTTGTTTTCTGTAGGTTAAATACTAAACTTCTTAAAGACTTATGCCCCATTCACATCAAAGCTTAAACATGTTTAAATGCTGTTTAGTTAAACACAGCTTAAGATTGCTTACTATATAAAAGCTGCTTAATGAAGTTGTCTACTACAAATTTAGCACAAACAGATAGAGCATGTTAAAGTTTATTTGAATCCTGAGTAAAAGCCTGTGTTCCACTGTTCAATAACCAATTTTCACATTTTAAAACATGGTTTAACTAAAAATATTTAGTTGGTGTGAATAGGGCATTAGTCAACTCAGGGTTCTGTTTTTCATCTACAGTTGACTCACAGAAATCTTGAACTCATGATCTACCTGTTAAATATTAATTTGCACTACTACTGAGTGGAATAAAAGAAAGTTATGTTTGCATTGTATTCTCTGCGTCAGCGCTAATGTGATAATTATTCTATCTGTGATAATGAATGATGCAGTCGGTAATTTCCCTCACTCCATTGTTACCAACACATATACGTAATGGTAATCATAAGGTTTCGAGTTCAATTTGGAATTAATTTCAAAAAGATGAAATCGCACGAGCCACCTCGGCGAGTGCAATTTCAGCTTTTTGAAAAACTCACAAGTGCAAATTAATTCATTAATTATTAATAACATAAACTTGAAAAAATAGTATTTGCCAGAGTAAATCTTTCTTGATTTAATGTAGCCATTTTTTCTTACTGAAGGAAACTATTTTCAAAGTTTCCGGAGAAACTTTTCGTCGTCATTTTACTTGATATCATTGGTTTAGAAAATTTCCTATTTTCTTTCAGCCAATCATAATCCAGAATTTCAATGTGAAATTTGCACTGGTATTACGCTTTTTGCACTGGATTTAAACTTGAACTGCACTGCTCTCAGCCTATAAGAATGGATTAACTTTTTCATGTATGTTATTAATAACGTTATGAATACTCAAATCATTGATATCATTACAAAGGCGGCAATATATAAACCCTCTGTTGACCTTGTCCCAGCGTAAACGGCTGGTTTAGCTAGTTATAAGCTGGTGAAGCATCGTACTGGTGTGCGCGAGGTCGCACGTTCGAATCGAGTGTCAAATCTTCAATTACGTATCTGACCGCAGCGCAAATATGTAATTTATTTCATAGAGAACTTGCTGGCCTTTAATAATTAGTTAATGGATACTCGTCAATAATCGATCCTCTTGTAATCTGTATCGTTAATGTAAGTGTTGTTGTGTAAATTTATTGTCTTTTAATAGAAGTGTTCTTGTATTTGGCTTGCCCCGCCTTGATTAGCTTTTTCTAGCTATTTGCGGGGTAAACCATCCACTAACTGTTATATTTAGCTAAAGAAAGTTGTTGTTGTAGTTAAAAAGATACGGTACTCAAATTATTCTATGAATTGTTTTCCTTGTTTCAGAGACGATCTTGATGCAATTGAGCGAATAGCGTTTGAGTTATGTGAAGACCAAGCTGCCATTGGTGTACTGTATTTTGAGGCTCGCTATAGCCCTCACCTACTCTGCACTGGTCATGCTGGGGGTGATATATCCGTCCGGGCTGTGGTACAAGCCGTTAACAGGGGCCTCGATAGAGGACAGACAGAGTTTGGAGTGAAAGCAAGGACAATTCTGTGCTGTATACGACCATTTCCTGGTAATTTTCAGGGTGCTTTTTTTAGGTATCGGCTACTACGAAGAATTCTCCGGCTGCTGCGAAGAATTCTCCGGCTGCTACGAAGAATTCTCCGGCTGCTACGAAGAATTCTCCGGCTGCTACGAAGAATTCTCCGGCTGCTACGAAGAATTCTCCGGCTGCTACGAAGAATTCTCCGGCTGCTACGAAGAATTCTCCGGCTACTACGAAGAATTCTCCGGCTGCTACGAAGAATTCTTCGGCAACTACGAAGAATTCTCCTGTCAAATTTAGATGGCCTGAGCTAGTTTTAAATTCAGACATGGAGCGCTTTCAGAATATCCTACTGATACTTAACACAATTCTCCTGCTGCTACAATTCTTATTGAAATCCCCGAGTTTTATAATGCCCCCTGTTATCACAACTTGAATTAGGGTAAGTTTTGTTTTTTTTTTCATAACAGGGTGGTCTTGAGGAAAATTCAAGCACTCTGATTAGTTCCTTTTTGGTCGGGAGTTCGCTATCCTGCCAGTTCCCATGGAATCGGTCATAGGCGTGTGGTTTTTTTTCCGAAAGCTAGCAAATTCAAAATATGCAAGTATGTGTGGACTACCGTGTAGTTAACTACCTTCCAATTTAGCCCTCTCGGGTCGTACTGGAGCGTATATGTTCTCTGTCGTTTTTGAATGGACCTCGCTTAGCTCAGTGATGGTCTCCCAGGTCCTTGGGAGGGTCCTTGTTCCCTTCCAATATGATCCCGATGGAAACAGTTAGTTTTGTTTTCCCGAGGGTCCTGTTGTTTCCCGAGACGAAACATCAGAACTCGAGGGAAAACAAAACTAACTAGTTTCCCTAGGGACCATATGTTATTAATAAAGTGCTTTGTTATATATTTAGACCTTCCCTTAAACAAAATATAGCAAAAAACAAACAAACAAAGACGGCACAACTGGCGCGCGGGCAACAACTGCGCAATTGTATCCCGGTCGGGATACATTTAAATTTGATCGGGGGCACGTGACCAAGAATCAACCAATCGCAATGCTCGTTTTTTGAGTGAAAGTCTAGGTATATAACAATGCCCTATGTTCCCTTGTTCCCGCAGCTTTTCCTTATTTTCTCACTATCCCCTGGCCTAATTTCCCCCACCCCCTTCTATAGAGTTTTGACCATTTTTTGTTCCCGTGTTCCCTAAAACTGGAGTCATGTTCCATTGTTCCCTACGACATTTTACCTTCGTTCCCTTTGTCCTCAAAACCCCTGGGGGACCCTCCTCGATCCGTACTGCTACTACCTCGCGCTACGTACTAGAGAGGTACTGATAATTGCTCAAAACAGAAACGGTGGCGAAGGGATCACCTCCATCAGCCATTTCGTTTTGGTGGCAATATTCCCCATTTATGAGTTTTGTAATACGTTAATAAGAGGTACAGTATTTCATCACGTCTCAAAACGCCGAGAAGAGAGCTGAAAATATGATGCACAGTGGAGTATTTTTGGCGAAATGCGAGATGTTTGATTTGTGATGAAACACATAGTTTACACATGTACCGAGCGTTTTATAGCTTCTCAACTTAGGAAATTATTTGGAAGGAGAAATGAACGCCGATACAAAAACGAGCCGTGTTTCATCCGATGCCTGATTTCTTCTCATTTTTTACCATGACTTACTTTATTTCTCTACTTCTTGTCTCATTCTGTTTGTTGTGTATTTAGATTGGTCGCTAGAAGTCGTGGCGCTCTGTCGAGAGTTTGCAACAGACGGTGTTGTAGGAATTGATCTAGCCGGAGATGAAAGTTTTGGAGAAATTCCTGCAATGAAAGGACATGCCATTGCTTTCGAGGTTTGTGTTCGCACAGTTGTTGCTCACAGTGCGGTGTCCGTTTCAAATGCTTCAACATTTTCATTCAACATTTGGAAGAACTCGGATTTCCTTCTCCGTGCTGAAAAATACATCTTTCAGGCGGAATTCTCTGGGCTCAAAATACTCCCATCCACTTTGATATGTAAATACTACCAGTCTGCAGGATGTTTGTCCCATGAACATAGTTTAATGGCCTTGCTCCCACGGGTCTCCTGTAGCTCAGTGGTAGCAGTAGAAGATGAGCAAAGAGAACATAACCCCGTCTGATATGAGACATAAGGGGACAGAATCTATTTGTAGCTCGGAATCTATTTATATCTCGTTCAGTGGCTGCGCGGTTTCCCCATGGCGCATTGAAATTACAACCACATGATGAGAAGGACATCAACCATTGGTCAGTTAAAATAGTTTCCGGATCTAAAAATAGATTCTGTCCCTTTATCATAGTAAGAGAACCCAGTACGTTCTCGTACCTCATTTTCTCTTGGTGGTAGAGCGTCTGAACAAGTAATCGGAAGATCAGTGCTTCGACTCGTATTGGGAGAACTCGGATTTCCTTTTCCTGAAAAATACCTCATTGTCTTCCATTTGTTGAAAGTATGTTCGATCAGACTAGATTTGGTTTTTCTTCCTTTCAGTAACGTGTGTTGGGAGAATGTTGAAAGCTTTTGTGAACGGTCACCTGACAACGCCCATTTAACGTTTACAACTTTGAACAAAGTTAAAGGAATACTCGTTATCGAATGCCTCCATGCTGTCCAAGGTATATGCGGTGATGGAACTGCAAGTCACGGACCGTTTTATTTCCACTCGCACTTTGATATATCTATTGGTAAAAAAAAATAATCTTCTTAAGTGGGGCCAGCGCTTGAAAGACCAATGCTGTTCAAAATCTCAGGGAGTTATAATCTACTTTAGTAAAAATCTGTTAGTATGCTTATGCAAATGCCGCAATCTGATTGGCTGAGCTACTACAGACTATCAGCCATTAGACAGCACTTGGTTGAGGATCGTTTTCAAAATGGCGACGTATGGGCGCCTTCAGCGAGGTTTCGCAGGAAGATTGAGTATTTTGGTATTTTTTTTCACCGACACACGATTCGTTTGTTATGATTTTTACTGAAACAATTAGATTATTCTCTCTCGATTTTTTGATTTTTTCTACTTGTTAATTATTATTCATTCAATGTTTCTGATTGGCTAAAATGCCAGGGCTGATTCCTCATATCCAGCAAGATGACGTCAAGTGTCCAAAAATCCATGCTATTATCCTACAATTGACGTCAATTGACGCCAATTGTAGGCACTTGACGTCACGAAACTTGCGTATCTGAGAGAGCAGGAAAATGGCGAGTGAAAGGTTTTCAACTTTGGATGAGGAAGATATCAGTAAGTTGCTACATCATGTCTTTTTAAGCTCTGGAAATATTTTGAATGCATAATAAAACAATAATTGGATTCGGCTTCTATATGACATGAAGAATTACGCATCTCGCGTAGAATGTTATACCAACCTCTTCGATCTGCATAATTCTTCACATCACAGGGTGTTCATTAGGCATCGGAGATCGGAGAATTCTCCGGCTACTACGAAGAATTCTCCGGTCAAATTTCGATGGCCTGAGCTAGTTTTAAATTCAGACATGGAGCGCTTTCAGAGTATTCTTCTGTAATTTACACAATTCTCCTGCTGCTACAATTCTTATTGAAAACCCTTATATCATAAACGGGCTCATTCAATAATTGTTAGGCCTGGTTTTCATTACGACGCAAGCATAAGGATTAGCAGAAAAAAAGGAGAACTCAAAGGAATGAAGTCAAGCGTATGACATAAGACATCGACATAAGCATAAGACATCGACATAAGACCAAGCATAAGCAAAGTAAAGACAAAGAAACAAACAAAGAAAAACACCGTCCTTTTGTCTTGTAAAGCCCCACAGGACACGTATTTCTTTGTCTTTATTTGCTTATGTTTGCGTCGTAGTGAAAACCAGGCTTTAGTGATCGACTCATTTAATAACTTCAGTGTTTTGCTTATCAGTGTGTTTAAAATTACTCAGGAAGCCAGAAGTTGTAATATTCATCGCACAGTGCATGCTGGGGAGGCCGGTCCTGCAGCCAGTGTCAAAGAGGTAACTACAGGGATCATGTGATTCTTGCTACACTGCTATTCCCCCATAATAACTGACGTTACTAGAGCTTTGTTCTTTTGACCGTAAAGAAATCCCAAAAATTTTTGCGCCATACTTTCTCTAGTAAAGCACGTTATGCTTTATTTGGCCAAAGTTTGAGTTACCCTGTCAGTTTAACTAGACCTGCATTTAATCTTAGCGACTCTAACCTTGTAGAGGAAGGCATTGGGATTTTCGGTTTTGCGGTTTTGGCTATTTTTAGATCCGTTTTTCGGTTTTGTAGCAAAAGACTTCGGTTTTTCGGCTTTGGCGTTCATTGCGGTTTGCGGATTTTTCGATTTTTAGCATCTGGTTTTCTGTTTTCGTAAAAAATACTAGCGGCTTATCGATTTTGATATCCGATGTGGTTTTTGGTTTTTCCTATTTTGTCCTATTTGGGTTCCGGTTTCTCTTCGAAACGCCAAAGTTATTGAGAGGAATTCGTGACAAACTAAATAAATAAACAAACCTTACGATGCTTCAACTTCAACTTCAACTTCAACTCAGCGACAGTTTCTTTGGGAACGTTTCCTGTATACTTGTAATTTTAAATTTTCAAGGCGTTAGATGTTCTTCATGCTGAGAGAATTGGCCATGGATATCACGTGTTGGAAGATAAAATGCTCTACAACAGAGTTCTTGATGAAGGAATTCATATTGAGGTAGGGAACTCTACAATGAGTTTAAATCAGAAAGACACACGTGCAATAGCTCCTACTGATTTCATTGGAGAATTCCTTTAAATTAAGTTATCAGCATCATCATTGTCATCATCATCATCATCATCATCATCATCATCATCGTTGTTACCATCATTGTTATCTTTATCATCATCGTTATCGTCATAATTATCATCATCAGCGTCATCATTATCATCATCATCATCATCATCGTTGTTACCATCATTATTATCTTTATCATCAACGTTATCGTTATCATTATCATTATCGTTATTACTATCCTTACTACAGTAGTATTATTATTCCAGCCTGTTAGAAAAGTCGATTAGGAATTTAGGAAAAGATTTCTGCACTCGACCCCTTCAAAGTGGTCATACTGTTTTGTGATCGTATGATTAACCTACTTACTAGTCAGATGAATAAGCGCCGCATCTGAGGTGCGAAAAAATTATTAAGCGCCGCGGTGCTTCTCAGAGGAAATATGGTACAGACCAAATTGGACCCCAGTGATCCCCATCACTATCATCAGTTCCCATAAGACTTGAAACGTGTAACGCGCCTTCACAGCTTGTCTAGCTTCAATATTTCCCAAGTACCATAAAAAATGGAAACTGGTTGCCCTAGTTTTTGAGCTTGCTGTCCAGTCACGCATCCGTGGCGCGTCGTAAACAACATGCATTTGCAACAATGATATGACCGCCATGTTTTGAGCCGAGATGGATACTTCCCAGTGAGTGCGTCGTGCTACTGAAGCCAATTGGATTGGTTCATTTGGTTTCTGTTGATTTTCCAAATATGGTACTTGGTAGATTGAATGTGGACAAGCTGTGGTTGAAGACAGTCAAAGGCAGTTACACGTTTCAAGTCTTACTGGTTTCCACTGTTTTAAACAAGATATAGAGGATATTACATGGCCGCGCGGAGATACGAAATTTCTCTTCGAGTGTTGAAAAATATTTCACGAGTGAGCGCAGTTGGCTAATCACGTTGGTAACCATGGCGACACCAATATCCTCACATGTGAAAGATAAAAATAATATATTCACTGTGCGCGATGAAGATATGATTTTTTAGTAAAAGGAAAAATCCTGGTATTTCATCAGTATCTATATAATAAAGTTTTGTTTGCTGAAGGGAGGAACTTGTTATCTCTCAGGTTACTGACCCATCCTATATTCATGTTCTGTTTAACAAATCGAATGTGGTTTAGCGTTGTCTGTACTCTTATGGACAACGAGTGCGCATCATCACAGTGGTCAAAATGTTGTGGCTGCGGCTCGTGAGGACAAATTTCGACCACTGTGATGACGCATATCGTTGTCCATAAGAGTGCAGACAACGCTTAACTTCATTCGATTTGTTTTTTACCGCAATATCGAAGTCAAAGAAAATGTTTTTTCAGAGCGTGACCAAGATCGTGACACAAAGAAAGGGCAAGCGTTGTCTATAACTTTTCGCTATCTGATTGGTTTATTCCCCAAAATGGGCGTTTCTGATTGGCTATTGCTTTGCGTGACACATTGACGCAAGCAGCGTTGGCTAGACTCTTATCGACAACGGCATATTGCCCAATTAGATTGCGAGTAGCTATTAGAAGCAGTTGTAGTAAAATTGTCTTTTGTAGGTTTGTCCCACTTCCAGTATATTGACTGGTGCGGTCAAAACGGGATTTGCGAATCACCCTATCAGGAGGTATGTAGTTTATACTTCGTATTAATTTTATTCGCTTAAGGCGGAATAGATATCAGTGAATCTTATCGGAGGCAAAGTGAAAGGTAACCATGTCGACCATCGCGTAAGTATTTACCAAACTAGGGAATAGCACTATTTGCGCGTGATGATTGGCTCCCGTAACTGGGACTGGCATTGTTTCTGGACGGGAGTGAAGATGGCGTGTCGTTCTACGGCAGTTTCCTTAGACGAAACTTTAGCCACAAATAAAGTAGTATGTTTTGTTCAAATCCCCTCGTAAATCATGGTAAAATTAAACGTTGGTTGTAAAGCGTCGTTCTGACAGTAATGTATTTTAGTATATATACTCGGGTTATTATACAAAGTCGCGCGCTCTGATTGGTTCGCTGTCTCGGCTTATCAGCCGATAATCACCTCGACGAACAAAATGGCTGCCAGTCGTTCGCGCGCTAAAATGTTTTCGTGTTGTACACTGCTTTTTCTTTTCCTTTTTTGAAATAGTCACCTGTGTATTTATACTAAAACGATTATTCGCCGAAGGCGAAGTGATAATCGGTGAATATTCACTGATATTCACTTCGCCTTCGGCGAATAATTGTTAAATATTGTTTAGGAATAAGCACATTATATCAAGGTAATGGTGCGTTTGTGGAAATAATAATTAAAAAGATGGAGTGAGTTTTATAGCACGCGAAATTTTCAGTGCATTTTGTGCACACTATAGCTTAAATTGTTTGTGTAACGATTCAAAAGTTTTTCACCATGCTCGGATGTCTTCCAGGTTTGCAGAAGATGGGGCGAATTTCTCTCTCAATTCCGATGATCCTCTAATTTGTCAAACAACAGTTGATCTAGAACAGGGCGTCGCATTCAATAACCTTGGACTCGGCATTGCGGAAATAACATCTGCGGTAAGTTTCATTCAGTTGTTCGTTCTTGGCCACTCCATTGTACAGTAAGCTGATGTAATCAACTGAAACCCGCTCTTCAGCCGGCTCCTGCCTGTTCTATATATATATGAAAATCAGCCAATGAGAATCCAGGATTTCAATTAACGCGCACAGTTTTTGTTCGGTCAAGATGGCTGCATGTTGTGCAAGTTCTTTTCTTTGTGTAGGCAAGCATTGCATGCATGTGGCTACTGCATTTATTAAGTTTATTCGGACCTTTTTGCAACTGCAAACGTCACGATGTCGGTGTGTGGAGCACATGGACCTTGGACCTTCCAGATATTTCCCACAATTCTTCGCGGTGCGCGAATTGTATTGTGCATTGTGATTGGCTAAGTACTAGGCGAGCGCTGATTGGCTCCTTCACTCACTCACTCGTGTTTCCTTTGACGTATTGGCTCCTGCGTTATTTCATATGCAGGAGTCAAAAAAAAAAGCTATGAAGTTTTTCTTTGTTTTCTCACTTTACTTTTCTAGTCTCTATTGCTTTGTCTCCTTTGTTTTCATTGCTCTGCGTCACTCGTGAACGTGGCGTGTTTTTACACCGAGGATGAGCCGAAGTAGAGGTCAATAAAAACGCAGAAAAGAACAGGGCCAATATCCAGCCATGTTAACCGAACAAGCTTGGTCAGTAAAGGATTTATTATTCGGCTATTTTGTTTTGTTTTGTTTGCGGGACAATGCGGGAAATCCCGAGCGCGCGCGCAAGATATAGCCATCTTACTCACTCGGGTAGCCAATCAGAACTCAGGATTCGCCTCATCTTGCCCGCGCGCGAAATAAGCCATATTATGAATAACAATATCATTTGTTTGTCTTATCCCTGGCTCCACAAACGGGCATGACAAAGCGTACCTCGCACTGTGATAAGCCACCAGTGCGAACAAAATAAGATCTTGCCCGCTCGGGATTTCCCGCAGGTCATCCTCTTTTAACGCTGACATACCACATCCAGATACGAGATTAGTTAATCACACCCCTTTATTGGTCCCGCGAGGGCCAATCTTTTCCTATCATCGGACCGGGTATTGTGTTAAATGATCCCGCGCAATTCAGTGTTAGATTTTTGTCTTTCAAATCAAGATGGCAGACAGTATGAAGTCTCTTTCTATTGGCCAAAAATCACTGCGTAATCCTGATTGAATAGCTAGCACAGAAAAGCACTTTCGATCTTGAAATACATAACATTTTCCCAAAATCTCCAGGATAGCTCTTGTCAGGACACAAATTCCGAATACAGCTTCCAGTCGTAAAATAAAGATCTTACTGACTGGGACCGTGCTAGGGTAATATCGTCCCTCGGTCCTTTTAGTGCAGACCTAGGGACTGTAATGTCCCAGTGCGGCCCTCACGCTTGGTTAATAAGATAAATAACTTGACCTCACGTTTAGTCAATAACCAATAAGTCTCAATATAATCTCATCGAGGTGGAATATTGATTGTTTTCTTTGTTTGTTTTGTTTTTTTTTTATGTTTTTTTTTTTCAGACATTTAATGCTGCTAAAGCGAGTTTTCTTCCCCTGAAAGAAAAGCAACAACTTATTGATGAACTGAAAATAGTACATGGGATATATTGATTAATTATATGAGATATCTCAATTAATGATATAGATACAAAACTTTCAACGCGCTGATTGGCTGAGAACACGTCAATTAATCCCAGACAGTGCAGAAAGTTGGAAATGAAGGCAGAAAGTTGAAATTAAGTTAAATTTTGGCATGTATATTAGCAAGTAATCAAATGATTTCAATTGCAAGTGCAAAAATAAGTAAGTACTCGTAAATTTTTCAGACATCAAATTGCTCTCGTCCTACAGGCTCGTGCAATTTTTTCAGGCTTTGAAAAATCTACTTGAGCTCATCGACTCTCTTTTATTCCAAATTGCACTTGAAACCATTTGATTACCTATTGGAGAGTGTTCGTTCACGTGACCAGCAGCCATATTGGTTACTCAAACAAAAGAAATAATTTACATAAAAATAGAGTTCAATTCCTCAAAGAATCTTTTTCTCCTGCAACATGGCCGCCGTATCTTTGTTTTCTCCTCCAACATGGCCGCCGTGTCTTTGTTTTCTTCTCCAACATGGCCGTCGTGACGTCAAGTGAACACACTCTATACGTATTTTTTATAAGAAATTCGATAATATAAGCTCTTAATCGTTTTATAATTAAGTAGTGTTTGTTTTTAAAGCAATCCAATTTAACCGCGTGTATCCTTCGTGCACTCCCTTCAACTTTTAAGTCCTTGTCATTGAACTGAGTTAAAAGATTTTGACCGCTGTGAAGTGTGGGAAATAGCCAACTTCTGTTTGCCATGTATGTAAATTGAACCCATCTCCCTAGGCCCCCTCGTCTTTCCATTAGTTTTCTCTTCCTGGCTTCGCGGTGAAGTCATTGGAATATCATTTTTTACTACCCACTGATTTCTTGGTGCATTGAATCCATCTCTCACACCCCCTCGTCTGGTAAAATTATTTTCAGAGTGTCCTGCAATTCCATGTCCCATGTTACTCCACGAACTTATGTATTTTCATCTATTTTTACTCTCATTGTGAATGAGGTAAAAAGTAAATTTGAAAACTTTTCTCTCGTCACACTGTCTGTTTGCTAGTATGATTGAGTCTATTTTGTTCTCTTGTAGTTAATCATGTTAATTCCGAGATAATATATGCCCTCTTGCTGTATTCGTTGCGGTATTCCTCACACGTTAAGCGTGAAATGAAAACTGTGGTTCTGATTGCGAGAATTCGTTATTGGAATCTACCTGGCGGATCATGGTGGAATACTCGTTAAGTTTTTTTTAACTAGAAAATCCGACACTCAGACCAATTCGCTTATCCCAGAGTGACGTCACAGTCTAACCAAGATAAATTCTCCTTGGGAACTTAGCCGTGAACGAAAATGGCTCTCCTTTTGCGAACTTCTGAAACATTCAGTGATTGTAAGTTCTTTGCTTACGTTTTTAAGCTGAATGGAAGAGTTTGAATGATGAACAAAAATAGGGGGAAGGTGCACCTCAATACTAAGCGCTTGACTACCGCAGATAATCCGATGCAAAGGACCGACTGAACAATTAGGTAGGTACGTGGTGTAAGCATCATATAGTGGTTCCCCGTCAGTGAATATATGGCATACATTGCTCTCCATAGCCATACACGATGCTTACACCACGTACCTACCAACAATTATCAGATTACCGCTGGCGTAGAGAATCAGAGGCAAATTACAGACAGAATGACTGCTGGCGCAGTGAATCTGAGACAAAACACCGACTGAATTACCATCACATGACTGCTTGCGCAGTGCATCCGAGGCAGAATAGGGACTGAATAATTCTCGCATCATCCCTGGTATGGACTAGATTTAAAGAACCACAGAGTACTTGCCATATTATCGCAGGAGCACGGAATCCGAGGTAAAAAGCCTCATACGCCCACACTCTTTCAATTAAACGCTTAAGATCAATTGACGTCGAGACAAGGTGTTGCTTTTGTGAGGGAGCGTAAATATATATTATATGGTCCACTTTAGGTATGTACACCAACTGAAGAAATGATTACAAGCATGGCTTATATGAAATTATATTGAACGCAACAGAGACTTAAAGGAATCTGGTACGAGAACGAGTCTCTTGCAAAAGAGCGTGTGCGTGAGAACCCGCGTCCTTTAGACGGAAAAAACGCGGGCGCTACCGCCATCTTGGGCGAGATTTACGTAAGATAGTAAACACAACTAGTGTAATTCCCCATTTTGAGTCAACTGAGTCAATTTTGGTATTTGTATAGAGCAAACTTGAGTTGACACGAAAATTAACGTCTCAGCTTCGGGTAAAACCTTAAAAACGCTACCCTAGAAGACATCAAGTATACTCAGTTTTGATAGTGCTGTCTGAGTCTTGGAAAGCTCTATTTAACACAACGGTGTTATAAAAACACAATTTCATTGCCCATAAGACAGTTATATACAGTAACAAACGATAAAGGCATTCATATCTTTCCCTTATTGAAAACGTTCCTTCCGATAACCAGTATGTTACATTGTCACGTATGGTACACAACACAAGAAAATATTATAATTTGCTTCTGTAAATGTTTATCATAGTAACGCAGAAAATGGCCACGCTAAAAATTACCAAAGAACGACCGTATCGTTCAGAGTTCGATTTAGTTTAACTACAATTGATTTCCATGCATGTATTGGGCGACTTGTGATGATCCGAGTACAGCGTGGAATTGTACGCTTGCCACAGCGCTATTTCCTGCTCGACTGCAAACTTTATTTTGACTTTGTTAAAGCCGCGCGTCCTAAAACAAGAAAATAACACCAAGTGTTAAACCATGAGGTGCACTACCAGTACTCAGGGTTCGTGCACGTGTTACTGCACGTGCATGTAACGTGCATGGTTCGTGCTACTCCTTAACCTCCTCAAAAACGCCTTAGATTTGATTTACATTCTAAAGGGCGCTTAAAAACTCCTTAAATTTACAAAATTCAGCAAAAACTCCTTCAGAACTCCTTATTTATTGTCTAACGATCTTCAAACTAGAGTATTGCAAAAGCAGAGTACCATGAAAACTATGAAATGCGAACTACCGCCGCAAATACACATCATAAACCGACAAAAATATGAAAGTCATTGCATCTTTTATTAGTCAGGCGTTCCTGTTCCAGCTGTATTGGTCCTGGGAACTTTTTCAAAGAAACAAACAAACGAAATACTCCTTAAAAATTGTATTTTGGTCCTTAAACACTCCTTAAAAAGTCCTTAAATTCTGTTTACTCACCCCAGCACGAACCCTGAGTACTGTTCGTATAAGCAATGACAATTTTGATTTAAAGAGGCAGATATTTGTTGACTTAATATGTTTACATTTTGCCTCATTGTTGCACACATTTCTTTGAAAAATTGTTATGCTTTCTGGAAACATACTGCAGTAGTTAAAATAGCTGATCAGATTTAGGAGGTTGCGAATTTCTCTGCAAGTTGCGTTCAATGGTAAGGGAGATATTGCGCTATTTTGGGGTGACAAAAACACCAATGAGTTAATACATTCTTTGTAGATTTACAATTTTTTAAACCCACGTCACCGAAAAAAGAGTGAAGCTCTATGAACGCCGCAGAATTTGTCCAAAACGAGCTACCAGTTGACTATGAAACGCCACTTCTTTTTCCCTAATTGGGCGAAACAACAAGAACGTGAACGGATGAGAAAACAAACCCCATTGTTTGATGGGATGAGTCCGCACACAAAAGGGTTAGATATGATACCATGGCAACAAGGTATCATGCCAACTCAGTGAAAATGACTTAATATAGTTTTGTGACACCCAGCTAAGGAAAACCAAACCTGGTCCAGGCTCTATCAATTAGCTGCATGTTTGCGACATTGGTTTCGAGGCTACCTGCCACTATATCCCTTCACAAAATGCCACATTTCTAAGCTACTCTGCCAGAATTACAGAGGTAAAGTCGTTTTTTTTTAGTGAAAGCAACTAGGCGCACCTTACTGTTCGATCTCTGTCGTGACTTGACAAAGGTACCTTCTTTCTGTGACAATCTTACCTCGTCTAGCCTGGTGTTTTCCTAAATACAACATTATATCAATCTATACCTAAACACAACTTTACATCAATCTCTACCTAAACACAGCATTATATCAATCTCTACCTAAACACAACTTTACACCAATTTCTACCCAAACACAACATTATATCTATCTCTACCTAAACACATTATATCAATCTCTACCAAAACACCGCATTATATCAATCTCTACCCAAACAAAACATTATATCAATGTATACCAAAAAGAAACATATCAATCTCTGCCTACAATGTTAACATTATATCAATGTGACAATCTGTGAAAATCTTTCTGTGACAATCTTACCTCGTCTAGCCTGGTGTTTTCCTAAACACATAATTATATCAATCTCTACCTAAACACATTATATCAACTTCTTTGCCTGAACACATTAATATATCAATCTCCACTGAGCTGACATAATAACCCTCACTATTTAAGGGCATAAATTAAAATAAGCATTCGGACACTTTACTGATAGATGATCAGGTGAAAATTCAATTTCATGGCTTCTTCTTCTCTGATTTGTTTCAAAACAGCGTAGAACTTTCCATTAACATTTTAACAATTTGGCAATCGCACAAAAATCATACATTTACACCCTGGGCGAAAACATGGTCGAAGATCTGACCATCGCAATAGAAATTTAGAAAAAAAAAATATGTGAATAGGTGCAGGTAGTTCTGAAAAGAACTTTATAACTTAGTTTGGGAAAGCGCGCGCTATGATAGGCTAATACGCGCGATCTATTTGCCCATGGGTTGCTAGTCTGCTACACAGCCGTTATTAGTGTCGTCACGCAACGCTCCTCCCCACTAGTGGGGAGGAGCGTTGCGTGGAGGAGCGTTGCGGAGGAGCGTCACGCAACGCTCCTCCCCACATTAGTGGGGAGGAGCGTTGCGTGACGACACTAATAACGGCTGTGTAGCAGACTAATGGGTTGCATGCTGACATCAGATTGTGGAGTTGTGAAGTCTTATGTTGTAAAAGATATGATAAACGCAGCGGCTGTGCAACCATCGAGTTATGGACGCACTTGGGAGGCATGCTAAGCAGTCAAGAAGCTAGACATGCTCTCGGCTGCGCCTCAAGCATCTCTTACGCCTCTTTCGTGCTAACAACCTCCCGCGTGCGTCGATAACTCGATGGTTACACGCTGCACGTTTAGCATTTCTTCCGTTGTTGATGCTGACTGACAATTGGGCAACATGTGCGGAAGTCATCAACAGTGTCAAGTGATTGTGATAAAACAAATGTGACGTTAAAGGCTGCAGCAGCACTCGAACTCTAGAAACATAATCACAGGTTTAAAAAACTTGAACAAGAACAAAACTACTGATAAAATCGATTATGTATATGTAAAAAAACGAATTCCATAAAAAAAAGCTTACAGAAAGACTTTTCTAAACAGGAGGGCGATAGAAGACACAAATAACATGAAGAAAGCTTATAGAGAATAACTAACGTTTGCATCTTGTTTCGGTTGAGGTTCTTCCTCCGCTATTTCCTCCTCAGTCACTTCTTCTGCCGACATCTGATCAATTGGTTTGTCTTCTTTTGTCTCTGTAACAGAACAAAAATATGCGAGACCAAACCGTAAATAACGACATAGGAAGGCGGTAATGAAACAAAGAGCTCTGTTCTTTAGCAACTCTTCAAGTTCCTGCTTTCTGGCAGTGTGTGGCGGGCAGAAATGGCTTCGTTCCAACACTACAGTGCGAATTTTCGTGCCCGAAATCGGCTTAAAACGTTTTGGGTCTCACAAGCAATGCATACCTCGTCACTTTCGAACGCTTCAGTAACAGAGAGGCAGAAGCCTACGCACATTTAGTAATAACAAAAGTGAGTGCCGAGAACGGTGGTTTCATGATTCAAACACCAACATCATCCTAGGAAACGAGCTGAACTAACGTAGAACGCCACCCTTGTACTGATTGACGTGTTTAAGTTCGTTCTTCGCAAGGGATGGGAAGGGTGGGAGCAGGGTTGGCGCAGTGGTGAGAGCGCTCGCCTTCCACCAATGTGGCCCGGGTTCGATTCCCGGCCCCGGCGTCATATGTGGGCTGAGTCTGTTGGTTCTCTGCTCTGCTCCGAGAGGTTTTTCTCCGGGTTTTCCGGTTTCCCCTCTCCACAAAAACCAACATTTGATTTGATTTAATTAAATATGATTTGATTTGATTTGTGCTTTACAGTTAGTACGTCAGTGCTAGATACAGTTGACACTAAAATAAAGTTCATTATTATTATTATTATTATTATTATAGCATGCAGTCCTTCAAAACCTTTTACATCAATTGGCCTCTTTGTGCAGCAGCTCTTTGCAGTTTTCAGAGTTACGGGGCACTTTTTCCTTTTCTTTGTCTAGGTGGGTTTTATTGTTCAGTTAAACAATGCTATAAAATGCGTACTTCACACTTCAGGAAACAACGTTTGCTGTCATATTAGACGAATAACTCCACTGTTCAGCGGATACGGATGAGACCAGTATCAGTCAATCACCGACTGAATCCTATTCATCACTTTACCTCTGTCATCCTTAATCTCCACCCCATCTTCCTGCTGGTCACCGCTGGCTTCATAGACTGAAGGCTTAACTGTGGAAAAGATCAGACAAATTGAAGAATTGACTCGCGGAGTGTCAGCGCAATTGGCATTGCTAAAACTGACATTTAATTCTCGGTATTAACGCAAAATCTAGCAATTAGCTAAAAACTGCGAGAAATGCTGCGGAGATCAAATTTTCAGCCGCGTTTACATCCGCAATGCAAATATGCGACCTATAGACATCTTTCACAATGGCGGCCAAACAAAACTTTATTTTGTTTTCATGGTAATGAGCCTTACTGGCCTCGTTAGGATGTACAAAATTCAATAGAATTTTTGTTCCAAAATGAGGCCAGTGTGTCTAATTAACATGCATACAAAAGTATAATAAATCGTCCGCCATTTATAAAGTGCTCTATTTTATGTACTCAGACCGAGAATCAAACCAAGTTTGCCTCTCCTTCTTTGTTTCTTTTTATAAGTCGAGACGGCTGAAAATCATCAAAAGTACGCTCATCTTTACACCAACATTACCAAAAATGGTACGCTTATCGTTTCTCGTTCATTCTGTGTTCAGCGCCTCAGTATATCTGCCAGTAAATTAGTCAGACGTTAATTTGTAGAGTTGGCTTCGTTCCATCCCTCGCCAATATAAACCTTTTACAGTTAAAATACGAAAAGGAAATAAATTAGGGCATAATTGACTGCAGAGAAATGGACTCGAAGGACTTAAAAGCGACGACGACAGTGGGTCTCGAGATTATAAACCACCCGACCGGTTGGCTCAGTTGGTAGAGCACGGGACTATCGTGCGGGAGGTCGTGGGTTCGAACCTCGGCCGGGCCATCGCTCAGGGTCTTCAAATTACTGAGAAGAAAGTGCTGCCTTTGTAATGACATCTGTAAATGGTTAGACTTTCTAGTCTTCTCGGACAAGGACGATAAACCGTAGGTCCCGTCTCACAAATCTTGTTCGTAATATATTTGTGAGACGTTAAAGAACCCACACACTGCTGGCGAAAAGTGGGGGACGTAGATCCTGATGTTGTGGTCTGGCCCTTGTGCGCAATTGAATATTTACATAGAAACTGCGCCGTGTAAATTAATAATTGAACCTAACAAATCATCTGAGACGGCTTTTGATTTTTGTTAAGCCTTCAAAGGTTTAGGGACAATGCCGTAGTTTGACTTGTTAATGCCTGTACCTTCACTATCTCTTCTTTCACCACCGCCTTGGCGATCTTGTGCAGCGAGTTCATCTGCAGAAATATAAAACAATTTAATATATCAATTGCTTAATGGGAAAAAGCGTTTTTCAAAAAATAAAAGTCGCGCATGGAACTTACTTTGTTCATCATAGACTTCGTGCGCATCCTCCGTGTCATTACCGCTGGCTTCGTAGACTTCACTGTTTCTCCTTTCATTGCTTACAACTTGCCGCACTTGTTCCACAGGTTCACCTTTTAAAGTACAAAACCAATCAATGCACAGCAGGACGCTTACGTTTTACCAACGAAAACTGAAATTTTTGATTGAAATGCGAATGATAGGGTTAATTCATCGCTCCAGAAATTGCAAAGAGAAGAAGCAACAGCAGCTGTTAACTTGGAATCCTGAGATCGTTTATAAAAAAAAAGTAAATAAATATCCATTGATTTACCTTCGACAGTAGTTACGCACTAAAGATAGTGGGCCAGAGTAAGTGAAACAAATAATTCAACACGGCCGACAAGCCCAACTAGCTGGAGGTAAACCAGTTGGCTATTTACAAACAAGATTGAGGGAAGCTTTTGATCTCTGAGAGGAAACTTCAGTGCTTCAAATTTCTCCAAAACTTCCTAGCCCTAGCATAATGGCAATAGCAAGAACCAGACGGGGCAAAGAAAACTTTCTTTGACTTTTCTTTGTCTAATTTACGTTTCTGAAGAGGCGAGTTTTCCAGGAATTGCAAATCAACCTAGAAGAAACTCAGACGTTGATCCGCGGTTCCCGTTTAAGCGACCCGACAGCCACCTATTTCCATTTTCTCCGTTTCAGTCCTGCATGTGCAATATTTGCACGATTGTCTTTCTTGGCATTCGTATCTGAAAACCCATTCTTCTTTGGCCGCGATTATTTCACTGGTCAAAAGAATCGCAGCCTCTGGGAAGGAGAATGTTACAACACAAGAGCGTTTTCGATCTCTGACGCCGCGGCAATAAGTCACACTGCAGTTTAAAACCACACGTTTGTGACAATCATAACTGGCCTCAACAAAACATGTTCAAAGAACAGGTTGGTGGAATGAGTGATACATATTTTTACATTGGCAGGCCCGAAAAGATTTCGAGGCTTTCTAACAACGCTTTTCTGAATCGTAATTAGAATAACTTCCAAGATCCACTCCGCATGGTTTGTCAGTCCAATCAGAATTTACCATCTAACACTAGTCGAACCAATCAGAAACCGCTGATAAAAGAAGCCACTCTGGATCAGAAAAATACGCCAATAGGCAGGTGTCACTTACTATGATCATCCACAACCTCCTGCGCATTCTCTACATCATTACCACTGGCCTCATAACCTGCGGGCTCTCTGGATTCACCTAAGAACACAATGCGTAATATTTTGACCGAGCAAAGACTGGTTAGAAAAAGTCGCAAGCAGAAGCGCAAGAATAAACCAATCAGGACGCCTGAAGCATAACCAATCAAAATGCCTCAGACAGAACGGAAAGAATAAACCAATCACAGCGCCTGAAGGGCAAGAAGAAGCCAATCGCAACGGCTAACGCGTCAAGTGTCACTCACTTTGATCATCCACAATCTCTTGCACATCCTCTGCATCATTACCACTGTCCTCATAATCTTCAGGCTCCCTGGGTTCACCTAAGAACACAATGCGTAATATTTTGACCCGGTAAAAACTGGTTATGAAAAGGCGCCAAAAGAAGCGCAAGAATAAACCAATCAAAACGCCTGAGAGAGAAGTGGAAGAATAACCAATCATAGCGCCAGAAGCCAAAGCACAAGAATAACCCAATTACAAAGCCTCCAAGTGTCACGTATCACTTACTATGATCAGCCATAATCTCCTGCGCGTCCTCTACATCATCACCACTGGCCTCATAACCTGCGGGCTCCCTGAATACACCTAAGAATACGATGCGTAATATTTTGACCCATCAAAAACGTTTTAGAAAAAGCGGCAAGCAGAAGCGTGAGAATAAACCAATCAAAACGCCTGAGGCCGAAGCAAAAAAAAATAAGCCAATCATAATGCCTGAAAGAGAAGAGTGAGAATCAACCAATCACAGCGCCTGAAGCTAAAGCGAAAGGACAAGCCAATCAAAAGGTCTGAGACAAAAGCGCAAGGATAAACCAATCACAATGCCTGTTAACATGTGCTGTCACTTAAAAATTGCTTTAATGATATTTTCGACTCCGACAATCTACTAAATTGTTACTTATTTCGTGGGAAAATAATTTCACGAAAATGGACGGGCATATTTCGCGCGACTAAAATTTCGAGATTTGGTTAAACAATGCATTATCAGGGATTCAAATTTCGCGAAATTGTCAAAAGACTGATCTGCAATAACAAACAGTTACCCTCGAAATTGCCACAACTAATTTTCATTTTCCATAGCGATAGTTTCCATTACACTGAACAAAACCAGATGACCAAAAACATGTTTACAATAGAGCACAGGTACACAAGTCTACTACATGACACCGTTGAATTGTGCCTACAGCTGGAGGACAATCAAAAGGTTACAAGTGCAACATTGAATAAATGAGCACAAGTAAATTTCTCTAAAAAAAGGACTGCAAAAAAATTACACGAGCCTGTAGGACGAAACTTACGAGTGCTTATTTATACAAAATTACACTCGAAATCGTTTGATTACTTGTTAATAATATACCTGCCAAAATTCAATTTCAAATGTCTGCATTCAATTTCATCTTTCTACAATTCAAATAACTTTCTGCACTGTTTGAGGTTAACTCACGTGCTCTCTCAGCCAAACGGCACGTTGAAATTTTTGCATGTATATTATCATAAAGAGAATCATGTAGCACGATCGTAAATTTTGCGTGGTTAATTTCCGCGAACACTTTATTTCGCTGGACTTTAATTACGTGAGAATGAGAAATAATATCCACATAATGTATGGTTCCGAGGGAAACAGTTAGTTTTGTTTTCACGCGAGTCCTAAAGTTTCACGAGGGAAAGTCCAGGGAAACATCAGGACTCGAGGGAAAACAAACCTAACTAGTTTCCCGTGGGACGTACCTTAAGTGCTTTGTCATATATTTAGAAGATTACGCCATTTTTAACTCAGTCATGCACTGATCACGTGCAGTTGTATTCGGCGCGCGGGCAACAACTGCGCAATACATTTGAATTTGATCAGGGGCACGTGACCAAGAATCAACCAATTACAGTGCTCGTTTTGTTGAGTGAAAGTCAAAAGTCAATCGGAAAAAAAAGATTATGAAACTGATTCTTAAGACGCGAATCTAAATCCACTTTCGCAACCTCACTCCGATTACGACGATCAGGACTTCGTCTCCGACCCAATTGTAAACCTGCCTGCATATTAATGGTTTTTCGTGACCAGCAGGACCAGAAATGTATGGAACCCGAGAACTGACTACATTTCGCTTTCCAACACCGAAGGATTTTTGAAGTGTGTGATAAAGCGGTCAAAACTCTCACGCCAAAGAATGCTTACATACACGCAGTCTCTTCACAACCTTATCATCATACCTGCGCCTAAGACCGCGAGAAGACAATCCACTTATTGACTGACCAGGAAGGCCGAACAGGAAGATATTTGGTTCGAGGTCATGACATACGGACCGAGCCCCGCTCTCTCTTTTTTTTCCATTTTGCAGCGGCTGCATCTCGCGAGGGCTGTTTACAGGGCGGCGTGGCGTTCTACGGCCATCATGTAGGGATTTTTCTCACAACGTTCTTCAAGAGAAGCGCGCGCGGGGAGCAGAGGTCATATGATAAAGATCCGATACTGTACCATCAGGTATATGCAAGCCACATCACGCCAAGCTTTTGCTTGCTAAAAAACGCAAGGGGTCAATTCAACAAAACTATTACAAGTCTAGTTATTGTTAACTTTATGGTTCAAACAAGAGCCAAACTTGTAAACGTTTTAATGCATTATTGACCCAAAATCTAACGCCAGGGCACCGCAAAATTTTAAAGCCCATGTAGAAGACCTTCGGCTTAACTTAAACTGAATGCACCCAGGGCGCTGTACGCACATCTAGTGGAATCTCAGCACATACCAAGACTTTGTTTGCGTTCATTTAAAATGTCATGAAGTGGTACACCGCTGTCGCCGACATATGAGGATTCCTCCTTAATGAGCTCCTCTTCCTTCACCTCCTGTTCTTCTAATTCAATCTTTCTGGTTCTGTATTCTCTGGGACTGTCTTCTGAGCCACTAAATCCCTTGGATTCTTCATCACTGGCTTTCGCCTTCAAAATTGGAGAACACATACTGTGTAAATTTAACAACTCATTGTAAAATGTTAGGGAAACGGTTAATAACGGTTACTGTGGTTTATTGTCGTATAATTTTCAAAAAAAACTCCACTGAACAACCAAGTATTGCTGCAATGCTCAAAAAACTTTTGTTAAAAATACACGTACTTCAAACTTCCCCTAAATTTTTTTTTTCGGGGCCGTACTGAAGACTTCAGGCACGGTTTTTTTCCCAAACTGACCTCCCGCCCGGTAAATAACATATATCTTTCAAAACATGTCGGATCTTACAAGCGCACAAGTTATTGGGAAAAATGTACTTTATAACAAAGATTTGGGACAGCGCAGGCCATGATTAGCTAATACGCGCGATCAATTTGCCCATGGGTTGCATGTTGTGAAGCTGCGAACTCGTATCTTTATAAGAATGCTTCATCTCTCAAGAAGCTAAAGATGCTCTCGGCAGCGCATCGAGCGTCTCTTACGCTTCTTTCGTGCTTAGCGACCTTCCGCGTGCGTCCATAACTCACTCATGCAAATTAATTCCAAATTGAACTCAAACCGTATGATTACCTTTAATAAACATATGATATGCTGATCTCTTTGAATGTTTGTTTTAGGAGGGATTTGCCTAGAATCCCTTCCATACTGATAAACTTTGCTTAATGCAGCTAGACAAATTACAGTTCCCCAGTTCTTTCTATCATGTGATGAGATCCAGTCTCAAAGCTGACTTTAACTTGCCTATACTGACTCAGAGTTTCAGTTTATCTTATCAACAAATTTAGTTAACCCTTTAAGTCCCAGTAGTGACCAGCATTCAATTTCTCATTACAATATTCGCTGTTCATCAACCATTCAGGTTATGAGAATAACAAAAATGATCTCCAAAAAAGACTTGTAATGATATTTAAACAAATTCTCCTCACTAGCACCATAACAAATATATGAGAACAGTTAGGAGAAAATGAATATTGATATAAGGGCTTAAAGGGTTAAGACTAGTTACTCACAGGTTCAACTCTTTGAGCAGGTATAGACTTCTTTTTCCTTGTTTTTCTTGGACCCTAAAGTGATATCACACTGATGATTTGATTTTATTTTCAAACCTTGCACTCAATGTTTTGGGAAAGGTTGTTTTTATGGAGGTAAGTTCTTTTTCAGAATCGAGTATTAGAAGTTCACAAAAATGCATTGCACAACAAATAAAAAATAAATACAGCACTTTGTTAATAAAAACTATTCAATAAACAATTATTGCTATACGTACAGTTTTATCAGGTGGTTGTACTTTCTTGGTGATCGGCTTTGTGGATGTTCTGTTGAAACACAAGTTGTACATATTCACAAGTTGCACTTTTAATTCTATCTGTAACTAATCAATAAACTACCTTAGGTCTTGATATTGGGGGCTCGATTCTAACAAGGGTCTCACAATGTCTCAAATTAAAAACTTCATCCTCCTCATTATACTCTGCATACAGAGACAACTTTCCCTACCTTCTAACTTGGTCACCATCACCATATATTACATTCTTTTTGAGGCTAAGAAGAGAGCAAAAAAATAAAGAAAAACAAAAAAAAAATGTATGATAGATTGTTTCAGTATTTTGTGCATGTGTTGTTACCTCTACTTATACATGTATTCTAGCAGTTCAATTAAAAGTTCAAGCTATATATTTTGGACTCTACAACTCTGAGTTGTGCAAACTTTCTAGGACTCCTAAAAGCAAGGCCATTTTCTATTATTAAAACTCAATACAAAAATCTGCAATATATTTTGTTATAGGGTGAGCTAATGATTGAAACTTAAATCAAGGGCATTCTTGCTTACTGTCCATCTCTTCCAACTGCTACATAAAGTTCCTTATTTTCCAGCTTAGAAGGCTCAGATATCCTCACACCATCTGACTTTCTGAATAAGCTGGAACAAAGAGTTTATTGGGGTTTACTATTAATAAGATTCTCTTACTCTAAAATTTCAAACATAAGGCTTTTTCTGTGTGGGTTGGACAAACTAAATGATGATTATACTTACTAGAAGACAGCTCCCATAACTGAGCTTACTTTTTCATTTACACATTCAAGAATCTGAAAGACAGACAAAACAATTGAAGCTGAAGATTATAGTTCACTATAACAGGTAAGATGTGCTTGCTTGATCAAGCAACAAGCATGCTTCATTTTAAATCAAGAGCACTCCCAATGTAAAGTGTGAAGGAGGCAGTACAGTATAGAGTAATAAGGGTGATGGGCATGGCCTACGATCACAAGGTCCAGGGTTAAGTGTCCTGGAGATGGCAGTGTGTTCTTCTCTAATAGCGTCTTTCCTTAGCTCCACACCGACTATAATCCAAAAGGGTCCGGTGATCACTGCTGGGGATACACCTGTGATAGACTAGCATCCCATCTAGCCACCAGTAAGTCAATACTATATTTACCTGTGGATAATGCACACTTTTCCCCCAAGAAATTATCCTTTCAATTTGCTATACTCAAAAATGTAGTGTTCATGGGTATGCATTATAGTCACTGGTACTGGTAAATTTGGTACTCTCAGGTGCTTAGATCTACAAAATAAAGATAGGCTCCAGCCATGTAGCCCTTGCAGCCCATGTGTGCCATTTACTCTCAATGTGAAGGACATACAGCAAATAAAACACTTGATATAAAATATTATGTACTTTACTGCTTGTTTTGTGTTATTGCAGATAAATATAAAGGTTCCGGGAAGTGTGTATTGATGATAACACTATATATACATAAAATAAATAGACTTTCATAATTCCCATCACTGTTTGCTGCCAGTAGTTTCAATTTGATTTTAAGGTATCAGTGTCAAGAAAGTTAATATGTTAGTTTTCTTTGCTCATTTATGTAATTGAGACACATTTGATTGACAAGCACAATATGCAATTCCAGTTTTTGATGTATGTTTTTTGTAGCTGAATGAAGTAAAGGATAGGGAGAATCAATTTGAAATTAGTTTTCACTTCCACTATCATCAGTTTCTCTATATAAACAAAACTCGTTGAAATGTTATTTTCACCGAAGCAGAGGACGCAGTGACAAGCGTTTCTAAATTTATTCTGCACTCAAGTTTAGCCTTTAACGTCAAAGAGCCTGAAATTGAAAGCTCCATTGTTTTCCTATCAAAACTCATGCATATTCGAGCATAATGACTGTTTCGAGATGTCACCGTATCGAGTATCGAGTTCACTGTATCAAGTATCAAGTATCGAGTGTCAACTTACCTTTGCACAGTACTGTACATCTGATCATGAATTAAATGATATCAACAATGGCTTTACAGTGCTACACAAAAATTGTCAATTTGAGAATTAAATTTATCATCTTAAAATCACTTCAGCATGCAAGAGTAGATTGATTCATCATTCTAATTAGTGTCTTTGGGTACCTGGTTCATATTCAGACTTCTTGGAAACATCACTTTTCTGGATTGAGAGAATTTTAGTCCATTACAAAAAACACTGCAAGAAATAAAAAAATGAAAATTAGCCAAAGGAAAATACAAGTTAGAATAAATGTGAAAATGCCATTTTCATTCAATTTGGTTTCCTGTAATTACTGAGTGTACAATGCCTTGCTTAAGATGCTATCTCGATCTCAGGGTTGTCACGCAAGGCTGGCAGGGCCAGCTGTTTTTGCATTTGCATGGGCTGAAGTTCATTGGGTATGCCACTTCCAAAAAGAAACAAAGCCATTCTCCCACATAATAAAATCTTTTCAACAACCCTACTGACCCCTGTTTCTACCTAACAGTCACTCACTGCAGGATTCGTGAAACTATGGCAGCTGATTTCTATGATGATTATTTTCCCTTAAAACTTGTATCGGAATATAACTGAAAGGAAAACAATACTCACTATATTGTTAAGATTCCCTGTGGCTTGCTGTCAGCATAATTCCGAGCTCTACCAGGGACATTTCTGTATCTACCATGTCTAGCTGGAACAACAATCTGTGAGACAATATTATAAGAATTTTAAAAGTATAATGTTCTTTTTCAACCCCCAGTACACCTTTGTTCTTAGCATTAAACATATCCTAAATAACAAGTAACCCTATGTTTTGCCTTATTGACAAAAACAATTACGTTAATTTTACCCCAGCCATCAAGGTTATTCAGGAAATATGTCTTATTTTTCACATTCAATAATTCCCTTGAGCATAATTCCCTTTCTATAACAAATTCCTCATATAACAACGGGGAGCTCCTAAAGGCAAAACAAGATGTTGCAAAGAAAAGCATAAATGTTACAAATTTGCAACAATGAAACTACACAAGTAAAATAAAGTTTGGTAAGTTTTGTTGCAAAAAACAACATAACATGACCATGCAGGCACATTTCAAGTTTCCAAGAACTGAGTGCGAAAAAATGTAAGTAAATTGTACCTGGTTTAACTTAACTAATGCAATTGTACTGTTTGAAAGAAAAGTACCAATAAAATAAAGAAATTAGGCTGCGACCAACAGTGTCGTAATCAAATGAAAATAATAACAATAATATTTTTTCCTCACTGGCGCAGTATAAAAATATGCTCTAATCAAAATAAAAAAAAGTAAAACTAAAGCTGCTTCCAGCTTTCCCCGTATATATCAATATTGCATAAGAAATTCTCCTCGTAGCTGATGCCTATAGCTTGCGCTTATTCTAACCAGCCTTAAGTTCCTATTAGCTGAGAGGACCTTCTTTCGAATTGTAGGTCTGAATATATGCACTAATCATTTCTTATTACGCAGGCAAACCAGGGAACCGGATCACGTTTTTAGGAAAAGCCTTCTATCCATGACAGATTGAATGTAGTTTACTTTCCAACTTAACTGCAGTTTTCGATTGAGTCCTTTTATAAGGTAAGAAAGGGCTGACAATAAACAGTGGCACCACAAACATCACGTGTCGGACTCTCGCAACAAAGTCCTGTCAATGCATTTCCTTGCGGTATATTTCCTCAACATATTCAAATAAATACATGGCCAAATTCTATCAAATGTATTCACTAAGTTGAAACACATGCTTCAATCGGTACGTTCCAATATAACGGGGCTCAATTGTAAAGGACGTGAAAAGCAATGGAGCGAAAATTTAATGTGCCCATTAGGAGAATACATTATTTCTATATTGCTCATGGATTGCAAATCAGTCTCAACAATTTATCTCCCGGAAAAAAAAAGATAAGTTATCAATAATAAATATGGTGATATTCAACAGAGCTATCAATGCCCAGTTGTTTGATTTTAATCAAAAAACAATTAATTAAATATGAAGGGAACTGTGGGATACAACTTAAGGTAACCGAAGTTTACATGTTCCGGTCTTTCAATTATTAGAATATTACAATACCTCGAGTTCTTTTGATGGAGGTAAGCGCTGTATACCAGGTTCTTTAACGTCACTATAACTGCAGTAAAGAGCACAGGACACAGTTATGTTTATTTAAGCCCGATCAATTCCATCGCTTTTTCGGATGAACTTCAAGTTCATGAGTAAACAGCTGACGCGAACTCTCAACAACATTTGATTCGCAGCAAACTATTTGAGATTACCCTATTTTTTTAAACGGTTCTCCTCCGGCCACCACATAACTTCCGTTGCTTTGAAGCTGTTCAAGGGTTCTGATACGATGTCCGTGATTAGGTGTAAAAACTTTCCTCACTGGCATACGAACTATTGTTGTAACATCGTCCATGAAGGAATCTATGGTCCGTGTTGATCTTGGATTCATGACATATGGTTTATAAAAGCGTTTGTCCCCATTACGGAGGAGGCAAATTCGTATCCCATTGTTTCTCCTTGTGTCCAGGGCTGCCATGTTCTTCTCTTCAACAGAACGTGAGTTTTGCCTAATGAGATTTTGATCAGTTCGGTTTATGCTCTGTGATCTCACTAATTGCAAATTATGGGATGGAGCTAATTTATTTGTTTACCCTAGCAACACCGCAGTGCTTAGTTACCATCATGGTGCTTGCCGCGAAAGTGACGAACGACATGACAACAGATCATATAGCAAACAAAGAACTACCCTTGAAAATAATACAAACAAAATTTCTTCGGGACGCATAAGATGGAAATTAGTATGAGAAGTAAATGGACACTTACTTCTTGAGACTTGTATTCCCCAAAGTCGTTTAATGGCATTATTTTGAGTGCAAGTGAATATATGAAAGACCATATAATTGAACTGCGGAGTAATATGTAATAACATCGATTGATCATCGCAGTCATGTACACAACTTAAGCAGCTGTGAAATTTCAGAGCCTGAAAAATTTTAGGTCTGAACGGGATTCTAACCCATGACCTCTGCGATACCGGTGCAGTGCTCTACCAACTGAGCTATTAAGCCATCTGGGAGCTGGTCATGTTGTGAGTTCGTAATATACCCGTGGATGATGAAGAATGCAAGTGAATATATGAAAGGGCATATATTTGAACTGCGGAGTAATATGTAAAAAACACGTTGAAAGATGATAGTGTTTTAGTGAGTTTCAAAGCAACAAAATCGGTGTCGTAAGAAACCGGGATCTAATAAATGATAGATAGTGGTCGCTCGGGAAGCTGCTAGACTACAAAACTGTTCTTGTTGTTAAATAATAACAAGAGAAAATGATAATATAATATAATAATATAATAATAATAATAATAATAAAATAATAATAACGATGAACTTTCTTTGAGTGTCAACTGCATCTAGCACTGATGTACTTATTAGGGACTCTGTAAAGCACAAATCAAATCATATTTAATTAGATTAAATTAAATCAAATGAAATGTTGGTTTTTGTGGAGAGGGGAAAACCAGAGTACCTGGAGAAAAGCCTCTCGGAGCAGAGTGGAGAACCAACAAACTCAGCCCACATATGACTTTGGGGCGGCATTGGTGGAAGGCTAGCGCTCTTACAATCCTGCCCCTCCCCCTCAGGAAACTCTGGCCATGACAACAGGCTTACACAGTCCAATGAACGAATATGAACTCAAAGCGGATAGGCGTCGTCAACGTACCTCAAGCGCGGGACAAAATGCGTGTGTGTTGGTCATGGTGGTTTTACTAAGGGTGCGGTTTTTTGGTATGATCCGGATTTGGATCTGTGATCCGAGATCACACGGATCATGGCACATCATCAAAGAAACCGATGAATCCAGTCTGGACAAGGATTTTACGGTCCCTTTGATGCGCAATGATCCGTGTGATCTTGGATCACAAATCCAAATCCGGATCATACCAAAATAAAACCGCACCCTTAGTCTCACTTCTGATTGGTGGAGAAAATGGCGCTAGATTCTTAGGTCGATTACATATCACAGGAAAGCAATGAACAAAGAAACCGCAAAATTTCAAATGAATGAAATACAAAAAATGTTAAATATAATGAGGATAAAATAATCATAAGGGACGGACCATTAGAAAAGTGATGGGGGGGGGGTGGGGAATTTTCAGCTTGCACGAATCTTTTTTTCGCTCACTGCTTGTGCAGGAATTTTTTTTTCAGGTGAACCCCTCTGCACGACGCTTTTTTACTACGTGTGAAAAAGTCACAATTGGGCCTTCCTTCTTCATGAATTTTTTTTTTTTTACCTTCTTCTTTGCATGAATTTTTTTCTTGGCATTTTCCCTTGCATGAATTTTTTTTTGTTTTTTTTCCCCACCCCCCACCCCCCATGACTTTTCTAATGTTCCGTCCCTAAATAGCGGGAGCCCATCACCATGATATGCCCCCTGCAATTAAGGTCCAAATTGGCTAAAGCACCAATAACAACACAAACATACATAAAATGGACATGAGGCCCTGTTACGCGGGGGGGGGGGGGGGGAGGGGGGTTAGTCATCCCTTATCCCTAATATTCTGGGGGCAGTTATCCCCAAAATTACCTATCTTTGGAACTTGACAATTGTTGACAATTTTTAAGTGTAAAGTGACCCGTTACTGTTCATTACCGGTCGCCAATAAAGCAAATCCTCGGCAAAAGTGACCAAACGTGCGACAATTGAGAAATCAAAGCTATTTTTTATCATCCCTAATATCTCAGTTATCTCTTATCCCTGTAATTATTTAGTCATTCCTAAAAACCCTAACAGGGCCTCATATAAAAGAACAATTTTGAATGAGAGATATTGATCTGATATCTATGATAATAGAAATGATTTAATTGGTTGCTATTCAGTAACCAAAAGTTAAGGAGAACACCAATATGGCATTGGCCCTCTTAGGATTAACACCTTTTAGGGACGGACCATTAGAAAAGTGATGGGGGAGGGGGGTGGGGAAAAAAAAACAAAAAAAAAAATTCTTGCAAAGCAAAATGCCAAGAAAAAAAATTCATGCAAGGAAGAAGGTAAAAAAAATTCAAGCTCCAATTGTGACTTTTTCACACGTAGTAAAAAAAAATTCGTGCCGAGGGGTTCACCTGAAAAAAAAATTCCTGCACAACTGAGTGAGCGAAAAAAAAATTCGTGCAAGCTGAAAATTCCCTACCCCCACCCCCCCATCACTTTTCTAATGGTCCGTCCCCTAGGCCAATACGAACGTCTTTTGTCTTAGCCAAGCTTAAAACGCTTTAAACCTTTTCACGCTCCGTCTTGTTCTGACTTAAATGAAAAAGTATTCAATATCTCAACGAGACTTCTCGTCGCCACCAAGGCTTAAAAACACGTGAAGAAAACGATTAACTAAACCATAATCCCAAAAGTGCTAGCGGGTGCTTGCAAAACTTTTAATTAAATAATCTTCACTCGAATGGTGTTCACCTCTAGTGGCCATAATCAAAGCATTCGTAAGGAGTTTATTAGCTACCACTGTAGTTTTATCATCAGTGCATTCCTTAATCAATGATCTAGCTCTTTATTATTTTAGAGCATAATGCTTGTAGTAAAAAGTAGAAATCAATACAGGATTACACTGAACTAGTTACAATGGGCATGAGGTAATGAGCCGCCTAAAATCCAACAATGCAATGACCAAAAACACCAATAAAAAAAGGCTAACAGCAGTTACTCAAAGTAATTTATCGGAGGTGACTGCACAGTCTGGGCGCTAGAGGACAGTAAAGGTAGATCTCTTGAGGGGAATCGTGACCATGGGTTCGATTCCCAACCATGTCGAAGAAATCATTCTTGCTCCTTCTCCAGGTACCGGCACAGATGACTAAAACAAGGCCAGACAATAAAAAAGCTCTTACTAAATAATTTACACACAATGGTGAAACAATGCGCTACGTCATCTGTGCCGGTACCTGAAGAAGGTGCCATTATTTCAGTTCTGTCTCGCGTGGTTCTCCTTGTTCCCAATACCAGAGCTAATAGCGTTCAGTGGGAATTTCGCCCTTTCACTCCCAACAGTGACCGATGAGTTACTTCTCCTTACAATTCCAATTCATTACTAAGCAAACAGATTATGAGAATTAAGAAAATGATCAACATGTGCTGAAGTGATCAAAGACTAAATTCTCCAAACTAGCATAAAAGGGAAAGTACGGTACTCAGTAAGGAGAATCAATTTTCAGATCTTGGCAGTGGAAGAGTTAAGGAAGCGATTTGTAGTACTGGTAATTACGCCCAGGGATTTGCCAAACACTCCGTTTCACACACGGCTTTCAATAAGAATTGCAGCAGCAGGAGAATTGTGTAAAGTAACGTCAGGAGAATATTCTGAAAGCGCTCCATGTCTATATACATTATTTATACAGAAATTCCAGTTCAGCTTAGCTGGTTTAAATGGGATCTGCACATGCATGAATTGTCAGATGAAACCAGACGTAGAGATAGGCCACCATACCGGGAACTACGTCCCCTACTTTTTTCGAACAATGTGTGGGTTCTTTAACGTCCCACAGGTTATTAGGAACAAGTGTTGCGAGACGGGTCCTACGGTTTATCGTCCTTATCCGAGAAGACTAGAAAGTCTAACCATTTACAGATGTCATAACAAAGGCAGCACTTTCTCCTCAGTTATTTTTAAGACCCGGGGTATGAACCCGCAACTTCTCGCACGGTAGTCCGGTGCTCTGCCAACTGAGGGTAGGTACGTGGTGTAAGCATCATATAGTGGTTCCCCGTTAGTGAATATATGGCATACATTGCTCTCCATAGCCATACACGATGCTTACACCACGTACCTACCCAACTGAGCTAACCGGTCGGCAGTTGAAATTTAAAACTGTCTGAATTTAAAACTAGCTCAGGCCACCTAAATTTGACCGGAGAATTCTTCGTAGTAGCCGGAGAATTCTCCGATCTCCGATGCCTAATGAACACACTGTTTACATCTAAATCTCAACACGCTGAATGGCTGAGAGCACGATAATTAATCCCAAACAGTGCAAAACTTGAAATGGAAATTGGGTGCAGAAATTTCAAATTGAATTTTTCCACGTATACTAAATGAAATATAAATAAATGAAGTACAATAAGGGACGGACCATTAGAACAGTGATCGGGGGGGGGGGGGGAACAAAAAAAAATTCATGCAAGGGAAAATGCCAAGAAAAAAAATTCATGCAAAAGGAAGGTCCAATTGTGACTTTTTCTCACGTAGTAAAAAACATTAGTGCAGAGGGGTTCACCTGAAAAAAAAATTCTGCACAAGCAGAGAGCGAAAAAACAAATTCGTGCAAGCTGAAAATTCCCCACCCCCCATCACTTTTCTAATGGTCCGTCCCTAAATGAAAGATCCTCGCAGTTCTCATGAAACATAGTCACTTGCCAAGATAACACCTGAAAAAAATTCCATTTCAAGCCTGAATTTTCTCAGGTCTTATCTTGGCAACCATCTTGCTTACAGAACAGCGAGGATCTTTCATTTATCAAATGTAATGTTCATTCTTGTTAAAATCAGTTTGCAGAATCACATTGTGATAACTCAAGAACTACAACCATGTAACAAAAGAACCAAGTTTATTTACAACAATATAATACAGATGAACTCCATTTAAATATAGTCGCGTCTTCAATGCTTGTTCATATCTTGTGCTCGTACTGAGTTTTTAAACTGACAGGAAAGGCACTGCATGAGCAAGATCACTTGGTTTTGGCACAAGAGGGCTGGGGAGAGAAACTTTTTTAACGCGTTCCACTCCTTTTGGCGCCCTCTCGAACAAATAAGAAACCTTTTTTTTAATAAAGGCTTAAACTCAGCGCTGAATACAATAGGAACCGACGGAAAACTGTGATGCGGATGCAGCTCAATAGAGCAGCCAGTTGATGATGTTCTTGGAACAATGCTCTCCGTTGGGAACGAAAGCGTCCTTGCAGGATGCCCCTTCAGGTGCATTAAGCCTCTCTGTTTTCCCATGGTTACACCACTAAGCGTCTTTGCATTTTAAACTTTAGCTCTTAGTTTATCGCAGAAGTACGCCTTGACAGAATACATAAGCAGATGGTACGTTTAAGGGTTCAGATTCTGAACCTCCAACTACACAACATGGCAATACAGATTCTCCATGTTTCATTGATAAACCCGCGGCTTGTTGGGAACATGTTGGTTTCACTACCTAAGAAAGCTACCTAAATCATTTATATTACAAAGTTATACGAATTCCTTATACATCACAGCGGCGGCTTTTGCCTCTAACGAAGCCGTGCCGTTGTTGAAAAATGCATTTCTGCGCGTTTTCGATCCGATAGCCTCAGAATGCCTGATGGGACGTAACGCTGACCGTTTGTAATTTGGGTTCACCATTGTTTGCCACGTGGTCTATCACTTACAAACGGCGACTCACGATCAAGCCATTGTGGTTCAAGAAATTATTTACGTCGAAGGAAACACACACTGTGTGTTACGTCGAGTTAAGAAGCAACCGAACAGGTTGGCTTGTTCGTGAATCCTTTAACCCTTTCACTCCAATAATCTGAGTAGCAATTCTCTTTATTAAGGGGTAAACATGCCCTTACATGGTATCTGAAGAATAGCTACCTGCCTTGACAGGTTGATTGGTCCTCCACCTACTATTCCAGCCTAAATGGCATTTATTGTGGGGATAGCTTCTAATTGAAGCACAAGAAATTGGGTAAATCAAACGAATTGATAAAGTGAGTTATACCACCGTAAGGTAAAGGGGAGGTGCTGACGTTTCGAGCGTTAGCTCTTCGTCGGAGCGAATGGCTAACGCTCCGACGAAGGGCTAAGCCTTACGGTGGTATAACTTACTTTATAAATTCTATTTATGTCTTGCAAAATCGCATAGTGCCGCTTATAACAAAAGCCAATTATCCAGCAAATACCTCCCCTCTTTTTAGCCAATCCAAAGTCCTTGACACATATAGTATTAATTCCTTTTCTGTCGCTTCTTTTATGTATTCATACCACCATAATCTTCTGTTTTTATAACTTGTTCCCTTGTAGTAACCAGGTCCATCACTATGTAACTCGACAAACCTCTCTGTGTAGACCTCATTTTTGTAGAACAAATATTAAACAATTTGGTGTTCTTTCTCGAGGACCTAAAACTTGGATTTCGTTACCTTTTTCACTAATTAGCTCTCCTTCCATATCTGTTTTTTTCTTAAAAAATTGAAAGATTGTTTCATTGATCGCCGATCTGTCGCTAAATTATCTCTGATTATGCTCACTCGACACTCTTTCATGAATTTAATTGATTAACTTTAGCAAGCCTAATAACATAGGTTGCATATTAAGCTTCCTTGTCACATTATCTTTTTACATAATCAACAACAATTTCTGATGTATTTGGTTTAGTGAGTGACTAAAAACATAAATAAATTAAAATACTAGGTTTCTAAGTCCTCATCATGTATTTGTTCGACGATGTATTGATATCGTAAGGAGAAGCTGCGCATTGGTCACTCAAGGAAGTGAAAGAGTTAAATGCTGTCTTGATTGTGAGTTATTACAGCAGTGATAGTCAGTGTCCGAGTCCACAGGCAGTTCACACTGTCTGTCTTTACTTTTTTTATGGCACCTTAACAACTGGTTAAATCCAATTGTATCACGGGTCTAACCAGCTGGCTGTCTGTATTTACCACTGACTCAGTCATCGTGCTATTCGGCTGAATCGCAGTGAACTGAGCTCTTTAACTATGGCAGCTTTCTCGGCCTCCAAGCTTCCTACATGGTGGCGAAGCTGCTCGAGCTGAAAAGGAAGTCACGAAGAAAATCAGGGGTAAAAATGGAAGTTCTTTGCCGTCACATCGAGGATACTAATAGTAGCAAAATGTCTGTAAACTGAACACATCAACAAAACACATTCTCGGCCTTGTTCTGACACTTAGCCTGTATGCACACTCCTCCTTTGATCCGCAATTTAAACCACTGTTCCATTTTTTCGAGATTGGGAGCATTGTTTGTGTCGTTTGTTTGGTAAAGTACTAACTATTCAGGTTTACGTGGCTAAATTTTCAAGACAGTTCATATCTGCCTCGATTGATACCTGTCTCATCTTGACATATTTCCAAATCTGTGAAGTAGCTGGACAATGTTCTCATACATATTTTCTACACCATGGGAATTAAATATATTTCGTTTGTTTGCCCGTTATTTGGTCAAATGGTTCGTCCGTTTGTTCCTCTGTTCGTTGGTTCATTCATCCATTCTATTTACTCATCCTCTTAAAAAAAAAATTTGTCCTACCTCATTAAAAAATCCACTTTCGTCATCAGCCGCAGCTGTTTTTTCCGTCTCAGCACCTCTGATCAAGCCATTAACGGGAGATCTAAAAGAAATCAACCGTTATTGCTACGAAACTCACTAGTAACACTGAAAACACCACTGCTTTGACTTGGGGAGCAGGATTGGCGCAGTGGTGAGAGCGCTTGCCTTCCACCAATGTTGCCCGGGTTCGATTCCCGGCCCCGGCGTCATATGTGGGCTGAGTTTGTTGGTTCTCTACTCTGTTCCTAGAGGTTTTTCTCCGGGTGCTGTGGGGGTAGTTTCTAACGAAACTGGTGCTGCGTCAGTGGAGAATTGGAACACAAGAAACTGGGATAATCAAACAGGTTGATAAAGTAATTTGTACCACGTATGGTAAAAGAAGTGGGTGCTGACGTTTCGAGCGTTAGCCCTTCGTCAGAGCTTCGTCGGTCCTTCGCTCTGATGAAGGGCTAACGCTCGAAACTTCAGCACCTCCCTCTTTTACCTTACGGTGGTACAAATTACTTTATCAACTTGTTTGATTATCCCAATTTATTTTCTCCAGGTACTCTGGTATTTCCCCTCTCCACAAAAGCCAACATTTAATATTATTTGATTTCATTTCATTTGTGCTTTACAGTGTCCCCTTATTAGCACATCATTGCTAGATACAGTTGACACTCAAAGAAAGCTCATTACTGTTACTTTTTTATTTATAGTGCATCATTGCCGAACTAATCTCAAAAAATTCGCAATTCTTTACCAAGGACCAAAGATCTGGAATTCCCTTCCTGTTACAACCACTTCTATGTCACGTTTTTCTGACGTCTCGAGCGTTGGCCCTTCGTCAGAGCGAACGAGGGGCCAACGCTCGAAACGTCAGCTTTCCCATTGTCTCACAATGGTACAACTTAGATTGTTTTATACCTACACTTTCACCCAACAAAACGAGCACTGTGATTGGTTGATGCTTGGTCACGTTGTGCGCGCGCCAGTTGTGCCGTCTTTTTTTTCCCATATAATTGTTTAAGGGAAAGTCTAAATAAATTATAGAACTTCGTCTCGTGAAACATCAGCACTCTCAGGAAAACAAAACAAAACTGTTTCCCTCGGGATCATACATTAAGTGTATATTATGAACTAGCGTGTGATAAACCCATTCAGTTTCGTGTGTTTCTATTTCCCACCGATCCAGCACCAATTCCTTTAGCAACTAACTTCTTAACACTGAGACTATCGAGTCGAACACTTCGGCACTAGCTTCCACGATAACTAAACCAAGCAGTTAAACAGCTGTTTGTAAAGGGAAATAGCGACAGTTTGTGAAAATGTTTTGCTACCAAAAGGAAAGAAATACTTAAACAAAGTGGACACCCATAGTAAGTCCAAAAAAGTAAAGACAACCTAATACTCCTAACAATATATGCTTTTCTTCCCATGCGGAAACATTACCCGGCATTAGTTGTGACGAGTGAAATAGTACATAAATGTGTTCGCACCTTTTGAAGGGAGTCGACGAGTCTTTCTCTTCGTTAGGGTCAAGCTGACCACCATTCACTGCGGGCTCACTTGGAGAATCAAGACTATCCAACCAACTTTTTACTTTGAGCGGCGGAGACGAAAAGCTATCGTCGTCGACGTCGCTAATGCCACCATTCATAGCAGTTTTCACTGGACTATGCCATGACTTACTCTTAAGTCCTTTCATTTCATCATCAGGGTGCCCCTCTCTCAGGGGTGAGCGCTGTTTTAATGGGGAATCCCTAAGTGGCGAGCAACTTTGTCTTGAAAACGAATTACTCAATTTGTCACTCTCCTGTTTAAAGTTCGCGTATTTCTTCTCTAAGTTCCTCTTTTCTTTGTGAACATCTTTCAGTATTTTCTCCAACTCACGAATTTCCCTCCAAATCTTACGCTTGTTGCTTTTCCACGGTCCGCTCTTCTCAGTTTCCTTGTTGTCCATGAGATATTCGATTTCTTGCTGCGCTATCTCCAAACTGGACTTCAACAACTTGTTCTCGCTTTGTAACGCGTCCGATTCTTCGTGATAACTCGACAGCTTAACTCTATCAGAGGACAATTGTCGTTGGGCCTCGTGCAGTTCTAATAAAATCTTGCTATGATTGTCTTTCGACTGAGCAAGCGAACCTTCCAACTCTTCTGTCTTGTCTTGTGCGCACTGTATCATCGCTTGATCTGCCAAAGCAGCAGCTCTAAGAGCTTTGTTTTGTCTCTCAGATTCATCTAGACGTAGCTGCAAAATTTCCAGTTCTCTGTGAACGTTAAGCTTGCCACCTCTATCAAAAGCTGTGTTCTCTTTGCTACACTTCGTTTTTTCATCTTCAAGGAGTTCGTTCGCCTGTATATCTTCTTCCAGAATTTTATTCCTGTTTTCCAGGTCAAAACATATTTTCTGCAACTGAAGGTTTTCATCCTGCAGTTCTCTTATTTCGTTATTGTACTCCACACGTAAGTTCAACATGCTCTTTTCAAGCGATTCGACTCTTTCTGCGAGAAACTCACTTTCGCCGTTCTTTTTCTCGCACTCATTTTTCATTGAAGTCACTCCCTGATTGAGGTTGTCAAACTTGTCCCGGAGCTCGAGATATTTCTTTTCGTAGCCTTTCAACAAGTCCAGTTGTTGATGAAGTTGGAAGTTCTCGGACGCCACAGAGTCCAGCTCATTGCGCATGCACTCTAAGATCTCATTTTCTTCCTCACTCATCTCCTCTTCTTGTCCAACAAGGGCTTCGTATTTCTTTAGCACTTCGTCAGAGGCAATCTGAGCAATAGTCTCCTGTAATTTTTCTTGAAATTTCGAGGGTATCTGCTCCAGAGGTGTTCCTTCGTAGGCGAACTCAAGTTTCGACTTGAGAGCTTCCAATGTATCCACTTTGGCCTGCTCCACTTGTAGCTTGAATTTTAAAGCCGTTTGTTCTATGGAGTTTAGATAGAGCATAAAAGGATCATCGCCTTCTTCTTTAGCGCACTCCTCATAGTACTCGCTATCGAGGAGACTCAGTAAACTTCCTGATTTAGAGCGACTGTTATATAGACTGGCCCTGGATTTTCTTGTAGAGGGCAGATCCAAGCTGGCCCACGTGACTGATACACGCTTGGAATCTGTTTCATTCGAGTCAGTGGGCACGCTCGACTCTTTATCACAAGGTTGAGCACACGCTTCACTACTTTCTTCGGAACTGTCTTTTATCGGAGTGTCGGCATATACTGTATCCAATCCCAAAAATTGAGCCTTTTTATTTGGTGTTAAATTCCCAGAGTCTACTGCATCCGATCTCTGCTCATTTGTCTCCACCGTTGTACATATTGAGCCCTCGTTTTCGGATGACTGCGGTTCTGATGATATCGCTTCGCTGCAGCAAGTAGCATTTGGAACTGGATTCAACTCTTCCACTGCTGTTTTCATTTCTGTTTCAGAATTCGTTAATCCTTCGTTTTCTAAACATGGCTTTTCCTCCTTCGTGCTGTCGGTATCTAAACACTCTGGTTCTACTCTAGCAAGTTCTAGAGCGCCATTCAAGTCCAGTTCCGCGCAGGCCTCCGAATTTAACCAACTCTCTGTTGTTAGCTCGGAAGGAACAAATCCCTTTTGCACTGCATCCAACATAAGTTCAAAAAACTGTCTGTCCACACTTGTATACAGCTCTTTTGTAACATCATCGGACGGTGAAATTTCGCGGAAAAGTTCGTCCTTGTCTATTGCCAGAATATTGTCGTTTTGATCAGTTAACAAAATCTGTTGAGGTAATCCTTGAGGCCTCGTTTCCGTGACACCACCTTCGACCACAGGATCGTTTTCATTAGGCACCATTTTTTTGTACAAATGCTCTGGAAGTTTCTAAAATGAATAACGTAACACAAGAATCCAAGTTAGCAACGTAAGTACTGGAATTGCTCGGTTCGCTATTTCGCGAGACTTCTAAAACTTCTAAGAACTTCGCGAGAGATCGACTTAAAGATCAATATTGTCTTTCTATTACTGGTTAAGAGGAAGAAAATTAAATATAATTGATTGTTAACTGTTCTAGATCAATATAACTTAACCATTGCATGCTGCGTCGACCTGGGAAAAATTTTCAAGAACTTGTCACGCATTTTTTCATAGTAAAGAAGTTGAGATTTTGTAGCGCTGTTGAAGCAGCTCAAAGGGTTAATACAACTAGGTAGAGCACTGACAATAAAAACGTTTGGTGAAATAAGTACGTAAGCGTCAATCATAATTATGAAGTTATGAATACTAGAAAGCAATATCTCCCACAATAAAATTGCTGTCTCTCCCATGGCGCACGATCGACCTAAACCAACTGAAATTCAATTCTATACTCAGTATTTGTGCTTGATCACATAACTGTATTCCAGTCGACATAAAATGATAACACAGCCTAAACACCCGGGGGGGGGGGGTACTCTCATAAATTTCTGATAGTTGTGTGCCGCGAAGGGTCTTAAACCCTGACCCTATTTAAGGACGAAGCAAACGAAAATTAATACCCTATTTAAGGCCCAAACCCAAAAAATGACACCCTATGCAACGGAAAAACAAAAACTAAAAATAGCTTGAACGAAAAAAAAACAACCTTTATAAAATCGCTAATACTTCATTTGATCATTTGTTTTCCACTTAACTGGGTATTTACGCACCGCTATGTTAGCTGATACAATTTAGGCACCCTGTCTAAGGATCACCCTGGAAACACTATGCCAACATGGGCAAAATTGATACCCTATTTAAGGATTGAGAACCTCAAAAACCATACCCTATCCCGCGGCACATACCTATATAGCCCATATATGGGAGTACCCTCCCGGGCTAAAACAGCGCTACAAGACAAGACTGATTAACCAAGTACGCGGTTTTGTTTTTTTGTCTCAGCATTTTACCATGGCTGGGCGAAGCAAAACACCTCGCGAGGCCCACAGAGTAAATCACACAGCGGTTAAACAAGACAGAAACTTGACAAAGTTTGGAGGCCACGAACTTATGCTAATATCTAAGACAGCAAATGCAGCGATCAGCTGGAGTTTTGTTGGATCGGTGGGATGTAATACCAAATATTTGAGCAGTGTTGTCTCGGTTCTTACCTTCTGTAAACGCGGAGTGGTTGATTTCTGGGATACAGCCTGCACGCGTTCCTGTAATGCCTTGAAAATGAACAGTGGCAGTTGATTTTAATCGTATTGCACGCTGGTTTAACTTAAGTCAACACAAGTGAAAGGCATTCTAACGCATACATTATATTGACCGCCAACACTAAGAATAATCAAAACGGAAAATTTACCGATATGGAGACAAGTACTGCGAATCAATGCAGTGCGACCCACAGATGGTATTAATTGCTCTATTTCTGTGCATGTGAAGTGATAATTCGTCGACCAGAGAACTCTCTTCATGTAACACAATCAAGGCACTAGCCTATATATAAAATGCTGTTCACAAATTTTCACAAATGATGTCCTCAAGGTTCTGCTTTGTGTTGTTTTTACAGAAAGTCTAGCACTACGGCAAATGTCTTCATCACAGACAATATTAGAGGCTTAAAAGTTAAAAAGGAAATCCACAGATAAAGATAATTATAAAGAAAGCACGAAACGTTTCGAAGTGTTACCTCAACTGCGCAGAGAACGTGGGAAAACGAAGATTTAAGATTTCCGAAGTTTTTCTGTTCAGATGTAACGCACTTTAAGAACACTGCCAAGGGAAGCTTGAAATTTAAAATATCCACATCAAGAAGGAGGATGAATCGAACTAAGAACGCCCCCAAGTCTTGTTCAGTTATCATAGAAATGTTGATATTTGAATGAGAATAAGGCGCAGAGAGCGCATCCGGTGAGACAACTCGAGCATGAAATCACGTCGATGTATCGTGAGAACTGAAAAAATTAGCAAGAAAAAAGGACGAAAGGTCAACTCATTTCTTAACTTCATCTTCTTCGAATAACCTTGGTCTGCTAAAAAAAACGCTTTATTTGGGTTAGAATCGCAAGCTGTACAAGAAAAATCACAAGAAAGGTAAAAGAAAAAACACGTGTAAATGACTGACAAAACTTTGGATGACAGGATTTTGCTAGCAGCTAGTGTTTCGTTCAAGAATATTTCCTAACATTCTAGAATGTTAAATCAGTGCTGTATACGTTACAAAGATTCGTTAATTGTGTGATCTGATCTGGTGATCATAGTAAGTCACGGATTGTTTATAATTGAAAAATTTATTAAACACGTGAAGTTATTTCAATACTTTCTTCATATAGTGTTTCCGAACAATTGATGAATTTGAATAGGATGGAGGACTAGGATCAATGAAAACATGTGAATGGCGCAATCCACAAAACAACGAGGAAATATGTTTGAAAATGCTACTCAACAGACCAAATGACAGGATTATAAGACTAAAACTGAAACCCGAAGGCAGCAAACTAATTATAAATTATGAAAATTAAACGTGGGAATATTCACCATCTAGAAGATACTCGAAGAAAGAGGCAATTAGCATAATACATGACAAACTATTTTCCCTTTTGTTGCGGTATTGTAAAAAGCTGTAGACAGACACCTTGATGAAACATTTCAGGAACCTTGAAGTTTTGAAGTTTGTGTAGTTGCATAATCGCTATTTGGTTCTTTCAAAATCTCTTACCCAAAATTGAACTTTTTACGACTTAAGTCAACGCCTGTCTAGATCTGTTTCCTTTGCAAATAACGTGGTTTGACACTGATGTTTAACAAGCCACGAATACACCTCGTTTCGCCTGATCGAGCAAACACTGCTCTTACTCTCGTGTTAAATACATGGGAATAAATACTCTTCAATCGTAACTATAAATTATCAGGATTAAATGTAATCTTAAGCAAGCCATAAAAATTGTAGCAGATAATTGTCCGTTCATGACTGATTAACTGACAACCAGAATATAATCGCCATAAAGACCAAAACTACGCAATGCCATAGCTGCTGAACTAAATACTGATTAAGCGACATCTGTTGATTTTAACTTGAAAAGACACTCTTGTAACGCACACAAACAAAAAAAAATTCAACGCCTTGCAAGGAAAGCAATTCATAAAAATACAAGTTGATCTACAAGTCTATTTCTGTTTCTAACTTCTCTTATCATTAAGACAGACTTTCCGCAGTTTCTTTGTCATTAACAGCTCCGCGTTTCTCACCTCTGAAGAAAAGCTTCACCGGTTTTTACCACGAAGTAAACCAAAAAGAAGCCATTTTAATTCCACATCAAATAACCTCTTGAGGAAACGCAACGAGTTCTTTGTGACATAAAAAAGACCGGCGAACGAAACGATACCTCTGCGTCATGAAGTATAGAGGTTAGAGGTGAGGAATATATGTAGTGAACTACAAAGCAAGCATTGTAAGGTAAAAATGGCTAACTAGAAGATAACACATCTGTTGGCACCCACGGAACTACGGAAAAACTCTTAGTTAAGACTCGTTGAGACTGTTATTGGCTACGTGATTTAAGGTATCAATTTTCCGCACACTTTGCTTGCAATTAGTTTGTACGGGAGCAGATAACTCACTCATTGATTGCAATAAAGGCATTAGCTAACGCCACACATTGAAGGCGACACCAGACAGAAGTGTCGGGATGTCGGGTCGGTGACTTGCTACCTTTTTGGTTACATTCATTATCTGAAACCAGCGTAGCATCAAACTATGTTTTATCATGATTTTATCGTCCGTCCATGCACTGACATTAAAACAACAGATTAAAGAATCGCGAACCGACAAAGTTCTAAAGTTAATTAATTAACACCGAGCTAGGGAACAGACATCATTTGGAGATTCACTCACTTGGATAGCCGCGTGAGATTTTGTTTGCTGAGCCACAAGATTCCTCAGTGAATTCGGAGACACTGTTAACAACAGAAAATAGATCGTTTCAAAACAATACCGTGCGAGGGAAAACTGGAAGAAATTTGAATACGAGTTTTGTAAACAGACTTAGCTAACATGCAAACGGCGAAAAAACTTGTGTACACGAAGCCTCCATGGTCTTGTACGGTGTTGACTATTGCAGCTATCATGGTAGGTTGAGTACGTGTCTTCTGGGCTGGACAATTAACCAGCAAAGTTAACCTTGGGCATGTAAACTTACTTGCACGGCGCCCAAAGGAATGCGGCAGCAGGGAGTTCGCACTTTGGTCAGCGTCATGTAAAACGTCACTAAATTTCGATGTCAGCAACATTTATTTCTAACATGGACGGGAAATTATACTTCAAGGCGATCTAAAATTCCAAAAAACCTCAAACCGCTTAATCTTGCAAAACCGCAATACCGTAAATTAAAATAAAAATTAACATATAACCGCACCAAAAATACCGCAAACCCTTGTCTCCATCACTGAGCAGTGGCTGTTGATGTTACGCGCATTACAACGTGACCACTTACAAGGCAAAGAGACAGCTGAATGGGTGCTGTCATTTGAAATCTTCCCAGGGCTTGTAGCACCATTTTGCAGTTTCTGTGTTCTTTGTGGGCTTTTCGGCTGGAAGGGAGTCTGTACCGTTCTTCCTTCTTCGCGCCCACTTTCCCCGACGTTTAAGGTGGATACCTACGTAAAGAACATGAATTAGAAACATTGTTCAAAACTTGACATGTCATATTTACAACTAATGCAAAAGAATCTCGGGTCACGTGACCATTCAGAAGTTAACCCTTTAAGCCCGAATATCAATATTCATTTTCTTTTAACTGTTTACATATATTTGTTATGGTACTAGAGAGAAGAATTTGCTTATATATCAATAAGACTCTTTTTTGGTGATCATTTTTGTTATCTGCAACCTTGATGTACAAAGTGAAAAACGGCCTTGCACCTCAATACATTTCCGCACTTTTCCACGCGACCCACAAGGGGTACAACCTAAGAATCGCGGACTTTAATATCTCGTGGTTTAGAACTGTACGCTACTTTGGACCCCTCTTATGGAACAAACTAAGCCCATCGGATAGAGAGATTCCAACACTGAATAGTTTTAAACAAAACAAAAATAGAGTTAATCCCTCTTGTAGAAGACTGCAACAACTGCGACTTATCTTCTTAAAGGTTGGATTAAATTTAGGCTTAATCATATTAAGATTATATGTGTAGTTAGTTTTAATATACAGCACTTTAAGATCTTTTCCTTTTTAGATTTCTTCTTTTCATGTAGCACTTAAGATTTTATTAGTGCCCCTCATTAACTTGTTAAAAGCTCAACACCTTGACACTTAAATAAAGTCCTACTACTACTACTACTATGAACAGTGAGCATTGTAATGAGAAATTGGATGCTGGTCACTACTGGGACTTCAAGGGTTAAATAAACCAATAAAGGGTTAACTAAACCAATCGCGACGACGTAGCACGCGTTTTCCCGCGCTTGATGCTGACATGTATTTGAATCGCATTCTGATTGGTTCACTGCCCTGAGTGCATCTATGTGATTGGTTCATGAAATTGCCTTGGTCTTTGTTTCACAACAGCCTCTTGAAAACCGCTCTCTTATCGATTCGCATCGCAAGCTCAACCAAAACAAGGAAGTGTCATAATCTCTCACCTATGAAAAAGATAACATTTTTACAAGCTAACAATGTCCAACGTACCTTTCTTCTCAGCACAGCAAGGTAAATAATCAGTGAGTACTCATCAAATGTTACAATTTCCTGAAATAACGTTGACCTGCAAACAAGACGAAAAAATAGTTAATAACGCGTGATATCTAGCGAAGTAGCTTGTCGAAATTGAACTGAATGCGTTTTTCGAAACTTCTCGGCCAATTTCGGTCGCAAATATTCACAGTAAGTTTAGAAACAGAGATAGTTCCGTCCACTATAAACTTACAAACTTAGCGGAAAGTGAAAACCCCTCTCTTAAAGACGCGTTAAAATTGCAGTTACTGGTTTGTAGAATAACTTCATCATAATGCTTTCACGATTGAAATCCCCTTTTCGGGACCAATTCTCGCGAGCCTGTCGAGTGACCAGGATCTACAAAGAGATGTAGAGCTGCCAAACGAACAGGCTCGTATGGCAACTTGTCAAAATGTACCTGTATTCTGGGACTTAGCTGTAGAGGAACAGAAGTTTAATCAACTGGTAAACGTTAAAGTGAAAAACCTTCGAAAGACAACCAGTCATAATGGTGAATTTTATAACAAACGACACACGTAGAAGGAAGACACAGAAATGGTAAGAAACTAATTCAAAATGATAAAAAAAAACTAGCTCCTTTGCACACGTTGAGAGAATCCTGTTGTAATTAGTAAATGTAATCACACGCCATCAAGAAAATGCAAGAGTGTGTGAACATGCGATTAAAATGCGGTTATAGGTTAAGATTGAAGCAATATTTAAAACGATGCAAAAGATTACTTTAATTATCTTACATCAATATTAAGAGAATTATGCTTGGAAAACTTGCCTATACACCACTCTGAAACGAGCTTTGGTGCAATTGATTTTGCCGCTGCGAGAAAAGCTGCTGAGATCTAAAACTTACGTGAGTACTCAAGTTAAATAATTGTTGCAAAAACCTGAGAAGATTGTAAGCATGCAATTAAAAACTGCCTCAGTTTTTCTACAGATGACACTCGCCATTCCACTTATTTTATTTGCAGCCGTTTTTAATACGTGAAAGTTGTTGATTATTGAACCAAACAATAGCATTCTTACCCGATAATTTCCTTAGGAATCCCAAGAGACACTTCAGCTGCATTTAGCGCTTTTAACAGCAAGATCTTATCCACTGACTGGAGTTTCTGTTTTTAAATCAGAAAGATTTTACACCAACATATTAGAAAACGGGAGACGGTTATTGGCACGCTATGGACCAAGGTGCAATGAAATTGGGTATAGCTTATAATGACATCGCAGTACACCAGAGGCCGGTTGTTCGAAGGTCGATTAGCGCTAATCCAAGGTTAAATTTTAACCCGGGATTCTTTTCCTCTTGTTAAAAAGCGTTTTCTCCGATAACTTTCTCTATTTTTTTTCAGAGCATACAATCATCATATTGTATTAAAAAAGAATTATACTAAATGTGCTTTTTAAGCTTTCAAATCTGCATTCAAATTTCGCACTAACCCCAGGTTACCTTAACCCTGCTTCGAACAACTCGGCCCAGGTATTTACATAAAACAAATTTATTGCGGGATAAAGAAAAGCTCTTCACGACTATGATCAATTAAATGCCATCAAAAACCTATAAAAAAAAACTGTTTGCCAAAGCCAATAAAACTAGGTAACAATGCAAAACGTTAAAATACACTCTGACTACTGTCACTTTCGAGAAAACCACGAAGCCGGAGAAACTACACAAAAATATCTTGTTGTGTGTCTGGCTCTGCGAGTGGGCAAGGTTAGGCAAATCCTGAGTTCTGATTGGCTACCCGAGCGGGAAAGATGGGCCTATCTTGCTCGCTCGGGATTTCCCGCGTTGTCCCCGCAAAACAAAACAAAACAAAATAGCCACATAATAAATCCGTTCATTGACTAAGCTTGTTTGGTCAAGATGGCTAGATATTGGCCTCGTTCTTTTTTGCGTTTTAATTTACCTCAACTACGTCTCCGTCAATTAAAAAAGTCACTTTAGAAATAATGAGGCCAAGTTTGGTCAGTAATGCATATGTATTGACACACCTAAAATTATCATATAATTACATTTATCAGTGGCAGAAATTCCTGTAAAACACTGTACTGTATAATTTTAAGTTCACCTGCAGATGCATTGGGTTGACAGCATCAAGTGCACAGTGATTACAAATGAGTCTGGCAAGTAAGGCCCCACTCTGAAAACTGAAAGAAGTTAAAAGCTTCCGGTTATCTCACAGTTTTTGTTTTTTTTCTTTTTGGTTATTTTGGGCAGGGAATTGGATGGCTGAAGGCAAAGGATGATGCTCTTTTTGAGAAATTCAAAAGCAAACATTCATTCATTACAAAGTACTGTAAGACTGGCAGAGGTACTGTGCTGAAATTTAACACTGACTGCATAAATTAGGACTTATGTTTGACAACTTGGAAATTAATTATCATCTATTGCTCACAAAATGAAAAACTTACAACTCCATAAAAGTCCCTCTGGGGTCAATAGCTGCATCTGGGAGCTCATTGGCACACCATTCCAGAAGAAATCTCTTGCCTAAGTTCACTGTTCTCTGATAGGCTGCTCGGTCTTAAAATAATATCATATCCAACATTCAAACTATTGTAAGTAATCATTATCATACTAGAATACTAGAATTAAACTACCTGAATTTAGAAAATCTTTGTGTTATTTCTACCATCATTGGCACTAATCAAATAGTGAAATCAGCTTAATATACCTCACAGATCAAAAAGTTACCTTAGTTAGCCCCTAATTACTGGTAAGTATCAATGTTAAGTTTCTTAAAAGCTTACCTATTTACATCATTAATAAACTGTGAAATGGAAAGTCAGAGATGTCACAAACAGCGTTCTCCCAAGACTGCACCATTTGGAGATTTATACAGTCACAGAAAAGTCTAGAAAAAGCATCTGAAGTTATATTAGCTTTGTCAAAGCTCTTAAATGGAGAGTGTGGAAGGCTTTAGGTTAGGCAAGAAAATAAAAAGGGTTGCTGGGTAGAGGAAGGAGAGCCTCTACTTCTCCCCTGGCTCCCTTGCTTCTGCGGCCTTGAAAAGCAAGTCTGGCACTATATTTTTCATCTGCTACTCTATACTGTCCCCTATTTAGGTGGTTTGGGCTAAATGACACCCCTCCCCCCCCCCTCCCCGAAAAACACCTGACTGATAAAAATACTACAAAACATTAAAAAAAGTACTGTACTTGCACTGTGGATTTCAAAGTGTAGGATGATCAGCCATAGAATGTCCAACATAGATTTGAGATCTCCATTGCTGATATCTGATAAATAACAATTTAAAGTAATATTAATTCCTTGAAAATATTGTGAACTCTTTGGAAATCAAATCCTCTCTTGTTACTGCATTTTTAGTTTCCTTGATCTTAATTCCCTCATCCTTTTATCTTCATTGACCAGACATTTGGCAAACAATTTTCCAGCACTAATAGTTAAATTACATTACAAATTCGGTGGTCTGTAGTTATGTCCATCTCTTTGTGGAAACTTCTAAGAACTACAATTTTAAAATAGAAACATTCTCTCACCTTCAGCTTTGCATGAAACTTCAATGCCTTTACTTTTCATGTAATCAATCACACAACAAACGGTACCAGTTTCTGATTCTGTAGAAACATTGTTAACCTGTACATGAAAAAAAATGAACATTGATTTAAAGAATGCTTCAAAAAATCTGTATTTCATTCTGCAGCAAGCATTGATTGAGTTAACTGCTTTGCCATTACATAACAGAGAAAAATATCTCCTGATGGTATCAATAAACAGCAACAAGATATTTCGAAATTTTTCCCTGATAACGAGCCATGTAGATACAGTATTCTAACAAATTTATCTTACTGGTACATAACTGTAAAATGTATAAATAACATTAAGAAAAACTTATATTTGACTTGGTACTGGGGCATAAAATCATATAAATTCCATGCACCGCATATCTATTCCAGAGTAAAAGTAGTTTTAACACAATACACATATAAATGTATGCTATTTTAAAGAGGCCTAGGGTCAGTTAATTTTATAACACACTGATAAATGCAAAAAAAAGAACTCTGATATAAATAACTAAAATAATATTACATACATAATACTGTCATGTCAGGTAACTGACAAAGTTAGACAAAGTTTATTGAATTCATTTTTTGTTTTTACACTATCCTACTAATAGCAATAACAGAGGAGGACAATTTTAACCATTTTAAGTCCAAACTGAAGACATTTTTATTTAGGAAAGCGTTTGAATAGCTCTTGATGTTTTCTATACATTTTTACTAGATCTCTTGTTTTTAATATTTTAATTTTTAGCTCGTTACCTTAGCCTAATGTACATAATTATTGTAAATAATTAGTTTTAAATTAATCACACTATTCATAGCATATCATTTAATCTATATTACTCATATGGTTTGTTAGGCGCATTTGATCATATTCACATGTTAATTTGCACCTTAGAAACATTAAATATTATTACTTATTATTATTATTATTTATTTATCCCTATTAAATCTAGGTGGGTAATATCTGAAAGAAATGAAAGGAAATTCTGGAAGAAATCACTGAAAAAAAAACAATGAACAAGTAGACAACTGACCATATGATACAAGGTTATTTCATGTCTGGTCAGTAATTTTATTAGCTGGCAGAAGACGTTTCCATCTTGTAAACCTTCTGTCAAATCATGAACTTGGTGATCACATGTCTCCGTCAGGCAACAGTTAATCCAGGCTTTGTACACCTGTAGCAAAAAATCCAACTCACACTTAGATAAATCTTATCAATTAATAACAATATCTCAACAATGATGCTTCCATTAATAACAGAAATGTATGCCCCTAAGGTGACAAAATCAGATCAATGCACAACCCTTGTTGATTTTAATTTATGTTCCCTCAAGTTCACTGTACATTGTACGTCATGTTAGAAGACACCCTTCTGCCTGTAGACAAAGACAACCACTAAATTTCTGAGTAGAACATGAGGTATTTTTTTAGTTTGACTTATTAATTAACACCACTACATTAACATGATAAATTAATGGATTTCAAATTATAAAAATAATAACGACATCAATGGTAGTATTTATTGTTGTTATTATCATCCTCGTTATTGCTATTATATGTATTATTGTTTTAATTAGTATTAGTAGTATTGTTAATGTGTACAGTTTTTAACTCTATATGACTGAATGCCAATTGTATAAGACTTATTCCTTCTAGCCAGATTAGAGCATGCCTTAATGGCACACTTAACGGTTTGCTTTTTATTAACTGTATGTAATAAAGTAACATGTAAACCCTGATCACATCCCAGTAAATGTTAAATATATACTATAATAGTTTGTGTGTAAATATAACTGAAATGTTAGAACTGTCTGTAGCTTCTGTTTCACTGACAAGTCAAAACTCTGAGCAGAAGTCATTATAAAAGTCAATCAAGTGTCTGTCACCAGATGGTGGTATTTATGCAAGCTTATTGGTCAGTTAAGCTCTGACATCATTGGCTGTGAAGTCTGAAAATTTGAAGCCAATACAAGTCTTTTCAGCCATTCATTAGTATGAAATATCACCAGCTGCAGACAACAACAGCTCAATTGACTTGATATAAAGACACGTGTTAGTCAACATCAACGACAATTCTTGGTTCTGTCCTCGTATACCGGTACACGAGGGAATAACCATTGTATTTTCTTTGTTTAGGAGTCAATGTTCAGCTGTAATGTATTGTTTGGTTTTTTGTATCGGCTCCTGTGTACCGTTAAACAAGGACAGAACCAATTCTTAAACAAGCCTCGTACCATTTTCTTATCTGAAACCATTTGCACTTATAAGACTTAATCGAAATTAGCTGTCTGATCTTTTACACAGAATTGTACAATATAAACCTAAGAAAACTATAAGTACGAGATTCTCAGATGTGAGAAAACCCCTTACAAATAAATTAACCAATACAGTGTTGAAGGGCATCTTATCCTAGATTCGGATTGCCCAAAGCGTTGACATTTTAACTAATACAATAATCTGATCCTACTTAGCTTCGATTTACAGTTAAGTTTATCGTCTTATTTAAAATTTGTCGAACCATTTACGTACTGTTACTAAGAACCAGACAATCGATCAACACAGGACTGCAGTAAAATAATGCAATTCTATTTAATTCGATTCTCCAAGGGCTCGAAGCGTCGATCATTTACCTACTGCAAATCTGAATCCTCAAACAACTGTAACGTTTAGAGTTTGAAACCACAACTGACAACAATCGTCAATTCTTCCTTATCTTAAATTTACATAAATCAACTTTTCAGCTGTTTAAGAAACAATCATGTTAATCATAGTTCCTAACTTCATCTATATACACATTTTCGGTAGAAGATGCAGCTTATCTTACATTTAGAAATTGTAACTTGACGAACATATTACCTCAACTGGAGATACGGACAACTTCTGTCGAGAAGCCATGACAGTCTGATCTTTCATATTACGCGGTATTTGTAACGGTTGCATTGCAATGGAACTTAACCAGTCGAAAGAAATCACACAAGCTACCACCACCTTCCATTAAACCAAACATTTTAAGAGCTGGTTCGAGATCGATGAACCAAACGAGCGAACAAGATATCCGCGCATGAGCTGCCAAAAAAGTTGGAAGTCTCGAGAACTGACTTCTTTCGAAAACTCAATGCAAATGAGTCAACTTCGAACGCTGTGTCCCACGCTTTGATCATAAATAAACACATCGAAACAAAGCGTAAACACACCTAACAAAGCATCACGGAACAAAAGCGAAGCAATCAATGATTGGGAACAGATGAGCACTAAAAAAAAGACAGTGGAATTTCAATTACACGCGGAAACTTCAAACATTTTGGTCATTCCCGGCCTCACAGCTGGAGCCCGCGACTGCTGTCTTTTATCTGTGTGCCTACATGAAGGTCTTGGTTTTCCATGATCACAGGTGTCCCACGCTGTTTCCCTGCGAGGCTTCTGAACGTAGATTTGTCTTACAAAACAGTTTTTTAAGTCTTTGCAACAAAGAGACGAGGGAAAAAGAGAAGTTCTTCCTCCAAAATGGGAGAAACAAACAGTAATCTCAATAGTGAAAAAAACGTTAGCCAGAGTTTGGCTGGATATGTTCGGAGTCAAACAAACAAAAAGATCATTGGTTCCAGCCCCACTCTGTGCCAGGAGAGTTTTTCCTATTTCGTTCGTGACGCGTGATGCTCCTAGATGGCGTGGTGTGGTTGTGTGTGATAATCTTTGAGAGATTGATAAAGCAGATTCTGATTGTCATGTCAAGTCATTCAGTACGCGGGATGCCGAAGGCGAGAGCGTCAAGGTTTCGGGAGAGTGCCTTTTTTTTCATCGAAGTCACAAATCGACACGTTTTTTCAGCGTTTCTCACATCGCGCGAGACGTGTTCGTGTATTCACAACAAGAAAATAAGACATCATCTTCCGTGGTTTGAACTCGAGCCCTCGCGAAACATCAGATTGAAAAGTGGAATACCAGTGCGCCAACAAGGCATGTAGAATTCACGCGTTGCAAATTACGTTTTTAACCATTTGCGCGATTTCCAAGCTGACCCCCATCTTTTCAGAGTTCAGACTCGACGCCAAGAAGCAAAATTAAAGTTTGTTTTAAGAGTTAAGGAAAAGAATCCTTTTCAACCTACTGCAATGGAGCAAAGGTATAACGTGGCCCAGCGCGTGAATCGATCCTCTTTTACCATGTTTTTGTGTGTACTGAAACGTGAATATTTGCACAGAGTGCGCTTCCAACTGAGCACTTTTGTCGATTGCATTGTTTTGTATTGAATTCTTGGATCATTTGCGATGTTTCTTTTTTCATCATAGTCACCTATAGCCGTGATTTTTTTTAAGTATGTGCGATTTCATTAATCCCAGTCCACGTTGGAATCACGTTCAAGTTCAGGGGTCGATCAGTATGTATAAACACAAACGCTGATCACGTACAGCACTACCAGAATGTTCTCTAGTCGAACAAGTTTGTTCACTTCTCAAATAGTGACTGGAGATTGCCATTTTCTTGGGTGACTTATTATCCCAGTTTTTTTAGTTATATTCAACTTACATATCCTCACAGATTTCCTTTTGGGGGCCTGATCAGTTTCTCAATTTATTTCACTGAAGAAAATTCCTTTGGGAAGAATAATTTCGTATCGTTTTCTGCAAATGACCCATACCGTGAAAACGCCCTAAGGCGTCTTGTTCTTGTCAAAAATCGAGACTGTCGCGATTTTTAATGCTGGCCAACAGAGACTACTGGGGATAAGATTTGTAATGCGTTCACGAACTCATTGCAGCGCATGAGAATTGCAGATATCCTTTAGTTCTGGAATTCAACTCGGCTTGTTTTCTTGATTCTGATTCCTGAACAACATCAAGCAACATCAGTGGTAAGTTAAAAATACACATGCGTTATTGACAGAAATGGAAAAACGTTTACGCGTTTTTTTGGACCTGTCTAAGGCGTTTGATACCATTAATCATGAGATATTGTGTAATGAATTGCATTACTGTGGTAATCGAGACATCGCTCTGCATTGGGTTAAAAGTTATATTGAAAACCGAACTCAGTTCGTCCAGTTTGGCTCCTCTAGATCCTACAACAGGAAAATCTCATGTGGTGTTACTCAGGGTTCAATTCTTGGGCCTCTCCTGTTTATTGTGTATGTTAACGATCTACCAACTGTTTGATCTAGCTTGACTCAATCTCTATTATTTGCCGATGATACTAGTATTTTTTGTTCTCATAAGGATCCTAGTCAACCCATTTCCATCGCTAGTAACGAACTTACTAAAAAATTGAATTGGTTAAAAGCAAATAAGTTATCCTTGAATTTGTCAAAAACTAATTTCATGTTTTTCCATCCAAGGCAAAGAAAATTAATGTTAATGTCCCACTGGTTTTGGAAAATACTGTGATTAAGCAAGTTACCGAAACTAAGTTCCTTGGCGTCCTCATTGACCAGCATCTTTTATGGAAACCTCACATTAGTCTTGTTTCAAAGAAGATTTCGAAGTCTATTGGAATTATTGCCAATTCAAAGCTCGCTTTCAGTTTATCTTTCCTCTAAAACGTTGCTCTCCTTGTATTACCCCCTTGTCTATGCTTATTTAACCTATTGCAATGTGGCCTGGTCCTCCATCTACTGCTCTAACCCTAACTGCATTTACCTTTTGCAGAAGCGCATAGTACGGCTGATAGCAAAAGCTGACTATCATGCCAACACCGCTCCTTTATTTTGTCAACTTAGGCTCCTTGATATTTTCAGTATTATTTCTTTTTCCATCGCCATTTTCATGTATTCGTATCACCACAATCTTTTGCCAGTTACTTTTCAATGTTTTTCTCATGACTGGTGGTCAATTTCATCAGTACAATACTCGAACTGCCTTTCAGTATAGATCACATTTCTGTAGAACTAATATCAAAAAATTCAGTATCCTTTATCAGGGACCAGGAGCAGGGCTCCTGCAGAGACCTAATATTATAAAGTCTGGAATTCTTACCCGTCACAATACTTAGCTCACCTTCTATGTCTATTTTTAAGAAAAAATCTGAAAAACTATCTCATTGAAAGACAATTTCCTTCTTAAGTTCTAGAACGCACATTTATGTATATTTGTATTTACATCTTGCACTTCGTGATTAAAGTTTTAGCCCATGGAAGCCTTCTCGCATAAGCTTTCAGCTTCTTTAGGCTTCCTTGTCATTTTTCCAATATTTGTAACTATAATTATTCACATTGTACATGTAGGGGTGACTAAAAATAAAGAAATAAATAAATAAAAAATTGACCAAGCGTGAGGTCAGGATTAAACATAGGTAGGTAGTCTAGGTCTATGTGGCCACTGCAGTTAAGTAATCATTTTGTGCCCTTTATTTTATAGTAAGATTTGTTAAGTCAGCCATTAGGAGTGCTATGAGATCTTTAAAATTGATTTCGCCCGAAAAAAAATTCCAGAAAATGTACTCCACAAGCTAAACTCGACAAACAAACCAAGTCAGGCAGCCTACAAAATTCTCATTTTAAAACCTCCAGAAAACGTACTCGCCCTGGAAAGAGCCAAAAGAAATGGATAAGGTACTGTGAACTGACTTGACGAGGCGAAAGCTTTGGATTGGGAATCAGTTTATCTGTTGCCTAGACTATGCACAGTTACTTCGAAACTGAGGAACTTCCAATTCAAACTTCTCCATAGAAGAATCGTAACAAATTCTTTTCTGTACAACAAATAAAGTTTCAGAAACAGATCTCTGTTGCTTTTGTCAAACAGCACGCGAAACATTACTTCATCTTTTCTGGGAATGCCCGACCACAAAGGCCTTTGGGAATAATGACCAATAATGTCGAATTATTTTTCGTCTCTGTCGATTTAATTCCAGACTCACAAGGATTAAGTTCATAGCTGCCTTTATCGTGATGGTCTTGTACTCTCTCTCGATGGACTTAAGACCCAGGCCTCCTAACCTCCCTGGAAGGCACAGTAGATTTGTGGATCCCAAAGGATGCTTAGCTCCATTAGCAACCATGACCTTACGAGTCTCCCTGTGTAACTGTGCAAATCCTCAATAGTCCATATCTGGGTCCACGTGAAGTATGTTAAAGCCGAAAGTGCGAGCTGATTGGTCGCCAGCACGATCCTTGTATGAGGAATATAGAGATGAGCTGTCCCTGGGTGGACAACAGACAGCAGAAAGAAGGGGAAGAGAAGTACCAGCTTTTACGACTAGTGTTTAAGAGACAGCACCCAGGGTTCAAGATTCGACAGTTCAACATCGTGTGTCAATGTTTATAGGTCTTTTAAAAAGGAAAAAGAGCGCCTCTTTACTGAGCTGTTGTTTACTTCTTGGCAGATATTACATTTACTCCTGTAAATATAAGAATATTAAACCGTCCTTATTTGAATATATTAAACAGCTTCGATGTAATCTAAAAATAAATCACGTTTTTATTGTTACAGGAACACAAAACGCTTTCAAGCAGACGTGGAACAAAATATTTCGGTCATTATAACTATATTTCAGACGATGATATTGAGATTCGCCCTTACAAAGGATTCACTTTAACCCTGTATTTCTTGGCCTGTATTTCTGTATTTCCTAATATATACATATATATATATATATATATATATATATAGGCAATTGTGGAAAACGAGGACGGACAACTTCGAGCAAAAAAAAAATATATACAGTAGAAAATCTAAAAAAAGTTTAAAAATTTAATAAAAATAGATGTTTCGGTCAAAGACCTTCATCAGTTGCAGTGCAAGTGAATAAGAAATTACAATATCCTTAAATAGGTTTACAGTATAAAAGATGACATAATATTACAAAGATGATTACATAACAGGGCGTGGTGACACATGAAAATGAAAAAATTAACCAATGATAAACAATCGGTGATTACTAAGCGAGAAACTATGACAATGCGATACAAAACTCAAGAAACGCAAACCAAACATGAATAAATAATCGGATATAATACAAATAAGATTAATTTTAAAAAACTATAACATGATTCGTCAAGTCAGCCGAAAGTGGGAAGGGACCCGCGTGTAAAATATTCAATATTCATAAAAGGCCGTCCTAGGAAGAACTTGTAATAAAATCCCCAAACAAAGCCCTTGAAACTATGCCGCGGCAAGGCACAACAGGCGCCCTGAACAGAGCCCTTAAACAACAATAATGTAATAAATTCCCCGATGGGGGCCCCTGAGAAAACCTTGCACTAACAAAGCTAACAAGATCCAAGGTCAGGGCCTTTGAACACCTGAACTAAGATAACCGCCAAATTAGCAAGTTATTTTTACGCTAGTTGTAGTTTATTCTTTTTTTCGAGTGGAATTCCTGACGTTTATTCAAGCCAAAAGGTGCCAAAGAGAACAACTGTGCACTCCAATATGCCTCTTTAGTGATTAAAAGCTTTTCGATGTTACTTGTATTGTTTGCATTTATCTGCACTTGATCAATACACTGGAAAGAAAAGTCGTTTAAGTCGTGCGGTGTTCTGTTGAAATGAACGGCTACCTCACAAGTCTTTTTCTTGGTCAGCATGGCAGACTTGTGGTTGCGAAATCTAACTCTAAAATCTGTTGTTGTAGAACCAATGTATTGTAAGTTACATTTCTTACACGAAGCCAAATAAATGACATTTTTTGAATCACAAGAAAGTTTCGATCGTATCTTATAGCTCTTGCCTGTTTGAAAACTTTGGAAAGAATTTGATTCGACAAAGTAATTGCAACAGAGATCACATCTTGTTCTTTTGCATTTAAAGCAACCCCTAACCTCAACAGCCTCTTCAACTTCAATGTTAGAGCCATAACGAGATGGCGCTAACAAATCCTTAAGGTTTTTAGATCTTCGAAAAGAGGCTATGATGGAATTTGGCGGGAAAAATTCTTTTAATTTGGGGTTGGATTCCAAAATACCTAGGTGTTTTCTGATGATGCGACCAACATCAGGTAAATTTGGATTAAATGTTGTTACAAATGGAAACAATTTCTTCTCAGCTTTGGCACGAGTTCTAAGTAAGTCAGTTCTAGATGTAGTTAAGGCTTTAGAAAATTGATCTTCCACTAGTTTTGTGGGATAACCCTGATTGACTAGATAACCCTTGTATTCAGTTGTTCTCTCGGCAAGAAATACTTGTTCAGAGCAGTTTCTCTGTAACCTAGTTGCTACGCCATAAGGGATAGCCTTGAAAACGTGTTTGGGGTGAGCACTTGATGGTGGAAGATACAAGTGGCTATCAGTTGGCTTTGAATAAACGTATGTCTGAATAAAACCCCCGATGAGATGTAGAGTTAAATCTAGCACGTGAAGCTCGCATTCAGAAAAAACTAATTCAAATTTAATGGTAGGATATAGAGAATTTATAAAGTCAGTAAACTCATGCAGTGCAGGAAGGCCTTGTTGCCAGAGATCAAAAACATCGTCACGGTATCGCCACCATAAGGCCGGCTTTATGGGGCCAGAAAATTTAGCTTGATAATCTATTTCCCCCATGGCAAGATCCGCGTAACTACAGGCGTTCTTTGGGCCCATGGCTGTGCCATGAATTTGTAGGAAAACGTTTTCCTTAAAAACCGAGTGATTGCTCTTCAAACAAATTTCTACTGCTTCTAAAATGCAATTAGTGGATGGAAGCTGGTTTTCTCTAGCATTCAGTGCCTTCTTGACTGCAGTAAGACCGAGTTGATTATCTATGTTAGGGAACATTGACACAACATCCCAAGAAACTAAAAGGGTGCCTTCGGGGAAAGGGCCACTCCTATTAAGATCCTCAATTCTGTTAAGTAAATCGGTCGTATCCTTGATGAAAGATGGCAACTTACGAGCCAACGGTTGCAAGTAAAATTCACTGAAGGCTGAAAGATTTTCTATAGCCGTACCACAACACGATGTGATAAGCCTGAGTGGGTTCCCTGCTTTGTGGGTTTTAGTATTACCGAAGGCGACCCCTGGTTTGGCTTTTTTGTTAATTATCCAATTAGCTAATTGGTCTGAAATTTCACCTTTTCTGACCCATTTGTTGCACCAACTCTCAACTACAGCTAAATGCCTATATGTAGGATCTTCCTGTAAGGATTTATAATGGAGTTGGTTATGAAGCTGGCCAAACATTTTATCTTCGTATTCCCCTTTATCAATTAAGACGAAACGAGAACCCTTATCTTGTATCCGAATTTCTAAATTGCTTTAACGCTACCCGTTCCCCTTTGGTTAAATTATCTCTAGCTGATTTAATGTTACGAGGGTTTATCAAATCACGCCTAACACTAGATAGAAAAAGTTCAAGTTCTGGATACCTTGATGGCGGTGGCTTCCATTTCTTTTCCTTTGGAACTTGAGGAAGGTGACTAGGTGGTTCTTGGCTATCCTCAGGATTGCCTTCAATGAAAAATACTGCTGTCCGCAAGCGGGCTTCAAAAGCTTCCAAATCATCATATACACGCTGCCAATCAACATCTTTTGGCATGGGGCAGAAAGATGGTCCTTTCTTGAGTAGATTGGTTTGGTCATGATTGATGGACTGGCTTGAAAGGTTGATGGGATCCAACTGATGTGATTCGTTAGCAGTCGTTGTAACAGGCCTCCGGCGCTTTCGACGAAAAAGTTTTCGTTTCCTCAGTAGCCTGTGTAACCCGTGGAAACGACGGTTTTGTGTGGCAGTTATAGTGGGTAGATCTATGGTGTTACTGGATGAAAGTAATTCCTGATCTAACGGAATTGTTTTTAACAACTTTCTTTGCTCGCGTTCTTTCAAAATGCGAAGTAGGTTGAAATTTTCCGTGTTCAGACCATTCCAGATATAGTTCGCAGAGCCAGAATTAATGGATGAAAAGATTTGTTCCCTACAGGATTGGAGCTCTCGTTGTAGACAATCGACTTTGTTCCGCGAGGCTAGTAAGACAGCAACGCAAAGTTCCCTTGACGTTCGTTCGTATATATATATATATATTAAAAATTGTTAGTAGAACTAACCCTCAGGCCAACAAAGGTGTGACCGCCTCATGAGGATCAGTAACGATTCAAAGTCCAAACCTCACTGCATGGGCGAATGTTGTGAGGACGGACAACTTCTGACGTTAAAGAGAGTTAAACATTTTTATTATATAGACACGAGTGTTTTACTGGAAAATATACCACTCGTAAAATTCATAAAAACTACATCCGGGACCCGAGTGGTTTATTTTCCATAATCTCACACGTGCGTTTATCGATGACGTAATTTCGGTAATAATGTCTTTTTGTCTATATAATAAAAAGAACAGTGGCAAAAACAATATTTTACTCACTCGCGCAACTCGAAAATAAAATTCATATCTTCGCGCCACCGTGTAATATCCTCTATTTAACGTCAGAAGTTGTCCGTCCGCCTCACTTTTTTTAACTGTTTACATTCGCCAAGTTATGCCCCGAATATAAGGGTTACTTGAAGCATCAAAAATATAATGGAGTTTAATATAAGGGTTACTTGAAGCATCAAAAATATAATGGAGTTTAAAATAAGGGTTACTTGAAGCATCAAAAATATAATGGAGTTTAAAATAAGGGTTACTTGAAGCATCAAAAATATAATGGAGTTTGATATAAGGGTTACTTGAAGCATCAAAAATATAATGGAGTTTAAAATAAGGGTTACTTGAAGCATCAAAAATATAATGGAGTTTGATATAAGGGTTACTTGAAGCATCAAAAATATAATAGAGTTTTGGTGGACAAGCAATTTGACAGGACCTTGCAAATTGAAAGATCCGAACTTCTGAAGGATAGAGTTAAGAAAAGCAAAAAGGTGTTTCCTTTATTGCTTGACTCTAAACCTTTATTTCCTGATATTGGTAAGATTATTAAAAAGCATGTTCATTTACTCAGCTCATCCCCCCATCTTCAAGAAATTGTCCCATCTGCATCTGTCTTTCCAGCTTATCGCCAAACTAAGAATCTCAAAGACATCCTGGCACCTTAAGCTTCCAAATCAAGACCGCTAAATGGTATTGTGTTGCGGGGTGTTACAAATGTGGAAAGAAGTATGACCTCTTAACGCTATCTGTCTAGCTACGTGTAATTAAGGTAATCTTCAATATGTGGGCTCCACATCCACCAAATTTAAGGTCAGATTTCGAAACCATGAATCGTCTATGCTTACAAAACAACCTGCGAACTGGCGTTACATTTCAATTATACCCCGATACGTATTTGCTATAACAATTGAATTATTGTCGTATCGCTATTTCTCACCTTAATTAGCCGATTTTTCCGTACCTAGGTATGCAACCTCTATCGCCTTGATGTAACTTTTTAAAGCCTAATTAACGACTTTATACTTTTAATTTTTAAATTTTATTGTCATGGATATATCACTGTTTAGCTTTTGTTATTTTCCTTTATAGGCGTCTTCCAGGTCTTAGATTTCATTTTTAGCTTTTAATTTTTTATCTGTTTATCTGAGGAAGGCCGAATGGCCGAAACGTTATAAAGTTGTTGGACTTTTTAGAAGTTGGTTTCTTTCGATTATCCAAAGTATACTTAGCTACAATTTCTCGAAAGAACGTTGCATCCTTCTTTGGATCCTTCTACTGAGAGCTCTTCGTTTGGTGAACCTTCTGTACACATGCAAGATATATATATATATGTATGTGTGTGTGTATGTATGTATGTATGTATGTATGTATGTATGTATGTATGTATGTATGTATTAACAATTATTTCGCGAAATCGAGTCGTACATGAGGTAATAGCCAACGAGGGGCGTAACGCCGAGTTAGTTATAGTTTTTTTTTTTTTGCGGTAACTCTTATCTTTATTACATGAAACAATGGATTTATACAAAGTCAAGTGACAAGACAGTTATTACTTACAATACTAATATCACTTACGCCACTACTGACATTACTTACAATACAACCATTACTTACACTACGATTACTACTAACACTACGATTACACATAACAACTACTACAGATGTTCTGCCTACACAACTGATAATACAAATCTTGCTCTACCTTGTACTCTATTTACACAATTATTTTTTGTGTTAACAAGATACTTCATATAAAATTACAATACAATTATTTGAATGAACATGGGAGATCATGAATGTACATATAAATTCACATCATTTACAAGCAGCACTTACTCCTTTACAAGAAAAATTGGATTGTTATTCAAAACTAGGCTCCATTTTGCCTGAAAATGTTTTAAGCTTAAAATGCTTGGAGAGGCTATAAACTTTTCAATTTCATATTTTCTCTTGACCACATCCTCGAAAGGCAAAAAGAGAGGGATTTGTTTATTTTTGCGACAATTCCATAAATAAATTTTACCTAAGATGTTAAAGTATTTGAGCAAGTTAGATCTTTGATCTAATATTCCAAATATAATGTTAATATATTCCAGTTTTATTTGCTCACTGGTTACTGTAAACCAAAAGTTTTCAAATTTAGTCCAAAATTCTGTTGAGAAGGAGCATCTATAGAAGAAATGTTCTACTGTTTCTCGAGAGGTTTGACAAAACGTACAAAGATCGCTTTGAATCCTTCCGAATTTTGCTAATCGGGTATTCAAAAACAAAATATCGTTTAAAATTTTGAACTGAAAACATTGTACAAATGTTTCAAGAGCAACTGATTTTGCCAGTACAAACGCTTTTCGAGTATCGTCTTCACTTAGGTTAAAATCTGACATTAGTTTAGAGAACCCTCTTGAATGTTTAGTTTTTTCTTGAATGAGTAAAGCATAAAAATTTCTACTCTTGCTCGAGAGAGGATCAAAATCTTTGTTACCACATTTTAACTCGAGTGTATTTAAAACGTTTCTATCGACGATGAGATTCCTTAAATGCTTTGGCACAGAGAAACGAACAGCAGACCACGTCAAGTAATTTGAGCCTATTAATCCCTTGATCTTTGCTATGTTAAAAGATTCAACATTGTTTCGAGAGTACATTAAGTCGCTGATAAAAATTACCCCAGCATTCATATAGTTATGATAACAAATCGGTTTGCCGTCTATCTTTATATTACAATTATTCCAAATTATGGAGTCAAAAGCTTTAGAATCAGTTGAAACATTTGAGCGGAATTCAGACCACCACTGCAGCATTTCTAAATAAAAAATCGAATTAATATGATAGTCATTAATATTATAGTTGCAGTGAAAAAAGAAAAAACCTCGATAAGGTTTGAGCGAATGTCTAAGATAGCTTTTCCATGGAGACTGTTCGGGATTAAACATTTTTGAAATCCATGCTAATCTAAGAGACTTAATTGAAGTCTCTAAATCAGTGAGATTTAACCCACCATAGTCAGAACAATTAATTGTAGCTCTTCTAGTTATTTGGCTATAGTTTGCTCACTTACCGCCGAATAATTTCATCCCATATTTATTTGCTTCTGAAGTATTTTTCGGTATATTTTTTTAAAGCAAGACTTAAATTTCTCCTCGTCTTATTCAAGAAATGATTCCCTCCATGATGGCCGTTTTCCGTACTAATGGGATATGAGCTGATGGCCTGTGAGTAGGGAACCAATCAGAGCGCGCGTTTGCTAATATCCAGGGGTTGTGGATATAATAAAGATATGTATTATGCGTCTTTTTTACGTACGTTTGCCTTCCCTATTTTTAGTGTTAGTAGTAAAAGTGAATCTGTTAGCGGTGCACCGTTTTAGTTTTGTCTTTAGCAGTAATGTAATGGTTAGTGGTTAGTACACTCATCTTTTTTCAGTAGTATTAGTACTTGTATAAGTGGTGTCACTCCTTGTTAGTATTACTTGACTTGTATAAGTGGTGTCACTCCTTGTTAGTATATATTACTTGACTTGTAACTATCGGAATTGTTACAACAATAAAAATTAAGTAGCCAAGTCATAATGCACCACGTCTTTCAATTTCTAACATTGACTTGATTGAAAAGTCATTGTAGTTAAGATTTAAATTTAATCTCTGAGGTAATTGAGTCTGGTCTGGGTGCATAATAAGGAAATGCACGAAGCATGCACTAGACCCTTTTCCAAAACGTCGAAAACCCTTTGAAAACGTGTTCATCTAGTGACTGTCGACAATCGTATTGAAATCGATATTAAGCCGGTTTCCGCTAACACGCGTTCGCGGTTGTTAGTGGTAAAAAGAGAGTCGAGTACTTTTTGTCACGTGTACCATGCTTGTTCTGCTTTTCAACTCACGTGTAGCTCTTTCATAATGATTGTACGATCACGTGCCATTGCTTACTATCACACGGACTCGAAACACGATGACAAAGTGGCTTCTGCAGCGTGGGAACTGGCACAAAAATCATAAACTTCACTGTCTCATAGGAATCTATAGCGGAGCTCCACAGCGGCTCGAAGAGCCGCAGAGCGGAGCCCCATAACTACCGTGTGAGGATAGAAATTGAGAAAACCATGCGTTTGAGTTTTCATGGTCATCGTGGCTAGCGGCATGGCTCGCGGGCGCGTGCGCCTAGCGACGACGACGACGACGACGACGTTGCCCCAACATGGCGGCCATGTCATCCGGGATATTTAGAAGGTCTTAAACCGAAACGAGGCTTTGTTTTTCGCGCGCTTTTCGCGGCTTGCCGCGGCTACACAACCTACAGCCAGCAGTCTACAGCAGTCTACAATGTTTTGCTGAAGAAACGGATTATTCATAGCGCTTTTGGAGGAAAAATTTTCTTCCTACAAGTTTTCAAGCGTTTTTGGAGGGACATAAGCATAAAGCTGAGTTCTTCCTACAAGTTTTCAAGCATTTTTGGAGGGACAAAAGCATAAAGTTGAGTGTCTATTTTTCATTTGTTAAAGAGCTGCCAAGCTGCTTTTGGTGTCGCTTTAAAACTATTATAATTTTGCTGACCAGGTAATGGTTCTTCCGTTGAGTCGCGAGCTAGATGTTTTTTTTTTGCGATTTATTTCAGCTATCGAATCTTCTTTAAGTAGTTGCGTACACCAGGCGTATTTAATAACTTTAGCGACAGCATTTTCAATGTGTGAGGGTCTGTGTGAGGAGCTCCGCTTTTAGGCTTGCCTAAATTATTTAATATTGTAATATAATGCGTGATATCGTAATATAAAACGTTTGCGTTATTGACCAAAATTGTTCGGTCCAGATCGCTGTCTATTGGCCTCGTTTTTTTGCACAAAAAAAGAACGAGGCTAATATATACAGCCATCTTGACCGAACAAGCTTGGCCAATAAAGGATTTATTATATTAAGCAGACAAGGCGGGAAATCCCGAGCAGGCGAGAAAGCGTCATTGTCAATCAGAACTCAGGATTCGCCCCATTTTGCCCGCCTGCGCAACCAGCCATATCAGAACAGGAGGACCACCGCTCACTTTTTCACAAAACTCTTCATTGCGGTTAAGGGACGGACCATTAGAAAAGTGATGGGGGGGGGGGGGAGGATGGGGAAAAAAACAAAAAAAATTCATGCAAGGGAAAATACCAAGAAAAAAAATTCATGCAAAGAAGAAGGTAAGAAAAAAAATCATGCAGAAGGAAGGTCCATTTGTGACTTTTTCACACGTAGTAAAAAGAATTCGTGCAGAGGGGTTCACCTGAAAAAAAATTCCTGCACAAGCAGTGAGCGAAAGAAAAAAATTCGTGCAAGCTGAAAATTCCCCACCCCCCCCCCCATCACTTTTCTAATGGTCCGTCCCTAAAATACATTGATGTTCAGTTAAGTTGACTGTCATTAGTGTAAAGGCGGACACAGAGTACGCATGTGTATTATTGACCAGATTTTAATACCTCATCCAGGGTTACACTGTACCGTTCCTGGAATGCTGAGTTGAAGGACAGGGAAGGGCGGTAAAGCTTGCTCATTATCAGTACAACCTAAAGACGAATTCGCAGCTGTCCGCTGACGGAGGAATTCCCTCTGAGGAATGTCAGGACTGATTGCATTCTGTCTAAGGTGCAACATTTGAAGTATGGCTTTACGAAGTTTTGTCAGGCGAATGCAGAAAATAATTGGGTTGAAAAGGGACGCGAGCACGATCGTTTTACGACACCAAATGCACATGGTATAAAATCCACGTAAGCCAAATTTCTCTTTTACTTGCTCCCATGCCATAGTAATCACAAAGGTGGGAAGATAGGAAACAACTAAAACTACTAGAATAGCTGTCAGTGTTCTTCCTGCTTTGTTGTTCATCTTTATTGCTTTGCTTTCTTGTTGCGTAACTTGTTCTGTTTTCATTCGCTTTTTCTGTCGCCGTGTTTCAAAGTAAAGGTAAACGTTTGTATAGCAGATAATGGACCGCATCGCACAGCCAACAATAAGACCTGCTTTATCAGGTTTTTGGTAAACCTTTCGTTGTCCTGTTATACTTAGAAAAATAAAAGGGGCTGTCTCTAATAATGAAACAATCCACACCGCAAGAATTCCACTAATGATTCGCCGTTTGGTCACAATCTCTTGATACCTTAGAGAATATTTAATAGCTACATAACGCTCGATGCTGATTAAAATTAAGTGATTTAGTGATAAGTTGCAAAGCTGTCCGATAAGGAGGAGAGTGGTCAAATCAAAAACACAGCACCGGCCTACACCCACGATACGTCTGATATCTCCTGCGATTACGAGAGGCTGTACAACCGCACCAACCATCAAATCAGTTCCAGCCAAACAGGCCAACAGAATGGTATAATTGCATCTTAGCTGCGGTTTTCTTATAACTACTGCTATGACCAGCGCGTTTAGAATGATGGTCAAGATTGAAGCAGTCAAGTCAATGCACACACTGGCCACTAAATTTCTGTAGACCGTCCCTGTCAAGAAGCTACTTTGCCAAGTATAGGGACCTAATATATTACACGGCTCTATGGGCTGGTCAGAAGTAATGTTGCCAATCTGCCTTGAACTTGTAGCCATTCTATCGACAATAGAACCCTGTAAAATAAAACAAGGTAGTATTTTTGTTTGAAACAAAGTTAAGATCAATGGGGTGCATGGTTGATTAACCGATGTCTAATTAAAGCCGCGGCTTAAGTAGAATTAGAAGGGTTCGGGACTGACCAATTAGCGATTGCCTTAATGAAGCTCTGAATTCATTTTTGAGTGAACAGACATTGACTATTTTGCGGTATAAACGAGATTTAAAGGTCACGTTGGAGCAGTTTAAATCAAATTTAGTCATAGGTTTTGTTTGTTTAGCAAGGTCTAAACCTCGTTGAAATAACCACCCCGATAAACTGAAGTAATATATGAGGGTCTCAATGGGGTTAACCGTTAGCCGTAAAACGGGCAAAAACGTTATGCGTTAGGCGTAAATATTGAAACATTTTAGCCGTTAGCCGTAAAAAATATTAACCTTTATCCGTAAAACAGCCAAAAATATTAACTGTTAGCCGTAAAAGTCATCACCCCATTGAGACCTTCATATATGTCAAATACGAGATACAGCGTTTCATCTCATATAAAACACCGAGAACAGAGCTGAAAATTCGACGCTCAGCGGAGTATTTTTTAGCGAAAAACAGCTTCTCAAACGCAATAATTTAGGAGAAATTAACAATGCAAAAACGAGCCGTGTTTCATCAGATAACCAAATACGTCACGATACCTGATTTCCTTTGTCTTTCCCTTATGCATTATTGATAACTGAGAAGGGTTCTTCAAACATGCGACAATAATTCCTGAGTTTCATTAAAGACAAATAGCTGAAAAAAGGTGATTTCGTACACTTGATCTACTGTTGTTAACAATGCAGTAGTACATCAGTTTTGTAGAAAACAATTTTTCTTTTTCATTTCCGGTCCGCATCTCGGAGACAGCGGGACGAAAATTGGCTCCAAACAGCGTGATCCTCCATGCGCTTCTCGAGTTCGTAGATATCCTTTGAAAGAAAGTTAAGGAGGATATCTACGCAGAAAACAAAACTCTTCTTTTTAACAACTTTCACATTTCTGTCGAGAGCAGCGGGTCCTCTAATCGAATTCGGTTTAAGCTTATCATAATTTGAAACGGTGGTGCCATTGGTAACGCTTTCAACACTGATTTTAAAACCACAATGCTGTAGATTTTAAGAGAGCCATTTAATTTTATGAATTTCTTCCGTACCGAAAAACGGCTTAAGCCTATCATCCTTAAAAATACTTTAAAACGTACCAGAGGATCTATCGCTACTAACAGAAATAGAGAAGGATTGATCTCAACTCTTACTTCTTGTGTTCAAATAATAAGTCAGAAAGTAAGTAAGTTTTAAATTCAAGGTATGTTTACATGTAAGGCTACATTCACTCTGACGATCACTGTACTGATGTACAGAGTGGATCAGTACAGGTACAATTTGGATCCGTGCAAGTTTTACATCTGATCACACTGGGGGGGATTTCGTATGCCATACCTGTCCACAACTGCTGGACGATAACGATTGGGTGTTATCGTTATTTTTCCCATGCGCAGAATGCACGAAGACTTTAAAAACGACCCCCGAGTACAAAAACGGAACCGAGCTAACCTGTTCACACTGCACCGGGTCAACGTGAACCCGTTACGGATCCAAAACTGTATCTGCTTCTGGAGCAATTAAGTGCAAAACTTGTACGGATAGGCGGTACGAGACTTGTACGGATAGGCGGTACGAGACTTGTACGGATAGGCGGTACGAGACTTGCCGGTGAGCAGCTGCAGTGTGAACAGTGCAAATCTTGTACATGTACCGGATCCAAAATAGATCAGTTATAGTGTGAACGTAAGACGTTAATCAAAGATTACGATCCTCGACTGATCGTTTTCTTTGACATGTAAAAAGTGCAGACTTTAATGTGTTCAGTATTTAATGAACATCTGCCCTCGCAATGCCACATTGCCGGAACCAATTAACTGGAGTTTATATTTTATCTAGAAGTTATTTAGGAAATTATGTGGAACTGAAGATTTTGGTAATTGCTTCTAAACCCAACTTACCTTTTGTAAGATCTACATCAGTTTGGGGTCTCGAGCCTCGACTGATCTCCTTTTTGAACGAAGCGACTAATGCCGAATCACACCCGGTTGTCAGATTACCTCATGGGCCAGCTGTAATTCTTTAGAGTAAATCTTGTCTCTGTGTAATTTTTGTACATTAGTGTCTTAAAAACTATTAAAGTTTTAGGCTTTAAAGAAACTGGTGCTGCTTCGGAAGGAAATTGATTGCAAAAAAAAAGCGTTTATCAAACGGGTGATAACGAAAGTTGAGCTGAACACCGCACACATTTGCGTTGACAGTTCGAGTGTTTGCACTTCGTCAGAGCGGATGGTAGAATTTTGGTTTGTGTGCTTTTTATATAAAGAATTTTTAACCTGTTGTATTGGTTAAAGTGTGAACATACATAGGCAGTAAGCAAGATGAATAAAAAGTGTTCGTTAATGCTATGGGGATTAAGAGCGCTTATAATTGAAAGATAAACTTTTGTACTTCATTTTCCGGCCTTCTGCGTTTCTCTGATGAAGGAAAAGCCCGCAGATCACTTTGTCTTGCGCATTTTAATCAGGAAGGCTAAAACTCGCGCGATTGGTTCTTCGGATGATCCTTTGTCGTTTTCCGCCTACATCTCTCCGATATTTGCGAAAATGGTCGCCTAGTCTCCTTCCTATTTCGTCGATGTATCTCCTCTCGAGTTAAGTGCATGTTCTGCATTAAATAACTTTTCTCGAAATGCATGTTAAACGATCGGTCGTTTTCTATGAGACAGCGGTTGGGGATCTGGCAAACAACTAATCTATGTATCAAAAACGTCACTTTTGAAGAACTTCAATTTACTGCAAAATGACAGCGAGACAGGGAGAATTATGTTATGAAAGGTAACAAAATCTGGCAGTAAATTCAAAATTTAACTTACACCCAACAGTGAAATTATATGCAGGAAATAACCTGCAACGTTTCATGTATTTTCTTTTGTGTGTGACTGTGTTTATTAAATACGACTTGCCAGAATTTCTTTAAAAATGCGGGAGAATTGCATCCCATGAAAATGCACTTTTCAGAAAATTCCAAATACAGTTTTTATTTCAGATGTTCACATTCAGTTCTATTCAGTTTACGAGCTTCGTGCTTAACTAGTCTTCGTTTTGTCTTGATAGCCTTGAGCAGCTTGTGCTGTTATCCTGAAAAGCAGTGGTACTTCAGTCTTTTGAGCAACTTGCACTCAAGTTTATTTCCGTGCATCTACTCAGATGAGTAAGCTGAATTACAAAGCTGTTTCTATTGTTCCTTAAGTTTTGAAATAATCTGAGAACCTACAGCGGATCCTGAAGGATTAAAAGACAGTTCAAAACGGAAAAATTCAAACGGACGATCCCGTGTCCAGATATGTACCATCATTAGCTTGTCATAAATGTGAATTTATGACATGCAAAATGTATTTTCAAATTTAGGCACTCAATTTCAATTTTTTGCACTGAATATCAACTTTCTGCATTGTTTGGGATGAACTGGAGTGATATAAACCAATCAGCATTTTGAAGCTTTGCATGTATTTCATCATTTACATCTGAAATATGACAATTGTTTTTGTTGTTGTCAACTCAGCATTTCCCATTTATCTGCACTTGAAGTGAACATATTGTTCACTTTTGCAGGAAATAAAGCCATCAGAGGCCACTTTCCATTTCTTAGTATAGTACTGTTTGAGGCTCTTTTCAAATAAAGCTTGGGAGTGTGGATAGAAGGACGCACGCGGTTGTAGATGTCTAAAAACAACGTCTGAGCAATATGCCGATTTATAACCAGCCTGTCGCAGAGTAAGAAGAAACGCCCTGTGCTCCTCTACTGGCAGATTTTCATCCCAACCTCCAAGTCTAAGTATTGGCTCAGTTTTACCGAGAAAAAGATTTAAGATGTAGTCTACTGCATAACACGATGGAAACAATGGTATCTCCTCATATGCCAGTTCGGGATACTCCAGTACCTGACTTTGGTTAGTACCTGGGCGTTGTTGAATTCTGATGATGCCACTCCAAATTCTCCTGCCTCTTCCCTCAGCAAGATCTGCACCTGCGGTTGTCAAATCGGTTCGATCAAGAATGTCTACCAATTTGGATATGTTGGTTTTTTCCGTTGCAACGAAGTCATCATCGAGAAGAAGAAAATACTTGGTCTTCACTAAACGAAGTGCCGTATTCCTTCCTTTGGATATGCCAGCGTCCCCTTGAAGTTTCGTGTAATGCACAGTGCCGTTTGATTTGGAAACAAAATCCAACCACGATTCTTCATTTTCCTGTTGAACTTTCGGGTTTTTGAGTATTATATTGGCTTGGTCATCAACAATCTCAAATCTTAAGCCCGGATAGTACTTATGCAGGGACGTAATGAGGCGCATGGTCTCTTTAAGTCGCTGACTTGTTTTCACAGTCACTGTAACCTTTTCTGTGACGCGTTTGTCGACTGGTGCCTCACACGTAAGCACCCTCACTGGATAATGGCCTTGATTAAGGTCGCACAGAGTCTGATTGCAATCTGGAGCACGAGTGTGGTTATAACCTGCTATTTTAAGTTTTGCAGCGGATGCAGGGAGGTCGTAGGCGGGCCTACAATTTTTAATGTCTATTTTTGCCGCTATGACTGGTGTCCTATTTCGGAGCAGATCTGGCCATTTATTCGAGGCGTCCGGTTTTAGCTGCAAATCTTTAGGAATAAAGCCTAGAAAAAAAATCAAAATATTTAACAATTATTCGCCGAAGGCGAAGTGATTATTTGTGAATATTCACAGAGGTGAATATTCACGATAATCACTGAGCCTGAGGTGAATAATTATTTTAGTATAAATACACAGGTGATTATTTAAAAAAAAGCATTGTACAACACGAAAACACACACGCGTTGTACAACCGGCAGCCATTTTGTTCGTCGAGGTGATTATCGGCTGATAATCCGAGATAGCGAAACAATCAAAGAGTACGATTTTGTTTATAGTAATAATAATATAATAATTTTATAAATATAACATAATAAATGTATATAATAATAATTATTTCAAGTAAATCTCACTTTCAGTGAGACGACACAACACTTGTGAGTGAGCAAGGAATTTGTCATAACTAAAAGACGCGCCTTTCAAAGCTCGAGACCATCAGGACCTTGTGCAACTTTCAATAATGATTCAACATTTAACGGTTTCTCCATACTGCAATGCATGGTTCAATTTTACCTCCTAGCATCTCCCCCTGGGAATACCCCCGGGGATTTGCAATTTCTTACTTTTTGGCGGTCTATTCCCCACCCCCAGGAAGGCCGACCGAAACAATTCCTCTTTCTCGGAACTACCTAGAAACATCAACAATTTAATGCAAATTTTTTATAACCAGATAAGGAAAACGACATTGAGTTTTGATGGTTTGTATGGACGAGGTCTGATAAGAAGCATTCTCAAGAAGCCTGTTGCTTGTTTCACGCCCTGGTCTCTTTAGCTCTAAGGAGGGTCTGAATGGGGGTACCTCGATAACACTTTATTTTTTGGCTTTGTAAAATGAAACAGTTAAATTTTAGCCATTTTAACAATAACATTAAAAAATTTTATAAAACAGTAACCTTTTTTTAGAAAGAAGCAAAACTTAATATTAATATTATCAAGGGGGTTTTGGCCATTTTACGATGATTCCAGATTATTCCACTGAGAAGTTGTCCTAAGGCTGCCGTACATTTCCGAAGACTGTCGAACATTTTCGAAGATTGACGAAGCGTTCCGACCATTGCCGAAGATGACCGAAGAGTCATCCAAACACTTAACAATATTTTCTTCGGAAACAGTAAACATTAAAAAATTGGCCAATTTAACAGCAAACACTAAAAATTATGCGAAAATAACACCAAACCAGGTGGTAAGAGGTAAAATTGAATCATACATTACCAAATCCACATACACCGGTATGCGATATGTTTTGCTACCACGAATGTATGAGGGCTCAACCTCGGTGTAGAAACCTGACCTTCACGAGTGACGTAGAATTAAGTAAATAAAGGAGACAAAACAATAGAGACTAGGAACATAATAGTAAAGAAACAAAGAAAAAGTACACAGGTTTTTTACACCGAGGTATATCCTTTGTGACATAAATGTGAAGTGACAAAACTTGCGCAATTTGATTGGTTGATTTCTAACTAGTTACAATACTTATTAAATTTATATCCCATTGATCGCTTTCTTTTACGTTTTCCAATCGAGAACAGCTCAAATAAGAGCACTAAATCCACTTCTTATTCTATTTTTCTTTTTGACATCTCAACCGGGAGAGTTGACAGGTATGCATATATGTCAAACTGAATCATGGAAGAATTACATATATGTCAAACCGGTATGTGCAGTTTAATAAACGACCAGTAGTGCTTTATCAAGCCTAAAACATGAAGCGTATTTATACTAATAAAACACGAAATGCGAGTTTATTGAACGGCTTCAAGAACTTTTTAATGTATACCTATCCATTGTTACGCTAAACTTTTGATTTTGGTTTATTCTGACGAAGAAAATTGAACGCAAATGCTAACCCTATTTATATCAGATACAGAGACACTCATTAAACATTAATTTCCTTTATATTTTCCATATAACCAGATATACGTGTTATAAATATTATGTTAGTTGCAATGCACTGTATAAAATCGATCTACTCGTTTCCCGTCTTTCCACTCATAAAGAGAGAACAAGGTCGTCCACTCAATTTCTGCACAGCCCACCGAACGAAGGCAAAAATTCCAGCACAGAATATCGCCACGGCCATAAATCCACCACAGAATCCAATTACAAAGGTTTAACTCTCATTTCAACTCGCTAGCCCTGCGAGCGACGCCAGGCGGCAGTTTGTTGAAATGGTACAATGATGGAGGAGATGCATGTACGAATCCATCACGACAGAACGACCGTTGGAATCGGCTCTGTAACCTCCAAAAGAATTCTCGATGACAAAGTTGCGGTCTGGAGCCCCCGTGAGTCTTCATTTTCCAACGCGACAAGGTTACAAAGCCGTTTCCAACGGTCGTTCTGGCGCAGTGGATTCGTTCATGCATCTCCCCTTTATTTTACCATTTCATTGAGGAAGCAAACTGCCGCCTGGGCGTCGCTTACCACCACACATGCAGATGCAAGCCCCGTTGGCCTAGCGGCCATTTTGTCACAAATGGACACAAAGACGAGCGACACGTGGTCACCTATGGAAGTCGATCACTCACCGACGTGGAACAGCGATGCAGCCAGACCGAGCGTGAAGCTCTCGCAGTTGTTTGGGCGTGCGAACACCTGCACCTCTACATCTATGGCAAGCCGGTAACAGTCTATACAGACCACAAACCCCTTGTATCGATCTATGACAACGCAAGCTCAAAGCCGCCGGCGAGGATAGAGCATTGGGCTTTAAGGCTCCAGCCATGTCAATCACCGTCAAGTACCGGAAAGGCAAGGAAAATCCAGCAGACTATCTGTCAACCACAAGAGCCAGCCGTCAACAGAAAGTGGCTGAAGAGTACGTAAACTATCTCGCTACCACATTACCCACAAAGGCCTTAACGGACGGAAGACATAGAATCAGCGACGCAGAGGGATCCGACCTTGCAAGCCGTAGCAGAGGCGATCCAGAAGGCAAACTGGCACCACGTAAGCAATTACCCATCCGTTAACGTAGCCGATTTTCGCCTGCTAGATCGAGTGAAAGAGGAACTAACGGTTAATGCCCTTAGCAATCTGATCCTCCGAGGCACGCGCATAGTCATCCCAAAGAGCCTGCAGGAACACGTAATCGAGCTTCACACGAAGGCCATCAGGGTCTTGTGAAAACCAAGTCGCTAATACGAGGTTTGGTTCCCCAACATCGACAAGCTCACGGAAAGCCAGGTGAAGGCTTGCGTTGGTTGTCTAGTCGCATCTCCCGAATGCAGATGTCGCCGCTTCCGGACGCTCCCTGGATGCAAGTGAGCGTGGACTTTGCTGAGATGCCGGAGAAGGACTATCTACTCACCGATGACTATTTCAGGTATCCGGTGGTAAAGAAAGTAAAGTCAACAGCAGCGAGCACTTTTCTCCCGAAACTCGGCACTGTGTTCTCCGAGTTCGCCATTCCAGAGATAGGGAAGTCTGACAACGGTCCCCGTTTCAACGGAAAGTATTTCAAGTTCTTTGCGAAGGATCTTGGTTTCAAGCACCGCAAGATCACACCAAAATGGCATAGAGCCAATGGAGAGGTAGAAAGGTTCGTACGAACAGTAAGGAAGACAGTGAAAGTAGCGAAGCTCAAGCGCAAGAATCGACAACAGGAGTTGAATAAGTTTCTCCAGAACTATCGCGGTACGCCACACACAACAACACGCGTACCTCCGGCAAAAGCCTTGTTTGGAAAGCCAGTAAAGACCAAGTTACCTGAAGTGATGAAGTCCACTGCTGATCACGAGATGAGGCAGCGCGATCGGAAAGCAAAGGCAAAGATGACGAAGCATGCCTACAGCAAATCGTACGTTAAACCGTCTGTCATCGAAGAAGGAGACAAGGTACTGGTCAAACGGGACGAGACGATGAAGAAGAGTGACACGTCCCCTGACCCAACACCCCGAGTTGCAGTAGACAAGAAAGGAACGATGGTTACTGCAGAAACAGAAGATGGCGCCCAGATCACTAGGAATTCATCCTTCTTCAAAGCGGCGCCCACGGCGGAGGAAGATAGTGCACCTTCGGAGGAACTAGACGACTCCCTTGGAGCGGAAGCACAACCTCCGGCTGACGATACACCGTCAAGACGGTACCCGCTGCACGTACGCAAGCCTCTTGTCAAGTTTCAAGATTATGTCTGTTCATAAGAACATATAGTTCTAGTTACGAGACGCTGCCCAGCTTACTCGTGCGAACTGTTTTCCTTTTAAAGACTGATAAATGACTTTGAACACTTTTGCATCATTCGTTTATTTGGTAATTATAACCGCCTTAGCTTGTAAAATTTTTCTCGTAGTTAAGTTTTCTCCAAAAAGGGGAAGGATGTAATGTTGTTACTATGGCAACTCGATGTAAGCACCATATTTGGTGCAGCTTAGTGAGTTAAGAGCAAGGCAACAAATGTGAGTGGTTCTAACCTTGGAAGCTCCGTTTTTATTCACTCTCAAACTCCCCATCACAAAGGTGATTATTCAAAAAAAGAAAAGAAAGAGCCTTGTAAAACACGAACAATTTTATTTCATCAAAAGCGCGCGAACAACTGGCAGCCATTTTGTTCGTCGAGGTGATTATCGGCTGATAATCCGAGATAGCGAACCAATCAGAGCGCCCGATTTTGTATAATCACCTGAGTATTTATACTAATTAACAATTATTCGCCGAAGGCGAAGTGATTCTTGGTGAATATTCACCGAGACGAAGTCGAGGTGAATATTCACCGAGAATCACTGAGCCTGAGGTGAATAATTGTTTTAGTATAAATACACAGGTGATTACTTCAAAAAAGAAAAGAAAAGCATTTTACAACACGAAAAAGTTTTATTTCATCAAAAGCGCGCGAACGACTGGCAGCCATTTTGTTCGTCGAGGTGATTATCGGCTGATAATCCGAGATAGCGAACCAATCAGACCGCCCGATTTTGTATAATCACCTGAGTATTTATACTAATGATGTTTATCTGAAATCCTAGTAAATACAAATATGTGTAGGGCTAAGAACGTAATTGTAATAAGCCTAACTTGGCCATATCTACCTGCCTCGACTAGTTTTTAATATTTGTGGGTAGGTATTATTTAGACTGTAACTGCATGTTTAATAAAGTGTTGTTGTTGTTGTTGTTGTTGTTACAAAACTAAAATATTTAATCACAGTGTGGCTTTATTTTAGCAACCCTCCATAACGATTTTTCTATAACGATAAAGATTTCAAATAGAAGCTCGTATTTACGGTTGCCGCATTACTTAAAGTAGATCGATCTTTTTTCTCGAGCAATTAGGGATTAATTGTACTTGTGATCAGATCGGACTTTTTCTATTTCCACTCGTGGCTGCGACTAAAAAGTCCGATTTGTACGATTAATCCCTAATTGTTTCTCGAACAGATCGATTTCCTATATACTAATTGTCATTTATAATAACGCAATAAATAATCTTTATTTTATTAATGAAGCAGCATTTCGGATATTATAATCCAAAGAGTAGATAGCACTTCCGGTATGTGATGATAATTGGCAAAGTGCCATTCTCCTACTTTTCATAAAAGCTGAGAAAACTCTGCATCAGACTTCAATGAAAAAGAATGAAATGTAAATTTCACTGCATTAATTAATTATATGCAGAAGAAAAAATATTTAGAATACTTATTATAAAGTACAATGGCCCAGAAATAAAAACATTCCTGCAAATTAAACAAAGGTTGTGCTGCAAGCAAAGAAAAGATCATGGCTGAGAGACGGGTTGTTTCTGTTGTGAATTAAATGCATTTGCATTTTTAGAAGTATATTGTAAATGTTTCCAATTTTGAAGTTATGTTAATAATGATAATGAATTTGTAGAGCGCTTTTTTCATATGGATATGTTCAAAGGCGCATTACATGAATTCTCCTATTAATTAATTAACTTTATAATATAGCTACGTTCTTACGCGCGCTCTGATTGGTCAAAAACCTATGTTTTATCAGAGTATAAAACATAGAAAAAGCGTGTTTTATTGTTTTTCGTCACATTACCTCCACTCGACAATTCTCTAG
>OX453276.1:25607345-25689845 GCA_949710005.1 Ricordea florida | reverse complement strand
AAAATCAAAATCAAAATCCCAAAATCAGATCAAAATCCAACAAAAAGAAACTTCAGCAAATTCCAACAAATCACTCAGAGCACAATCAAAATCAAAATCCCAAAAATTAAAATCAAAATCCCAAAAATCGAAATCAAAATCCGATTGAAATCTATCCAAACGGCTTTTGAAAACCGCCCGGGTCACATGTTTTACTAATTTTCGTAGCATCTCCTAGCAAATTTTCAACAACTTCCAACAAAATGCCAGCAGATTATCAATAAATAACACCAGAATAGCGAAAATGGTTTTTGTAGGAATAAGATAATAGATAACAGATAATAGGACTGAGTGGAGTTCAATTCGGTCTGTAACCATACGAGTGATTAAGAAAATCCGACTTGTTTAATCACGAGTATGATTGCAGACCGAATTGGACGACACAAAGTCTTATTAAAAATTAATCATAACTTTAACAAAATTTTTGATATATCAACTTATTTTTTTAATCAAAACATATGAAATTCCAATGTTTGTTTTGCTAGCAGTGAAAAAAGCCATTTAAGCGCGCGTGATGGCGCGTACTGTCCAATTTTTCAGGTATGACGCGTACTGTCCTATTTAAACTGTCCTATTAGTATAGGTAATAGCATGGTTTGTAGTGATATTTGGTATAAATACCACGAGGGATATTTCAAAATTGTTGTACGTAATTTCAAGAGCCGTTAGGCGAGTGAAATTTGAGACAATTTTGAAATATCTCGAGTGGTATTTAAGCCAAATATCACGTACAAATCATGCTATTATTTGTTTATACTACTACTCGCAAAAGGTTTGTAATTTTCACATGTAGGTATTTTAAATTAAGCAGAAATACCACTGCTCTTCGCCAATAAAATTACAGAAATTTCTCATGTAGTAGTATAAAGACTGAAATTAGGGCAGTTGATAGCCAATCAGATTTGACAATCTTGTTATAGTTATGATTAACACTGAAATAGAGCCTGCAGATAACACTGAAATAGAGCCTACAAATAACACCGGAATAAATCTAGATCAAGATGGGGCTCAAAGTTGTTTAAAATACAGGACATTAATTTAAATTTTGATCTCATACATATAATAATAGATAAGATAAGTTTTCTCAAGTTGAAATGAGGTCAAGAGTTATTCACGTCTTTTCGTGTGTGATTTACAAAGGTGGTGGTGAAATAAGTAACTCTGTTGATACTTTCCGAAAAGGAGTACCAAGGATCTAGTTTAGCAGAGATAGAAAAATACATTCATAAGTGCGAATAGAAAAGATTAGACTTTCAAGACAGCGAAAGGTATGTTTCTACCTTGCATTCCAGAGGAAGAAGTGAAAAAGAACCTTCCAGAATTCCCTACATGAAAATAATCAAAATATTCAGAAAGACAAAAATAATTCGAGATGCTGCCAAATCATATCTGAAGAAGTGTATTCCAAATTCATTGAAGCTTAAGTTTATGCAGTTGGAGTACAATCGTTTGCATTTCATGGAAAGCAGGTGCGGAAGACGAAAGGTTGCTTTCTCAAAAAATTACGTCACATAGAAATTGCATGCATGTCTTGCGACTGAGAACGTAGAAGCATAAGAATTCACCGGCCATTGTTTTGCATGTTTGTGGATGGGAGATTGTTGAATCAATTAAAACACTGTAGGCTTAAAACCTATTTAACAATTATTCGCCGAAGGCGAAGTGATTCTTGGTGATTATTCACCGAGACGAAGTCGAGGTGAATATTCACCGAGACTCACTGAGCCTGAGGCGAATAATTGTTTTAGTATAAATACACAGGTGATTATTTAAAAAAGAAAAGAAAAGCATTGTACAAGACGAAGAAAAATTATTTGATCAAAAGCGCGCCATTTTGACAGCCATTTTGTTCGTCGAGGTGATTATCGGCTGATAATCCGAGATAGCGAACCAATCAGAGCGCGCGAATTTGTATAATCACCTGAGTATTTATACTAATTGCTGGATAACCCCGAACTATTTGTAGAAAGTAACACTGACTACTCTATCTTGGCAAGGATATTTATTAAGTAATATGTCATGTCAGGGAACATGGGCTGATGCAATCATAATTCAATTCCTTTGGCCAATTCCTCAAATTTATTAATACTTATTATATAGACACGAGTGTTTTACTGGAAAATATACAACTCGTAAAATTCATAAAAACTACATCCGGACCCGAGTGGTTTATTTTCCATAATCTCACACGTGAGTTTATCGATGACGTAATTTCGGTCATTTCCCTCCGAAATTTGTATCGATGTCTTTTTGTCTTTATAATAAAAAGAACATTACACGGCGGCTTGAAGGTATGAATTTTATTTTCTCTTGGCAAAAACAATATTTTACTCGCTGCGCTCGTTCGTAAAATATTGTTTTTCCACTCGAAAATAAAATTCGTATCTTCGCGCCACCGTGTAATATCCTCTATATATTGTGGAATCAAATGAAACTTTTTCTGTCATTACAGTTGTTCAACCAGTGAATATGATGAGTGGATGCAGAAACATTTACATTGGACACATAGCTGAAATTCATTATGTTTCTACAGCAGGAAAAAAAAAGTTCTTCAGGAATACTTTCTGGTCCGAAATGCACTCAAAGTTTAGTTGGAGACAAACCAATTGACAAAATGAAGAACAGAGCGTACATGAAAGAATACATGAAAAAGAGCTCTGTTGTTAAGAAGACACAAGAACAGCAACAATTCTCCACGGAAAATAAATAGAGCTGCCAGAAAAAGAAAAAAGGCCAACCCAGAACATGTAAGGGAAATTGACAAACAGTCTTTTAGAAAATGGAATGCTGAAAATCCAGAACAGGCTAAAGAAATTCACAAACAAAGTGAGAGAAAACGCAAAGTAAAGACGCCAGAACTCATAAGGGAAATTGTCAAAAAATCATCCAGAAAACGGAAAGCAGACAACCCAGAACACATAAGGGAAATCAACAGGAATACTAAAATAAAAAGTAGAAGGAAAGTTAGCAAGTTGCAATCAACTACAGCAGGTTATGAAACGCTATTACGTCAAGCAAAGAAAAGTGAACGAACACAGTGAAATTTCAATGATAATTTTTTTTCACAACAACATCAAATGTGGACCAGAATATGTATGTACCTGTTGTGACCAGTTGTGGTATAAGTCATCTGTAGTGAAATGTAATGCTAAAATCTACAGGGTTTGTTCACAATATATTTTAAATTCTTGTATCACTGGAGTAAAAGGTGTTGATGATACTGAATCATTTGCACAACTTGTCACCCAAATTTAAAGAAAGGTAAGTTGCCCCTCTGCTATAACAAAAAAAAGGATATTTCCTAAGAAGCCTGACATAATTAAATTTGACGCCATTAGAAGAACGGTTAATGTCACCTCATATGCCATTCATGCAAATTTCATGCCATTCAATCAAGGGGTGGTCCGTTGCCTATTCATGGAAGTATTGTGAAGGTACCAAGTGATGTAAATTGAACTGTTCACAGTTTGCCCATGCCTACCAACGAATCACAAACCATTCCAAAAAATCTCAAAAGGCGTTTCACCTACAAGCATCACTATCAGTTTCAGAATGTTAGAACTAAGAAAGTGTTAGATGCAGTATACATATTGCAAAACACTCTGCATTGGATCACTCAAAAACCTGTGTGCATGTCTCATGTGCATCTTCTCATTCCTCAACTATAAGCCCTACCAAATGAAAACCCCTAAACATTTTTTATGAACTTATCTTCACCATGCTTTATGTGAACACGGTGGTGAGTGATTTGTAAAGATGGATAATCAAGAGGACTTAGTTGATGGGTCCGAGCCTGACGGAATCCAAGACTGTATACCAGTTCGATGGTTGTAAATGGCATGGCTGTCCTTGCTTAGGTTCTAGTAGAACATAGTTAGTAGAGGAGAACAAAAAGAGAAGAGCAGGGGTATCTCGAGACATAAGCTATCGAAGGTAGGAGGTCTGGGACACAAATTAAAGTTATTTCGGTGTTTGGAGTGCTGAAACCCAGAATTCAGATATAAAAAGTTAGAGACAAAATTTGTTTCTTACCCATACTTCATCGTCTGCAGCTGTGATTTCGAAGCGTTATTGATGAAGCGGAAAATACAGGTTTTCGGATTGATAACCACAATATTGTAACATACACCCAAACAAAGCTAGGTTTAAGCACATACTACGATAAGAGGGTTGTAGCCGATGATAAAATTCATACAGAACCACTATATTAGGGCAATATTCACAGAACGCTATCAGGTGGTAATTCAGTGTCTTCCGGCACAACCTGAAGCTCTTCCGATAAAACCCACGTTTAGGACAATCCAGTAAATAATACAACACAGGTTGATTAGCTGAAAAGACACTACTTGATAAATCGTATATCTCCAAACTCCAGATTGGATCTGTTACACGCCACCTCTCGCCGCCTTCTTGTTCTCCAGGGGCAAGCAAATATCTTACCTTAACTCAGGTGGTAATCTAGACGCTTATAGTTAACAGCCTTAATATGGACCTCTTGTAATCCCAAAGCTTTTACAGGTTCTTGACCATTGATTCTGATGGGAATGGAACTTAGTGCTCGCAAAACTGCTGGCAGTCGTCTGATCCAAACCACAGATCTGCAATAGATAATTACTGAGGCGAGCAACATCATTGTCCATTAATGCTGCTCGCTCCAGTAATTATCTATTATAATCTCTGATCGTCATCCAAACCCATTGTTTTCTCTTTGCAATTATATCACGGAATGTATCTTGTTTTTATTGTGGAAAGCAATAAATCAAACCATGCATGGCGTTAAATAGATGTTTTTATTCAAAGTAACGGCTTCATAAGCCATTGTTTTATGAGTATAATATGCCGGACATGACGTGTAAAAAATGCAACCAGAAACGAGTTATTGACTGTTTGTTTGTCAAGACAGATGGCAATTTGCATATTGCTCGAAAAACATAGTTGTTTCTGAAAGTCAACTCATTTTCGTTTGTAACGATGGCTTTAAGCTGCTGGGAAAGTAGTTCTGAGGAAGAATTGTCTCTTACGCAGTCAACATTTACTGTTAAGTCGAATAAACAGATAAATATGATGGAGTAGTGGTACCCTTCGTTTCCTAAGACAGCAAGACAAAAATTAATTTTCCAATCAACTTTTTTCCCCCTATCGCAAAAACCCGCGGGCACTATGCATAAAATTAATCCTGACTAAAATTAATCATCATATGGAGCATATTCCCCACTACAGTAATCTTCGAATGAAATAAACGACACCTTTATTGAGCCACAACTTATACAAACTCCTTTATATGATAGCTTCCATTTCTAGTTTCTTTATATTCCACCGTTTCTGGAACAAACCAATATCCAACCGCTATATTATTTTTTTCCTACTCTCATTGAAATTGCGTCACTAACATCTTAGAACGCCGCATAACATGAAATCGTGTCACCAGGAATAACAGAATCCGCATAGATTATGCATAAGCGTCACTAAACTTTTGGTATGAAGAGGAAGAAATTAAGGGGACTTATGAATCACAACCGTGGAAATGCGCGGTCTATATCACATGTTGTTCCCGACTTAAGGCGAACTTGCAAGAAGAAGGTTTAAACAACACCTATCAGGTAATGAAGAACGACAGCAACTCTACCCCTGATTGCAGCACAGTCACAAGACCACTCAAGAAGAGTTAGTCATGAAGAAGAGGAACAAACCAACCATAGCAATATATTGGCCATAGTGTCAACGTTGAAAAATGGTTGGAAGAAGACGATGACAGTAGCGTCCTCAGACAGTAGTGCCTCAAACAGACACCACAAATAAAGAGAATATGCCTGGAATATATGCTATTGGCAATGCACCAAGAAGAGGAGGATGACCGCAACAAAATCAAGCAGAAGTGTCCCAAGCAGAAGCTCCCCAATCAGAAAGAAGCAGTTCACAATAATTGGAAGCGCCCCAAACAGAATCGTCCCAAACAGTTCAAGATCATTGGAATAATAATAATAATGATAATAATAATAATAATGAACTTTATTTGAGCGTCAACTGTATTTAACACTGCTTTACTAATTGGGAACACTGTAAAGCACAAATGAAATGAAATCAAATCATATTAAATTAAATCAAATCAAATGTTGGTTTTTGTGGAGAGGGGAAAACCGGAGTACCCGGAGAAAAACCTCTCGGAGCAGAGTAGAGAACCAACAAACTCAGCCCACATATGATGCCGGGGCCGGGAATCGAACCCAGACCACATTGGTGGAAAGCGAGCGCTCTCACCACTGCGCCAACCCTGCTCCCCAAAGAAGAAAGATAGAAAAAATAAATTCAAAAATCCTATTAGATCAAAATTAAAGCACAACATGTGCAGTGATCTACCTTCATCATTGCATTTATAACAATTATAAACAAATCCTTGATCAATTTTTTCGTCTTATTTACTAATAAAATACTGCAAACCACACGACTCACATTTTAACCATTTATTATCTGATTTAAACGTCTCTGGATTCTCACATCGTATACATAATACATTTGAATATATCTCATAAGTACCGTGGCTTCTTGTAGTCTTTCAACTTGATATTCACTATACATACATATACTATACGGACCGTTGTTAATTACCCAACTTCTACAGCCTAGACCCTTAGCAAAACACTTTGCTATATCTTTTAGATTACGTCATATCGCCAGACCAATATGGTCTGCATTTTCAATGATAGTAAAACCCTAAGTATATTTAACCTTAATTGTTGGAATTTTATAACGATAATAGGGATCATCTGAACCATTAACATTGATCATTACTACATATTAATGATCAATTTATCGAAATAGTAGCCACGCCAAACCAGCAACAGCAATGATGACTGCAATAAGATTCATCTCATGATGTGTAATCGTATTCATAATAGTATTAGTAGGTTTATTAGTATTAGTAATTCTATTAGTATTAGTAGGTTTATTAGTATTAGTAGTCGTTATTGGTTTAACATTAATAGTATGAGGTAAATTTAGTTTACTACTACCTAAATTATGTCTAATACCAAAGTCTTTTGTTTTAGTATTTTACTGAATCATTCGTCCCAAAATGTCATTACACGAGTCGCTTTCATAAGTTCATTGCTATAACCCACTACACTCTGTGTATTGATAATTAGATTACTTTGCATTAACCATACTCCAGGTGCAACCTCTAAATCCAATCGCAATATGTTGTTTCTGACGAATGAGCTCGCGAAGGAGGCTGAAATAACTATTTTGTCGGCACGAGATACAACTGGGCCTGGGCTCCATGCCGTGGGGTCATGGGTAATGACTTAATGCTATATAAGGAAGGGTGTAGCGCGTGGTTGTCATCTAGGCCGCAGAACCAACCGCGTTCTTCGTCTCCAGATTACGTTCATTTTTTTTTATAGCCAAGTAGGATTGGCTTGGAGCTTGAGCCTTGGTTCCTACCCAGATTTCCTATGCATTTTTTCCCAACTGGGGTTTTTTGCGGCAGGTTTTTTCTGGCCTCCGTCTAACCGCATTTGTTTTGTAAGCGGTTGCTCAGCTCTGTACGCTCTAGGGTTTTTTAATTCGTTCGTTTTCCACATTCATGTTTTAACGATGTGCTTTTCGGCATCTATTATCAGCAACTTCAGTTTGAACTAATTTTCTTGTTTGTTCATTCCGTCTAATTGGCCTTTTCTTCGCGTTTTTCGTCCACGTCTTTAAAACATGTGAGATTTTAGATAGTGCCTAGAATCTTGCCTTATCGGGGTTGTGCTCCTAGCCTAACTGGCACTAAGCCTAAGAGCTTATTTGGAAATGTAGGTCAAGTCGTGGGTTTGTTTTGTAAATTCCGCCTAACTGGCACCCTATCGCCTTGTCTAGTTGATGTCGTAGCCACTATATATAATGCCAGTCATTCAATTAAATTTTATATGGATAATGAAAATTGACTATAGATGTGTTCCGCAAAATCATCATTACGTATGAAACTAATTAAGAACGTGTCCACCTAAGAACCGTGCAGACGAGTCTACACGACCCCTCACCAATTTCGCTCAAAATTGGCTCACTTGTTGCCCACGAGGAACCTACAATCTAGACCAAAAGGTTTATCCAGATACTAATTTTTAAGAGAGCTATACGAGTATAAAGTTTTTGTGAAAAAGTGCGCAAAAATCCGTGCCAAAAATGCAGTGAATTCATGATGTGTCTTTCTCCCAAATTCTAAGGCAACAAAAAAATATTTTGATAAGTAAAAGCAGAAACCTAGATCTTTATTTACAAATATAAAAATGTATGATTGTAATGTTTTTTATATTTGTGAGCCATCAATCCAACTTGACAATTTTCACCATTTTGCGAAATTACGGAAAATGTCCCTAAAATAGCGGGAAAAAGCAAACAAGCGGCCATGTTTTGATTCATTTCAATGCTTTTTGCAGTTTGCACAATTGATGATCTAAGTAATTACAAAAATAAAAGTGTGTGATGTTTACATTTTAGATGAAGAATTTGCCTTTGAAATACGGCAATGTGGGTCACGTGACACATGCGATAATATTGTAATACAGAGTCCGTGTGTTTATAATTCTTGAGGAGTATTTAAAAAAAAACATTTTCATGTTTCATTCCAGTTTTATCTTATCTTAAAATCATATGGGAAGTCCGACCGCTTGTTATTTTACTTTTTTTTTACTACACCGCAACTTTTAGGCCCTTTTATACTACGTCGGTTACAGATGAAAAAAAAAACGGAAAGGTCCTTATTTGTTTGCAGTAAAAGTAAAGCAATGATCAAGTAAGATACAAATTCAATATATTTAGACCATTTTGCTTTCCGCCGACATCATTTTGGTTACGCGGTGAGAGGATTGCGTGACACGCACCAGATACCAAGTGCATTTCCCACGCTTTTCATGGATAATCATGCCAGCAGACAATTCGTAAAAAAGGAAGACTTTAAATGTGTTTGTTCTTTTCAGAAATATTCTAAGAAGGCATGCAACCTTTCTGCTCAAAGCAAGAGTGCTAGATCTATTTGTACTGTAAAGAATTGTTCCAGTAGCACAAAAGGGCACTTGTGTGGTTGTTTTAAAACCTCCCGTGAAGGAGTCGAGGAAGACGGCAACTTATGTTTGGCCCGCGTTGGGTTGTTCGACGAGTGCAGAGAAGATTTCACAATTTTCCCCGAGCACAGGAACGAATTTGGCTTGGGAAGGCGGCCAAGTAAAGTTTGTAAATATCCCGAGCATCATACATACATACATATAGTGGCTCGTCCCCTCTACGGGGCTTTTCAGAGTCACTTTTTTACATACAACATACAACATACAATATAGTTAAGAATCCCAACTGGTGGGAGGCAGACCAGTTGGCTATTTACAAGGATGATCGAGGAGTTGAACCAGGTACTTACTCAGAACAACACCAGGTAGTGGCCAGAGCGGGATTTGAACCCGGGTCACCGCATTGAAATACCGCGCCCTAGACCACTCGGCCATCCTGCAAACAGAAACCGTATAGAGGGATATCCATGGAGATTTCGAGAAAATATACTTACAATTCGGTTTGCTTTGCGAGACTGGACAAGGTAACTCATATAATAATGTATTGTCGGAATACCGGCTACATTTTAAAATGAACACAGCATGTTCGCTCAAAGCATGGTTATGATGGTTACAACAAAAGACAAGCTGCATGTTACTGAGGAAAGCCCGTGCGCAGACCACTGCCAGGCGTATGCGCTGTCTTCCGACGAGAAAGACTTCCAAACCACTTGTACGCAACAGCACAATTTTTATACTATTTGCATTTAGTTAAAAGTTTACTTGCTGTAATTATTCCGATTCCAAAAAGTTTCGTGCCAGCGGTAATCCTCTGATAATAACACCCTGATGCCTTGGGTACCCTGTGGTACTAATACTGTCAAAATAAAGATGGCGGCGGTTCACTTTTATTCAGTAGCACTCCAAGTTGAATTTGTTTCATCAGGTACATTTTATAAACCTAATATTTTGTATAAAAATATAATATGAGCTCAGAATGTCTTCCATCAGAATCAGCAATATGTTTTACCAGATGTCAATAGATGTCATAGTCCCCCAATGTCATTCGCTCGTCATCGTAAGCAAAATAACGACACAAAATATCTGTTTCGCATGGCTATACGTACGTAGCTTCACATAGATTTTATCACATCTATATATTCCTAAACAAATAAACTTTATGGAAATGGAGTAATTTTGAGCAGAAACATGGCCGCATCCAAGATATTTTAAGCGATTTTCACTAGAAATTCGAATTATGAAAAATCTCATTTTTTTTTAGGTTTCTCAATTTCATGAATGCATTAATATTTTCAAACATGGTTATCGCATCCTCTTCAAATTTAGTTGACTAGAATAAGTATGCTATTCATTTTAAACTTGCCAAGATTCTTTTCTGCCCCGAATCGTCTCTGAGCAAGTTGTAAACTTCACGAGCGAATTTACAATAGTTTTACTTAAAATTGTGTGTCATTTCACTCGGACCACTGTATCTCGTGAACTGCTCGAACTTTCGGAAAAACATTTGGCAGGCTTTTAACTTGGACTAATACCAGTCTGTACACAAAATAGTATCAAATTCTGGAGGATACCATGTGGACTCAAATTTTCATATTGCATGGATCTCATGTGGACACGTTCTTAAGGGTTCTGTCCTCGTGTACCGGTGCAATAGAGACGATACAAAAGACCAAACAATACATTGGAGCTAAACAATGACTCCAAAACAAAGAAAATACAATGGTTATTCCCTTGTGTACCGGTATACGAGGACAGAACCTAATTAAGGTACCATCTTCACGTTTTGCCGGCCTTCATCTGAAAATTTATTAATACCCACAGGCCAAGTATTTGCATACGTGTCGTAGCTTGTAACCAAATGCAAACTTTGATCTCCACTGCCAGGTCCACTACCAGGATAATTGTTAAATATATCACCCAACCAATGATTTCTTCCCCCGTTCCACCTATAATCAGCATTATTAGGTAAACCAAATTCACGACAAAGCGCATGATAACTCACTTTATTATAAGGGTTGTTTGTCACATTAAATACTGGATCATCCGGTAATGGCACACTCAACTCATATAAGATTCTTCTAATAATAAAATAAATGTGGAACTTCACAAAGCTATTTATCACTTTAGGGTAATCCATACTTTCAAAGGGACCCATGCCACAACCAAAAGTCGCACACCAAACAGCAAAATTTAACTGTTGGGGTCAATAATTAAAGTCCGGACCGTTTAACCGCTTGTTGCTCTGTCTTGCACTTTTAAAAGTTGCCATTTGGGACTTGAAAACATTCCTCATCTGCGCAGCAAACTTTTGATTTTTTGATACGTGTATGTCCAACTTGGTTAACAATTCAGTGATATCAGCACTTCATTCCTCGTAACTGACAGCGGGTATGGGATATTTCTTATCGGTGATGGACAAAACACCGACCCCCAGTCCATGGACTACCTAGTGGACTACCCAAGTTCATTGTTACAGTTTAATTATTCAAAATGGCGGCTGAAGGCCACGTGGAAAGATGAGTGCCATTTTGAATTATTATCCTGGAACAATGAATTAAGGTAGTCCACTGGGTAGTCCATTGGGGTAGTCCTTGGACTGGGGGTCAGTGTTTTGTCCATCACCTTGGTTATCTGTGAATTTCAAACTGTTCGGGAAAGATTCCTTCGTTGTTAAAGCAACACCAAGATCCTTATCTAGTTTCCTCAGTCTTATTTTCCGGGCTTAAATCATCTCTCCGCATTCTCCTCGATAAATCATCCCCGCTCATCACTGTAAGCCTATTATATGTCCAGTAGACGCTTCCGCTATAATTATCATCCACGAATTTAAACTTAGTCTTATTATATGACTTGCTCCGTGAGCGGGCAAGATGAATCGAATCTCGCGCTGTGATTGGCTACCCGAACTGGCAAGATGGAGCTAGGTTGCCCGCTCGGGATAAGGGCTTTGTCCCGCAAGGAAAATTCATCCAATAAATCCTTTATTGACCAAGCTTGTTCGGTCAAGATGGCTGGATATTGGCCTCGTTCTTTCTTTGCGTGTTTATGGACCTCGACTTCGTCTCGGTCCATAAACACGCAAAAAAAAGAACTTAGCCAATATCCAGCCATCTTGACCTCACGCTTGGTCAATAACCCATATATATCAACCTTTGCGTAACGCCTCCAAAATTCCATCACTAAGTCAGAAGTATTACCTGTTTTCCGTCTTCTGCTTATCGTCAACTTCTGGTATAATTCTCATTTCTAGAGAGTGATTGAACGAGACCAAGATCCACATTTAGTTTAGACATCAATTCGGCGCTAAAATGTTTTGTCAATTGATCTGGAGTCGGATGGACATTGCTCATGATATAACGCCTATTTTGATCCTCATGCCACTTAATGTAATGAATTGACCCTACTGAAACTACACTTGTACAAGTTGGTTAAATCAGCCTTAGGATATTTATTTATGAACTGATCATCCCATATTCCCATCTTTATCTTTTAAAGTCAGATGTTTTTAATATTTCCATCATTTTAAGTCCTTAGGTATTTCTCGCACCATGTCTTTCCATACACCCGTACGTTTTAATCTCACTCTTATCTTTTGCATTATTATCTCGAATATTCCGTTTCATCTTGTTGTATTATCCTTCTTCAACCAATATACGTGTAAATTCTGCTTCTGTGATCTTATCATCGTTTAAGGCCCGTTAAATCATATTTTTTTAATTTATTCACTTTTGATCTTGCCAATTGGGCTATTCTAGAAAACACCAGATCGAGGTCGTACTAATCACTTCAAATAATCCCCCGACTGCACCAACTGGTACCCAAACTGCCGCGCCAAATCCTGTTTATGATAAGACTAGTCCAGTCGCGGATAGTATTATGGAAGTTCCAGCCGTGGACTCCACCGCTAGTTTTCTAAGCGTGTTATATTTCTCTCTTGTACTTCTATAGTGATCGGTTTCACATTCAAGACGTTGCAGTACATCACGTGCATGTCTAAGCCTGAAATTGACTCCATTAGCTTCTGGCATTTAGAATGACCAGTTAAGAACTTTTTAAAATATTATAGCCGTTTATGGGTTGTCTAATTAGATCCGCTCTATCTTGGGTGATTTGTGATGAATTCAGACTAGTTAATAATCCCATGCCTGAAATTAAGAGTGTTGTCCATAAATACGAAGCTTATTATCTTTTTACATCCTTCGTTAGTATACTTAAGACTTGCTTCATTATTTTCCAGAAGTTCTAAAGCAATACATTTGGTGCAGCAGTCGTCCATTTATATAGATTGGTCTAATCACCTCTAAATTACTTATTCTTACGTTTAAATTGCTCAGCGGCAAGTATGACCAAAGCAACTATTAGCATTTTTGGCGAAGAATCCAACGACTTCACTTGCTATTCTAAACAGGAAACTTGCAATAGCGCCTATTAATCCAGGCAGTACGTACTTCACCAATGTTTTATCCAAGTGCTTTAAGACCATTGCCTACTCCTTTAGCGACTTTAGTCAAACCAGATTTTAAATGACTCACAACGACTCCGATAACAACACCAATACTACTGAATATAGCAAAAGCAGTGAAACCATATTTCTTAAAGATTCGTTTGACTCGATCTCTTAATGACATTCGATCTCTTATGTCTTCATTTTCCCTTTCAAGATCATCAATCTCATTACTTTGTTCCTCTATATCCCGGTCGATATTTTCTACTGCATTTCTTTCTTCTGGTGTTAAAGGTCTTTCATCTGGAGGCCGCCATGGAGTAGCACCACGTAAAACCTTACCTTCAAAGAAACAAATTCGAGGTTATACGCATTTTTCCCCGTCAGCTTTTAGCTCAGATCTTTCACAGATTTCTTGGGATTCCCTTTGGACAAGCAATGAATCAAATGTTGATCGGATGTTTTCAAAGTTACATAATTCATTAAATAAACTTATAAATAAGCATGCTCCTCCTAAAATGATATCTAAACGCCAATTTAAACAATTCTTAAAACCCTGGATAACAAAAGGTTTGCGGAAACCTATTAAGATTAAAAACTCTCTATTCCAGTCAGGAGACACTAAAACTTACAAACTTTGTAGAAACAAAATTTTAAGTATTTCACGTTTGAGTAAGAATATTTATTTTCAGGCGTTTTTTACTGAAAATATTAAAACTATGAAAGAAACCTGGGCTGGAATAAATTCCCTAATTCGCCCGAATAGTCGTAACTCGAAAGCAATACTTGAACTTAAGCAACTAAATGGTCAACTGACTCGAGACCCCTTACAATTGCCGAATGTTATTAATGGTTATTTTTCCACTGTTCGACCAAATCTGCATAGCATCTGTGATCCGCACATGAAATCGCCATTTTTCTGACTACTTGCCTCCGCGTGATTATTCGGATTCTTTCATTTTTTAATCCAGTAACTGAATCCGAAGTTGAGTCCAAAATTTTGTTGTTACCTCTTAATAATACCAGTGGACTATATTCTTTTCCATCAAAACTGGCAAGGCACTATCTAAACCCATCGCTAATTTAATCAATCATTCAGTGCAACTAGGTAAAAATCCTTCTCAGTTAAAACATGCTTACATTATTCCTGTTTATAAATCTGATGATCCAACGGATCCTGGCAATTATCGTCCCATTTCTCTACTTTCTATTTTTAATCGCATTTTCGAAAAACTAAGGTATAAACACCTTACAGCTTTCATTGATAAAAATCAGATTTTATTATTACGGTTTCCGCGAGAAGTATTCCACTCAACACGCAGTTCTTGATATTGTTCACGGGTGGATCCAGAGTAGTTAACAACTATTCACCGAAGTGGAGGTGGCTAGTGGTGGATATTTACCGAGCCGCGAAGCGGCGAGGTAAATATCCACCACTAGCCACCGACACTGAGGTGAATAGTTGTTTTAGTATATACTAAAACAGTGAGATAAGTGAACACAAAAAAAGAAAAGGGCTTCGAAAATGGAGGACTTCCCAAATGACAATCCAACGCAGCGCCGATCGCCGTTAGGGATTTTTTGTTGTAATTACTGCCGTACGTCTCGTTTTCTCGCTGAGAGAAAAAATTTTGTTTAGTTCTAGTGGCGACATTTCATCAAATGGAGTTGCAAACCCTTTCTGTATTTGAAAGCATTCTGTAAAAAATATAATTCAACTTTGGTTCTCAAGTAAACAAGCGACATCAAATATGGTTATGCAAGATTAATTTGCATTTGTAAACAAAACCTTTCTCGTTGCTTTTTACCGCTAAACTTCGGGTTAAAAACATAAGCCATTACCTCTGAACACGGCCAAGCCAAATTTAGTCGCTTTCTTGGAGTTTTCAGGGACTGCTTCGTTGTTAATTTGGATGATTTCTTCGCTTGTCATACATACAAACCGGGCCGCCATATTCGCGCGGCAGAGCGAAAAATTCGCAAGTTGCTCGGAGGTAAATAGCACAGGATATTCGGAGTTTGACGAGCCAATCAGAGCGCGCCTTCAACGCTATCCACTGTTTTAGTATATACTAATTCAAGTTATTTCCAGAAATCACTCACATGTTTCCGAACCTGCGTTTGTTATTTCTCGGGTTCTTTCTTGTAGCTCAAGAAATCAATTATCCTTCTTGTTGTAGTGTTAATCATGAAATAAAACAAAGAAAAAAGCGTGGAATCTCGTTATACCGTCAATTACATAATAAATCCAGTCCTTCCCGAACGAATTCGACGAGTTTCCGTTCGCACGCTTTCGTCCTTTTCCGAGACTTCCGAGAAACTGAACACGAAAAAATTCGTAGGCTCGACTGTACAGAATTTGCACGCAGTAGGTGGGACTGGACGGTTTATGGATCTTTTCACAAATTACTCAGAACCCTCTATTGTCTTGTGAACTACTCAAACTCGGTTGTGATTGGTTATCCAGGACGCAAAATACCGTGCAAACTGCTGACAATCGTATATAAAGGGAACCCTCTCCCTGAAAGTCCCTTCGTTTGTTCTTGTTCCGATTAGAGTGCATCGTTGACTTACGACGGAGGAAGACAGAGGAATTTAAATTATTTATTACACCCATTTTAAAATCACTGGTGATCCCTGCAATTTGATTGGCTCATAGCAGTGTGATTTATTCATAAATTGCACTATTTTTTGCTCTAAATCGCATCATTTTTAAAAAGTTACTTTTCTTCAAAAACCAGGCTTCCTGAAGAGGGTCAATAAATAAGTAGTATTGACAAAAAAACTGTGATTTCAAAATGAGTGTAATAAAGTGGTAATTGAACTTCGTGTCGTGCAATTTTGGTCTGAAATCATACTTGTGATTTCAAATCGAACTCGCGCTATGCGCTCGTTCGATATTTGAAATCACGCGTACGATTTCAGACCAAATTGCACTCCACTCAGTTCAATTACCATTATAAATTATGGTTCGAGGCGTTCCAGTTTGTCGGAAGGAGGACTGTTCTAAGTATGACGTTGGCTTGGTTTTCAAGGAAATCAGCTCATATTCGGACCAGGACAAGTGCAAGTTCATAGAAAATGTATGGAAACCAGGTGAGCTATTTGACTTCCCAGCGTCAGTGGATTGTTAGAATTCTAGCGTCATTTTGTGTGGAGCTGGCTGAAAAGATTTCCCTGACTAGAATAGTCTAAATGTGTCGATGGTGCATTTTGTTTACCGTGTGTTTGTTTTGGAGTCCAGTGTGGGCGAAATACGAATAAAGTAGACAATTTGTACAGGTCTCCACTCGCACTTTTGACGTCCGCCATTTGACGTTTTACCAAACAGGCGAGCGGGAAATGTGAGATGCATAATTTTGCAGAGATCGCAATGGAGAATCTTGCGAGAAATGAAGCGGTCCCAATTAATCAGGAGATCAAAAACTTACTACAACAGCAAATCAATAGAAATCGCGAAATTCCAAAATCCCTTTTTAAAAAAAATGAATTTAAAATAATAATGTGTGTCGAACATGGTGGATTGATGGTATGGACCGAATCGTAGAGCTTCTTCACCAAGTTGTGGCTACACTTAAAGACATTTCAATGAACAGATTTACTCCTAGCCATGGGAACTGGAATCAAAACAGTAGAAATGATACACAAGCCTTAATTAATGCAATCATATTTCCTTTATTGTTACTCTTGTTATTGTGAGACACATTTTAGACTTAACCAGACCGCTCACAGTTAAGCTACAAAAGAAAACAATGGATCTTTTCAAAGCAAGAGGAAACTGTTCTGTTAAAATCAGCATTAACAGATAAGCAAACTGACATTGATACCAAGCACCATGCTCTAACAAGACTTGTTTCAGTACAGCCAAGCATGCCCAGGATAATTCAGAGGCAAGTCCACAGAAACAATGTACCAGCCCCAACCCCTGAAAACTATTACAGGATCAATTTAACAACAGATTTCCTTAACCATGCTCTTGCACAACTGGACAGCAGATTTGAAGATGATGTTTTTGTGTGCTACAAATGGTTTTCAGTGATTACTTCTATTTTGTTGGCTACTGACCCCATTTGGAAGGACAATGTTAAGGAATTTTGTAGCAATTACAGACAGGGTATCCCTAATTATGCAGGTTTACCAGCAGAGCTTTTTTTGTGGGAAAGAATGTGCAAGGGCAAAAATGATAGAAGAGAAGACATCCCTGACAGCATAGAGGCCACCCTGGAACAAATTGACAAGGATGCTTCTGTGAATATATATACTGTTCTTCAAATCCTCATGACCATTCCCATTTCATTGGCATCTTATGAAAGGTCCATCTCAACCCTCCCAAGTCTGAAGACTTATTTGAGAAGTACAATGGTTCAGGATAGACTGAATGGATTAGCACTGATGCGTGCCCATAGAGAAATGGAATTAGACCTTATTTATTTGCTAATTTACATCCCAGAAGAATGAGGATAGAAAATATTTTAAATGAATTATTTTGTACCAGGCAGTCACTAGTGTTTCTAGAGTATTTGTGGGTTATGTTCCATCAGGATTGATGTGATCCTTAAACTGATGGAGAACCGTACAGTACATAACTGATGTCTGTGGTACAATTGTATTGATACTTATATCTGGGCAAAAAAAGAACATTCTTCAAAAGTTTTCCGTTACTTTTCCACTGCCATTGGGTGTTCATTTAGGTTAAATGGCTCTTACATATTCTTTCAGTCTGAGCTCATTGGACGACATTACCATTGGGTGTTCATTAAGGTTAAATGGCTCTTACATATTCTTTCAGTCTGAGCTCATTGGACCACATTATTTTATACACTGATCTTTTAAGCTGAAAAAGGCAAGTATGATTCCAACTTTGCAGTTTTGCTGATACATTTTTGTAACAATGATGTTGCTTAATATTCACTAATTAATCTTGATACTCTTTTCCATCCATTCGCACAATGAGTTGACTGAGCTGATTCCCATTGGAGAGTTATTTGCACCCTCACAAGTATCCAAGACAAAGAAAGGCAAATTTCTAGACAAAAAAGTTCTTTATATAGTCAAAAACAGTATAACTCTATGGCTTAGTTTAATGTAAATACACAAAAATGATTTTTTGTGTAGAATTATGCCTTTCTGAGGAGGTGCTGTTAATGTGTCTGAATGACTTAAATTGCTCTCAGAATGCAGGAAAATTGCATTCTTAGAGCACAAAATTTCAAATTTTCTTGGGGGAGCAAGCCCGCAAACCCCCCTAGTTAACTTGGGGCAAATCACTCATGTACAATCCTGGATACAGCGGCTCGAAGAGCCGCAGAGCGGAGCCCCATAACTACCGTGCGAGGATAGAAATTGAGAAAACCATGCGTTTGAGTTTTCATGGTCATCGTGGCTAGCGGCATGGCTCGCGGGCGCGTGCGCCTAGCGACGACGACGACGACGACGTTGCCCCAACATGGCGGCTATAATCATCCGGGATATTTAGAAGGTCTTAAACCGAAACGAGGCTTTGTGTTTCGCGCGCTTTTCGCGGCTTGCCGCGGCTACACAACCTACAGCCAGCAGTCTACAGCAGTCTGCAATGTTTTGCTGAAGAAACGGATTTTTCATAGCGGTTTTGGAGGAAAAATTTTCTTCCTACAAGTTTTCAAGCGTTTTTGGAGGGACATAAACATAAAGCTGAGTTCTTCCTACAAGTTTTCAAGCATTTTTGGAGGGACATAAGCATAAAGCTGAGTGTCTATTTTTCATTTGTTAAAGAGCTGCCTAGCTGCTTTTGGTGTTGCTTTAAGACTATTATAATTTTGCTGACCAGGTAATGGTTCTTCCGTTGAGTCGTGAGCTAGATGTTTTTTTTTTTGACGATTTATTTCAGCTATCGAATCTTCTTTAAGTAGTTGCGTACACCAGGCGTATTTAATAACTTTAGTGACAGCATTTTCAATGTGTGAGGGTCTGTGTGAGGAGCTCCGCTTTTAGGCTTGCCTAAATGTATTTAATATTTGTGCGGCCGTTCTCAATCGACACAAATTGAATGTAGAGTTTTACAGAAAAGAAGAGTGACTTGTGGCGTCCCACAGGGCTCCGTACTTGGCCATTGTTATTTCTGCTGTATTAATGATATTTATAACGCCTCTAAGAAATTTAAATTTCATCTGTTTGCCGATGACATCAATCTTTTGTATGACGACAAAAATCTTGTGTTTAGAAACTATAATGACAGCAGAGTTGTCAAAGGTTTGGGATTGGCTAAATGCAAATAAACTAACGCTTAATGTTAAAAAGTCAAACTTTGTTATTTTTCACCCAAAAGGAGGAGAGTTAATCATCAAGTTAAAATAAAATTAATAGGCAACAATACTGACTCTTCTACTTATCTTGAACTTATCTTGAACAGAAAGTATATGTGAAATATTTAGGAATTTTGATTGATAGTCACCTCACGTGGAAACTAAATATTGACTATGTCACTACCAAAATTAGTAAAACCATTGGCATCATTGCGAAATTAAGGCATATTCTTCCCCAAAGTATTCTTCTCAACCTTTATGGATCCTTAAATCTTTCCGTATTTGTCTTATGGTCTTGTAGCGCGGGGTCAAGCTTCTAAATCAAATTTATACAAGATTTTGATGCTACAGAAACGTGTCATACGCCTTGTTTAACTCATCCCGTATAGAAATCATTATTTTCCTTTTTTGTGTTATCTAATATCCTACCGATTGAGCTACTCTACTTTGAAACAGTCTCCGTCTTCATGCATGATGTTTCGAGTAATACTGCACCGGAAAACCTCTGCGACGCATTTACTCGTTCCGAACAAATACACTCACACAACACCAGATCAGCCTCTGCTGGAAATTTTTATGTTAAACCGTCTCGTTTAAACCTCATGCGGAATTCTGTTGCTAGATTTGGAACTGTTTTGTGGAGTTCTCTGAGTACAGTTACACGTGAACTTATTCGCAAGCAGTTTAAGAGAAAAATCCGTAGTACGCTTATGAATATCATCGCTGCTGAGGATAATTACATGGATTCGGCATCTCTTGATCAAAAAATACGCGGTTTATGACATGTCTTCCTGTCTTAATTGCTCCTTATGCCTGAAATAGCTAATTTTGTATGTTTATGTATCTATTTATTGCTGGCGAGCCTTAGCGAGACAGCACACTATTTAAGAGGGTCAGCGGTGTTCCATATCATATGAGCGGTGAAAAATCTCGATTTTTCGGAAGTCAGATTCGGGGCATGCGCAGTTTGGCGTTTTCGTTGTGTGACGTCACAATGATTTCTTCTGCACATTTCTTCACAATTCACGTCTTGCAGGCGGGTGAAAAGTTCGGAAGAGTTGAAAGGGAAGGGTTTTTCCTTATTTCGATTGCCTACATGTTTCTAAATGCCCGGGGGAAGTATTCATCAAGGTCACGATCAGTATAGTGATGAATCGCGAGGACGACAGGAAGTTTTTATGAGTTTTTCTGCCTTACTATGCGACCAGTTGAGGCCAATTCAGCAATGAAGGTGTGAAGAAATCGATCGCGTCTTGCTTCATGAAAATGATTTGTTCTTCAATGCACTTCAAATGGGGCAATCGCCAGATAAGGAGACTTGCTCTCTGAGTAAATTACCGCCTTCGGAGATATTCGTGAGAGGTCAATTGGAAAACAGATCTGTCGTTGAAGTGAGTTCAGAGTGCATCAAGGGGAAGCACGAGGTTACTAGCTCGCCCGTTGAGGCTAAATCTTTGACCGTTGAGTCAAAAAGTCTGTCGCCCGTTGAGGCAAAATATTCGACCGTTGAGTCACAAAGTGGATCGCCCGAGGAGGCACAACAGTCGACCTTAGAATTTATGCAACTGTTTTGTTCCCAGAATGAACTGGACTTCTTTGTTATTGTTATTACTTTCTTGAAGTCACTTTTACCTTAAATATCTGAGAAGTGTTTATACCAAGATCTTACAGTTACAGTTACGCTTAAATGTCATAATGAATGTACCGTTATTCTCTGAATTAAATTGTTCATTCTTTTCTAATACTGATGTCGCAGTTTCAATTGTGTCCTAACAGTATTTCACACCCTTCACACTACATACACTTCTCTTGAACTCAGAACTTCCCTTTAAAAATAGCACGATCGGATTATTTCTGCGATAATATTTTGAACTTCTTTGGCCTTGTTCAGGTTATTAATTTACCTACACGTCAAGATGCTATTTTGGATTTGGTTATATCTAACCGGCCGGAGAATATTGTTGGCATCAAGATCTGTGATGGTATTGGATCCTCGGATCACAATATCATAACTTTTGAACTTCGTTACAAGATCACTCGACCGCCTCAACCTTCAAAACATGTATACGACTACAAAAATGCAAATTGGGAAAATTTTCGTCTTGAATTGTCAAATGTCCCATGGGATACTATATTGAATGATGATAATACTAGCATAGATGATATGTGGTACAATTGGAAGTCTGTTTTTTTCAAAGCTGTACATAATAATATTCCATCGAAGACCATAAAATCGAAACAGAATGTTCCATGGATTACGTCAGAAATCCGCAAGCTACTCCATAAAAGAAAGCGCCTATGGAAAAAAGCTAAGGCCACTAATCTGGAAAGTGATTGGAAGAAGTACAAAATGATGAGGAATAAAGTGAAATCTGAGCTGAACAAAAGTTATTACGAACATGTTCACACATTAATTAAATCGAAAAATCCGAAACGTTTTTGGTCTTTTATAAAGTCAAAAACAAAGAGTAAATCTATCCCCGTAACTATGAAATGGGACGACATCAATGCATCTTCAGCCAAAGAAAAAGCCGAGCTATTTAATAACTTTTTTGCATCAATTTTTTCTTCTCAACCTGATCCAAATATTGATGATACTCAATCACTCAATTTTCACACCGATGCCATTGCAGATCTTGAATGCTCTAGTTCTGATGTCGAGAATCTATTACTTGGACTTAACGTCAATAAAGCCACTGGTCCTGATGGTATAACGGCACGATTGCTCCGTGAGGCAGCTCCTTCAATCTCTAGCTCATTTTCACGCTTGTTTAACATCTCTCTGAACAGAGGACAATTGCCACGTGAGTGGAAGCGTGCTAATGTCACTCCAGTGTTTAAAAAAGGCGAAAAAGAACTTGTTACTAATTATCGACCAATTTCTCTAACATCTTTGGTTGTGAAGATCCTGGAAAAGATTGTCTCAAGGCATATTCTATCCTATTTGGAAGATCGTATTCTTCTTAGTCCTCATCAATATGGATTTCGGGCTGGCCTTTCGTGTACATCCCAACTCATCCATCTATTCCACACTTGGGCGTTAGCACTAGACAAGGGAAAAACAACTGACGTTATCTTCTTGGATTTCGAAAAAGCGTTCGATTCGGTTCCTCATCGTGATCTTATCACAAAGTTAAGGCAATATGGAATTCATGGTCAAATACTTGGGTGGCTGAATGATTTCTTACAAGAGCGTTACCAACGTGTTGTTTTGGAGGGTGAAAGTTCGAATTGGACAAAGGTGTCATCAGGAGTACCTCAGGGAAGTATTGTTGGACCAATGTTGTTTCTGTTGTATGTTAACGACATTCCTGAGAATTTGTCTTGTGCCAGCGAAATGTTCGCAGATGACACACTATTGTTCAACTCTGGTAAACCTTCTGATGTCTCTCGTCCACTTCAAGAGGGTGTATCACAAATCTCAAATTGGTGCAACAGATGGCTCTTGAAAGTGAATGCTACTAAATGTAAAAGTATGAGAATCACTAGATCTAAAACTTCAACACCATGCACTTATAATATCAACGCGTCTCCATTAGAACATGTAAATACACATAAACATCTTGGCGTCACCCTATCTTCAGACCTGTCTTGGAGACCACATGTACTTACAGTTGCTGCTAAAGCTAATAAAATCCTGGGCTTATTAAAGCGTACTTTTGGAAAATGTTCAGAAGCCATAATTACCGGTTACAAAACTATGGTACGCCCAATTATTGAATACGCATGTCCAGTTTGGAATCCTCATCAACAATACCTATCCGATAAACTTGAAAGAATCCAAAGGAATGCCTCAAGATGGATCTTAGGTAGTTCTGTTGAGTACGATGATCGTTTAAGATACCTTGGGTGGCCGAGTCTTCATACTCGTCGTGACTTTCTCAGTTTAGTTCAGTTATTTAAGTTTATAAACGGACTCTCTAAAGTCTCTCTAGATAATTATCTATCGTTTTCAAAAGGACGTACTAGGGCTAATCATGATTTTAAAATATGGACACCTTATGCACGGACTAATATATTTAAATTTTCATTTTGGATTAGATATATTAACTCATGGAACGATCTACCAGAACACTTAGTCCATTGTACATCGTTAAATAAGTTTAAGAAAGGTCTTGCTGAACACCTGTTTAAGAAATCATAATCATTTTAATCATAGTTATATCATATATATTTATTTTACTTTTTATGATTGTATTTATATTTTCTTAGATATTTTATTACTTATATTATATTTTAATTGTTATTGGGGGCTGCCGCTTATGAGGATTTAGTTCTTCCCTGGCAGCACCCTTTTTGCAGTTTTTCATGTTTATTTTAGCAAATAAAGTTGTTATAAATAAATAAATAGATAATTGTAGAAATGTTCCACAAACACGCTTTGAAAACACACCAAAGCGTTAGAGCATAAATAAACAGTTGCCACCATATCTCCTTCCAAATACCACCATCTTTTTACTACGGTAGTATCCAGAGGATCTTGAACTAACCTAATTTTCTGCTTACCCCTCCTCCATTCCAAACCACTTCCCCTCGCCAGCACTCACTTTCACATTGAGATTTCTAGTTTATTTTATTTACTTAAGTATTTATTCATGTGTTGTATTAACCTTTTCATTTATTTACGGGTTAGAGACTGAAATGAGTGGTTTGTTTACAAATACACGCACTTGCTGGCTGTAAAATGAACTCGAAATTGTCAATTCTGCACTCAGCTTCGCTTCGTGCAGTATTGACAATTTCTCGTAAACAAACCACGAATTTCAAGTCTCTAACCCTTTTAATATTCAATCTGAGTTCAATGAAATACAAAACTTGCCATTTTGATGCCAGCCGTTGTGTGATGGCATGATGTATTCTCATTAGTGCACGGTTACTAGGTGATGACGTGACGTATCACAAAATCACGTGATTGAGTTTAGCCAATCACGCGCATGGATTTAGTACATTGAATGAAGACTAAATATTAAAACGTGTTATAGACTCTTAATAAATCGCCGCGATTAGCCTGTGCTATTTGCTGATAGTCAATTCAGTATTTTAACGTCGCCATTTAAGTTATCTTTCTGTTTCTTTGTTTAGATGAGGTATTTTCAATCATTGTAAACCACTTAAATATGAAATAAAGTTGTTGTAGATGGTGTATTAGTAGGTGTTGTATTAGAGGATTTAGTATTAGTAAACGACATATTAGTAGATTGATCAGTAGATGACGTGTTAGTAGATTTAGTATTAGTAAATGATGTATTGGTAAATTGATCAGTAGATGGCGTATTAGTAGATTTAGTATCAGTAAATGATGTATTGGTAAATTGATCAGTAGATGGCGTATTAGTAGATGGCGTATTAGTAGATTTAGTATCAGTAAATGATGTATTGGTAAATTGATCAGTAGATGGTGTATTAGTAGATTTAGTATTAGTAAATGATGTATTGGTAAATTGATCAGTAGATGGTGTATTAGTAGATTTAGTATTAGTAAATGATGTATTGGTAAATTGATCAGTAGATGGCGTATTAGTAGATGGCGTATTAGTAGATTTAGTATCAGTAAATGATGTATTGGTAAATTGATCAGTAGATGGTGTATTAGTAGATTTAGTATTAGTAAATGATGTATTGGTAAATTGATCAGTAGATGGTGTATTAGTAGATTTAGTATTAGTAAATGATGTATTGGTAAATTGATCAGTAGATGGCGCATCAGTAGATGGCGTATTAGTAGATTTAGTATCAGTAAATGATGTATTGGTAAATTGATCAGTAGATGGTGTATTAGTAGATTTAGTATTAGTAAATGATGTATTGGTAAATTGATCAGTAGATGGTGTATTAGTAGATTTAGTATTAGTAAATGATGTATTGGTAAATTGATCAGTAGATGGTGTATTAGTAGATTTAGTATTAGTAAATGATGTATTGGTAAATTGATCAGTAGATGGCGCATCAGTAGATGGCGTATTAGTAGATTTAGTATCAGTAAATGATGTATTGGTAAATTGATCAGTAGATGGCGCATCAGTAGATGGTGTATTAGTAGATTTAGTATTAGTAAATGATGTATTGGTAAATTGATCAGTAGATGGTGTATTAGTAGATTTAGTATCAGTAAATGATGTATTGGTAAATTGATCAGTAGATGGCGCATCAGTAGATGGCGTATTAGTAGATTTAGTATTAGTAAATGATGTATTGGTAAATTGATCAGTAGATGGCGCATCAATAGATGGCGTATTAGTAGATTTAGTATTTAGTAAATGATGTATTGGTAAATTGATCAGTAGATGGCGCATCAGTAGATGGTGTATTAGTAGATTTAGTAGTATATTGTAATTTAAGTTCGCTAAATATATTTATAGCTTGCAATAAAACATGTTCAATATGATGTTTTTGTTTTTTAAGATCCTGAATAGACTCTACTAGAATTAATGATAGACAGTACATATACTAATGCGTGAATGTATTTTATAGTAAACCAGAATAATATAAATAGCGTAATTATAATGGATTTCCACAAGGTGATTGTTCATTGTTATTAAACATACTAATAGATCATTTAAATTTTTTCCTAGATAACGGATTAGTATATTATTATTAGTCACGAAATCTAGCCTAATTTTGCAAGTTCGCCTTCAGTCTGTGAATTTATGCGGAGTCTATGCGGAGTCAGTGGAATTTAGTGACGCGATTTCATGTTATGCGTAGTTAGATGCTAGTGAGGCAATTTCAATAAGAGTAGGAAAGAAAAATGATATGGGGGTTGGATACATTTTATGTTGACTTGATGTAGAAGAGAAAAAAAGACAACATAATTTTTTCCAGAAACGGTGGAATATAAAGAAACTAAAAATGGAAGCTATTATATAAGAGGAGTTTGTATAAGTTGTGGCTCAATAAAGGTGTCGTTTATTTCATTCGAAGATTACTGTAGTGGGGAATATGTTCCATATGATGACTAGTTTTAGTCAGGATTAATTTTATGCATAGTGCCTGCGGGTTTTTGCGGAAAAAAAAGTTGATTGGAAAATTAATTTTTGTCTTGCTGACCGGCTTAGGACCCGCAGGGTACCACTACTCCATCATATTCATTCGACTTAACAGTTAATGTTGACTGCGTAAGAAACAGTTCTTCCTCAGAACTGCTTTCCCAGCAGCTTTCCGCCTTCCTTCCAAACGACAATGAGTTGACTTTCAGAAACAACTGTGTTTTTCGAGCAATATGCAAATTGACATCTACCTTGGCAAACAAACAGTCATAACGCGTTTCTGGTTGCATTTTTTATACGTCATGTCATGGTATACTCATAAAAACAATAGCTTATGTAGCCTTTACCTTGAATAAAAACATCCATTGAACGCCATCAAGTGACTGATTTATTCTTTTCCACAATAAAAACAAAATACATTCCGTGAAACAATTGCAGAGAGAAAACAATGGGTTTGGATGAAGATCAGAATTTATAATAGATAGCTACCGAGGCGAGCAGCATTATTGGACGATAATGCTGCTCGCCTCAGTAATTATCTATTGCAGATCTGTGGTTTGGGTCAAATGACTGCCAGCAGTTTTGCGAGCATTAAGTTTCATTGTAATCAGAATCAACGATCAAGAACCTGTTAAAGCTTTGGGATTACAAGAGGTCCATATTAAGACTGTTAACTATAAGCGTCTAGATTACCACCTGAGTTAAGGTCAGATATTTGCTTGCCCCTGGAGAACAAGAAGGCGGCGAGAGGTGGCGTGTAACAGATCCAATTCTGAGTTAGGAGATATATGATTTATCAAGAAGTGTCCTTTCAGCTAATCAACCTGTGTTGTATTATTTACTGGATTGTCCTAAACGTGGGTTTTATCTGAAGAGCTTCAGGTTGTGCCGGAAGACACTGAATTACCACCTGATAGCGTTCTGTGAATATTGCCCTAATATAGTGGTTCTGTATGAATTTCATTATCGGCTACAACCCTCTTCTCGTAGTATGCATTTAAACCCACAGCTGTTTGGGTGTATGTTACAATATTGTGGTTATCTATAACACCACCCATTTATGCTACATAGTATCGATCCCACGTCTTGGTGTTTTGTTTCTTATTTACACCCTTATAGCTGATTTTTTGCTTCATGTTTTCTTCTTCAGCACAGTAACATTTGCTTGTCATTGCTATCATTCTTGTTAAAGGGACACTGTCACGGTTTGCGCATGCTCGCGCTGGCGATTGAAACTTGAAAAAGAAAGCCTGGCCTTTTCAAGTTCTGCATTCACAAATTCAAAACGGCGTCGACAAGTGGAGGGTCCGGACATGCAAGGTGGTAAATATAACGACTTCGGGCGGAAACGAAAAGATTGAAGACAGAGGTCAATATAAGAAAGCGTGGTTGAGAAACCCCAAGTGTATTTTTTTTGACTCCTATACAAAGAAAATACAATGGTTATTCGATTCCCTGGTGTGCCAGTGCACGAGGACAGAATCCGACTTCGTGGCGCATTTGTTGTCTCTCGGATATCGTCGAAGGTAAGACTTGCATTTATAACCGTTTGTTTTATATTCCTTGTAAAGTTGCATTTTACGTTATCAAGTTATTGTTTTTTTTTGTTTCAGGGAAAGGGAAGACATTTCGCGTGTCTCAACAGCTGCGTTTGGCGAACGAAAGCAACACGTACGTAACACGTACGATTGTTGAATATGATGGATGAATATGATGGTAAGTACTTACTTTCAGTCGTTGCAGTTCTTTTGCTTTTGCGTAGTCGTGTGTAACCTGATGTTGTAATTGCTGTTGAAGAATGAGTGTGTCGACGAGTGAAGGGGACAGAAAAATACTCCAAGGGTAATGTTGTTATTAGTGAAGCTATATATTATTTAAACTTTATTCATTAAAGTATTAGAAGCAGATATGGACGTAGATGTTCTTGACTTTGGTTAATTCTTTTTCTAGTGAGATAGACAGTCAAGTATTTGTCTAAATATTTTCAGTCCTAATTGCTTGTGTAACCAGGAGTATTGGTTATTACTAGGGAGTGGAAGATTTCGTGCGCCAATCTCATCTGAGGAATGTCGGAGGTTTGAAGACAGCTGGTTTTCCGATGCTAGTCGAAGGAAGTGGAATTGGGCGCCTAACATCTTTGAAGAATTGGCGAGAGACGAGAAATGAAGCTGTGTTAAAGGTTGATTACAGTGGCGAACCTGTGCTAATGCAACGCATCGACGAGATGTCTGACGAGGATATGGATTTTTTCTTGGCTCGATTTGTGAAGTGAGGAAGGAAGATGGAGACTACCTTGGTAAGACCATTTATGAAATGATATGTAGTTTACAATGTTATCTTCCTTTCCAACGTAAGGGACCACTATTTCTAATTGATAAGAAGAGTTTTCAATTTCGTAATTTGAATACGGCCTTAAATTGTGTCTTAAAAGAGACGGCGGGGGAAGGAAATGGTAGTATTACTAGTCAAGCAGAAGTCATAACTCAAGATCAAATGGAATATTTGTGGCAAAAAGGGTTTTTGGGAAATTACTCGCCCGAATTACTTAGAAATACTGTACTTTTTGTTTAGGGAAACTGCAATGCGTTGCGAGCAGGACAAGAACACAGAAACCAGAAACCAGAAACCAGAAATGAAGAATTCTCAGTTATCATTCCATACCGATGAGTCTGGTGCAGAGTATTTGCAATATGTGGAAGATGTAAGTAAAAGTAATAATAGAGGCCTGGCTCATTTACGAATCAAGAATAAGGTTCTTAGAACATATGAAAATGTTGAGAAACCAGAGCGCTATCCTGTGAAGTTTTACAAGAAATACATTAGTCATGTACGTTTGGACACATCAGATAATTCATTTTATTTGCGACCTTTGCCGAAACCAAAGGGAAATATCTGGTATTACAAAAAGGTTGCTGGAAGTGAAACGTTGGGAAATGTTGTTAAAAAGGTCGTGGGTAACGCTGGGTTTGATGGTCATTTCACTGACCATTCATTCTGGCGAAATTGTGCCACAGAACTTTATGATAATGGGGTACCAGAACAAGTAATTTAAGAAACTACTAGTCATCAGTCAGTAGAGGGTGTAAGAGCATATATATCTACTGTGTAACCTTAGAATATGCCTTTCAGTTCGGCCTAACCATATTTCAGCGATTCTGTGAACTGATTATACGGTTTAACAAATATGTAAACAACTTATTAGATATGCAACACAGTTATAATATATAATACTGGAAGAGTGGAAGAGTCAAAAAACCGAGTTCCTTTTTATTGTATTAAAATTCGACCAACAAATTGCGGCAAGGCAAAGTACTTAGTAGACCAGCTTCGTGGGCCTTTCCGTGGTGTATTTGAGATCCCTTTATGTGTCTCGTACGTTCTCATCTTGAGTACGCCTCTGAAATCTGGAGCCCATAATCAGTTACCATGATAAAAAGAATAGAAGGGGTGCAACGACGTGCAACTTGAGTTATGTTACCCGATTTTAACTATAATGAGCGCCTTAAACGCCGAGCAGTTAAGGACCTCTCAACCTTTTATAAACTGAAGTGCGGCTATCTTAACTCTTCATTGTATTTTAAATAAAATAACAGTAAAAATAAAACCTACCGGGGGTTTGTACTATCAGCGAATGCGAGTAACAGTGATGAGATTAATGACAATTTTCTTATCTAGTACCGATACATTAATAACCCTAGATGATTGTGCTGTATCTCGAGAATTAAAGAAACGCTCCAACAAATTCATAACTGATCTAGCCGTTACTGGTAGACATGAAGGACTCCTATGGTATGCGGCATGGTATGCAGACACGACTTTTGGAGTTCTGTCTTAACCTATATAACCTATTTGGAAGCCTGCATGACAAACCAGAAGGTTTCTCTGGTTATGGGATCGTCCAGAGATGCCATGGAGAAGGCTATTTTGGAATTTCAGATGACCGAAAAGCTTTGGAGAAGCACTTTCTGTTCAAGAATTTTCATCTTGGTTGAAGCAAATATATTTGCAATGTAGATACGGCTGACCGTATTCCACACTCTAGTGACTCTATTGTTATTACTTCGTTGGTGATTAAACCTATTGTGCGGCATAAAAAACAACATCCAAAGATCCATTGTTTTTTACCGTTTTTAACTTTGTACCTAAAGGCTTTAAAGTTACCTTCTAACCTAGCTTCAAGAAATGTGATCAGTTTGCAGATGTTATCGCTCACATCTCATGGGACTGTGTTGAGCTGGCAAGTTCCGTCAATGAAAAGTGGATGCTTTTAATGATCTGTTTATTGCATGTCTAGACAGCCATGCTCCAGTGAAAACTGTAAGGTTGAAACACAGACCCACTCCCTTCATCACTGAAGACATCAGAGAACGCATGGCATCACGGGATCGCCTACACAGACAGGCCCGGAGGTCTGGAAATTAGCAAGATTGGGCAGCATTTTAAGTGCTGCTCAAGGATGTCAAAAAGGTTTTAAGGAAGGCTGAACAAGACTTCTCTAACCAAGAAATTGTTGAGAACAAAGGAAACAGTGGCGCAATTTGGAAAACCATCCGTCGAGCACTACCAGAGAAGTCGAACCAGCGCACGCCCTACTCAAAAGATATACAAATTCTCGCAAATCAGCTCAACAAATATTTCATCTCCGTTGGGGCGAAGGCAGCGAGTGATGCAATGAACTTAGCTAGATATCACGGGCTGTCTGACAGCTTTTCACAACAAAATGTCTGTACTTCTGCTAGTGATGAAGACTTACTTGAATTCCAACGAGTGTCCAACTCGGATGTGCACGATATCATCATGTCTATGGCTCCTAACAAGGGGTGCTTCTCTAGGTACCGGCACAGATGACGTAAAACAGGGCCATACAATAAGAAATATGTTACCGAATAATTTACACACAGTGGTGAAACAGTGCGCTACGTCATCTGTGCAGGTACCTGGAGAAGGACCCCTAACAAGGCGCCTGGTTACGATAGGGTTCCCCTGCGGGTGATCAAGGACTGTCGTCCTTCTATCTTACCAACCTTAACGAGCCTTATTAGCACCTCATTTACCACATCTGTCTTTTCGCAAGCCTGGAAAAAAGCGGAAGTCGTCTCACATCCTAAAGAAGGTGACCCAGAGGTTCCCTGTAATAACCGAATTCATAGTAGTATGTTGGGAGTACTTATAGGTACACTTTCGTCAAATTAACGAATATTCTCTATAATTTAGTACCTTTCTACTGAAAAGTCTCACCCCTCATTAAAATTATCACATATTCCCCTATAATTTTTTCTCGTTAACCCCCTCGTTGAATTATATAGTATTCTCTATTAATTTTTAAGCAAGATCACAAAAAGCACTTTACTAAATGAAAAATTGAATAATTTAAAAGAAATTAAAGAAGTCAAGATAATATAAAATGTCTGAAGGAATAGTTTTCCGATTGATTACTAATTTCAGAAATCGTTTACTTGAAATAATCACTCCTCCTATGCGAAATGCAATGAGTAATGTTGTAAATCAATTTCTTAATGGAGTAAGTCGAGTTTACAACAGATTTAGAAATCAAAATGAGGAGGAAGAAGAAGGTGAAGTAGAATATTTTACAGCTGAAGAAGGTGAAGAAGAGTATTTTACAGCTGAAGAAGGTGAAGATGAAGAAACACAAATTACACTTTTGAAAAACTCTCAAATTATAAAAATTTTCAAAACAAGAGGTAACTTGAATTTTAACTTGACAAAAATTATTATAAAATAACTCCTTATATCAATAAACGGGTTAAAGTAACACAATCTTTTTCTTGTCGTATTTATCGTGGTGATGGGGAGATTACAAATTATGCCAAAACATTTGAACAAAACTCTAGATTTTTTGCTCAGTTGTCTGAAATTCGTGATTATATAGAACAATGTGAAGCAAGAAGATTATAGATCTACAAGATAGTAGCACATGGGATAAAGCCTATATGCCACCAAATATAATTTTGAAAAAACGCGGAGGCTATGAAGGTCGAGTAGAATTTATTGAAGTTACTACCAAATTAATCTTTTCAAATGAAACAAGGCTTGGTTGTGGCTCTTTACCAGAAGAATTATTGAAACGTAAGTGTATTTATGCTTTAACTAAACTTGAAGATAATCTTTGTTTTTGGAGATGTATTGCAATAGGTCAAAAGATTCATAGAGGAATTGAACAGCCAGAAAAGAGAAATACTCACAAAGCTTTGGCATTGGCGAGAAAATATTATAACGATCCAAATCTAACAATACCTGAGGTACCTCCTACACCATTAAATGAATTTGAAAGAATTGGTGAACTTCTAGATATCAATATCCTTGGTTTTCAACCAAGCAAAGATTCGGAATGCTGCAGCTGGGAATTGATACCGATGAAACAAAACAAAAACGCTAACATAACCATACATATTGGACTTTATAATAAACATTGATTTTTCATTAAAGATATTGAGCTATTTTGTATGAATTATGAATGTGCGAATTGCCACAAAACGTTGCATGTTTTTTTTGTGTGTCTGTTTATTAAATACGGCTCGCCAGAATTTCTTTAAAAATGCGTGAGAATTGCATCCTATGAAAATGCACTTTTCAGAAAATTCCAAATTCAATTTTTATCTCAGATGACGTTGTCTTCACATTCCGTTTACGAACCTCGTGCTCAACTAGTCTTCGTTTTGTCTTGATAGCCTTGAGCAGCTTGTGCTGTTATCCTGAAAAGCAGTGGTACTTCTTTTGAGCAACTTGCGCTCAATTTTACTTCCATACATCTACTCAGATGAGTAAGCTGAATAACAAAGCTGATTCTATCGTTCCTTAAGTTTTGAAATAATCACAGAACCTAAAGCGGATCCTGAAGGATTAAAATAACACAGTTTAAGTAATGGTCCCCGTAAGAACGAAAGTAAAATCAGAGGGATTCCGGCACGATCCAGAGTTAATTACAAAACAACGCTTGTCATTGAATTAGCACAAAAAAGCACCAAATTCAAATTTTTAGATTAAAATGGTTATGATATTAGTCAGTTGAAACTGATGATATAAGAACCAACATTTCCCTAAAAAGATAGTTATTAGATGCGGTTAAATGTCTGGAATTTGTATGTGGGGAAAAACAAGTTTTGCGAAAGATTTCTTCATTGAGCAAAACATAATCTGTCATGATAGGACTGGCTTCTTTTTCCATGAAAGCAAATTACTGATGATCAAAGGCCATTGGAGCGGCATGGAAAGATTATCACACCAGAGTTTCCTGGTATCGGGTTATGCTACATTCCCGCGAGACTTCCCACACGTGCGCAAGCCATACACGACCACGTTTAACCGGCTAATACAGTGCTTCTATTTCGATACTATAAACGATCATATGGCCGATAGGTATGTTTTCTTCGTTGAAGTCTATTTCTTTTATGATTTTTGGATACTCATAGCTTGATTTGCCACTTCATCAGAAAGCGAGGTGGAAAGCGACCGAGATATGATCATGCATGAGCACTGCATGACTTACAGCGTCTGAATATAAGGATTATCCAATTCGCTCCTTTTGACGCCTTTGTTATGCAGAAAAGTAACCTTTATAGGATATACGGACACAACCCTCCCACACCTAGAAAGATTGAAGGTAAAGATTTCCAGTCCATCGCCCGTAAAATCGCGGAGGTCTATGGCATCGACTCCTTCGCCGCGAATGCGCCCCTCGCTGAAAACCATATTTGCGCGTCACCTTGAGGTTGATAGCGACAAATTTCAAGCTATAAGAGCTGCCACTGAGAAGAACACGGATGGGAAACTTCGAACTGTAAAAGACGAACTCAAGGATCTGTTTACTTACAACCAGATAACATTCGTAATTGCTTGCTTATTTCGAGACATCGAGATATAAGACAAAGAAGTATCTCTAAACTCGTTCCATTAGGACAGGTCGAGATCTTATCTAATGTGCATTGCCCAACTACCCTTTCCATCGCCATCAAAAACCGCCTGTAAAGATTTTTCAGTCAGTTTGTGCACAGATTTTGTCAGTACTAAAGTGAGTCATTGTGAAATTGTGTGACTATATGGACATCACACAACAAACTTTTTCTATGATAATCTTACATTCCTATAAGAATTGATGACAAATTTTCACATTTGTTTACTATAAAGCAACGAGTAAACAAACTAATGACTACTTGTGTTTGAATACAAAATTTGTACTTAGATTTGTTTTTAGATTTTTACGTATGCGTGTGCCTGCATTCCTGCTTCACGTAAATGGGGTTTTACTAGTTATCAAATGGCCTACATTTGGTTAACTAGGAGGATAACATCTACTTTGATAATAGTAATTCCTAAGAGACGGATACTCTATTGCAAGGCAAACATGTTTTTATTGAATGCTATGTTGTTTGACCACCAGCTTCACTAGATTCACCACATCCTTGAAACAGGCTTTTGAATCTCATACTGCCGAGAGGCATGATGTATGCACATTTATAGCTGGTATTCCCATGCAACTCCAAGATACCAATTTTGAAGCAGCCAATAATTGAGGCATGAATGTTCCAAAAAAACACTATTGATAATGACTTAGGATCAATGGCTACATGTACTTTCTCCTATCAAATTGTATTGTGCTTGCTTGTAAAACCTAAAATGAATTTGACATGACATTAATAGAAAATCGGAACCTTTTTTCCTCAAACCAGTTCTATCAGAGCCTTCTCAAAGACAACAAGTCTCTACTCAATTTTAGCTCAGTGAGGACAGTGAACATACCATTGAAAGATTTCCCTATCAAGGTTCTTCCTACTTGTTATACATACTACATTCATAAATACATGCAATAGTACACTGCCAGTACACATGCACTTTAAGGCTATAGAAAATTTAAAATCACAAGCTAGAAAGGATCCATGAGATATGTGAAAACTGCATTTTATACTTCTGTCAAACTGCAAAGAAACAATCAACAAACTCATGAATGCAAAGATTTCAATGTTATTGAATCAACAACAGAATCAAACACAACTCTTGAAAACCTTACAGAGTACATATGTTGAACAGTGAGATGTGGTTCCCTCAGTATTGCAAAAGGGTTACTGTGTAAACGTAGATAGTGCCATTTACTAGTAATAATAATAATAATAATAATAATAATAATAATAATAATAATAAATTTAGCCTTAGAGAATTGTACAAACTCGGTGCTTACATATGTTATGCTGAAATTAAATTATACAGTCATGTACCAATGGAAAAAAATGGTTGATCTCTGAAGCACAGAGAAACTTAGTAAATACTGCTACTTGAATTGTCAAAATGCTTATCCTTCACCTACAGTATATTTGGTGTTTTCAATTGCATCTGACAGAAGTGAACCTGAACAACTAGCCTACGTGTAGCCACACCCTCACCCCGAAGGAAAAAACGGGAGGAGGGAACGTCTACGAAAACCTGACACAAATCGTGTTATGTGACGTCACCCTTTAGCAAGAAGATGTGTAGTGCTTTCTCATTGCCATTTTCTCAATACTTACATGAACTCTGATTGGCTTAAGTCTGTTATAGTCTCGTGGGAACCATAAAAGAAAATGCCGGGCTAACCGTGTTCTCGCACAACAACGAGCTATATCGCGGCTTTGAATTTTTCTTGATCGGCTCTCGAAATAGAGAAATTTCATGGAGAACAGCAGAAAGCCATCGATTTGTTTTTTGAAGGGAAGGATATCTTCGTTTCTCTACCAAACGGTTCCGGGAAGTCGATAATATTTCGAGCGACTCCCGCTGTTCGCAAGTGTAGTTTCTTTGCCTTTAGAGTTTGGGTCTCACGAGTATGTCCTTGAGCGATTTTCCTCTTTTGTACGAGATGATGGGAGGCTCTTTGTATATCTCACTTAGTAAAGGTTGATCCTTTATTTTAAAAATGCCATTTTTTCAATAAGATTTTTTTAAATAGGCACCGCTGGGTGGTATTGTGTGACAAAAGGAAGAATTCTGTGGGTTCGTTTATTTTGTTGAAGAGCGGACTTTCTCTCTTCGAATTTCACTTCTGAGAGGACTTTATTTACCAGAATATCTGGATAACCTCTCGTGTAAAGGCGTGATCTGAATGCTACAATATTCTCTTCAAAAATGTTTTTTGAAGAGTTAGTTCGAAGCAGCCTAAGTGCTTCGCCTTTGATGAAGCCTTTACTGACCCCTGGTAGACCCTGGTAGGTGGCAGGAAGCAAAATGTGTGTACTGAAATGTTTGTGTCGGCTTGTAATGAGTTCGCAAGTGCAGGATAGATCTTTGTCTAAATCTATCGCCTTTGTAAACGCAAGTATCCAAGAAAATGGTTTCTTTGTCGACGAGGGCTTTTCTATAGCTTTAGAATTAACTTGCTAAATTCTCAAGCGCTAGACTTACATCAAACATAGTTTTCCTTCTGCTCTTAACCAAATATCTCTCATAATCCTTGTCGATCTCTTTAAAACAAAGAGCACAATTGTAAACGGCCTTTAAATTGCAAATGTGCTCGAAAGAATAGGAACGTGATACCTTTGTTTACACAATCGGGGAAAGTACTGAGACATAAGTTTGCATAAATTAGAGTGACGTCACATAACACGATTTGTGTCAGGTTTTCGTAGACGTTCCCTCCTCCCGTTTTTTCCTTCGGGGGGAGGGTGCGGCTACACGTAGGCTACTGAACAACCCACATGCAAACACAAAGTACAAGGTGGCAAAGGTTTGTTCCACTATGTAGAATGTTTAAATGTGAGAATAGATTGGGTTGTAAACCAATCCTTACATTTTCAGTGCTCTACCCTTCCCCCAAAACCCTGACACTGAAGATACGTTAGTGTCTTGTAAAGAAAATTATGTGTACATGCAATTAAAAAGAAACTTCCTTTAACAATAACAAACAGACACTACGGAAATTGATCCAATGTCAGTGTCCCAGGATGCACGATGCAAACCAAAGAGCCAAAGAATCTGCTTGACCAGCAGGTGCAAATGTAATGATTGCACCAGTGGTTTTATGTTGGTTAGAATCCATGATCATGGATGATCCATCTCCATTGATAATAAGCAGCATTGATCGTCCACAATTAACTATAACATAGCAACTCTGTACGTGCACTTAGGCAACAGCTAGGGTTTTGAACACATCTTTAAGCTGCTCCACACGATTGGAACCAATAGTGTCAATATTGACAGTCGATTTTCTTCACACAGAACTCATCGTCTGCAATTTCATTTGCCTCATCTACAGCTACATTAACAGCATCCCCTTCTAACATATCATCAGGTATTTCATTACCATTCAGTATGGCCTATATCAGACGTTCCAGTTGGTCTGGAGCAGGGAATTAACAGGTGGATGCAAACCATTAAGATATAGATGGCCAAATTTCAAGGCAATAAATGTACAGGCATTGCTAACCATTAAACCATTAATGGTAGACTGGCTGAGTTGCACTGGAAAATTCCATTCCAAAATGACAGGAGTATGTGGCTGTTACTTCCCTGTAGATCTTGGGGCTGTCGTTCAGTCCTTGTTGGTGGCATACTTCTTCACACCGTTCTATATTTGATGTTTCATGTTCCGGGACAGGATCTCGCTGAGGTAAGATGATGTTGTTTTCAACCAATTGTTCTATTACATTAGGTTCTGTTGGTTGACTGTTCTGTTCATTGATGTTGGACTGTTCATTTCTTGATGTGGAGATCTGCTACTTGTTGTCACTTCTTCAGCCAGGGCATTGACAGCATTCTTCGTTTTTTGATGATAGCTACTCCACCCACTACGGAATTGGGCTTCTTTTAGTGGTTCAATGCCATGCTGCTTCATCACCTCTATGACATCCTTGGGGTTATCCCGAATTCCCTGATTGGCCTGCCGGTCATAGAATTGGATCATTACCTCCTTTTGTTCCATGGTAAATGTCACCCGCTTTCCACTTGCCTTCTTGATAGCAGACCCTTTTTGTGGCTGCTTCTTGTGGTGGACATAATTTACCTCTCTGGTCTTGTTTGGGGTGATGAGGGGTTCAGGTGCATGCTGTACAAATTTGATACTGTAAGCAGCAAAAGAATTTCTGGACTGGGTTGCTGCTCTTCCTGCTGGTGTTATTTCTTGTTGAATGGCTCCTTTGGCTCCAGCAATAGGGGCTGTTCGTCCTGCCAATGACTGCAGCTGCCCCTTGGTTTTCATTACTTCTTTGCTAACTCCTGCTAAAGATCTGGCCACCAGCCCTCCAGCATGATCACCTTCTAAAGGAAATTTGTAACTGCCATACAAGGTGATGTCCTTGAGTGTACCCATTTTCTTTGGTGCCTTTCCTCTGTCAATCAAAAGCTCAAAGCATGACGTATTCTTAATGCTCTGTAGGATACAAATTTTGTAGTTCCAGGCAATTTTTCTTTCGTAAAATGAGATTACTGGACCTCAAAGCAAATCCCTGAACCCCTCTGAATTTACCAATATGTAATCAGTAATTAGTTGTTAGTTATAATAGTCAAATGGATGTGTGTATGTCTTGTAAGTTGCTTTATACCAGCAGCTCCATGTAAAGTAGATGATGGAGATAAAACGAAATGCATTTTTACATGTATGAAATACTTCCACCCAGAGATACAGCTAACTTACCGAAACAAGACTTACAAATTGTGGACCATTTTCCACGTTGTTTCCAATTCGCACCCAGCGCATAATTTTGTGATTGATGTGGGCGAAGTGGGTATCCAAACCGTTTTTACTTCCCCTGCCTAATTATATTCAACAATTGAGACATCAAAAGCATTGGTTCACTCCTGCCAAATAGCACAACAAGCTGGCGTTATGATATTGAGGCCCATTGTCTGGAAACAAAGAGAACAAGCACATACTAAGATAACTAATTATGTTATTTATTATAATTAGAGGTCTTAAAGCTTAAGACTAGAATTTTATTGTGCACATGAAAATCATGTGATGGCACATGAGTGACTGGATAGGATCCACCCCTCTCTCACTTAACTATCCTTATGAACTCTGACTGGTTAGAAATTACACTATGAAATTGTGGTATAAATAAAAAAATGTGGATGTAACACAATCTATGCACAAGCCTGCGAATACATGTATGCGCTTGTCCGTGGACACCTGTCTAGTAAACTTTCAAACGCAAATCTGACCGGACATACTGACAGGGATGTTTGTCATAAAATCAGTCACAAAATATATTACTTGAAAGAACAGTTACTCTGGTCTTGGTTTGCTTTTATCAAGATAAATAGGTCCCAAAACATAACAACAGAGTCAATCTTCACCAACAAAGATGCATAGAAATTACAATTATAATAAGAATACAACAACACAATAAAATAATAATAACAATGATAATGAATATACCGGTAGTAATAGAAAGAAAAGTACCGGTAGATCTCTGTGTATAACATGTGAATGTATCCGTACTTCGCTAATTGAAGGGATTTTTTCTAAGGCGTCCCACCCTTCTAGAATTCCAATAGAGCTTTATACATTTCTTCAAATTTTTTACATGTAGTCTTACAAGACCCCCACCTCCCAGGAAATTCCAATCTCTCCTGTGGGGAGAGTATGGATCTTTTTTGGAACTGTATGATATTGATGAGAGAACAAATTCGCCTTAAATCCAGGAAATGCAGCCTCTAGCCAACGGAACCCAACATCAAAGGCACTCTGGGTAAACTATGTGTCTTGTTTCGTGTCGTCACTCCACAGGTCTATCACTTCCGCAGATCGCTGGTTTGGAAGTACTTGAGCAGTAACATAAAAACCATGGAGTGAGATGTCTCACTTCTTGTACCAGTCGCGTTGGTTCTCCCGTGCTCGCATTCTTAGTTCAAATTCATTTTATAGTCCACCACAACGACACATTCTCCAGGCTTCAAGTTTTTCAAGACATACTTGTAGTAGTCCGCTTGATGCCTGGTACGCAAAAGACGAGACACATAACTCCACTGGGTGCTGATGGATTCTGCAAGCTTTTTTTCAAGCTTATCTCTAGCAATGGAATTGGCAGAATTCTGGAGGGAGGTAGACAACTTGTCACACGCTTGGTAAAATTGTGTCTTTTCTTACAAACTGTCAGGGTGCTCTTCTGAACAAGTTCCAAATGCATGATTTAAACAAAGCTCCAAGCAAGTTGAATGCCGTTCTACTAACTTCGAATACTTTGTTTTGAGGAAGGCCTGATAATTCCTCAACTCCTTTTCTAAAGAGGCAGGGTAAAAAGAGTGAGACTCTCCATCTCCAAAGTTGGCAATTTCATAAACAAGTTTGCACATTTCATCAAAGTTTGAATGACCGAAATCATCACACAAATTGCAGAGTCCTGCTAGCATAGTGTTAGAGTGAACATTTTGTGGTAAGTGTGTGTAATTATAAGTCCTCTTTACACCATTGGGGCTCTCCATAAGGTACTGCAGTATAATCTTCTTGATTGTGTCCTGCCAATGGCGCGCGGCTGTTTCTTTACCGTCAACTAGGACTCCACAGCAAGACGATGCTCTGGCAAGGTCATCACGATTGAGAAATTCTGTCAGATTTTCAAGAATATTTGGGTTTACTCGTTGCCTGCTGAATTTGAAGTCACTAGGTGGTACACCACCACGTCCAAACAAGATGGAATGAACCCGTGCTGCAGTAATGGTATTAAAGGAACACTGAAACAGACTTTGCAGAAAACTGTATGGGTACTTATACGCGACAATTGACAAAAGACGCCGCTTCTCATCCCCGTAATGATGGACTCTTCCAATCTTTTTGGCTGCCTCTACCCGTGAGCTGACATCCAAAGGTGTGTCTTCAAACATCGCAATTTTGCTTTTTGCCTTTGGCATTCCCAATCAACAGTTTTTGTTGTTGTTCCTTGGAATTTTCTTTGACTTGTTTTCTGGACTCTTTGTTCTTGCATTTCTGATATTCCTTTGCCAAGGTCTGTTGAAATTGATTCATAATATATTTATATTGATCCAAACGTCTGTCTCCAATTCCGGCGTTGTAATAGGTCTTCCATTAGTTTAACTAATGGTGGCCCAGGTTCAAAGTGTACATACTTTAGTGCAACTAACTTTATTGTCTCTACATCTTAAAAAAAAAGAGACACGCGACTGTAGTACGGTTTCAAATCGTCGCGGCTAAAGCTGCAGCTACATCAAATATATGATGTGAAACGTAAGCTAAATTTTATAAACTTACCAGCCTCGGCTGTTAATTTTCGGCATTTTGCCTCCACAGTTATGCGACTTCGGCAGGCAACGCATATTTTCCTATTCCTGCCACCACGTTTGTTGTCAGGAGTGTAGAACTAAGTCTCTCGAGTAAGACTTTACTTCGCACGGGTCGGTATCGGCCGGGTCTTTCTCCATCGGACTTTCTTGTTGCGTTAACACTGGCGTTGTGGCAACCATGTGGATCGATTTCCATGAAAGTGTCTGTGTGCTGGAAAGCCAGATCTTCGTCAGTCAAGTCGTCTCTCACAAGCTCCTCCCCTAGTTTTTTAGCCCTATTAAGCTGGTCTCTTGTTACTTGTTGCTGTCTTTTTTGTACAGAGGGACCGCTTCCTCCTTTGCTTGTACCATTGACAAATGCTTTATACTCGACCTCACGTTGGACGTTGTCACAAGAATCAGCATGCGCCGCGTGTAATAAGGTCATGTTCATTTTGTCTCTTTTAACCCAGGATGCATGAATTGTTTCTGCCTGATTCATTTTGAGAGCGCCCCGCATATCTTGAAAAAATGCACAAAAAATGTAATTTCCTCTTTTGTGCAACCATTCCAGGCATGTGGTAAGAAACTTTCTCCCAGGCCTTTTCGTAACCAACTGTACTATCTGCCTCCAGTAGAGAATTGCACAAATCTTTGAACTTGCGTCTTTCATCTTCATTCCATCTACGCGCCTGTCTATTTCTACATTCTTTATAGTGAAATTTGCAAGCTTTTATCCTCTCTAAGGCGTCGCTACCAATTGGTCGTTTTAAGCCCTCCAGGTTTGCACCAGCCATGTCCGTTACCCAACCTCGAAGATTAAAAACGTAGTCCTCAATGTGGCTTTCTTTGCGCAGTACTTTATTAAAGCAACCAAAAAAATTCTATCGATGTAGAATTATCGGATTAGCATTCCATTGTTGTAAGCATGGGGTGATAAACGCTGGCCGTCAGAGAAACGAACCCTCTGCACCTCTTGACCTTCCCATCGAAAAAACAAAACTATTGCTCAGAATATGGTCCTTACATCGATCCATATTTATGGCAAACTTGGCCTTGAGGAGACTTGTTTTGAATATAAAGGATGGCTTTTCGGGATTACCCCGCTTATCGTTTAGTTGGTACACATAATACGGATCACGATTATCCGCATACTGCTTGAAATGTGCTACGGCCTCGAAACTATGTCCATGTGGTTCGTTTTCTTTTTTCATTTCTTGTTGTTTGTTTGAAATCCATTTCTTATCAAGAATCTCAGCTGCTGCTTTTTCTATGTCATCCCAGTCACTTGCTTGCCTCATCTTTGACAAAGTAATGTTACTCTGTATTTGTGACGGGGTGTGACTAGGGTTTTCACAAACGTTTGCATAAATGAATCTCAGATAACATCTTTTTTTATATTTTTTTTTGTCTTTTAGCAGCTTACCTCAATCTTTGCTATAACGTCAACCTCGACTCAAACGTCCAGTTTCTTCAGAATTATCTACACTTCGATCACTATAAGCAACCCTCGATTAAACTTTGAATTATTGGACCTTATGGCCTATTAAGGCGTAATTGAATGGCTATGGTTTGCTTGTGTCTTAACTCTACAAAAGGTGACTACAAAATATCCTAACACATTCACCGCGTTACTGAAAACTGTGGCTACGCGGTACGTTATTATATCCGACGACACTCTGTGTATTGAAAATGAGATGACATTAACCAGACTCCAGGTGCAACCGCTAAATCTAATCGTAATTTTGCCTCCTGGGCGGCTAACCGATAGCGCTGAATGGATTTGGAAATGTCGTTTTCAATCAAACTGGATTCAAATAAGGTGACGAATTGTTGTTGGGTTGCAACCGCGCCACCACCGGTTCCTACAATCGAGGATCTTGTACTCACTTGGGATCCCAACACGCAATAGACAAAGGCTTCCGCGGATCGATTCAACCGACCCAATCCAGCTCTCGTTAACCCTTCTCCATTCGTAGGAACAAACCAAGAATACTTAAATCCTGAAAAGTCATCGTTACGGATAAAACTAATGAGGGTACCATCTCCTTCTTTAGCGGCCTTATCAGAGAAGTTATTGATACCTGCAGGCCACGTACTTGCATAGGTGTCGTACTCTCGAACAATATGTAAATTTTTATCCCCACTACCCGGCCCACTTAATTACTACCTGGATAATGGATAAAGATATCTCCTAAACCATGATTTCTTCCGCCCTTCCATCTAAAATCGGCGTTTTTCGGTAAACCGAATTCACGACATGGTGCATGAGAACTCACCTTACTATACGGATTATTTGTTATATTAAATACCGGCTGATCGGGTAATGGAACACTCAATTGGTATAAGACTCTTCGAATGGTAAAATAAATATGGAATTTCATAAAACTATTGATCACCTTTGGATAATCCATACTTTCAAAGGGGCTCACTCCACAACCAGATGTGGTACACCACACCGCAAAATTGACCTGTTGAGGCCAATAATTTATGTCCGGATCGTTTAACCAAGTGTTGCTTTGTCTTGCTGATCTAAACGAGCTTGTTTATGCGTTATCTCCTCTATGTACAAATGAAAAAGTTATCAAAGAAGTTAATAATATATTCTACTCATTCCTCTGGAATCAAAAAGGAGATAAAATAAAACGCAACGTAATGATTAACGATTACTCAAACGGAGGCCTTAAAATGATAGATATCCAATCTTTCAACAAGTCCCTGAAAGCCATGTGGATCAAAAAGTATTTAGACTCGGGAAACCAGGGAAAGTGGAAACTTTTTTTCGATCTTGAACTAGGAGAAAGTGTTGAGAAAACTGCTCTGACCGGCAACCTAAGCCAACAGGACATAACCAAGATTATAGCGACCAAGAATAGCTTCGTTAGAGAGGTGCTTACAATCTGGGCAGAGAAAAATTTCGAGAAACAAATTACGTCTAAAACGCAATTTCTTTCTCAAAGCATATGGTATAATTCTCTTATAAGGATTGCTAATTATCCTGTTTTCTATCCTCTGACTGGTTCAACAAAGGTGTTAAAAAAGTCTCAACGAATTTCAGATTAAATTTAATCTCAAAGCTTGCCCTTTAAAATACTATGGTCTCCTTTCTGCTCTCAAGTCTCTTTGGAGCACCTGTCAAAACAACTCTAACAATAATTCTGTATACGAAAGCTTCTCTTCAAAGATTCTAAAACCTCTTTCTGGTAGTCGGCTAATATATAAGAAGCTTTTATCCAGCAAATGCATCACCCCACCATCTCAAAACAAATGGCTTAAAGACTTAACTGATAAACGTGACCATGAGCACATTAAGTGGCACGAGACCTACCAACTAGCTTCTAAACAAACCAAAAGTACAAAACGGATACATTTTCAATTCAAATTTTGCTGCACAGGAGAAGAGCAACTAATAATTTTCTTACAAAAATTGGAATAAAGGACTGTGCTAACTGTACTTTCTGTGGAAACGAACTAGAAACACTTCTCCATCTTTTCTGGTACTGTCCTAACGTTTCATCCTTTTGGAACTCGTTGACTATAAAGCTGGCCACCCATAATATTATACCTGAACATTATTCATTGCATATTTTAGTAGCACTTGGTCTGAGGCCTGATTCTTCTGCAAATCGACATCAAATTAACTTCTGCTTCCTTCTTGCGAGATACTACATCTGGATCTCAAAGAAAAAGAGAATTTTCGCCCAAGATAGAAGGCTTTCTTAAATAACTTAAATCGGTTTATGATACTGAGTCCACGACTACAACTCCACCAAAGAAATGGAATCTTTTTGCTCTATTGCTTTAAAAACAAAAGCTCATGAACATGTAAACCCCTGGCAACTATGTTTCATGTGGCATCCTTTATTAGCCTCGCAGACCCGAGAGTTACTGTAACTTTCCGCCCACTATATGTATGATCTTATGTTGGATTATAATACTAATAACACAAATAATAATAATAATAATAATAATAATAATAATAATAATAATAAAAAGTTCTTTGCTACTCCGGTGACAGAGATGAGAAGCTTGGGCAGCTCCAGTCTCCACTCTCTGCGTAACAGCCTCAGAACCGCCTCAGGATCAGTGTCATGCGCAATGCGGACAAACTAAATATATTAGAAATATTAGAGCCGTGGTAGTGTGTCAGACGTTTGCCTGAGCTGATAACAGGAGTTTAAAATAGTAACATCTACTACCGTGTTGGGGAGAAGGCCTAATAAGGAAGAGGAACAAACTCGGGTCAACACCGTCCTGAGGCGTAGCTAGGATCTTTCAAAGGGGGGGGGGGGGGGTTGGTCACGCTGTGTCACACCCAGGGTACTTAACAGGTCGTTATGTCGACATCCACGCAGTGTTTTACTAAATGTGAATTTTTTTTCAGTGAGCGTGGGGTGGGGAAGGGACAAGCTTACCAAATACCTGCATAGATGAATTAAATTCCACGTAACATAAATTACTCTAATTTAGTCTCACAAAGGGGGGATGGGTCACGGGCAACCCAGAACCCCTGCCGTCATTATCACTACACTACCGAACATAAGCGAACAACTTTTAAGAACCTTATAAAACGTTAGGGTAAAGCCAGTTATTCACAAAATAGTCTTTATATGTAGCAGATATAAAGTTACTCAGACCGTTAGAAAAAAAAAAAAAACGTAGCGACTTGGGACTTGAACACATTCTTCATCTCCACCGTAAATGTTTGATTCTCGGATACATAGATGTCCAACTTGGTCAACAATTCCTTCAGATCGGCGCCCCAATCCTCAAAACTGACAGCAGGAATAGGGTATTGTTTGTCCGTCAATGGTAAGCTATCCGGAAAACTTTCCTTCGGTGTTAAGGTCATACCAAGATCTGTATTTAGTTTAGCGCGTACTCCAGGGTTTAAATCATCCGTCCACGTGTTACCCGATACATCATACCTAATCACCACAGTCAGCCGACTGTAAGTCCAATAGACGCTTCCACCGTACGCATCATTCACGAACTTAAACTTGGTCCTATCCGCCTTCGGATATCGAGACCAAATTCACGAGTTAGTCAGGCGTCATATCTGGTGTCTTCTCTACCTCGTCATCTTCTGCTTGTCTACTTCGTCTCGAGCGTGAGTTAACGAGACCGAGGTCTCTGTTTCGTGCGTTAATTGACTGCCTGTGAAAAAATTTTGTTGGCCGTTTGGTCTAAATTTGGCGTTAGCGTTTAACTGCCTGGCAGTGTTGGCCTTTTCTACTTGCTGGGGTTAAATTCTGTTGGCATTTTGATTGACTGTGTTCAAATTTTGTTAGCTTTCTGTCTATCCGCATTTAGGGGCTTGCATGGTGACTTGTTTATTGCCTTTCTAAGAAGAATTGCTGCCTTGTTGGCTGCCTTGGTATAAAACGTTTTGGTGGCTGTTTATTTTCTGGCTAAGTGGTCTAAATTTTGCGCTGATCTTTGACTGGCTGCATTCAGATTTAATTGGTGGCTTTTATCCTTGTGTCCCAAGGTATTTGTTGGCTGTTGACTGCCTGTGCATAAATTGTGCTGGCTAATGCTGTCTTGTTGGTCAAATTCTATTTAGTCAATAATATTAAAAATTAATTCAGTGTCATAAAACAATAATTTTATAATAAAGGAAAAAATAATAGAAAAAATAAGTTAAAAAAACCTTAAATAAAAAAAAAGTGTAGTATAAAAAAGGTGCATTGTTTTAGTATAAGGTAGGAGGAAAATTATAATGATGAATAAAAGTATGTTATCGTGTATGTATTTGGTGACAGGCTTGTTGCTGTATGATTTACTATTTGACATTTCTTGGCTTTTTAGCCCGCTAGTTCATTATTTTGTGCTTCTTGTGATGGCTGCCCTGCGTGCTCATGCTGTGTTAGCAGTCACGTTGCTTACTTTCCCAAGCCTTTCGAAACTGCCATGTTCTCTCCATATTCCTTCAAAATCTTATGAGGAAAAAATAGCTCACTCCCCTTGGGCATTACATGTACATGATTTGTTCCTTAGTCAAAATATGGATGTATCAAAAAGGGTACACAAGAAACTGGATAAATCAAACGAGTTGACTAAGTAAGTTATACCACCGTTAGGTAAATGGGAGGTGCTGACGTTTCGAGATGGTTAGCCCTTCGTTGGAGCGAAAATCAAAATCAAAAATCAAAAATGGTAGTCTCTTTCATATTGTCTATTTTTTTAATACAGTTCAAAGTAAGGCTTTTCCAAAACGTTTACATGTCAAACCTCTTTATTTCTATTTTAGCCCTGACATGTATTATCATTACACTTATTTTCCTGTTACTGCAATGTACTGTACAGGATTTGCTTAAGGCCAATGGTTAAGTACAATACATTGTTGAATTGGGTGCTGGAGATACTGCTATTCCCTGCTGTTATTATTTTGAGAGTAATTTTTTTTCTTTGCTTGATCCACTCTATAAAGTTTTGTTACACATAAAGCCACAAGTCAAATTCTCCTTGGTGCAATATTTCTGGCATAAAAAAATCAGTGTTTTCTTTCCAGTCTAATTACAACATGCCTTCTTGTTTTACATGGTATTTTGTTCAACCTTAGTACAACCCATAATTTAGTATTGGACTGCGAGTTTCATTCCACTCCTGTTTGCTTGTTGGCTGTTGCTATTATGTTGACCATATCAGCCCTAGTACCATATCCATTTCTTGTGGGCTCATATGTTGTGTCGGAAATGGCACTGGGGAGAGCTTTGATGCCAACTCTAGACACTGTTTAGAATTGCCACTGTTTTTTCCATTTTGTATCTTTGCTTTGGTGTACTGTCAATTTATCCCCGTGCAAAAATGGTTGAATTGTACCATCGAGGTTTTCTATTCAGCATGGTGATAAGGCCAAAAAGGTTTGTGACAACCATCTCAGTAATTGATATAACAGGTAAAGCGCACATATTTACGTTTGCACCTGTGAGAGATTTAAGATCTCAAGTAAATAGCAAATTCAAGATAACAAGTGATCTGTATTGGTTGTCATGTCGTGGCAAGCCATTGCGTGATTGTTTACCTTTGAATGAAATAACTGGAACAGTGATCATGCATGGACAGTTGATTGGAGGTATACAATGCTGTTTAAGGGGATGTGAAAATGAGGTTGGTTCTCGTAAATTTGATAGTATGATTGGGCAGTATGAAATGAAATGTACCCCTGAGGACATAACATCTGATTTTAAAATTGTCAAAAATCTTAGAGTATGTGATAAACATTATGGCAGTTTACCAGCTAGAGGGCACAAGCCTACAAAGGGAAAAAGTTCCTCAAGATCATACAGTGACGTCCAGCGAGGTATTCTGAAATCAACACCATGTATTGTGACATGCTCGCAATGTAACAATAAGGTTTGCCCAGGGTCCAAGAAACATAACATAATTATTTTTAATAACCCGTTTTCGGTGGCTTGCAACTTTTTGGATAAAATAAATAATAATAGGACAGATTTACACAATGACTTGTATACATGTATAGATCCTTGCAATGGATCTAGTATAGATATATGTATGAATATATATGTATGTCACGTCAGCCTTTATTTTGAAATCCATTAAAATAGAGAATGAATACAAAAAGGCTCAAAACATGTTTCAACAAAAACAAGGATGTGCAACTTCCACAACCCAGTCAAATTCAGACAATTCTCAAAAGTAGGATTTATCTGAAGATATTATTGACTCAATCCCACATCTATTTGATTCCTTTTCAAAACAAGATAAGCAGGGTGATATAGCAGAAAAGGCAAAAAGCTGGAACACCGAAACAAAGTCATGACCCATATGCTACTAGCTGGGCAAATAAAAGCCAGCCCACTGTTAAGGAACCTAAAAATAAGTCCTTTAACGAAATGATTAATGTTATCCACAACAGTAATATAGATTCAAGTGACAGTGAGGATGACTGATTGCGCCATTTAAAATGAAATGGATTAAACTCTTTAAATGTAATTATTTAAGATCTATTACAGTAGTAATGGTTATTGGAAGGGCTATGCCGCCGTGGAAAAACTAGCGGATAAAGCGAATGTGAGTAAGTCGGAAGCCCGGGTGTGGTTAGAAAAGCAGGCCATTTGGCATATCTATTTACCAACACCTAGATATATACCTAGACCGCATTGGACCGTGGATACACCCAAGCCGATTTATTATTTTTACCCCATGATCGATTTAGAGGGAAGACGTATAAGTACGCATTAGTCGTGGTGGATGTGGCTTCACGTTATAAGGACGATGAAGCGTTAACCTCAAAAGACTCCAGTCGCGAAAGCGTTTCGTAACATTTATTCCAGGAAATTAACCAGGCTTAAGACCTTAGTGGTGGATCCATGTCGAGAATTCATGGGTGACATAAAAAAAATGATGAGCAAGCACGGAGTTTTAGTCCAAAGGAGTGAAGCGAATAATCCTCGATATCAGGCCTTTGTAGAACGAGCGAATCGAACACTTGTGGAGAAGTTATTTAGTCACAAACACTCACAAGAAATGATCATGGAAGACCGATCGCGTATTTGGGTCAAACGTCTTCCAGTGATCACAAAAACATTAAATTCGACTCCATCTCGGTTGACTGGTAAAGCACCAGTGAAAGCATTAGAATTAGAGAAGGTATAGATATGAAGGCGGTACATTATAGACGTCCTATAGGTACGGATGAGGCTCGGTTACCTATGGGTGTGTATGTTAGGTATTTACTGGCTTCCGAAGAGTTAGAGGGTGGTCCAAAAAGAGCGACGGACCCAAACTGGAGTTTGGAGATTTATGAATTAGATAGATGTAAAGTATCGAAGGGACAACCGGTATTATACTATTTGAAAAAAGGTCCTTAACGAGGAATGGTTCGCGAGGAACTTCAAGTGGTTCCAGAAGACACGGAATTGCCGCCAAATTTTGTATTAAAATAGTCTGATTTAATCATTTGCAACACAATACGACGTTAGTTTTAGTATGACCTAATTTGTTATTTATCCTCTCAAGAGTTGCCAGTTCACTAGCATAATTAACATACCGTAACTTTACTTTAAATTCCGCATAGTAGCAATGAGTATATTCTTTAACTATATGACGTAAAAAATGTTTATCTACGTGATTATTAGGATTATATCATATATACTTTTTATCTGCTTGTATGCTGCTTTTAATCATATGGTTAATTCTGAATTCGATTTCGTCAGTGCAGGATTTACAATCGGGTTTCTGTGTTTTGTGAATACATATGTTTACACCATCACAATCAAAACACTGGTGTTTTTTTTCTTTTTTGTGAATACATATGTTGGAACCTTATACACAATCCAAACACTGGTGTTTTTGTTTTTTTGTGAATACATGTGTTGGAATCTACACAGTCAAAACACTGTTGTTTTTGTTTTTCTGTGAATACATATGTTGCAACCTACACAATCCAAACACTGTTGTTTTTGTTTTTTTGTGAATACATATGTTGGAACCTACACAATCCAAACACTGTTGTTTTTGTTTTTTTGTGAATACATGTGTTGGAACCTACACAATCCAAACACTGTTGTTTTTGTTTTTTTGTGAATACATATGTTGGAATTAACCTACCCAATCAAAACACTGTTGTTTTTGTTTTTTTTTGTGAATACATATGTAGGAACCTACACAATCCAAACACTGTTGTTTTTGTTTTTCTGTGAATACATGTGTTGGAACCTACACAATCAAAACACTGATGTTTTTGTGTTTTTGTGAATACATATGTTTGAACCTACAAAATCCAAACACTGGTGCTTTTGTTTTTCTGTGAATACATGTCTTGGAACCTACACAATCCAAACACTGTTGTTTTTGTTTTTTTGTGAATACAATTATTGTGTTGGAACCTACACAATCCAAACACTGGTGTTTTTGTTTTTTTGTGAATACATGTGTTGGAACCTACACAATCCAAACACTGGTGTTTTTGTTTTTCTGTAAATACATGTGTTGAAACCTACACAATCCAAACACTGTTGTTTTTGTTTTTTTGTGAATACATGTGTTGGAACCTACACAATCCAAACACTGGTGTTTTTGTTTCTTTGTGAATACATGTGATGGAATCTACACAATCCAAACACTGTTTTTTTTTTTTCTGAATACATATGTTGGAACCTACACAATCCAAACACTGGTGTTTTTGTTTTTTTGTGAATACATGTGTTGGAACCTACACAATCCAAACACTGGTGTTTTTGTTTTTCTGTAAATACATGTGTTGAAACCTACACAATCCAAACACTGTTGTTTTTGTTTTTCTGTGAATACATGTGGTGGAACCTACACAATCCAAACACTAGTACTGTTGTTTTTGTTTTTTTGTGAATACATGTGTTGGAACCTACACAATCCAAACACTGGTGTTTTTGTTTTTCTCTGAATACATGTGTTGGAACCTACACAATCCAAACACTGGTGTTTTTGTTTTTCTGTGAATATATATGTTGGAACCTACACAATCAAAACACTGGTGTTTTTGTTTTTTTGTGAATACATGTGATGGAATCTACACAATCCAAACACTGTTTTTTTTTTTTTCTGAATACATATGTTGGAACCTACACAATCCAAACACTGGTGTTTTTGTTTTTTTGTGAATACATGTGTTGGAACCTACACAATCCAAACACTGGTGTTTTTGTTTTTCTGTAAATACATGTGTTAAAACCTACACAATCCAAACACTGTTGTTTTTGTTTTTCTGTGAATACATGTGGTGGAACCTACACAATCCAAACACTAGTACTGTTGTTTTTGTTTTTTTGTGAATACATGTGTTGGAACCTACACAATCCAAACACTGGTGTTTTTGTTTTTCTCTGAATACATGTGCTGGAACCTACACAATCCAAACACTGGTGTTTTTGTTTTTCTGTGAATACATGATTTGGAACCTATACAATCCAAACACTGTTGTTTTTGTTTTTCTGTGAATACATACGTTGGAACCTACACAATCCAAACACTCAGTTGTTTTTGTTTTTTTGTGAATACATGTGTTGGAACCTACACAATCAAAACACTGGTGTTTTTGTTTTTTTGTGAATACATATGTTGGAACCTACACAATCAAAACACTGTTGTTTTTGTTTTTTTGTGAATACATGTGTTGGAACCTACACAATACAAACACTGTTGTTTTTGTTTTTTTGTAAATACATGTGTTGAAACCTACACAATCCAAACACTGTTGTTTTTTTTTGCTGTGAATACATGTGTTGGAACCTACACAATCCAAACACTGGTGTTTTTGTTTTTTTATGAATACATATGTTGGAACCTACACAATCCAAACACTGGTGTTTTTGTTTATTTGAGAATACAATTATTGTGTTGGAACCTACACAATCCAAGCACTGGTGTTTTTGTTTTTTTGTGAATACATGTGTTGGAACCTACACAATCCAAACACTGTTGTTTTTGTTTTTGTTTTTTTGTGAATACATATGTTGGAACCTACACAATCCAAACACTGTTGTTTTTGTTTTTTTGTAAATACATGTGTTGAAACCTACACAATCCAAACACTTGTTTTTTTTTTTCTGTGAATACATGTGTTGGAACCTACACAATCAGAACACTGTTGTTTTTCTTTTTCTGTGAATACATGTGTTGAAACCTACATAATCAAAACACTGTTTTTTTTTTTTTTTCTGGGAATACATGTGTTGGAACCTACACAATCCAAACACTGGTGTTTTTGTTTTTTTGTGAATATACATGTGTTGGAACCTACATAATCCAATTACTGGTGCTTTTGTTTTTTTTGTGAATACATGTGTTGGAACCTACACAATCCAAACACTGGTGTTTTTGTTTTTTTGTGAATATACATGTGTTGGAACCTACACAATCAAAACACTGGTGTTTTTGTTTTTTTGTGAATACACGTGTTGGAATCTACACAATCCAAACACTGTTGTTTTTGTTTTTTGTGAATACATATGTTGGAACCTACACAATCCAAACACTGGTGTTTTTGTTTTTTTGTGAATACATGTGTTGGAACCTACACAATCCAAACAGTGGTGTTTTTGTTTTTCTGTAAATAATTGTGTTGAAACCTACATAATCCAAACACTCTTTTTTTTTTTTTCTGTGAATACATGTGGTGGACCCTACACAATCTAAACACTAGTACTGTTGTTTTTGTTTTTTTGTGAATACATGTGTTGGAACCTACACAATCCAAACAATGGTGTTTTTGTTTTTCTGTGAATACATGTGTTGGAACGTACACAATCCAAACACTGGCGTTTTTGTTTTTCTGTGAATACATGATTTGGAACCTACACAATCCAAATACTGTTGTTTTTGTTTTACTGTGAATACATATGTTGGAACCTACACAATCCAAACACTCAGTTGTTTTTGTTTTTTTGTGAATACATGTGTTGGGACCTACACAATTAAAACACTGGTGTTTTTGTTTTTTTGTAAATACATATGTTGGAACCTACACAATCAAAACACTTTTGTTTTTGTTTTTTTGTAAATACATGTGTTGGAACCTACACAATCCAAACACTGTTGTTTTTGTTTTTTTGTAAATACATGTGTTGAAACCTACACAATCCAAACACTGTTGTTTTTTTTTTCTGTTAATACATATGTTGGAACCTACAGAATGCAAACACTGGTGCTTTTGTTTTTTTGTGAATACAATTATTGTGTTGGAACCTACACAATCCAAACACTGGTGTTTTTGTTTTTTTGTGAATACATGTGTTGGAACCTACACAATCCAAACACTGGTGTTTTTGTTTTTCTGTGAATCCATGTGTTGGAACCTACACAATCCAAACACTGGTGTTTTTGTTTTTTTGTGAATATATATGTTGGAACCTACACAATCAAAACACTGGTGTTTTTTTTTTTTTGTGAAGACATGTGTTGGAATCTACACAATCCAAACACTGTTGTTTTTGTTTTTTGTGAATACATATGTTGGAACCTACACAATCCAAACACTCAGTTGTTTTTGTTTTTTTGTGAATACATGCGTTGGAAAATACACAATCAAAACACTGGTGTTTTTGTTTTTTTGTGAATACAATATGTTGGAACCTACACAATCCAAACACTGTTGTTTTTTTTTTTTGTAAATACATGTGTTAAAACCTACACAATCCAAACACTGGTGTTTTTGTTTTTTTATGAATAAATATGTTGGAACCTACACAATCCAAACACTGGTGTTTTTGTTTTTTTGTGAATGCATGTATTGGAACCTACACAATCAGAACACTGTTGTTTTTCTTTTTCTGTGAATACATGTGTTGAAGCCTACACAATCCAAACACTGTTGTTTTTGTTTTTCTGTGAATACATGTGGTGGAACCTAAACAATCCAAACAATGGTGTTTTTGTTTTTCTGTGAATACATGTGTTGGAACGTACACAATCCAAACACTGGCGTTTTTGTTTTTCTATGAATACATGATTTGGAACCTACACAATCCAAATACTGTTGTTTTTGTTTTACTGTGAATACATATGTTGGAACCTACACAATCCAAACACTCAGTTAATTTTGTTTTTTTGTGAATACATGTGTTGGAACCTACACAATTAAAACACTGGTGTTTTTGTTTTTTTGTAAATACATATGTTGGAACCTACACAATCAAAACACTGTTGTTTTTGTTTTTTTGTAAATACATGTGTTGGAACCTACACAATCCAAACACTGTTGTTTTTGTTTTTTTGTAAATACATGTGTTGAAACCTACACAATCCAAACACTGTTGTTTTTTTTTTCTGTTAATACATATGTTGGAACCTACAGAATGCAAACACTGGTGCTTTTGTTTTTTTGTGAATACAATTATTGTGTTGGAACCTACACAATCCAAACACTGGTGTTTTTGTTTTTTTGTGAATACATGTGTTGGAACCTACACAATCCAAACACTGGTGTTTTTGTTTTTCTGTGAATCCATGTGTTGGAACCTACACAATCCAAACACTAGTGTTTTTGTTTTTTTGTGAATATATATGTTGGAACCTACACAATCAAAACACTGGTGTTTTTGTTTTTTTGTGAAGACATGTGTTGGAATCTACACAATCCAAACACTGTTGTTTTTGTTTTTTGTGAATACATATGTTGGAACCTACACAATCCAAACACTCAGTTGTTTTTGTTTTTTTGTGAATACATGCGTTGGAAAATACACAATCAAAACACTGGTGTTTTTGTTTTTTTGTGAATACAATATGTTGGAACCTACACAATCCAAACACTGTTGTTTTTTTTTTTTGTAAATACATGTGTTAAAACCTACACAATCCAAACACTGGTGTTTTTGTTTTTTTATGAATAAATATGTTGGAACCTACACAATCCAAACACTGGTGTTTTTGTTTTTTTGTGAATGCATGTATTGGAACCTACACAATCAGAACACTGTTGTTTTTCTTTTTCTGTGAATACATGTGTTGAAGCCTACACAATCCAAACACTGTTGTTTTTGTTTTTCTGTGAATACATGTGGTGGAACCTACACAATCCAAACACTAGTACTGTTGTTTTTATTTCTTTGTGAATACATGTGTTGGAAGTTACACAATTCAAACACTGGCGTTTTTGTTTTTCTGTGAATACATGTGTTGGAACCTACACAATCCAAACACTGGTGTTTTTGTTTTTCTGTGAATACATATGTTGGAACCTACACCATCCAAACACTCAGTTGTTTTTGTTTTTTTGTGAATACATGTGTTGGAACCTACACAATCAAAACACTGGTGTTTTTGTTTTTTTGTGAATACATATGTTGGAACCTACACAATCCAAACACTGTTGTTTTTGTTTTTTTGTAAATACATGTGTTGAAACCTACACAATCCAAACACTGTTGTTTTTTTTTTCTGTTAATACATATGTTGGAACCTACAGAATGCAAACACTGGTGCTTTTGTTTTTTTGTGAATACAATTATTGTGTTGGAACCTACACAATCCAAACACTGGTGTTTTTGTTTTTTTGTGAATACATGTGTTGGAACCTACACAATCCAAACACTGGTGTTTTTGTTTTTCTGTGAATCCATGTGTTGGAACCTACACAATCCAAACACTGGTGTTTTTGTTTTTTTGTGAATATATATGTTGGAACCTACACAATCAAAACACTGGTGTTTTTGTTTTTTTGTGAAGACATGTGTTGGAATCTACACAATCCAAACACTGTTGTTTTTGTTTTTTGTGAATACATATGTTGGAACCTACACAATCCAAACACTCAGTTGTTTTTGTTTTTTTGTGAATACATGCGTTGGAAAATACACAATCAAAACACTGGTGTTTTTGTTTTTTTGTGAATACAATATGTTGGAACCTACACAATCCAAACACTGTTGTTTTTTTTTTTTGTAAATACATGTGTTAAAACCTACACAATCCAAACACTGGTGTTTTTGTTTTTTTATGAATAAATATGTTGGAACCTACACAATCCAAACACTGGTGTTTTTGTTTTTTTGTGAATGCATGTATTGGAACCTACACAATCAGAACACTGTTGTTTTTCTTTTTCTGTGAATACATGTGTTGAAGCCTACACAATCCAAACACTGTTGTTTTTGTTTTTCTGTGAATACATGTGGTGGAACCTACACAATCCAAACACTAGTACTGTTGTTTTTATTTCTTTGTGAATACATGTGTTGGAAGTTACACAATTCAAACACTGGCGTTTTTGTTTTTCTGTGAATACATGTGTTGGAACCTACACAATCCAAACACTGGTGTTTTTGTTTTTCTGTGAATACATATGTTGGAACCTACACAATCCAAACACTCAGTTGTTTTTGTTTTTTTGTGAATACATGTGTTGGAACCTACACAATCAAAACAGTGGTGTTTTTGTTTTTTTGTGAATACATATGTTGGAACCTACACAATCCAAACACTGTTGTTTTTGTTTTTTTGTGAATACATGTGTTGGAACATACACAATCCAAACACTGTTGTTTTTTTTTTTGTAAATACATGTGTTGGAACCTACACAATCAAAACACTGGTGTTTTTGTTTTTTTGTGAATACATATGTTGGAACCTACACAATCCAAACACTGTTGTTTTTGTTTTTTTGTAAATACATGTGTTGGAACCCACACAATCCAAACACTGGTGTTTTTGTTTTTTTGTGAATATATATGTTGGAACCTACACAATCAAAACACTGGTGTTTTTGTTTTTTTGTGAAGACATGTGTTGGAATCTACACAATCCAAACACTGTTGTTTTTGTTTTTTGTGAATACATATGTTGGAACCTACACAATCCAAACACTCAGTTGTTTTTGTTTTTTTTGTGAATACATGCGTTGGAAAATACACAATCAAAACACTGGTGTTTTTGTTTTTTTGTGAATACAATATGTTCGAACCTACACAATCCAAACACTGTTGTTTTTTTTTTTTGTAAATACATGTGTTAAAACCTACACAATCCAAACACTGGTGTTTTTTTTTTTATGAATAAATATGTTGGAACCTACACAATCCAAACACTGGTGTTTTTGTTTTTTTGTGAATGCATGTATTGGAACCTACACAATCAGAACACTGTTGTTTTTCTTTTTCTGTGAATACATGTGTTGAAGCCTACACAATCCAAACACTGTTGTTTTTGTTTTTCTGTGAATACATGTGGTGGAACCTACACAATCCAAACACTAGTACTGTTGTTTTTATTTCTTTGTGAATACATGTGTTGGAAGTTACACAATTCAAACACTGGCGTTTTTGTTTTTCTGTGAATACATGTGTTGGAACCTACACAATCCAAACAGCTGGTGTTTTTGTTTTTCTGTGAATACATATGTTGGAACCTACACAATCCAAACACTCAGTTGTTTTTGTTTTTTTGTGAATACATGTGTTGGAACCTACACAATCAAAACACTGGTGTTTTTGTTTTTTTGTGAATACATATGTTGGAACCTACACAATCCAAACACTGTTGTTTTTGTTTTTTTGTGAATACATGTGTTGGAACCTACACAAACCAAACACTGTTGTTTTTTTTTTGTAAATACATGTGTTGGAACCTACACAATCAAAACACTGGTGTTTTTGTTTTTTTGTGAATACATATGTTGGAACCTACACAATCCAAACACTGTTGTTTTTGTTTTTTTGTAAATACATGTGTTGGAACCTACACAATCCAAACACTGTTGTTTTTTTTTTTGTAAATACATGTGTTGAAACCTACACAATCCAAACACTGTTGTTTTTTTTTTTCTGTGAATACATGTGTTGGAACCTACACAATCCAAACACTGTTATTTTTGTGTTTTTGTGAATACATGTGTTGGAACCTACACAATCCAAACACTTTTTTTTTTTTTTTTTTGTGAATACATGTGTTGGAACCTACACAATCCAAACTCTTGTGTTTTTGCTTTTCTGTGAATACATGTGTTGGAACCTACATAATCCAAACACTGTTGTTTTTGTTTTTTTTTGAATATACATATGTTGGAACCTACACAATCGAAACACTTGTGTTTTTGTTTTTTTGTGAATACATGTGTTGGAACCTACACAATCCAAACACTGTTGTTTTTGTTTTTCTGTGAATACATGTGTTGGAACCTACAAAATCCAAACACTGTTGTCTTTGTTTTTCTGTGAATACATGTGTTGGAACCTACACAATCCAAACACTGTTGTTTTTGTTTTTCTGTGAATACATGTGTTGGAACCTACACAATCCAAACACTGTTGTTTTTGTTTTTTTTTTGTGAATACATATGTTAAAACCTACACAATCCAAACACTGTTGTTTTTTTTTTCTGTGAATACATGTGTTGGAACCTACACAATCCAAACACTGGTGTTTTTGTTTTTTTATGAATACATATGTTGGAACCTACACAATCCAAACACTGGTGTTTTTGTTTTTTTGTGAATACAATTATTGTGTTGGAACCTACACAATCCAAACACTGGTGTTTTTGTTTTTTTTGTGAATACATGTGTTGGAACCTACACAATCCAAACACTGTTGTTTTTGTTTTTGTTTTTTTGTGAATACCTATGTTGGAACCTACACAATCCAAACACTGTTGTTTTTGTTTTTCTTTGTGAATACATGTGTTGGAACCTACACAATCCAAACACTGGTGTTTTTGTTTTTTGTGAATTCATGTGTTGGAACCTACACAATCAGAACACTGTTGTTTTTCTTTTTCTGTGAATACATGTGTTGAAACCTACACAATCCAAACACTGTTGTTTTGGTTTTTCTGTGAATACATGTGGTGGAACCTACACAATCCAAACACTAGTACTGTTGTTTTTATTTTTTTGTGAATACATGTGTTGGAACTTACACAATTCAAACACTGGTGTTTTTGTTTTTTTGTGAATACATGTGTTGGAACCTACACAATCCAAACACTGTTGTTTTTTTTTTTTGTAAATACATGTGTTGAAACCTACACAATCCAAACACTGTTGTTTTTTTTTTCTGTGAATACATGTGTTGGAACCTACACAATCCAAACACTGGTTTTTTTGTTTTTCTGTGAATACATGTGTTGGAACCTACACAATCCAAACACTGTTGTTTTTGTGTTTTTGTGAATACATGTGTTGGAACCTACACAATCCAAACACTGGTGTTTTTGTTTTTTTGTGAAGACATGTGTTGGAACCTACACAATCCAAACACTGGTGTTTTTGTTTTTCTGTGAATACATGTGTTGGAACCTACATAATCCAAACACTGTTGTTTTTGTTTTTTTTCGAATACATATGTTGGAACCTACACAATCCAAACACTGGTGTTTTTGTTTTTTTGTGAATACATGTGTTGGAACCTACACAATCCAAACACTCAGTTGTTTTTGTTTTTCTGTGAATACATGTGTTGGAACCTACACAATCCAAACACTGTTTTTTTTGTTTTTCTGTGAATACATGTGTTGGAACCTACGCAATCCAAACACTGTTGTTTTTGTTTTTCTGTGAATACATGTGTTGGAACCTACACAATCCAAACACTGTTGTTTTTGTTTTTTTTGTGAATACATATGTTGGAACCTACACAATCCAAACACTGGTGTTTTTGTTTTTTTGTGAATACATCCCTTGCAAAACAAAACTGGAATATTCTGTTTATTTCTAGAATTTTTCTAGAAATATTAGAGAAAATATTTCTAGAAATTACCAGTTTTTCGTTGTGGAAAATTCTAGAATATTCTAGAATGTTAATGAAACATGTTAATTAGGGTCAAATCTGCCAGCTTATTCCAGAAAATTATAAATTGGGATCAATTCAGGGTTTTCCAGGTTTTTCCAGCTTATTTTAAAAAGGTGCTGTCTAGATTTTTCTAGAAAATTCTAGCTTCCTCCCTAATGTAAGCAAGTTGATAAAATAGATTTGTTTCTAGCTTTTTCTAGCATATTCTAGATTTTTTAGCATCGTTCTGCCTTCTTCCAGAATTTAATGGTTAAAAACCCTCTTAACATGTAGCTTTTTTTAACAAATTAGTCATATCTACATTTTGTACAAATTTAATGTGTCACTTATTCAAGCTTTCTGTTTATAGCATTCACATGTCCAACAAAAACAAAAGTAATCTGGATTTTTTAGATACCAAATAAATTTATTTGAAATGCAACTGAAACAAGTTAAACAAATTATAATATACAGGTATTATAACTTTTATTCCAAAAATTGTATATCTAACATGAGACTTTTGTCTGTAGCTCTGACACAGAAACTGAAGAAAAATTAGAAAATGTATTTTTTTTAAAAAAGGAAGGAACATGAAATGTTTTTCATAGCTTTCTCTGTTCTTGTCCTTTGCATTTGGCCTTGTTTTCTTTGTTTGCTCGGGCCTTCTTCAGAACCAGGCCAAGATCTTGTCTTACAGACGACCTTGAAGCTGCTGAGAAGCCTTTCTTCAATACAATACCTGTATACAGGAATACCAAATGAAAATCAGTGTTAATATGCATGCTTACTGCTTACTTAGGCATGGGAATGGGAAAAAGCGTGTTGTAAAAAATTGGACCATAAGCAAGATTGGTCGTTAACTCCCCAGAAAACAAACTTAACATGTACTATGCCCGAAAAGCTAAAGAGATCTTAAGAGTTTAACAGTTCACAGGTTAAATCAAAAATGTTTTCTTGTCATTTCTTTCCCAGGCCAAAGTGTAATCTTAATAAGAACAACATAAAGATGCAGCCCCATTTATGTTTGGTGCAAATCTGACTTATGACAGTTGGGACAAAAAAATATATCAACAAGAGAACATGGACATAAAAATTAATATGATGCTTAGTATGAGATCAGGTTCCATGACATCAACACCCTTCAAATTCACGAGCTAGTTGGATCGAAAACAGTTTATGATGTAACGATCATGGGGGTTAGTGTGTGAAGGGTTTTTTTGTATTATCAGAACAAGAACTCCAAAGGAAGCAGGTTTACCAAAACTTTGTTTCACTACAGTACGAAATCGATGTAAAGAGAAAAGCAGTAGGTGTATAAACTTACCGAATACTGCCAGAACATGTCCATGAAACAACATAGGTCTCTTTGTTGCCGGATCCTTGCCTTGCAATGAACACTCATTTCCTTCTCTCACATCGAAAGGATCAGCAATGATGATTTTTGATTAACTCTGCGCCTCAATTCCCCACGATCCCCAATCAACAACTGACCACCTCGCCCCACACAGGCCCTGCAATGCCTCAAATGGCTTATCCACCGACAGAAGACCACCCTTGCAGCAAGGCTTCATGTGCCACCCAAACCCCCGTTTCCGTGGACCCCCTGCCAGCAACCTTAGAGGACCAATGTGTGGCCCCAGATGTGCCACCGCCGCCGCCTGCACCGCAGACCCAGCCCTCGCGTCCCAGTCGGTTACGGCGACCACCGAAACGCTTCGAGCCTGAGTCAGGCACATGGGTAGACTGAGTCCGTTCACCCATCTTAGAAATTGAGCTTCTCGGACTTGGGGGGATGAAGAGTTTGCTGCTGGCCAAGCCTCAAGGCTCAGCTGACATTACCGCTGGCCGACAGGCTCAAGAGAGTGTCGGCCATCTTGTTTATATTGTATGTCCTGCATTCGGTTAGGGACTTTAGCTCGCCACTTATTTCCTGTAAGTCCTATTGTCATCGTTGTTGTTTCCCTTTTATCATTATCTTACTGTTATGTATTTACGTCGTAGGACTCCTTCATCGTTCCGTGAATTGAATTAAACTAGCGTTTCACTTCGAGGAGTGTCTTACTTCATGAAGGAGTCATGGTTGTCGTCAAGTGTTCCGTCGAGCACTGCCCCTTCCAAACCGAGGATGTCACAGAGGCATTAGCCATCGCCCTCCTATCAAATCATGGACTCTCCCACCTCGCACCACCTGCCGCCGAGCCAGTCCGAGCGCCGAACAGACGAGGCCCGAAACTTGAGCGGCCAAAGGTAGACATCGGCATTTCGATAGAGGAATGGGACGTATTTTTCTGCAGATGGGAGGTTTTTTGAAGCGGCTCTGGAATAGACGATGCATCGGCCCCGTCCCAATTATTCCAGTGTGCCGGGCCCGACCTCGGGGACAGCCTCTTGAAAGCGAACCCAAATGCCACCTCCGATTCCCTACACGATTTACTCGCTGCCATGCGCTCGCTCGCCGTCATCCCAGTCGCCGTGTTACGTACCGTCATCCCAGTATGTGTGTTACGTACTGAGCTTCTCCAGTTACGCCAGGAACGCGACGAGCCATTTCGTGCCTTCACGGCCAGGGTGAGAGGAAAAGCAGAAACATGCGCCTACCATGCCAGGTGCGAGTGTGGAAGAAGCGCCGACTACACCGATCATATCATCCGCGACGTCCTCCTAAACGGGGTCTATGACTCAGACATCCGCCGCGAGCTACTAGGAACACCCGACATCCTAGCAAAACCAGTGAACGAAGTTGTAGCAATCGTCGAAACTAAAGAGATGGCCCGAAACGCCCTACCGTCGCCTTCTATCTCAGCCACATCGTTCCAGCGGTTACTAAACCATCAACCAAGCCCTACCGCAACCCCTACCTCCGCCGACAAGGAAGCGTCTTCCGCATCTTTACACAGGGTGTTCGAGGGTGGAATACCAAGCCCCACCAGGTATGCATCGACTGCTACAGAGCCCGTCGTAGGCGAAAACGCCAACAGCGCCCAACCCAGACCCCAACAGCCAATGTTCAGGCCCTAGAGTCCGACCCCATTTCTCAGATCGCGTCGCTCGAGCACCATATCTTCACCAAGGGCGAATGGAGGCGGGCCCGGCTGAGAGACCACCCCAGAGCGTCAATCACTATATCAGTCGACAAGCCGGCGAACTCAAGAGGAAACACAAACACCCAGGGACCAACTATCGAAGCGAAGATCTCCGCCATTGCCGACACCGGTGCACAATCAGATCTCTGGTCCTTACGGGAGTTCCTTGCTTGTGGATTCTCGAGGGACGACCTGCATCCCGTAAGTCTCAGTCTTTCTGCCGCTAACCGCTCCCCAATCGCAATTGAAGGAGCATTCCTCGCCAAGCTCACGACAACCTCCCAAAGTGGAGCAGTGGCGTCCTGTCGCTCTATGGTGTACGTAAGCAGCTCTGTCCAAGCCATGTACCTGTCTTACGAATCATTGCTCAACCTCGGCCTGCTCTCGAGCGACTTTCCTTCAGGTAGGAGCACAGAGGCATCCGATGAGGGACCTGCCACTGACACCCTCGAAAGAACCCTAGAACCGCCTTCTACCAACGCCACCAGGTCCATCAACAATGGCTGCTCATTGCCTAACCCCGCTCAGGCTTTCGCTTGCTCCTGTCCCCAGCGCACGGTCCCACCACTCCACCCCGCGGAACTGCCGTTCCCTTGTCTACAAAAAAATAATGACCGAATGAAAGCCTGGCTGCTCGACCGGTATGCGTCGTCCACCTTCAACACCTGCCCTCACCGGGCATTGCCCTGTATGGAGGGCCCACCCATTGAGATTCATGTGAACCCACTGCACCCCCTAAGGCATGCCACACCCCTGCCACTGTGCCACTACACTGGCAACAGAAAGTCTACGATGACCTCCTGCGCGACGAGGCCTTAGGAGTAATAGAACGCGTGCCATACGGCGAACCGGTCACATGGTGTCATCGTATGGTCATCACTCGCAAGCATGATGGCTCTCCTCGCCGTACGGTGGACCTCTCGCCCCTGAACAAGTTCTGTCAGCGCGAAACTTTCGCTACTGAGTCTCCATTTCACCTCGCACGCCGCATCCCCAAGGATACATGGAAGACAGTAACAGACGCCTGGAATGGCTATCATAGTGTCCCACTGCGCAAGTCAGACCATCACCTCACTACCTTCATCACGCCGTTCGGCCGTTGGCGCTATACACGGGCACCCCAAGGCTTCCTGTCATCAGGGGATGGCTACAACCGCCGCTTTGATGCCGTCTTGTCGGACTTCGAACGGAAAGAGCGCTGTGTTGATGACACCATCCACTATGACACCGATCTAGAGCAACACTGGTGGCGGACCATCGACTTCCTAACACGTGTCGGTCAATCTGGCATTGTGCTGAATCCGGACAAGTTTCAGTTTGCTGGAAGGAATGTCGACTTCGCTGGCTTCAGGGTGTCAGATACCACAATCAAACCACTCCCCAAGTACCTGGATGCCATCCGAGACTTCCCTTCTCCAGTGTCCACCTCAGATATCAGAAGCTGGTTTGGCCTCGTTAACCAAGTAGGCAACTACGCGCAACTGCGAGACATGATGGTCCCGTTTAAGCCCTTTCTTAGTCCACGTTGCCAATTTTCGTGGTCCTCTGAACTAGAGCAAGCCTTCCAAGAGTCTAAAGAGGCGATCGTCAAAGCGATCCAAGCTGGCGTGCAAATATTCGATATGCAAAGGAGAACCTGCCTCCGTCCTGACTGGTCAAGGCGCGGTATTGGTTACTTCCTTCTCCAGCAACACTGTCGCTGCTCCTCTGGAATTCCGGGCTGCTGCCAAGGAGGCTGGAGGATTACCTTAGCTGGCTCGCGATTCCTATCTTCTGCAGAGCAACGCTACGCACCCATTGAAGGCGAAGCCTTGGCCGTAGCCTGGGGGCTTGAGCAAACATGGTATTTTACACAGGGATGCGACAACCTAGTGGTAGTCACTGATCATAAGCCACTAGTGAAAATCCTTGGCGACCGTACGCTAGACGAGATCACCAACTCACGTCTATTCCGGCTGAAACAACGCACTCTCCCCTGGCGCTTCGACATCGCTCATTTGCCCGGGAAGAGCAATCAAGCCGCTGACGCGACCTCACGGCACCCCTCACCTTCAGCCCAAACTGACGGATCATCCAGCATCACTGACATTGTAGAATCAGCACTAATGGCGTCCATTCGTACCAACGCAGAAGAGCTTGGTACCATCTCATGGTCACTCCTCGCGCGCGAGACGGCCACAGACGCATCTCTTAGTCATCTCCTGAATATCATAGAGAGTGGAGAAAGCATCCCACGCAGCGACCCTGCACTAGCTGGCCTCTCAACCATATGTGAGTCTACCTACGCACACGATGGCGTCCTCCTATACCAAGACCGTGTAGTGGTCCCGCCATCCCTTCGCACCAGAGTCCTCCAGCATCTCCACGCCGCCCACCAAGGCACTTCAACAATGGAGCAGCGTGCCCGGGCAATCGTCTACTGGCCCGGGATGTCCAAAGACATTCGCGATACCAGAGAACGATGCGCAGACTGCAACAGGAACGCCCCTTCACAGGCTGCCACGCCTCCTCTCCCTACCACACTACCGTCCACTCCGTTTGAAGCAATCTTTGCCGACTTCTTCGATTATGGCGGCCGTCATTACCTGTTCATCGGTGACCGCCTCTCCGGCTGGGTGGAGGTGCTAAGCTCCACAGCAGGCACCGACCTTGGCGGCTCATCTGGCCTGGTTCGCCACCTTCGCACCTTCTTCGCCACATTCGGTGTACCGGAAGAGATATCGAGCGACGGTGGTCTAGAGTTTACCGCCAGCCACACGGAGAACTTCCTCCACTCATGGGGCATCAGGCACCGCGTATCCTCCGTCAGCTTTCCCCAGTCGAACGGCAGAGCGGAAGTCGCAGTAAAGAGCGCCAAGCACCTCCTCATGTCGCACACTGGCCCCACTGGCAGCCTCGACAACGATCACTTCCTGCATGCTATGTTACAGCTTCGCAACACGCCTAATCCTGACTGTAACCTCTCCCCTGCGCAAATCATCTTTGGCTGCCCTCTCCGTGACGCCCTCACCTTTGTCAACCGCGTGGAGAAATTCTCAAACCCACACATTCGTCCACTCTGGCGCCAGGCCTGGATGGCTAAGGAAGAAGCCCTCCGAACCTGTATATCTCGCACCACGGAATCCCTTAAGGCTCATTCACGCCCACTCCGCCCACTGTCCATTGACGAGCATGTATTCTTGCAAAATCAGCAAGGCCCCCACCCCAAAAAATGGGACAGATCAGGAGTAATAGTGGAGTCGCCAGGCCATGACCAGTACCGAGTTAAGATAGACGGATCAGGACGACTCACCTTGCGCAACCGTCGCTTCCTCCGCGCCTACACGCCGACAACACCACTCATCCATGCACAGCCGGTCCCTCTGCCCTCATCTCCCCGCGCTGCTGCGACCAAGCCCACCTCGCCCCACACAGGCCCTGCAATGCCTCAAATGGCTTATCCACCGACAGAAGACCACCCTTGCAGCAAGGCTTCAGGTGCCACCCAAATCCCCGGTTCCGTGGACCCCCTGCCAGCAACCTTAGAGGACCAATGTGTGGCCCCAGATGTGCCACCGCCGCCGCCTGCACCGCAGACCCAGCCCTCGCGTCCCAGTCGGTTACGGCGACCACCGAAACGCTTCGAGCCTGAGTCAGGCACATGGGTAGACTGAGTCCGTTCACCCATCTTAGAAATTGAGCTTCTCGGACTTGGGGGGATGAAGAGTTTGCTGCTGGCCAAGCCTCAAGGCTCAGCTGACATTACCGCTGGCCGACAGGCTCAAGAGAGTGTCGGCCATCTTGTTTATATTGTATGTCCTGCATTCGGTTAGGGACTTTAGCTCGCCACTTATTTCCTGTAAGTCCTATTGTCATCGTTGTTGTTTCCCTTTTATCATTATCTTACTGTTATGTATTTACGTCGTAGGACTCCTTCATCGTTCCGTGAATTGAATTAAACTAGCGTTTCACTTCGAGGAGTGTCTTACTTCAACAACAACATATTTCGGCATATTTTGGAATTGTTACTCGACAGAAGATGGATGAAACACCAAAGATGATCGCGAATCGAAAGCACGTGGAGAGATGAATGTCACACCGTGAAGCCCACAAACGACGCTTCTAAATTCAAATCTGGCGCAAGTTTTGCTTTGATCGTATTGGTCCTCTTTAAAGCTGCGGTTGACTTCAAAGTCAGAGATAAATATCACATATTGGGATCGGTCGACATCAAAAGACGTGTGAAATTCTTCTCGAGCTTGCTTCGCTATCGCTGGATCGGATGATTGTCCCGAACGCATTACACTTTCTTGAGCAGTTAAGGAAAGTCCTGAACAATAAATAAAAAGGTTCCATTTTCATTTTTCGCCAACAATTCATGCAGAAGATAAACCCTACTAGCAACTAGCAACTAACGTGCAAAACCGCCATGTTTGTTTACCAAAGGGCGCCCTGTTATTGCTTTCACCGCTGACCACGTGATTGTGGACCCTTGCTTTCGTGACAATCCTTCCGTAAAAACAATCTTCAATCGAGCTTTGTTTTTGAAAATGGAGGAAAAGCTTTGCACAAGCGTTGATGATGGAGATGACAAAACGTGGAAAGAAAATGAGGCGGCTGAATTTATTCATTCAGTTAACCTGCGAGTTTTGCGTTTGCGAGGGGGAGCTAACGGAGACAACGAAAAGTGGTTGTGTGACATTTGTGGGAAGTCGCTCGTGTCCAAGAGAAATCTCGATGTTCATATGGACTCTGCTCATGCCAGTAACCCAGATTTCACCTGCAGTACATCACCTGATGGATTAGTTAAGTGGAAGTGCAGTTTGTGTGGCAATTTTCTCTCTTCAAAGCAGGGAGGGATTTCACATTTAACTAAAACTCATGGTAAAACCTTTGTTGAACAAGAACAGAAACAAACTCTTAATTCCCGAACAACATTGTGGAGAAGAAAGCGTTCTGCAAATGGCTGTCTTGTTTCAGAGCAAATTTCTTCTGCTGCTTCTCTCGAGGAAAAGTTAAACTTGAACTCTGAATGTTGCTCAGCAATGAATGAATTACCTGGACCTGAAGAAGGGAGTTCTGCTTCAAGTTTCTTTCAATCAATTTCAGGAGAAGAATTATTACATGTAAACCCTGAATTCCCAAGACAAGGCACACATCCCTGTAACAACAAGAACAGTGCGTACAGCATTATTACTCATTTTCCAGGCTCTGAGAATTCAGGTTCTGATTCAAATAGTACTTGCATGAATGTTGCCTACACATGAGACTTGGACTGTTCTTTAAGTAGTTGCACTGATTACAGTTCATCTGAAACAGATCAGCCAACATCTAGCGATGAATCAGTCTCAGAAGAACAGGACAAATCAAACTCAGTCTTGGATGCCAGTCCACTGATATGCCCATGAAAAATTCTTTGTATTAATCTGCCTAATTGGAGAACAGTAACTTCAGATTCACTTTCATGTGTTCTTACACATAAAATAAGTGATTGATGTGAGCTTCTAGGTCTCAATTTTCAGACATCTTTATTTGGGTTAAAGTATCAAAAGTACTCAAGCTTGTATGTTTGATTTTACATTTTTCTGACTTTATCTCAATATTTTTTGGCTGACTACAATTTTTCCACACTGCATGCTTTGTTGTACTGCATGATCCAGACGAGCCACTATTTTCGATTCCTCTGATCAGTCTAAATAAAAATTTCCCGGTAGATCTTGAAAAATATATTTTTTCTGACATCCAAAATGATTTCCAGACTTTTTTTTTTTGGTTCTCCAATGTGATGTGTGCAAGAACACATGAAAGTGACTCTAAAGTTACTGATAGTTGGGTATAAGGTTTCTTACTCATCAACTCTTTATGCATAGCAAACTTCAGTTTCTTGATAAGAGTTTGAATTAACATGCAATATGAAAGCTCGATAAAACTGAAATTTTCTTTCATAAGCTTTCATACATCCCAAATGGTAACAAGTTCTAGACTATTTCTAGTTTATTCCAGTTTCCTGCAAGAAATGAAGAGTTGAAAAAACTGTCAATTTCTAGCAGCAACTGGTAAAAACATTGTCGCGTTCCCAACCCCGAGTGCGGTGAGCCAGGTAACGCCGTTTAAACCAATGCGTGCCAGATTCTAAACTTGATTTATTTAAAATTCGCCCTCATGGCACGAGGTAGAAAACTATGATACAAATGAAGTGAAATGAGAACAGGCAAGAAAACTCACAAGAAATAAACAAGAAAACTTACGCTGTTCCGCTCCGGGCATGCAAGTGTTCACAATAGGACTGATAGTGGTAGAACGAAAAGGAAAAGCTGTGCTGGGCGTAGTGACACCGTCGAATTGTGCGGTTGTGAAAAGTGATTACGTGTGATAGGAAAATTCTTAGGGCGTCTAAAATTACAATCAATAGGTGAATCAAATAACAATTAAAAACGGAAGCGCGGCGCGACACGCGTGACGAGCGTCACACTCCTCGCCCAAGGATCCAACTTGGATCCTTGATTTAAGAATTAGATTCTTTGCCATAGGTACTTGAACAACTCAACGTAATGGAACATCTGAGGGAACCAACAGTACAAGTTCGCCAATGGGACGGGTGTAGAGTTTCCTCTGCCCTTCTTTACAGATCAGCACTGTTGCCTTCCTCACTCTTCCATCTTTGCTCTTGGGGGCTTCGGTTACTCTTCCCAGGGGCCAGTTGTTTCTATGGGCCTTGTCGTCTTTCACTATGACGACGTCACCGATGGTCAGGTCACGACGTTCCCAGCACCATTTCTTTCTTGGCTGTAGGCTCTGAAGGTACTCTCGTTTCCATCTCGCCCAGAACTGATCGGCCAGGTATTGTACTCTTCTCCATCGCCGGCGAGCGTAGGCATCCTGTGCAGTGAAATTCCCCGGGAGAGGTCCGATTGGGCGCGTCTTTTGTGTAAGCAGCATTGCTGGGGTCAATGGTTGAGGTTCGTCAACGTCAGATGGTATGGTTGCAATAGGGCGAGCGTTAACAATCGCGGTAACCTCTGACATCAGTGTGGACAACAGCTCGTGAGTCAGCTGGCGTGGTCCGAGCTCTAGGAACATTGCATTTAAGACTCGCCGTATCGTTCCAATCTGGCGTTCCCAAACGCCGCCAAAGTTTGAGGCGTGCGGCGGGTTGAAGAGCCACTCGCAGCCTTGTTCTGACAGGTACCTCTGTACTGACTCCTTATCCATCTCCGCTAAGGCTTCGTCTAGCTCGTTCTGTGCACCTACGAAGTTGGAGCCTCTATCGCATCTCAGCAGTTGAACGGGTCCGCGCAGAGAGAGGAAGCGTCTAAGGGCACATATGAAAGAACTGGTGTCCATTGACTCTAGTAGCTCGATGTGAATGGCCCTACTAGCCAGACATGTGAATACGAGCCCCCAGCGCTTGAAATTTGCTGCTCCTCCCCTTGTCTTCCTCGCTTGCACTGTCCACGGTCCGAAGACATCGAATCCCACGTTTGTGAACGGTGCCCCGACTTCTACCCTGTCGGCTGGGAGGTCTGCCATCCGCTGCTCCAACAGGGGGCCTCGAAGCTTCTTGCACGTCACGCACGACGCTATGACTCTTCCCACGGCCGCGTGACCACCTATGAGCCAATATCCGGCGTTTCTGAGGGCTCCGTGAGTAATTTGGCGTCCTTGATGGTGAACTTGCTCGTGATAATAGCGTAACAGAATCTCCGATACATGGTTGTTTTTAGGTAGGATCATCGGATGCTTCTCATTTGTGCTGAGGCTTGTGTGGCGTAGACGGCCACCCACTCTAAGGATACCGGCATCGTCGATAAAGGGGTCTAGTCGGTAAAGGTCTGATTTCTTTAGCGACTTCTTTCTGGCTTTGACGAAGTCTCGGTCTGTAATGTCATCAGCGTTGATACACGCGGCTGCGGCAAGTTCGTTACTGAACTCTTCTTTCTGAATTGTCTTGATAACGACCTCCGTGGCCTGTGCAAGTACTTCAGGGACTAGGGATCGTTGGGTTTTGACGTTTGCACTCCTTTCTTTGAAGGACCTCACTCTACCTATCAGGGTTGCGATGGCACGCCTCAGGGACAACCAAGAAGAAAACCTCTTAAAACGTTCGCTACCAAGGGCCGCGGACCCCAGAGAATTTATGTGGGTTGCGTAGGTTTTGACTTCTTTGCGTATCTCCGGGTCCTCTGGGTCCAGTGTCATCTCTTCCTCGCTGGGAATCGGGGCATCCAGCGCGTCTCTTAGAAACTTCGGGCCGTTGAGCCATTCTGATTCCGCGAGCTCTTGAGCCTTCACGCCACGTGTAGCCTGATCAGCGGGATTCTCGCAGCTCTCTACATGTCTCCATTGGTCAGGTGCAGATATTGCGCGAATTGTCTGTACGCGGTTTGCTACATAGACGTAGAATCTCCTAGCTTCATTGTGGATGTACCCTAAGACCACCTTCGAATCGGTGTAGAACGCCACCTTTGATATCGCTACGTCTATCTCCTTTTTCACCTTGTCTGCAGCCTGGGCAGCGAGAACGGCTCCACAGAGTTCTAGTCGAGGGATGCTGGTAGGATTGGTGGGGGCGACCTTTGCCTGGCCGTACACGAGCGACACAGCCGCGTCGTTTGAGGTGTTAAATAGGCGCAGGTACACTGCCGTCCCGATCGCCTGTTCGCTTGCGTCTGAGAATGCGTGCAGCTCAGCTCTAGTGACCGATCCGAATTCTTTGGGGTGGTAGCACCGTCGTACCGAAACCTGGTGAAGGTCAGGAAGTGCATTTTTCCAGCGTTGCCATCGTTTGGTGAGGTTCTGCGGGAGCGGGTCGTCCCATCCTAGGGGCTTGTTAGCGCTCGTCTTCTTACCCATGGTCACTAACTCGCGCAGGAGTAATCTTCCCTCTAACAGTACCGGTGTAGCGAGCCCCAGCGGGTCGTAGATCGAATTTACCAGCGACAAGACTCCACGTCGTGTAAAAGGTCTTTCTGGTGCGTATACCTTGTAGGTGAAAGCATCCGATTTAAGGTCCCAAAAGACTCCTAGAGAGCGCTGGGCTGGTAGCTCGTCGTGGTGTAGATCCAGGCTACGTACATCCTTGGCTAGATCGTCTGAGGGAAAGGCCTCCATAACGGTTATGGAGTTAGACACCACTTTATGCAGCCTGAGGTTTGCAGTGGCTAGAACCGCTTGCGTGTCTTTCACCAGCTTGATCGTTTCTTCTGCTGTTGGCTTAGAAGCTAGACCATCATCCACGTAGAAATTTCTCTTGACAAACTCCTTAACTTCAGGGTTGACCTCCTCGCCGTCTTCGACGGTCCTCCTCAGACCGTAGGTTGCTATGGCAGGACTTGGCCCATTCCCGAATAGGTGGACGGTCATTCGGTACTCTGTGATGGCTTTCGATGGATCGTTGTCCTCGAACCACAGGAAGCGTAGAAAATCCCTATGCCGTGGTTTCACGTGAAACGAGTGGAACATTTGTTCCACGTCACACATTGCTGCAACGTTCTCGCGACGGAAACGAAACAAGACTCCGATTAGACTGTTCATAAAGTCTGGGCCTGTGAGAAGTTGTTGGTTGAGGGATACGCCTTGGTATTCAGCGGATGAGTCGAATACCACCCGAATCTGGTCCGGCTTTTTCGGGTGGTACACTCCAAAATGTGGAAGGTACCACACTTGTCCGGAACGTTTATGAGCTGTGATCTCTTCTGTGGGTACTGGAGCTGCGTGGCCTTTATCTAGAACTCTTGCCATAAAGTCGATGTAGTCTTTCTCCATCTTGGGCTTACGTTTCAGTGTCCTTAGTAGACTGTTTAGACGTTTTACGGCGTAGGCTCTATTGTTTGGCATGCTTACCACGGGTGTGCGGAATGGCAGGGGCATCTCCCAATTTCCGAGGTGGTTCTTGCGAATCCCCTTGTCCATGATCTCAATGAATTTCCGATCCTCGACCGACAAACCTATGTCGTTGTCGTTACTGGTTATGCGGTACACGTCTTCTACTGTGCTACTGTCGCTATGCTCGTGGTAGCTTTCCTTAAGAGTAAACTTGTTGGGACAGCGGACCAACTCGTACGCCCTTTGTAGCTCGCCTTCTGCCTCGTCGCCGTAAATTGCTTGACCCCAAGTTGCGCCATCCTGGCTGTATGGTGTGAAGGCGTCTACGTCTGTAGTAGCAAGCGTCCTCTTGGCACGTACGTGGACTGGTCCGTTTGTTAGGTCCAAGCAAGCCTGTCCGGATATGGTCCACCCCAATTCCAATTTCTGGGCCCATGGCGCTCCCTTTGGACCGTTCTTGAATGCTCTTACTTTCAACAGCTCCGGCGCGTCTCTGCCTATCAGGATCTGGACTCTTGCGGTTTTGTCGAGGGGAGGGATTTCGTCTGATATGCTCTTAAGGTGGGGGTACTGCGTCGCAATTTCGGGACTCGGTATTTCCTCTATATCCTGTGGGATGCTATTACATTCGACGAGCGTGGGAAGGTTTGCTGTTCTCCCGTAGAAGGACCGTATGACCATTCCTACTACTCTGCGACCATACCGGACTTCCTTCTCTCCTCCACAGGTTGACAGGTAGTACTTGTACTCTGGACCCTCGGCATTCAACTGGTCTGCTAGCTCGGTAGTTATCATCGACGAGTTGCTTTGGTCGTCCAGGACCGCATACACTCGATGTACGTCGTCGGGGTGATTTCCTCTGTAGATGTCGACCAACAATATCTTACTGCATGAGTGACCGCCCGTGCTGCCTTTGCATATTGAGGTGCATTTGGAGTTAACGTTCTCTGCGTTCCGTGACTCTTCCTCTTTAGCCTTCTCTTTCCTCCCTTCACGGTCTAAATGGAGTAGGTCGGGGTGTCGTTCGCTGCCACAAATGTTGCATGAAACATTCTTTCGACACGCGCTGGCTATATGGTAGGGTGAGAGGCACCGGAAACAGAGTCTCTCCTCTCGGATCCAATGCTCCCTTTCAGGGACAGTTTTCTTTCCAAAAGCCTTACACTCCGTGATTTCGTGGCCAGCTCTGTTGTGGAATATGCAGTGTTTCTCTTGAGATGACTTGGCCTCCTTTGCTGGTACCCCACTAGTAGCTGGCGATGCGTCGGTCTTCAGAACTCGCCTCACTTCAGATCTAGCTCCCTGGGTTGTTCGTGCTTTACTCTCCTCGCGGTGGCGGTTAGACACATTGCTGCTCGATGCCTTGGTTCCTGCAAGGATGTTTGGGTGGTTTCTTTTCCTCGCTTGGTTATGTATCATCGCCGAGAATACGTAGAAGGTGGGGTACGCTTCGTCGTGGTACTCCGCGTAACGCACGATTTCCTTATCCCATTTGGCTCTTAAAGGGACGGGAAGTCTTTCCACGATAGGACGCATAGCGATGGGGTAGTTCAAGCAAGCTAGACCGGGCAGGTGCGCCATTTGACAGTCGACGTCTGCACACAAGTCGGCTAGCTTCTGGAGCTTTACGTTATCCCTGTCGCCGAAGCTAGCTGCTGCACAAAGGCGCTCAATCAGGGCTTCTGTTAGTGCTGCTGAGTTGCCAAAACGCTTCTCTAATTCGGACCAGAGGTCGGCTAGGGTGATCGCAGGACAGTTTCCTTGTCTCTTCCTGTAGTTATCGACAAGCCTCTGTGGATCGCCGGTCGTGAAACTCCGAAGGTAACTAAGCTCTTGCTCGGGGTTTACGTCCGCGTCTTTAACCATCGCCTTAAACGACCTTTTCCACGAATGGAACATGGCGACGTCTCCGTCGAACATCTCAGGTTGACATTTAGGTAAACTCTGTTTAGCTAAACTGGCAACGAGTTGCTGGTTGGATGCGGTGAACGTTTCTAGTGGAGTACTAGTAACCATCTCTCTAGGTGTGGAGGATACGAATGGCTGCCTCATTGGGGGTTTGGTTGGGCTTGGGTAACTAAACGCTTGTTCTCTGTAAGGAAATTGCTCTGTGCCCGCTGCGTTTGTATTGATTGCTCCCTGTTCTGGGGTTTTGATCTGGGCGTGTCCCTCCCCGGGAATGTACCCGCTTTGTTGGGCGTGTCCATCATTGGGGATATCGGTATACTTAGGAGCGGGACTAGTGCGTACCCACGTTTTGGTTCTGTCTTGACATTCCGTCATGTCCATATCCGGGAGCTCTAAGGGACTTTCTAATTCCTGTTCTCCGATCGACTCTTGAATTGCCTTAAGTCTCGCGTTCGCTACGGCGATCTTTTTGTCAGCGGAAATCATGGCTAAATCTCTCTCATGCTGTGCGCGCGCTTGCTGTCGGCGTTTTTCTTCCTCCGCTTCCTGTTGTTTCATTTTATTTTCCCTTTCTGCAATAAGGCGTTCGTATTCGGCTTGCTGCTTAGCTGCTGCTGCCTCTGCCGCTGCTCTCATTTTTACTACACTAGAGGACGTCGAGGCGCGAGAAGCGGCGCTGCGATGCGAATTACGGGAGCGTACAGATGATGTTTCCGACAGTTTGTCGGATTTCCAGGCTTTCTTTATTTTCTTTATTAGCGCGTGCGCGTGTTGTATGGCTGTATTCTCTGAAATTAGTGGTGTTCCTCCGTCGTCGATTTCGTTTGTATTTTGCTTGTAAAGATCAAGCAGCTCTTGTTGGCATAACTCGAATTCCTGCGTTACGGATACGAGTTCACGCAACACGTTATCGGTACAAGATTCTGGGTCTAGTGTCTCAACGGATCTGACGACACGCCAGAGTTTCTTTTCTACATTCCCGGCTTTACTATTTTTAGTTTTTATCTGATATTCAAGGCCCTTCTGCGTCAGTTTTCTGGTTCTTTCCTCCGATGTCTCCTTGTGGGTGTGAGAATTCCCGAACTCCTCTAATGGATCTCCTTTACGTGACGTGGCCATTTCCAACTCAAAGATGAGAAACAGATAAGATACGGCTTACCTCTGTTCGTCGTTTCTTCACTTGGAACAGCTTTTCTACTGTCGCGTTCCCAACCCCGAGTGCGGTGAGCCAGGTAACGCCGTTTAAACCAATGCGTGCCAGATTCTAAACTTGATTTATTTAAAATTCGCCCTCATGGCACGAGGTAGAAAACTATGATACAAATGAAGTGAAATGAGAACAGGCAAGAAAACTCACAAGAAATAAACAAGAAAACTTACGCTGTTCCGCTCCGGGCATGCAAGTGTTCACAATAGGACTGATAGTGGTAGAACGAAAAGGAAAAGCTGTGCTGGGCGTAGTGACACTGTCGAATTGTGCGATTGTGAAAAGTGATTACGTGTGATAGGAAAATTCTTAGGGCGTCTAAAATTACAATCAATAGGTGAATCAAATAACAATTAAAAACGGAAGCGCGGCGCGACACGCGTGACGAGCGTCACAAACATAAAATTCTAGCTATTTCCAGATTTTGAAAGAAATCAAAACTTGCAAAGACTTGAAAAATCTTTTCTGGAAATAAGCTAGAATTCAATTCTGGAATGAAGATGTCATATTCTTGAAATTTATAGAAACTTCCAGAAATTAACAGAAAGCTGGAAATTCATTTTCCAAGGGATGTGTTGGAACCTACACAATCCAAACACTGTTGTTTTTGTTTTTCTGTGAATACATGTGTTGGAACCTACACAATCCAAACACTGTTGTTTTTGTTTTTTTGTGAATACATGTGTTGGAACCTACACAATCCAAACACTGGTGTTTTTGTTTTTCTGTGAATACATGTGTTGGAACCTACACAATCCAAACACTCAGTTGTTTTTGTTTTTTTGTGAATACATGTGTTGGAACCTACACAATCCAAACACTGGTGTTTTTGTTTTTCTGTGAATACATGTGTTGGAACCTACACAATCCAAACACTGGTGTTTTTTTTTTTTTGTGAATACATATGTTGGAACCTACACAATCCAAACACTGGTGTTTTTGTTTTTCTGTGAATACATGTGTTGGAACCTACACAATCCAAACACTGGTGTTTTTTTTTTTTTTGTGAATACATATGTTGGAACCTACACAATCCAAACACTGGTGTTTTTGTTTTTCTGTGAATACATATGTTGGAACCTACACAATCAAAACACTGTTGTTTTTGTTTTTCTGCGAATACATGTGTTGCAACCTACACAATCCAAACACTGGTGTTTTTGTTTTTTTGTTAATACATATGTTGGAACCTACACAATCCAAACACTGTTGTTTTTGTTTTTCTGTGAATACATATGTTGGAACCTACACAATCCAAACACTCAGTTGTTTTTGTTTTTTTGTGAATACATGTGTTGGAACCTACACAATCAAAACACTGGTGTTTTTGTTTTTTTGTTAATACATATGTTGGAACCTACACAATCCAAACACTGGTGTTTTTGTTTTTTTGTTAATACATATGTTGGAACCTACACAATCCAAACACTGTTGTTTTTGTTTTTCTGTAAATACATATGGTGGAACCTACACAATCCAAACACTGGTGTTTTTGTTTTTCTGTGAAAACATGTGTTGGAACCTACACAATCCAAACACTCAGTTGTTTTTGTTTTTTTGTGAATACATATGTTGGAACCTACACAATCCAAACACTGGTGTTTTTGTTTTTCTGTAAATACATATGTTGGAACCTACACAATCAAAACACTGTTGTTTTTGTTTTTTTGTGAATATACATGTGTTGGACCCTACACATTATCCAAACACTGTTGTTTTTGTTTTTTTGTGAATACATGTGTTGAAACCTACACAATCCAAACACTGTTGTTTTTGTTTTTCTGTTAATAAAGGTGTTGGAACCTACACAATCCAAACACTGGTGTTTTTGTTTTTCTGTGAATACATGTGTTGGAACCTACACAATCCAAACACTGGTGTTTTTTTTTTTTTGTGAATACATATGTTGGAACCTACACAATCCAAACACTGGTGTTTTTGTTTTTCTGTGAATACATATGTTGGAACCTACACAATCAAAACACTGTTGTTTTTGTTTTTCTGTGAATACATGTGTTGCAACCTACACAATCCAAACACTGTTGTTTTTGTTTTTTTGTTAATACATATGTTGGAACCTACACAATCCAAACACTGTTGTTTTTGTTTTTCTGTGAATACATATGTTGGAACCTACACAATCCAAACACTCAGTTGTTTTTGTTTTTTTGTGAATACATGTGTTGGAACCTACACAATCAAAACACTGGTGTTTTTGTTTTTTTGTGAATACATATGTTGGAACCTACACAATCCAAACACTGGTGTTTTTGTTTTTTTGTTAATACATATGTTGGAACCTACACAATCCAAACACTGTTGTTTTTGTTTTTCTTTAAATACATATGGTGGAACCTACACAATCCAAACACTGGTGTTTTTGTTTTTCTGTAAATACATATGTTGGAACCTACACAATCAAAACACTGTTGTTTTTGTTTTTTTGTGAATATACATGTGTTGGACCCTACACATTATCCAAACACTGTTGTTTTTGTGTTTTTGTGAATACATGTGTTGAAACCTACCAATCCAAACACTGTTGTTTTTTTTTTTCTGTTAATAAAGGTGTTGGAGCCTACACAATCCAAACACTGGTGTTTTTGTTTTTCTGTGAATACATGTGTTGGAACCTACACAATCCAAACACTGGTGTTTTTGTTTTTCTGTGAATACATATGTTGGAACCTACACAATCAAAACACTGTTGTTTTTGTTTTTCTGTGAATACATGTGTTGCAACCTACACAATCCAAACACTGGTGTTTTTGTTTTTTTGTTAATACATATGTTGGAACCTACACAATCCAAACACTGTTGTTTTTGTTTTTCTGTGAATACATATGTTGGAACCTACACAATCCAAACACTCAGTTGTTTTTGTTTTTTTGTGAATACATGTGTTGGAACCTACACAATCAAAACACTGGTGTTTTTGTTTTTTTGTGAATACATATGTTGGAACCTACACAATCCAAACACTGGTGTTTTTGTTTTTTTGTTAATACATATGTTGGAACCTACACAATCCAAACACTGTTGTTTTTGTTTTTCTGTAAATACATATGGTGGAACGTACACAATCCAAACACTGGTGTTTTTGTTTTTCTGTAAAAACATGTGTTGGAACCTACACAATCCAAATACTCAGTTGTTTTTGTTTTTTTGTGAATACATATGTTGGAACCTACACAATCCAAACACTGGTGTTTTTGTTTTTCTGTAAATACATATGTTGGAACCTACAAAATCAAAACACTGTTGTTTTTGTTTTTTTGTGAATATACATGTGTTGGACCCTACACATTATCCAAACACTGTTGTTTTTGTTTTTTTGTGAATACATGTGTTGAAACCTACACAATCCAAACACTGTTGTTTTTGTTTTTCTGTTAATAAAGGTGTTGGAACCTACACAATCCAAACACTGTTGTTTTTGTTTTTTTGTGAATACATATGTTGGAACCTACACAATCCAAACACTGTTGTTTTTGTTTTTTTGTGAATACATGTGTTGGAACCTACACAATCCAAACACTGGTGTTTTTGTTTTTTTGTTAATACATATGTTGGAACCTACACAATCCAAACACTGTTGTTTTGGTTTTTCTGTGAATACATATGTTGGAACCTACACAATCCAAACACTGGTGTTTTTGTTTTTCTGTGAATACATGTGTTGGAACCTACACAATTCAAACACTGGTGTTTTTGTTTTTTTGTGAATACATATGTTGGAACCTACACAATCCAAACACTGGTGCTTTTGTTTTTCTGTGAATACATATGTTGGAACCTACACAATCAAAACACTGTTGTTTTTGTTTTTTTGTGAGTATACATTTGTTGGACCCTACACATTATCCAAACACTGTTGTTTTTGTTTTTTGTGAATACATGTGTTGAAACTTACACAATCCAAACACTGTTGTTTTTTTTTTCTGTGAATAAATGTGTTGCAACCTACACAATCCAAACACTGGTGTTTTTGTTTTTTTGTGAATACATGTGTTGGAACCTACACAATCCAAACACTGGTGTTTTTGTTTTTTTGTGAATACATGTGTTGGAACCTACACAATCCAAACACTGTTGTTTTTGTTTTTCTGTAAATACATGTGTTGGAACCTACACAATCTAAACACTGGTGTTTTTGTTTTTTGTGAATACATGTGTTGGAACCTACACAATTTAAACACTGTTGTTTTTGTTTTTTTGTGAATACATGTGTTGAAACCTACACAATCCAAACACTGTTGTTTTTGTTTTTGTGTCAATACATGTGTTGGAACCTACAGAATCCAAACACTGGTGTTTTTGTTTTTTTGTGAATACATATGTTGGAACCTACACAATCCAAACACTGTTGTTTTTGTTTTCATGGGGGCATTTATTATTAATTTGGTATTTTGTAGCATAATCACGACACTTGGAACAACGTTTAGCTGTCTTCCATCTTTCATAAAATCGTTAGTATATTTGTCATGTTTACATTGAACGCATTGTTTGGTTTTTTGTTTCACTGATATGGCATAGTGTCAGCGTTTAGTCTTATTTCAATGGAATATTGATTGGCAATTCGACTAATAAATTCGTATGCCTCTCTCATTTGGTTACGATTCGTCGCCGATGTAATGTTAATTTTACCAGACCTGAATACGATTATCTTGATATCGCGAGTCGGAGTTCGGGAAACTATAATGACAGCAGCATATTTATTCTTTTCGTATTGACATCGAACCACCTCTGGATGATTGTTCATTAATTTGACTAGTCTATTACGATCGACGCAATATTCGCGATTTGCGGCACAATTAATGAAACGAATAGATGTAATCGTCGGTGAATCATCCTTGAAAGCTCGTTTAAATATATTCGTTGTCCGGATACCATCTTCTAACAACTTGCATCCAACGTGAACTCATATTCCATTGGAAAATAATTTGCTATTAATATGTTTATCTCCCACATTCAGGATGAAGGTGCATTGATTTTTAAATTTACCACTATTCAAAAGATTGATACCAATGATTTGATCGTCCAGTTCAATACGACTCACTACAACATCTAAATCCACTGAACCATGAATCCTGGACGTGATCGTCATAGTGATGAGTCGTTATGGGCTCATGACTGTAATTATAATGCCCGATGGCGTAGGTGTCGGTTTGACCTCGTCAGAGTACCCGTTTATCGTCGAAAGGGGATAAGGTGACTTTGTTAATCGTCTCGGTATAGACGTCATGGAAGTGACTATTTATCACGTTCATTTTACGCAATTGTGTTTCCTGGTT